>JAJLRJ010000004.1:30872784-31487784 GCA_024195265.1 Dendrophyllia cribrosa | reverse complement strand
TGTTTGGTATGGCCTGAAAATCAGTACAAATTTTAAATTTTAGTCCAAATCAGTACACGTAGGCATCGATTTGTATTTTTGAGTGCTCCAGTCTTTTGACACAGTGGACACGCTAAGTGTGCTGTCTTCTTGTTTTAAAGAGTTAACGCGCTTCTTTGTTAGACTGCTCACACTATCCCAATACTCCCTATCATCAAACCATGAACATTCCCAATACATATATATTCCAATATGCCTAATAAGCTCTAATACAACGACGCCCAAGTATACGCTCCCAGGGCGTCTTGTTTATATGTTAACCGGCTCTGAAACTTCGAACTTTATGATGATTTTAACTGATTATGCTTATAGAATTGATAGCTTCTACTTACAACTCCAACCGGGCTAATTTGCCCTCGAGGAAAGCCCCCAATCCCCGTAGAAAATTCGCTATCCAAGCGTCATTGAAGGTTACCTGCATAAAGAAAAGTATTGAAAGCTTAAGAGAAAGTTTCATTTTTGAATCCAATTAAATGCCGTGAATTTGTAGCAGGAATTTTTAAACTGTCTTACCGTAAAGCTTTGTTGCTGAGACATGCTGAAGTAACTGAAGAATTACGAGCCTGACCTTGCCTGGACTTGAAAACTACGGGACGAGAATTTTTGGGCACCGGAAATGTGAAAACGGACCCCAACCAACCCCACCCTGGGGCCCGTTTCTCTGTAGTCTCCCACGCAGCTGTTTCTCGAAAGCTGTGAGTCCGATAACTTTTCGGGCCCGAAAAGCTATTTTATGAGCGTAACGTTTACATTCAAGATTAAATTTGTGTTGCTTTTGAAAAAAAAATTTAAAAATTAATCCGCCGGAAGTGTGAAACAAGAAGCTCATTCTAGGTTCTGGGACGAGCTGTCTAGCGGTCGTTTGGAAGGTTGATATGCGCGCACTTTGTTTACGTCAGAAAGAAAATGGCGCCTGGAACGTGGTTGAGAGCCAGAGAAAAGAGAAAATGGTATGTTTGTAACTTTTCATTGTGCACTTTATATTGCTATTTATATTGCTTAAATCAGATCACCCAAAATTGAAACTTCGCAAACGGCTTTATTTTGTGGTCGGCTTCAATAAATAATACTGTAAATTTGTCCCTCAGTTTTGTTGCTTTCTCCCTTGAATTTCAAAAATCATTTTCCCAATAAAATGATGACTATCAAAAATTTTAATCTATTCCAATTAGGTTTCAGCAATAATAATGTAAAGATTAAGGTCCGGACAAGCAAGAACACAACAACAGCGCTTTGAATGACAGCAAACAATATTTATTTGAAGTAAGCTTACATTTTATACATTAACTTTTATACATGGTAAGGGCAAATTGACTCATTTTCTCTAAATTAATACTCTCATTACATTCTCCATTTACAATCTATGTATGGTTTGGCCTTTACAATATTACACTTTATTATAATTTGTTTACAGAATTATTCAATTGTCCATTATTCAATTTATTATAATTATTCAATTTATTATCCAATTTATTCAATATTTATTCAATTTATTGAATAAATTTATTGTCCATTATTCAATTTATTATTATAATTGAACTACTGGTTGCTTTGTTACACATATGCTATCTGATCATGCTATGATTATGCAATCACAGCTGCTAAAAAAATATATCATTGTCGTGCGCATTTCTGCACAAGTTTTAAAAATGAAAACAAATCATTATGCTACAGACTTTGGCAAGCTTTCGTACTGCATTCTGATTGGCTCATTTGAATCTGGCTCTGTTTGGATGCCAACTGATGAGAATTGCCATAATGTAGTACTTGTTCCCGTTACTGAATAAGCTTATTTAATATAAAACTATTTCATGAATATAAAAATATTATTGTTTATGAAAACAGTAGCATACAATGTATACAGTAAGGTTTTAGAAACTACAGTGGAGCCCCGGTAACTCAAACTTATATAGAAGTGCTAAGACATACTTATTTTATGCTCGAGAATATCCGGGTTCAAGATTAACCTATCCTAGTACCTATCCTTCTTCGGTATTGTTTCTGTTGTACATTGTTAGGCTTCCAGATTGATTATCCTCTTCAAGTTCATCTTTCCTCTGGTATCACTATGAAATGAAAACCCATGAAAATCCTGTGAATTTATTCATGGTCAATTCACAGGTTTATCAAAGGTTTTTAATGGTATTTTCATGGCCAAACATAAGGGGATTTTCATGGTAAGTCACCCTGAAAAAGGCATGAAAAAAAACATTAAAAAGCCATTAAAATCCCCTTCATATTTGAAGTTTCATGGCCCATGAAAACCCTCTAATTGTTTGGCAAGTCCTTGAAATACCCATGAAAATGCCATGAAAGTTTGGTAGGAATTTTAATGGCTTTTTAATTATTTTGAAAAACCCATGAATTAAACACCATGTTTTTCATGTTGCAATTCATGGACTTTTAATGGGGCGTCACTAGATTCATGGCCCATGAAAAACCCATGATTATTCCTTTAATATTAGAATATTAATGGGGTCATGAAAATGTTCATGTCCTTTTCATGGCATTTTGAAGACCCATGAAAATTGAGTTTAGTTATTTTCATGGGGTAAATAAGTAAAAACATGACCATGAAAACTTCATGAAAAGGCCATGAATGTTGACGGTTTAATCAATTACATTTATATATGGTCGCTTCAAAAATAAAATTATAACTCATTTCAAGCACCAAATAATGAAAACACTTACTTGTTTGTTGCATTTACTGCTTTGTACATACTGTAGCTATTATTAGGCACACAGGACTAAATGAGGTATAAATGTTTGGTTTATTATTTTTTGAGTTTATTGCACCCGTTTGATGGAATCAGCTCAGACAGCTAGCACTCCCTACTCTTTCTCATATCCTTTTGTCTTTAAATGCAATAATAGTAATAAATTATAACAACATTCGATAATAAATCAAATAACTCTCTAAATTATAAATTGCTATTTATGCAATAGTCTTTCCTAATTCCGGTTGAATTCACTGAATTGGATTGAAAATATATCAAAATAATATTCACCCTAAAGTAAATTTGTGCTTTGGTGCACTTTGTTCTTGGGGTTGACTTTGCCAGCAACTCAATCAATTTGAAGTGTGTGTTGTCTGTAACCAGAAGCTCATATGTGATAAGCTTCTGCTGTAACTTATTGTTCCGCTTACATTTAGGCGAGAAAAAATAAATCGTTATTGAAATACACTTACACTTGGTGTGGAAGACTTCTTTGACTCGGGAGTTATGTCCACGGACCCCGTCTCTCATGAGCTTGATTGCAAGCTGTTTAGTTCTGATCTTGCTTGCAGCAGGCGGCGGATTTTTAAATCTCACATTTTGAAACCCGCGCGACGAAGGTCCTCTTCTCTCGCCGCTTCGAGAGTCTCCATTATCATCAATCTGTGGCGATCAAAACGTTAAGAAAGTCAGGACACTATAATTTATGATGTTGAACAAGGATTGAATGATAGCTATGAAAAAAAAGTTGTCGAATGTGTTCCAGTATTAAAATAAAACCGCTTTTTAGCGTGCGATCTGTGGTACATTTCGTTCGACGACCGAAACAAAAGTAAACGCTTCTTCAACAAGAACTTACCCTTTCCTTCAGTAGAACTTCCAAGATGCGATCTTTGTCGGTAAATTGAACACCCAAAAAGATCTGGTCCATGGCATCAAATTGAAAGTATATTCAAGCGACTTTGGTTTGACTCTCCAAAAAAACCGCCTCAGTCCCCGTCAGAAGTCACATGATACAGAGTATCCCATTAGCCCTCGCAGTCGTCCGGCATCGGCGATTATTGGAGGAAATCGTCTCATCATCGTAAACAACTCCGTAAATTAATCGGCTTTTGTGCCTTGCGCATTGCGCTTGCCTGAATGGGCCGAGGGAGATTGTTGTCGATTTCAACCATGCAGGTTCCCAAAGCGAACTTTGTCATGCCTTCTCGTCTCTGTTTCTGTACTTTGTGCAAAGGTGAAGCAGAGCAATCAAGTTATAAGGTAAAGGAACACTTTAAGTTAAACGGCTTGTGTATGTGGGATTCGAAGAAATCCATCGAAGGGCCGTCAACGGTAAAGAAATCAAGAATTATAAACGAAAGCGATTTGAGTACGAGCAGTGACTCAAACGACAGTGATCGCGACAAAGAACACAGGAAAAAATTGAGAGATTCCAAGTTGGATTATTATTGGAAAACATCTTAATTAAACTATCCAATATTGGAATAATATTGGAATATTTCATAATTTCTTTAGGAGAAAGGAGATTTTTGGAAGATCATTGGTATATCAGTTGTTTAACAATCCAAGTTGGTAGTTTATTGGAATATTATGCTTTATAGGTAATAGTCCAATAAAAAACCATTTAATCAGTCTGGATTGTTTACTGACTGATAAACCAGTCATTTACCAAAACAACTCCAAGTTGGTTTTTATGGTAAATTATTGGAATATCACTTCTAGCAGGTGATAATCCAATAAAAACCACAGAAGCAAACTTGGATTGTTTGAGTGATAAACCAGTCATTCCTATCATTTTTCCTATCATTTTTTTTGTCAATTCAATTAAGGAAAATACATTTCCGTACCTACAATGAAGGTTCTTTACAAGTGTATGGTAAAATATTTTTGTTTAACTACAAGAACTTCAATAAAAAAGAAGACAATTATTTTGTGATTTGTCTGTGTGCTCAATTTCTCCTTAATTTTCAAAACAAATCAACTACAAATATTCATAGTTACATTTCTGGCTAGTATCCATAATGTCAGCACTCCCTTCCTTGAAAGGTGTGCTTGAGCACTTGATCGAGGCAACATCTCTGAAAACTATCATCATGATAAAAACATTGAAACTGATTACTACTCCTCTTCATCAATCCAACAAGAATATGCTGCTTGCCAGTAACCTTTTGAAATTCCAAGGATACTGTTGAAGTGAATGACCTGCACTGGGCTTCTTTCAGGTACCCATTTACCAGGTTGTGTACCATCCTCTACAAAAAATCTAGCATTAACAGTCAAACGGGTTAGGTTGAATGACTGTACACAAGCTTTCCAGACTTGCCCATCATTTCCTTTGACTTCTACCATTTCATGGACTACAGGATAGTAAGAAACAACAACTGTCCCTTCAGTAACAGGAAACACCCGTCGCATGTAGTCCACGAGAATAAAGCACTGACCATCCCTCAAATCGTCCTCCTGCTCATCATCACTGTCATTCCTTGCAAACAGCATTACCTTTCTGCTGAGAAGTGATGCTTCAAATATGACTGTGTTATCTGTTGGGCAGACTTGCTTATGGCCAATGTCTACTTCTCCATCATATTTAAAATGTTTTCCTTTGCAGAAGAGAACAGACACATTGTCAATTCTGACAGAAAACAAACTCTCCAGTAGAGCAACAGTGTCTCCCTTGTCTGGGTCAGCAAAAATCACATGTTCACCAACTCTGTAGCGCAAGCCCTCAAAAGAGTGTTCTGGTTTCTACAGACTTCTGGAACATCATCCAATAACTGGAACATCATCAACTGGAACACCTCTTGCAATGCTGATAGTCTGGCAGTCACTATTAGATAGCTCCATACTTTTAAAACCACCAACAAGAATGCCGACTGACAATCGGTCAGAATTTACTGTGCCCTTGGAACTCTCGAAAAGTCTCTTTGCAAACTGCAATGACCGTGCTGAAGGCTCAACAAAAAAAAAATAAAATAAAATAAAATAATGGAAAACCAAGCATGTACAATAAAGTAGGTGGAATTAGCTTTAAATTTTCAATTTTTGGCTTCTCAATATTATTGTGATTGGTTTTCATTGACTAGATGGCCATGGCAACAGTACTTGCACTTTACAATGCAAGGAAATCTTGCACACGTGAGGTATTTTGCCTGTGAAAATGTAAATTTTTCAAAAATGGCTTTTGACCAAAATGTGCAAGTTTGATTCATCCGCGAGGGTGGTATCTATGACAGTAGTCGCCAACATTCAATAATATTAATAATGGTAGTTACCTTGGAAATGTCAGCTTGGTGAACACTTAGACGATTTTCAACATGTTGTTTTGATTCCCGCAGTTTTAGAAATTCTCGCCTTGCTTCACTCAAAGCAAAAGTAATTTCAATGTTCTTGTGGTTGTTAGAGGCAAGAATGTACCTCCTAACGGCCCTTTCCTCTGTCCAGCATAAGTAGTTATCCATTGAGCTGAAACGGGCAATATCATCCTTAAAATGCAGGAGATTATGCAATGTGATTACACAACTTTCAACACCATGGCCCTCTTCTACTAGTACAGCATATCTCACACACATTTCGTGAAATGTAAAAGCATCAGCTTCGCTCCAGCCATTTCTAGCATGGTTGCTAAAAAACTCAATAATACGGGCAAGGCAACAGAGAATTTCTCTAGTTTCAGGATCGTTTTGTAGCATGTCACCTAAGCGGGCTTCCATGGCAGGAAATGCAAAATGATTAAAATCTTCTGCTTTCCAATAACCAAATCGCTTTGTGATACCAGAGGGCAATCGTCCTGTCCTATGTTCATGAGTCCATGGAAAACTTTTAAGTCGCTCATCGACTACCTGCCAGTTAAGGTCTTCATTGTCACTTTCTAGTAGGCACTGAATCTGTCGTTTGACGACATTGAGAGGAAGACCATGCATTTCATCATAGACAAAATCTTTGTCATACTGAAAGTGGTAGAGGGGATACAGTCTATGAAATATTGACAATCCTGTGTATCCAGTGTTCTTGGATTTTTCCTGCTTAACGGTTATGCGCTCTTCTTCCTCTATATCCTTCAAGACTTCCAAACTGTTAAGTATAGACTTCTCTTCAGTTGGAAATCTGCCTTGCAATCTGAAACCAGGATAATGGTAATGATTGGTAGCTGGTACAAACACTCCTTGTAGATTACACCGCCTGCATCCCTTTTTACCACACTTAATGAATTTTCCAGCTTCACATTGTCCATTGTGATCTCCTTTCCAACAAAGCAGAAGATGTCGTATGTGCGTTGGGCCTGACGGAATGCCAGCAATGGTAGCTGCATAGTTCACAGGAATTCCATTGATGAAGCCTTCCTCTAAATCCCTGATGAGTGGTTCAAGAAATGGATCCAAAGCCTGGCTCCTCTTCTTTGGAATGAGGTAACATGGGACAAAACCAACAACATATATCTCATCAGTGTGACAGCGGTGTACTTTTGACATACTGGCTATTGAGACCTCTATCCACATCCACGAATAGTACTAGAAAATGGCTGCCAACCATCCCAGTGACCTAAACCAACATTTTGGAATATTTAAGACATTATTTATACTCATCAATGAATTATAATTCCCACAGTAACAGAAACATGGCTCTCAGTCAATCAAAGTCCATTTTCTACAAAATACAGTTGATATATATTAGGGAGTTTCAGATGTCATTGTGCAATTTGCGTAAATTAAATCACAGGCACCCCAAGCTCAGTGTGAGAGTCAGTTACGTGTGGTACCGTATTTCGTAATATCAACATGGCTGCAAATATAAGGATTTGTATGGGAATCCCGGTAATAGATTCAAGAAGAGAATTATTCGCAAAATTTCTCAATAAAAAAGCCATACCTTATTTTCATGGTGTGTTGCTTGCTTCCTGTGTGGTTATTTTCCTGATTTAATGCGATTTAAGCGATTTCTTTGTTCCCCGTATTTCCACTCATAAAGAGAGACACGGGAAACAAAGAAATCGCTTAAATTGCATTAAATCAGGAAAAAAACCACACAGGAAGCAAGCAACACACCATGAAAATAAGGTAAGGCTTTTTTATTGATAAATTTTGCGAATAATTATCTTCTTGAATCTATTACCCGTATTCCCATACAAATCCATTTGCAGCCATGTTGATATTACGAAATACGGTACCACACGTAACTGACTCTCACACTGAGCTTGGGGTGCCTGTGATGAAATAGAGATTAACAGAACTTACCGCAATAGGCAATATTACGAGGATCCCCACAAGCTTCCCTCGGAGAATGATGAAATATGGTGCCACATGCAGAACACTAACTTTATCTTCTTTGGGCCACCACCTGCCTCAGGGGAATCAACTATTTCGGTAGCACAAATGATAGTATTACATCCAGGATATGTGCACCTGACTGGGAGTATCCACACTGCATTTGGATCCCAAAAAGATGCAAGATTGGCAAACCTTGTTCCATCCCAGATTTCATGCTTCACTGGCCACCCCCAACCATCTTTCATCTCATCAGGAAGCCAATGGTCACGTTGTGACCAATGGGCAGTCATTTTCTCACACATTTGAGGGGAAGAGCACCACTTTTTTACTTTATCTGGCAGGCCTAAGTAGTAATATGGGATTGTCCCTAAATTACTGCAATGTGGACAGAGTTCATCTTTCGATTCCATCAGCCCATAATGACTAGAATGGTCACTGCTAAGACAAATCCAATAATGTTTTGGCTCAGAAAAGCCTAGTTCCTTGAGTAATAATTGCACTCCATCCCAGTTTCTAGGCCAATGAATTGCAGCATCATTATTTTCACTTGTATGCAAGTCCTTGCCCCACTGAAGAAGTTCTTCAAAATGATTTATGGAGCAGCCCATTTTCTGTTTCATTTCAACTAAGCGAAGAATGCTATCCTGTACAAATTTCTTCAGGTTCTCTTCCTCATCGCCACCTTCAACCGAGCCTGCTTCATCGTCACTCAATCCTCTTTCATCGCCATCACTGTCAATTGATCCTGTGGCAGCAGCACTACTACCATCAGTGGATGATGAATCTTCACATCCGTGGTCCATGCGCAGCTTCAGGCACAAACATCACGTGCACTTGAATGTGGAAATTCGCTGTAGCTTCCCGCGAACCGAAAAACATGTTCGGGATCAAAATCTTGTTCTTCGTATTCTACAAGAGGTTCCAAAGGCGAGCATTCAGATTCTTCCAATGCATTGCGTGCTTTTTTAACTGGTGTACATGTAATAAGCTCTGTTGATGACTGTTTCAAATGCCTCCATGCGGTCATACGCCATGTTGCTCTTCCATTGCATTTAGTGCACGGACAGTGCACATGAGGTTTTCCAAGCTCACTGATTTCTCTTGCTTTTGGAGTTAACTGGCAATGACAGGAAGTAAGAGAAAACGTTTCCTCTGCTTCCATTTCAGTTTGTATAAAACATAATTGACAGAAAAGAAACACAACTAAGGTTCAATTCAGTACGACCGCCATATCATGCCCGCCATGTTCGTTGTACGCGCGGGGTCTGGTTAGCATAAAAACACAGGGGCACGGGAACGAGGTTGGCGCCATATTTTCAGTCGTCATTTCACTGGAAGGAGAAGTAGTGTTTTTGTACGAGGTTCTGTTTGATTTGTTGTTTTATTTCTCCATGGCGGAAGGAACTTCTAAAGAGAATGTGGCAGTGCCTCTATCTAACCCAGGTAAACATATTTTTGTGACCCTTTTTTAATTTTTGCCGTTACAATTCGGAGTTTTAGGTGTTCCGGCACTCGAACATGAAATAGCTTTTGGCGCCATTTTTGTCCAGTTGATGTAAAAGTGAAAGTTAAACATATATAGGCTCTGGCCTTAGTTTTAATAAGCAAATTTAGTTTACACAACTTAAACTTGTTGGTAAATTCATAGGATAGAATAATGAAAGTTTAGCACTAGCTGTCGAGTGCTTTAATAATATTTTCCATTCAAGTACTTTAGATCTCACTTTTAAATTAAAAAAACGTTCGCATTTATTCATGGCAAATTTTCAAGATGAAATAGCCCCGATCACATTGTTATTTTCCTTTTTCATGAATAAGTGGAATGGAATTCTGCCGAACTAGCATCTTGGTTTAATACGCAACATCCGGATTTAAAAGCAGAGGCAAGTCTTCTACAGGGTAATTGTTTTACTTTGTTCTGTTGTGGGCACAAAGAAGAGAGAGAGCTGGGTGGTGTGGAGTGGGGATGGCGGGGTGGGTGGTCCTTGATAGAGAGACTATTTTTATTAAATACTTTGCATGTGGCCTATATAATATAATGCAATGGTTTAAAATCCTGATAAGTCCGGTTGTAAATATAATTTGACTGTGTTTTCAATGTTTAACACACCATATATCTTATTGTGATTCCATCCTAGAAAGTGAAATATCTGACAAAATACTATCACTTGTAGATAGGCAGTGCCTCAAGGACATTGGCATAGTATCAATTGGAAAGCAGCTTGCTGTTTTGGCAGGTATCAAAGAACTACTTTGTAAGTACCTCAATTTATTTTCCTTTCTTGTGATACTTCTTTCATGCTACAGGCAACAGCCCTTGAGCGTAATTTTTGTACGTGTCAAATTTTAATTACAAGTGTCAAGGTTGTGCCTGCTAATTCTCTGGGTCATTGTCTGGGTAGGTGAGGGGTGGGGAGGGGGTAGGGTGGCTGTTGGGAGAATGATCACTTTTGAATTTCATTAGACTGACACTATGTAATTCTAATTGTCCATGCTGTGGTGAGATTTAGTCATCTAAAAGGGTGGACATGACAAGTAAGTCTCAAATGTTGTGAATGTGCCCACCAACATGGTTGACCCTTTCTTCAGAAAGAAGAGGGTAGTTTGATTGAACTTTAACTGGATTTTCAACACATTAAAAATTCTTTCCCTAGAACACCTGTCAAACAATATTTTGATTTAATTGATTTTTAGCAAATACTGAGGGAGATTCCAGCCAAAAACCCAAGTTTGCCCAGAGTCCTAAACGTATGAAAGCAAAAATAACCAAAAAAGACAAACAGGAAATGACGGCTGAGGATAAACATTTATACCATAGCAAGTGAGTACTGTTCCATTAATACCAGTGTCTTTTCAGAGTGAACAATTGTACATATGTACACGTACTTATATTTCTTTTATTTTAAATTACAGGATCAAGTTAATCCGAAAGGAATACTCAAAAGAGGTGGCCTGGAAACAAGAAAGTGTATTTTCGTAGTAACAATGCAAACAGCTTAATTCTATCGGAAATGGTGTCTTCCTTAAAGTCTGTGTGTACATTGAAAGAAATTGGTTTCGGGCAAAGTAAGTCCAAGCACCACAACTTAATATTTTATCTTAGTAGAAGATAACTTTTGTGAAGGCTGTCTATTTAACCCTGACCAAACAGAGTCGCAAGTCATCGTAAGTTTGCAAATTTCAGCTTCAGTACACAAACTTCTGCTGGGTGACCAAACAGTCTCGCAAGTTGATGCCTAAAGTTTTAAACTGGTGATAACTTGCGACTCTGTTTATCTAAGCATGTTATTTTAACTGGTTTAATGATCTACAAGTACAAGTCACATGGAAGAGGAACAAATTACACTTGCGCTTGAGTTACTTTAGGATCAGCAGGGAATTGATTACATTTGGGAATCTTGTGCTTGCATTTGCTTGCAAAACCTAGGCTTATTAGTATGCCAAATTCTAGAGAAGAGGTTTATGGTATAGGTGCCAGTATGAAATGCATAATGATGCAAGATGAAATGCATAATGTTGTTCACATAATTTATCTAGCATTATATACCAATTTGCACTAATCTTTATAGTTTTACTATGCACAGTATTTCTCTGAGTATACATGTTGATGTTTAAGGTACCAGTAGTTAATTAATGTGTTCGCTTTTATTAACGACCATTTTTCTTGTGTGATTGTTTTAGGTGCAATTAGACACCACATACTTCAGTGGGTATTTGAAAAGAACAGGAAACTAAGTGATGGCTATGATTTTGAGGTACAGGCTACTTGTAAGCAACACCACTTCTCCATCTTGTAGAAGAGGGTTAGCAATTCTGGGATGAAACATAAGCATTTTTCTCTTTATTTTTTAACAGAAGTCAAGAAAACCAGCAAAAAGGGCCATCTCAAGTGATGCAATAGAGTTAAGCCAGAATGACATTAGCAAGTTAATTAAATAAGTGCATGGTCGCATTCATCTTTATTTATGGTACATTAATAACAAGTGATGTTTCAAAAAAAAAGGCAACAGGCAAAAATTATATTGTGTCTGCAAGGCTGTGCTCTAAGAATAATCCTAGGGAACCCAAATGGTCCCAGCTATGAAATTTAGGGTGCTCAGCAGTTAGGCATTGTACAAGAATCAAAGTAAGTTTTCTTGTTGCCCGGAGACAAAAGTTGGTTGCCTGTGGCTACTGGACACTGCTAGAACACAGCTCTGCGTCTGAGCAAAAAAGTGACCCAAACATGTCACTTAGAACATTCTTGCCAGTTGCCAGGAGCCCTTGAATTGTAGATATATTAATGACAGTTACAAGCATTGTTTCAAGTCATTTACCAACATTGGCAGTTATGTTTTCACTGTTGGATAGTTAGTACATTTACCAACCTTGGATACTCTGTTTTTGATGTTGGATATTTAAATTATGAATTCCAACCTTGGAGACCCTGTTTTCAATGTTGGACTTTTACTTCATGTACCAACCTTGGAAATGCTTTTTTTCAATGTTGGACTTCTATTACATTTACCAACCTTGGTAATTTAACAAGACTTCCAACCTTGGAAAACTATTAAATGACTTTCCAATGTTGGTAAGTGTATCTCTTTTTCCAATGTCGGTATTTCAATCAATTTTCCAATGATTTACCAATATTTTCCCAATGAATTCCCAATGAATATCCCAATTTTGAATCTCTCTATTTTTTCCTGTAGAACTTAGAGTGCATTGTTGAAGACACATCGGGCATTGAATACTGTGATGATGATGGTTATGCCAACGAATTTATTCTGTCTGGAAGTGATCAAGAAAAATCAACATCGGCTAAGGTACAAAGCTATAAAAGTTCTTTGACCTGAAACTGTTTTAGTAAATTGACTACATATTACACGGCGCTTTTTATAATATTTCACCTACTGTAAGATCAGAACTTAGGCTTATATGTTTTGTCAAATAATTTTCAAACAATGTCATCCTGTAAGAAAGATGCAGAATTTAATCATCCTGCTGTTTCAAGTTTCTACAATTCAGTACACTGTAATAGGAAATAATTATTCCTTTTAAAACGTCTTTTACATGTATATTACTGATCGTAATCACACTTCAAGTGACTAAATTAAACAGATTTAATTATCTTAAAATAATGTTTCATTCTTTTCTACTTAGTTTTAATTCATGGCTTTTTCATGATTTTGCATCATGGTGAATGATTTTCATGACCCATGAAATACATAGACAGCGAAGTACAACATTTTCATAGGTCATGAAACCTGCCAATATGTAATATGTGGAAATTTCATGACCCATGAAATCCTTTTTCAGGGCTCTAAAAATTTTTCATGGCCCATGAAAATCGATCATTTCATATTTCATGGGAAATTCATGACTTCAATATAACACCATGAAATCTAAATCTCTGTTTTCATGGCCATTAAAAGTGCTTTCATGGGTTTTTCAAGGCGTTTTCATGGGATTTTCATGAAAGTAGCAATTCATAGTGTATCCTCGTTTTGTTCGGTAGAGGTTGTTTACTCTGGCAAAAATTTTTCTGTTTTCTTTCTCCATAACTTGTGCTGTATACTTAGAGTTTCTTCCACCCTTCTGTGTTCCACGGTGAAACATTCTGGACTGTTCATGGTTTTTCTTCTCCACTGGCTGGCAGTTGAAGATGGAGATTCTGCCATATTTCTCCATGAACTGAGGAACATGATACACGAGTGCTGAAAGAATAACAAGCACAAATGTATTTTAATCAAATAATTGAACCAGTCATAAAAAGGTGGCTAGATTGGAGTTTTGTTTGTAAATTTTTTAAATTTGAATGTGTGATAAACTGAACTTTTCAGAGTGGTGGTCCTTGTTAATGGACTCTCTGGATCGGAGCAATAAGGCACAAACCGGTTTGCTATCATCCTAAAAATGTCAAAACAGTGATAATTACCATTACACAATGCAATAGTATACTGATGGTCACAATCGTGTTGCTTTTCATGTAGGATGTTGAAGACAGCCATTACAGTTCCAATCTTATTACTGGTTCATCTGCCATCTGCCATCTGCAGCAAAGCGGAGGTTGATTTTATTCCCATTGGCATGGGCGGCTTGTTTAATATTGTCAATGGTAAGTAGCTGTTCAAGAATTCTTTTGATATCCCGTCTTGCTCCATCTTCCCTTTTAGCCTTGGAATTTTTTACTTGATATTAGAGATTGCAAAATAAGATATAAAATTTTTGTGTTATATTGTGACAGACAGGGTCTACAGTCAATCAACAATTCATTGAAATAACTTGATTGTTCTTGATTGACGATAATAAACAAATTATAGCAATCCGCGATTAATGTCGATTGGTACCGATTATATCATTGGATGTCCCATAGCAATTTTCTTAGATTGACTATGCCTAGGCAGGAGTATAATAGACAGAAAGAGAGTAACAGAAACAGATAAAGTAAAGCATGTCTAACTCATGTTTTTTACTGGGGGGGGGGGGGAGTGGTGGGTGATTTTGTATGTGCTCTATATTTTTCATTTAGCTGTGTCGCTACATTTTTTTTTGGTTAAAAAAACAAAGCTTCATTCGGGCTTTCGCAGTTACAGGATATTTTTCCAAGAGGGTTGGCTTGTAGGATATATTTTTTTTTAATCACCCCCCCCCCCCCCCCCCCCCAACCCTCAGGTTGCTGTTTGTTCTGAAGTGCAATAAGGATTTAGAAATGTTACTTGACAGGTGTTGTCACATACCTCTGGTATTGGATGAATAGTAATAATTCCATTCTGCTTGTTTCGTTCCTGCTTTACAGCATTTATTGGGGGCAGGGCCACTCGTCGATCTTCTGGCAGTGACATTCTCAGTTCATGATATGCGTTCAGTTTCAAATGAACCTTCGAGCTGTGAGGACCTCTAGGAACTACAAATTTTCTGACTTTTAGCCGCCAAGGAAGCACAAATCGGCCTAAATTGAAGGTTATGCGATTACGCTTGTATAGATACCATTTCTTTTTACAACTGAATAACTTGAGGCATCATTCTACGCCGATCGAAAGACTTACTCGTGCACCGACTACAAATTTGAGCCACAACAAGCACAAATCGGCCTTCATTGAAGTTGAAAAGATTCCTCTTGTTACTTAGCAGGGTTTTAAGCCGGTTGATCGATCGAAAGACTTATTAAAGTAAGGCTGCACGAGGAATTCCAACCGAGGAATATTTGTAACGAAAAGCTATAAGCTTAAATCACGTAATTACCAAGGTTGGAAACCACAACAATCGATCGTTGCATTTTATAGTCCTCTTGAGTTTCAATGTTATAATTTTGAAATACACGAAGGCAATTTTGTTGTACTGAATGCTGGTAGTGCTGGATTTGTGTTGTTACGAAGTATAAATACATAAATAATAAAACTGTAAAATCATGTGAAACAACAAACATAATCAATGAAATCAATAATAAGTTTACACAGATTATTCCTTGTTAAAACTTCAAAATTTAAAAACCTAATGGAAGTAAAACAGTGACTAACATACATTTTTGCATCTGAATTCAAGAACCATCCTTCTAAAAAGAAATCCAATTCTGGCCATAAAGACCTGGTAGAAAATTGTGATTAGGAGGACCTCAGGCAAAAAGGAATTCAAACTTCTGGGCTTGAAAATGAAAATGCAGAGTGTTTTGGCACTCTACTCTGAGTTTGTGGCAAAACAATTCAAGGTACTAAGGAACCATTTTTTCTTTGGGCCCTCTTACTTGGAATGTAATTAGAGCACAAAGATCAGGACTGTGCACATGAGAACAACTATATGTTCTTTCACTTGAGCACAAGTCTTAGGAAATTTATAACAAATGTGCAATTGCCTATGTCATAAGCAACCAGGAATTGGAAAGGTGATTGCTTGGGAAAGATGGTTGCTTATGAGAGTCAAAGTACAACAATAGAGAATGGTTGCTGAAAGGGAGCAAACTGTAGTTGTTCCAATAATTTTAACTAACAACTTTCCTATCAGACAGATAATTCTTAATGCGGTATTTATGTAAACCATTAATCAATTCCCTCAAAATTTAAATGCCAATTAGTGGTGGAGCAAGGAAAGAAGTGTTGAAATGTTTCTATTTTGAAGCAGAACTATTTTAACTACAAGCTCCCCCGTCCTACTTCATGGTTTTATTGAGTAATTAAAAAAGTAAATGAAGCCTTTTGAGAAGTCGGTACAGAAATGGGAAACAACAGAAATTTCACCTTCTGGCTTACAGCCCCACCGCACGCACCCCCCCCCCCCTCTACATCCTGGGGTGCCCATGAACCCCCGTTTGTGAGATAATTTTAGTAAAACACAGCGTGGATGTCGACATGACAATCTTGTAAGTACCCTGGGTGTGACACAGTGTGACACCCCCTTTGAAAAATCCTAGCTACGCCCCTGCACACCATAGTTGATCAGGAGCCCATTGATATTATAATAGAAAACAATTAATAGTAATCAAAATAATTATAGCAATTCATAAGTGATACAAAAGCTCCAACAAATATCCAGTGTGCCAAAATTTCCCCCAACTATGAAGGTTATTTGAGATTTTCTTTGTGGGTGTGCCAGGATTTCTGATGGCGACCAGACCAAATTCAAAGACAACCCGATCTATTCCGAAGATGTCCGAAGAATTCAGAAGTTTCCATGGCCTCAGTCCTCTGTTTTATAATATCCAGCTGTAATCGTAATGTTCAGAGTTATAAAAACCTACAAAATGTGCTAAATTTTCATAACAGAACTATATTTTTAATTGGATCATGTGATCAGTTAAGGCTGATATCTCAAATCTGTAAGTCAGGAGTGAGAAATTGCTCCATGGGCGTGAGTTGGTATGAGATTGGAGTTTTGGACTCGCAGGCATGCAGAACTTAAGTATAATAAGTTTTCATTGTCAACTGAAGACAGAAGTAAGCAACCCGGGGCTGCTGTGCATTTCTAGCAGGCTACTGTTAGAGCACAATCCATCAAATATCGGTATAGAAAATTATTATTTATCTTAGGAATCAACAGAGAAATATATTTAACAGACTGATTAAATCATTGATGCATTTTGTCTATACAAGTTTATAATTTTATTTATATAATAACAACTTATTGATAATTATCTGCTAAAATATGAAACAACTGACAATATGGGGGCTTACTCAATGACAATAATTCACAGTTCTCAACCCAATTGTGGGTCTCAAGAGCGTTGGATTTTTGCTAAGAGCAGGGCTTTACAAGACATGGCAATGACAGACCAAAACCCTCACTGCCATGCCTCAAGCCCCAATATTTTGGGCCAAGCAATAAAAATGTAATTCTTGTTTGGCTGCTATTTTCAGGAAAAAGAGCAGACTGAAGGGCTCCACATTTTGCTGTTGAACCTAGAAAAAGAATAGACTTCATTAGGAAGCCACTCCAATAATATGAAAAGAAAACAATAACAAACATATAAACCTTTAGTTATTAAGGGTCTATTAAGGTTATAAAAGCTCATACATAAATTGCAATGTTCAACTCTCATGATTAGAGTGTAGATATGAATCAAATATGTTTTTCCTCAGAAGACAGAAACAAATTGATCTGAAAAGGTCGAAGCAACCTTAGAAATTACAGCTTACGCACACTTGTGATAACCTACACAAATGACCGAACTTTAATCGCAAATAACAGAAAATCGGTAAGAGGTACGACCGGGTACGACGTCCTAAATTAAAAGAATAACGTTTTCTACAAAAGATGGTGCGATTTTCATGGCTAGAACCCACGCGATATAGCATCAAGAAACGAACGCGTTGGTTGACTACACAACGTGGACGAAAGTCGCCATATTGGACGGGCTTGCGTGGAAGCCGAATAATAACTAATTCTACTGAAAAAAAATGCGATATAAACAAGTAAATAGAAAAAGTAGCAACACACCTTTCATGAAAACACCTTTACGGGTAAAAACGGACTACATTTTCGAAGAAAACCACAATAAAAAACCATGGAATGTTTCGTGGAGAAATTCTCGCAGAAAAGACTGTGAATGAATACGATGATCTGATTGGTCGACCACTCCTACCAGGATACCTTTCGGCCCGTGTCCAACCTCCTCTGCGGGAATTCCAAGGACGAAAATATAAAAAATGTTCATAGAAAACGAATCTGTCATGTTCATAAATGTGACAAATGTCGGAAATAGCCGCTATTATAAAGTCCCGTTAACAACAACTTTATATTAGTTACAATTGACGGTGACTTTTGGACAAAATGCCGTGAGGTAAGGGATTTAAAAAAAATTACGACTGGGATGTGATTAGTTTATAAAAGCGTCTGGAGTACGGGATTGAGGGAAAATTTGGTCGGGATGGCGGGATTGAAGAATCCTATTGGGGACTCTCCGTATAGCTGCACAGAAAGAGTTAAAGGCCGTGATTCATTGCGGGCATTCTAGAATTTCGTGGCCCTAGAAATTCTAGTTTTGTGCCGGTGAAGTTTGACTCCTAAAACAATCCGTTTACATCGGTGAATCTGTATAGTCTATTAACTTCAAGATCATTTCTTTCAAATAGTTAGTTCATATTCAAGGCATTGCATCTTGTTTTTGTGTGTTTTCTTTTATTTTCCATCGTTACTGATACGTTTTCTAAGCAACGCCGCCGAAGGCTCAAGGCCGGCTGTCAAGAAACGAGAACCTTCAGAAGGTTTGGCTCAGAAATTCGGTCGTCCGTGGAAAGGAAATAGGTATATTAAATTGCCTACTAGTTAAGATTTATCTTCAAATCTTTTCACTGTAATTTTTTAGTACATTCGTTTTCCAGATACTGCAGTTGACATTTGAATCTTTCCATCGATAACCGTGACCGTTCGACCGGAACCGTTCGACCGGAACCTGGAGATGTCAACAACAACAAAAGCTTAAACTTCTCGGCTTGCCGGCGGAGTCGTTTTTGTTTTTTCCAGCAACTGTGAAAGATTCCATGGAAGGTGAATGAGGTTTTCCCCATCCTTTGCCGTTGAATTTTTTTCGATGCAAACTTCTGAAGCCGATAAAACGTCCTCCGCCAGCGGAGCTCATTAATTATGCCCGATGCAAATCAGATACGCCGACTGGAGAACAGCCCACAAAATACAAACACCTCTCGGCTCGCTGGAGGTTTCGTTTTAAGCGGCATCGACCTTAAACTTTCGGTAAAAATAGCAGAAGGTTTACCGCGTCCCACAACGTGAAAATGTTTTCGATGCGAACTTTCAAAGCGGAGGAAACTGCCTCGGCGACTGGAGTTGCCTGGAGCTACATTATTAAAGGCGGGTTGAGCGGCCCCAGACAAAATGCGAGACATGTTATACGGGCTTTTGATATCCAACAGGACCGCTTCTTAGGACTAATAAATTTTAAAATTAATGTCGAACAAAATTTCAAACTCTGTTCATTTCTTCCTGGAGATGAGAGGCAAAAATTTCACTTCGCGAGAGATCGCATTTATCAGGGTCCAAATCAAAATAAACAATGCGCGGTGCATCACGGTAAGTGCAGATGGGCCTTTAAGTCTAACTTGTAACAGAGATGTTTTTAATAAATTTCAATAGTGTTACATACTTTATTACTGGAACAAAACTCGCCTATCAAAACTTGTACATGCAGTTTTTAACAATTTGATTGTTTTAATGTTTTAACTTGTTTTAAAGAAAACATTTGTGATACTTGGGGTTATGATTCAGCCTCCTCGACTTCTTTGCTTGGTACAATTTCAGTTAACTGGTAAGTTACATAGTTGTATGAAAAGGAAGATAACTCATTAAAAGGTCCATTATAACAATGTTGATAAAGTTGAAACAGTGGAACTTGAATAACTGTTAAATTGTAACAGTTGTATGGACGGGAACAAAACGTATCAAACACAATATAAGTTTTCAGAACACTGGTTTAACTTTGTGACATGTTGATTCAATTTCTTTGAACTGCAGCAGTGTTAGTAACAGAAACAAAAGTAATAAAAACACAATTATTGGTATGCAATTCTTATCAATCCACTATAGCCGTTGTAGCGCGCAGTATGGCCAATAATGAAGCGATTGGTTTTGCAACAACTCAATAAATGTGGTCAGCTGCAGCATTACACAATTTGGTTGCAGCTGAGTAATTAAGTTTTGTATTTTCAGTTCTCTAAGACCCGGTTCAGACGCCGAACTTTTCATGAGCCGAACCTAATACCGTGAATTAAGTACATGAAAAGTTCGGCGTCTGAATCAATTAAGAACGGCTATTTGAATTTGGAACGGCTCAGCCGTTCTTTCCGCCTGGCTTAGCCGGGAATTTCGGCTTTGGAACGGCTTTGATTCAGACGCCGAACTTTTCATGAGCCGAACTTAATGCATAAATTATTATAACGACTGGTGCGTGTTCTGACATCTTTGCCTGAAAATCGCTGACCTTTCGATTTGTTTCTCTTCAAACTGAATTAAGTTCGGCTAATTAGGTTCGGCGTCTGAATCAACAGGCGTACTTTTGTTAATTTGGGTCGGTCCAAATTCGAATTAAGTTCGGCTCATGAAAAGTTCGGCGTCTGAACCGGGCCTAAGTCAATGATATTGATAAAAATGATGCTGAGACTCAGTGCCAAAGTATTGTTTATCGTTGCTTGTGTAAAACTTCATCTGTATCACACTTTAATAACACCAAAGTCAATGACTTTGTTAGACTGGCTGTCAAAACTCAGCTTTGCTATATCAATATCTAATAGTGCGTCCAATATTTTATCTTCCAATGATGTTTCGTGTATTCCAGACACAGTAAACAGCTTGTTTACCAGTTGTTCACTATAGACATAAAGATGAAGCTTCCTTCTTGGTTCAGCACAGTTTTAAACATACAGTTTGAAGCTGAACTGTATAAGGCAAGTAGCTGATTTTTGAGACATTTTACAGTTGTCGCAGAATGCCATCTTGCCCTTGATGACCACTTTCTTTGTGCAGTTACAACAGGAGTTGTACTGCACAAAGAATTTGTCGTTGAAACTTCGTCAAGGGCAGGTAGCTGTTCTGTGAAAGGCTGATCCAAAGTAATGGTGCACTCACTTTCTTGTCTTGGTGTGTTTAGATACTTCTGATTTTGATTCGTTTTCAATCTAAGTTTATTGAAGAAGTATGTTGACCCTTGTTGAACGTTATGAGTGTGGTTGCCCCAGAATACTACTTTCATATACCTTGATGGATCAGAAATGTAGCCTTCTTGTTTCATTAGCTCAGATCCGTGTATAATATTTTTTTGTTCCACTCAAAGTATGTGACATGCCCTTTGATACCAACAAGCTGTTCTGCTGCTACATGTGCCAGTGAGGAAATTGAGGTGACTACTTCTTCACTTTTGTACTGAAAGTCAGTGTTGGTTGCTGTGATTGTGGTGTTTTTGTTAATGACGATATCGTCCCTCCATATTTGGAACTGATTGTATACTTCTTTATCTTCAGTGGTGATCTTTGCTGTGCTATGGCTTCAAGGGTTTCTTTTTTCTGCAGTGCAAAACATACACCTCTGTAAACATTGCTTTCTGTCTGGAGATTGCAGTTAAAGTAGGTTGTACTGCCAGACTTCTTCACAGGTGATACTGAATGTACATAACATTTTATTTCTGATGCATCTGGGGAACAAAAGGGGAACATGTACATAAGTATAAAGAAGCATGTATGCCAGCACTGAGTAACGAAATAGTATAATGTAATTTCGAAAATAACAATATTCCAGTTTGTGACAAAGTAATGCAAATTGTATCAGTCAATATCTCCTTATAATCAGAAGCTGTCAATGTAATATTAAGATTTCTTTAGAATGATGTCATGCCATGTAGATGTTCTTTATCATATGAACACCTCTCTAATTCTAACACTAATGTCTGTGAAAATGTTTAAATAAATCACTTTATAAAACAGTTGATTTAACTGACTGGTCAACTGCCTGTTTCATGCAGTTGAGAGATAGTGGTCTACAAAAAAATGTACTTACCATTGCCTTGGTCTTTTGATTCCATTGTTGTACCAGTCAACATCTTCTTATGATCAGTAGCTGTCAATATAATGTAAAGATTTCTTAAGAATGATGTCAGGTCATAAAGATGTCTTCTATAATAGGAAGATCTCTCTAATTCTGACACTTATTTCTGATCCTTTGATGATCATATCATATCAGTGACTCTACTTCTTTACCTGTCTGTGGAAATTTTTAAAGATATCAGTTTATAAAACAGTTGTTTTTAACTGACTGGTCGACTGCATGTTTTATGCAGTGGAGGAATATTGGTCTACAAAATGAAATATACTTACTATTGCCTTGGTCTTTTGATTCCATTGTTGTATCAGTCAACATGTTATGATCAGAAGCTGTCAATATAGTGTTAAGATTTCTTTAGAATGTTGTCATACCATATAGATCATCTATAATATGAACACCTCTCTAATTCTGACACTAATTTCTGGTCCTTTGGTGACAATATCAGTGACTGTACTTCTTTACCTGTCTGTGAAAATTTTCAAATTAATTAGTTTATAAAATAGTTGATCTAGTTTTATGATTAGAAGCTGTCAATATAATGTTGAAGATTTCTTTAGAATGTTGTCATGCCATATAGATGTCATCTATAATATGAACACCTCTCTAATTCTAACACTAATTTTGGATCATTATTAGCAACTGGGCACAGACCCTTACATAAAAACAGTATTTACGATACAACACCCTATATAATTTATCCCATATAAATTATCCCATATAAATGACCCTATGTAACTGGTGCTCACTACATAAGTGACTTCTTCAGTAACGCCGTCGGCAAGCGCCGGATGCTTTAAAATGCCGTTCGTAAGACCGCTTAAAAACGCCGATTGTAAGAGTCCTTAAAAACGCCGATTGTAATAGTCCTTAAAAACGCCGTTCGTAAGACAGTTTAAAAACGCCGATTTTAAGAGTCCTTAAAAACGCCGTTTGTAAGACTGCTTAAAAACGCCGTTCGTAAGACTGCTTAAAAACGCCGATTGTAAGACTGCTTAAAAACGCCGATTGTAAGAGTCTTTAAAAACGCCGTTCGTACGACTGCTTAAAAACGCCGTTCGTAAGACTACTTAAAAACGCCGTTCGTAAGACTGCTTCATAACGTCGGGTGTAAGAGTCCTTAAAAACGCCGTTCGTAAGACTGCTTAAAAACGCCGATTGTAAGAGTCCTTAAAAACGCCGATTGTAAGAGCCCTTAAAAACGCCGTTCGTAAGACCGCTTAAAAACGCCGATTGTAAGAGTCCTTAAAAACGCCGATTGTAAGAGTCCTTAAAAACGCCGATTGTAAGAGCCCTTAAAAACGCCGTTCGTAAGACCGCTTAAAAACTCCGATTGTATAAGTTAAAACGCCGTTCGTAAGACCGCTTAAAAACGCCGTTTGTAAGACCGCTTAAAAATGCCGATTGCAAGACTGCTTAAAAACGCCGATTGTAAGAGTCTTTAAAAACGCCGTTCGTAAGACTGCTTAAAAACGTCGGGTGTAAGAGTCCTTAAAAACGCCGTTCGTAAGACTGCTTAAAAACGCCGATTGTAAGAGTCCTTAAAAACGCCGATTGTAAGAGTCCTTAAAAACGCCGTTCGTAAGACCGCTAAAAAACGCCGTTTGTAAGACTGCTTAAAAACGCCGATTGCAAGAGTCCTTAATTGTAAGAGTCGGATCAATGGCAGCATCTGGGCAAAGTCCCCTTTGTAAAATTAAATAAAAAATAAAAATAAAAGTACCCTATCTAAATCAGGTCATTAAAAGTGGCCTACGTAACCTCAGGCCATAAATATAAATTTTTATCAAGTGGCCACTCTAAAATTTTTTAGAATGGCCACTTTAAGATTCTTTAGAATGGCCACTGTACCAATACTTTTAGTGGCTACTGTAAGATTTATTAAAGCGGCCGCTGTAAGATTTATTTAAGTGGCCACTTTAAGACTTTCTTTGTTTCTGTTTTTTTACATTCGCCACTTTAAGATTCCTTTAAAGTGTACACATAGTGGATGAATTTGTTTCTGGGAAACCGAGCTAGTATCTACAAGTATGACAACAACCTCGTCCCCAGGGTCTTCTCGGTTTTCAATATGGCGGCGCTCCGGGAGAAACCCCTGGGAACGAGGTTGGTATGAGAAGGACAAGGAGAGGAAGTTAAGATTTTTTGCAGTTGTTCTTTTGTACTTTTCGTTCACACCTGAAGTTCAAAACGATTTAAGCCTTAAGATATATTTCCGGGTATTTGTAAACCGTTTTGACGCTTGCGAAAATCTTCAGAAGTGAAGGAGGCAAGTTTGACGGAGAAAGAAGAAGAAAAGATTGGCAAACGAGGAACGATGCTGGTAAAAATCCATGGCTCTTCAAAAGGTAAGATTTCCGTATAACCTCATGCAACTATCAGTTGTATGGACGCGCTATTGTTTTTATTTATATGCGTTCTGTTTTTTGGCTTTGATTGCAGTTAATAATTCATAGGATCGGAACTAGTGTATGGGGTTCATTTATACGGAAATCTTTCCCGAATCTCTTATGTTTTCGGGGCTAGTGTCATGTCTATTGTTCTGTTGTTTGTTCTTCGTGGTGACACACGATCCCTCCCCCATCATGTAGTCGAGCTATTAAATGCCAAGTGGTATGTCAGATCAGTACATAAAGATTTTTCATTTGAATTAAAATCAGACCCAGGTTTGTTGATGATAATCAGCGTTTATTTAAGCTTATTACAGATAGATGTGCTATAAATTTAACATTTAAATTGAACTACCCTTAATAATCTCGACTGTTTTCATATTTTACTGGTATATAATTCCAAAGATTTACTTAATCTTTAACATAATTTATTAAAAGCAAAATGAAGGTTTGCTGCAATGTTTAATAATTTACAATTATTGTAAAACCTTGTGACGTTCAACTCAATAAATAGTCTGAAAAGTAACAAAAATGCACATAATTTCTACTATAAGCCAATCTTCTTGTTTGCCTTCTAAAGGCTGGTTTTCACTAACGATGGAGTCGAATTTTAGAGTCATAATCCAAAGCGCAGAGTGTTATGATCTACTGAAAATCAAACCAATGGGAAGATTACGCAGTCATAAGTGGAACCGTTTTGATTCTTCCGACTTCGATTCCATCAAGCTTATGACTTACACTTTGATTTTTTATTTTCAATAGGTTGGAAGCGCTCTTACGACTCTGACTCGGTCACCAGTGAAAACCAGGATTACACTAATTTATTATCTAACTATTACTTCAGTAGATTGCATTTCAAAGAAAGCAAAAGCTTCAAGAAGAAATGAGAGTTCTGGCAATACTTCTTTAACAATTTGGTGAGTAATCATTGAATGAGTGATAATTAGTTTTAATAATTTCCTGCTTGATGTGATGTCTTGCACCCAGCAGCTAGTTTAAAAGATAGGCCACGCTCATCCTTTATGCTTACCCTTAGGCTAACAGTAACCCTATTTTGGTCAGGATAAGGATTGACCATTGGGTTAGGGTAAGTATAAGTGGTGAGATGATTAGTCGGTGTGAGAGCAACATGATTTACAATTATGAAGAACAGGCAGGTTTGCATCAAAACAAAGTCGATGTCAGTGGTGCTTTCAGTCACAACTGTAAAATGGCCTGTGACTTGTCTTTTGTACAATCAGCCATTTGTACCATTTTTTATATAATTGGTAGTTCGATATTAACTAAAATAATCATATATGTCACTCAGTATAACACAGTGATGTAAAATGCACGACAATGAGTTTGAACTGTATGTTGGGCTTTGCCAAACCTAGGCTTGTGGCCTGCAGCCCAGTGCATGATAGCACAGTGGGAGTTTGATCTCAAGTGAATTTAAAACAGACTTGAATTTCCTTTTTTTAAGAACATTCGAGTTACGGTTTCACTCGGAGTTACAAAATTACAAATACAAAAAAAAAGAAGAAAAATACAAAACTATAGTGCTATGGTGCATAGGTTTTAAGTCTAAAAACTTCCCTCATTTGTAGGATCACAAAGTATTAAATTTGCGAATGAATTCGAACTCACTGTCGTCCATTTTACAATGCCACTGTGACATAGGGACGAAACCACATACAACGGTTTGAACAGGAAGGGGGAGGGGGGGGGGGGGGGGGGGAACTCTATTGGTTTTCATGATTTGTTGAATCCAATATATCACTGCCAGTATGATGTCGGGACTTTTCTTTTCATTTTTTTTAGGATCATTTTTCACTAATATTTTGGTAAGTTGTTACAAAATAAATAATCCAAAACTATGCTACAGGTACATGTATCTCGATTAAGGTGGTAGACCTGACTTTAGGTCAGAAATTGATTTTGCACAAAAACTTAATAAATTGAGAGATTTTATACTATGTTGCTTAATTTCCAAAGTTGATGGCTCTATGTTATCCCGATGCGAAGAAAATGACGATCGAAGTTAGTTACTACGGGCGGCCATTTTGAGGCGTCATGTTGGATTTAACGAGAAACAACAAAGATTTTCGGCATTATTCGTACTACAATCGGCCTGTTATTAATGCAAACACTTTAAACAGCGGTTTTGCAAGGAGAATTCAAAATGGTGCTCGATAAACAAGGATTTACGAAGAGAAATCGGCGATTAATTGACGTATTTTAGGGCCTCCACCGACCACACTGAAAGGTATTTTAAGAATAAAAAAATGAAATTGGCGTAGCTTATTGTTATGATGTGAAAAAAAAAAAATTCACAGGAGCCCGGAATGAATGGAGCTTTTTTCTCGATATTATCGCCGCTGAAATGGAAGACACATGTTTGAAATTTAAAACTCGATATCTGAATTCTCTGGGCTCCCATGAGAATTTTCCTTTTCTTTGTGGAAGTTATCTCTTTCATTTTTTTAAATTACCTTTTAACATACAGCCGTAAAATGACAAAAACTTATGTTTGAGCCCGCAATGCAAACAGGCTTTGTCACCTAAAACATTGATTTTTCTGAAGCTTAATTTTAGTTGTCTCGGCCTGTGATGTTTTTACTTCTGCCAGTTTTCGTCATTTTGTGAAATTTTTATCCAAAATGGGCTTGCTGAAGTCAGGTCTACCACCTTAAGAGGAGGAAAGGTATTCTGAAGAGCTCTGCCATCGACCCCAAGTCCAATCTTGGATTTAAGTAGAGTGCAAACCATGTTTTGAGTAGGGTTAGTTTCTAGAGAAACTGTGGTGCTGCGTCGGTGGGGGGATGAAACACGAGAATTTAGTTTTATCGACTGAGTCGATAAGGTAAATTGACCACCGTAAAAAGATTCAAATAGCTGACGTTTCGAGCGCTAGCCCTTCGTCGGAGCGAATCAAGGAATTGTGGGTAGTGTGGTTTTATATAGTAAGCGGTGGAGCTACGCTATTGGTGGAAATTTGGTGACGTGAAAAACAAATGTAGATTAGTTGAATGAAAAGCGTTCGTTGATTCCGTGGGGTTTGAGAGTGCCGATTTGAAAGATGATTTTTTGTTCTAGGTTTTTACGGCTTTCTGTGTTACCTGGTGTAGGGAAACGCCGCAGATTGTCATGTGTTGTTTAGAATGGTTAGTAAGATTAAAATGGCGCGCGACTGGTTTGGATGCGTCTTTGTCATTTTTTTCAACGTCTCGGAGATGTTCACGAAAACGGTCACCCAGTCTCCTCCCTGTTTCGCCAATGTATATCTTTTTGCAAAAAGTACATGTAATGCAGTAGATGACATTTACGGAGGTGCATGTAAAACGATCAGTGATTTTAATAGATCGTTTGGGTCCTGTTATTTTGTCCGCGTTGTGAATGAAAGGACAAGTGTTACATCGTGTGCGTGTGCATTTGAAAGTTCCCGGTACATCGTCAGATTTCAGTGCGCTCGTAACTAGAAAGTTACCTTTGACTTGAGTACCTTGACTGGTAGGAGGACCTAAAATAATTGGTTAGCAGCTTCCTTACTCTTTGTCTAGCATAAATTACAGGTTGGGCTTGTGATCTATGGAGCTGTTCAGAATTGTTTAGCACATCTTATATGATTGGCAGTGACTGGCAGTGATCACCAGACTTTTGCTTTTGTTAGAGATGTCCTGCCCCTCCCCTCGTGATTCAGTTTAATATCAATTTTTTTTAGCTTTTTTTCTTTGCGCCGTGGACCTTTTATCTTTTTTCTTTTCTTGTTTAATGTTAATTCTTCTTCATTTTCGTCATCATCTTTTTGTTCCCCTTCTTTTTCATCTTTTTCTTCTGTTCCGTCTTTGTCCATTTGTGCAGCATCTGTGGTAACATATGGTACAAAATAATTGTGAGTTTGTTGCTTCAGTTGATCTGTTTTGGTTTTCTCTTTAAATTGTAGTGTTCCTTTTTTCATTAATGCTTAAATGATCTATCTTTTAACCTGCATGAATGTTAAAATTGTGAATTACGTGTTTCTTGTGGTTGTTTTTGTTATTCACACCCTAAAGAAAACTAGTCTGATTTTTACTGCAATGGTTATGAATAAATGACGTTTTTGCCTCATTGCCATATTCAATTCTCTTCTTTAATAAAATGATCAGCATGGGCATATTTTGGAACTATATTAACTATGGCAGTATCAAGTTCACTACATTTCTTACCTACTATTGTAGAAGATAATTTTTCATCACATGATGGCACATTTCCTCTGAATGACACCTGCAAGTAAAGTTAGGGAAGGGAAGTATGCTACCCAGAGGAGTCATGTGTAATTTGCTTTCAGAACAGGATATGAACTGTTTGTGAAAGCAAGTTACACAGGCTCCTCTGGGTATCACACCTCCCCCACTGTATAATTTATATGAAACACATGCATGTACCCCCACTAGTTGACACTAAAAAGTAACTGGTGTCATAAATTGGCTGATTTTGCTGTTAGCATTAGTGTTTATGATAGTGTTATGCAAATAGCAGCCATGTGAGGTGACAATTCCAGTTAATTAAAGTGGTCAACTAAAGGGAATCCACATAGCCTAACTTTTCTTTTCAACTTGCTATTAAAATTTTGTATCGTCTTTAAGACAATCCTATCTATGTTTGTGTGTCCCAAGTGTCGATGCTCCAGAAGAGCCTCATCCCAAGGGAACCAGTCAAGGTGGTCTGTCCCGAGTGTCGATGCTCCAGAAGAGCCTCGTCCCAAGGGAACCAGTCAAGTTGGTCTGTCCCGAGTGTCGATGCTCCTGAATAGCCTCGTCCCAAGGGAACCAGTCAAGTCAGTCTGTCCCAAGTGTCGATGCTCCTGAATAGCCTCGTCCCAAGGGAACCAGTCAAGTCAGTCTGTCCCAAGTGTCGATGCTCCTGAATAGCCTCATCCCAAGGGAACCAGTCAAGTCAGTCTGTCCCAAGTGTCGATGCTCCTGAAGAGCCTCGTCCCAAGGGAACCAGTCAAGTTGGTCTGTCCTGAGTGTCGATGCTCCTGAATAGCCTAACACTAAAAGTAATGGTACAGTGGCCATTCTAAAGAATCTTAGAGTGGCCATTCTAAAAAATCTTAGAGTGGCCACTTGATAAAAATTTATATTTATGGCCTGAGGTTACGTAGGCCACTTTTAATGACCTGATTTAGATAGGGTACTTTTATTTTTATTTTTTATTTAATTTTACAAAGGGGACTTTGCCCAGATGCTGCCATTGATCCTAAGAGTCTTTGAAAACGCCGTTCGTAAGACCGCTTAAAAACGCCGATTGTAAGAGCCCTTAAAAACACCATTCGTAAGAGTCCTTAAAACGCCGTTTGTAAGACTGCTTAAAAACGCCGATTGTAAGAGCCCTTAAAACACCGTTCGTAAGAGTCTTTAAAAACGCCGTTCGTAAGTCCGCTTAAAAACGCCGATTGTAAGAGTTCTTAAAAACGCCGATTGTAAGAGTCCTTAAAAACGCCGATTGTAAGAGTCCTTAAAACGCCGTTTGTAAGACTGCTAAAAAACGCCGATTGTAAGAGCCCTTAAAACACCGTTCATAAGAATTCCTTAAAACGCCGATTGTAAGAGCCCTTAAAACGCCGATTGTAAGAGCCCTTAAAAACGCCGATTATAAGAGTCCTTGAAAACGACCGTTCGTAAGACTGCTTAAAACGCCGGTTGTAACAGTCCTGTAAAACACCACTCATAAGACTGCTTAAAAGTCTGGTTGTAAGAGTCTTTAAAAACGCCATTCGTAAGACCGCTTAAAAACGCCGATTGTAAGAGTCCTTAAAAACGACCGTTCTTAAGTCTGTATAAAATACCGGTTGTAAGAGCCCTTATTAATTCCAGCTTTATGACAGTACTGCTAAAAAATGCCGCTTACAAGACTTCTTAAGAACGCCAGAGTGTACCTTTAAAAAGGCTGGTTTTAATGCAATTAGTATTAAAACCAGCCTTTTTAAAGGTACACTGGCGTTCTTAAATGTTTGACGTGCCTGATCATCGTTGAATTGATGAAAATCAATTAATATGCTATGAAGCATCCGTCTAATGCTTTTAACGTTTTGAATTGCAAATACATCATTGGCCTCACATACCAGTAGTCACGCAAACTATAGCCACTGTACTTATTGTCTCTTGAAATATGTGACTGCAATTTTCTTAAGAATGTAAAAAGAGAAGGTGTAGCGGAAAGTGAATAAAATGGAGGGACAGGGGAGGGGGAGGGGCAGGGGGAGGGGGGTTGAAGTTTAGCACCGAGCTTGTAAATAACATACCGGCTGTCCCTAATTTTTTTTCTTACAGCGCCAATTTATGAACATTCCTTTTTATTTCTTTTATTATTTTAATCTAAACATGTAATCGTCTTGATCATCTTTACGACACCATTAAGGCGTCCTCAAAGTCACCTGCAAAGATATTAAAAAAACAGAGATTTCAAAGCAGTAATTCATCTTTTTCACACCTTTTTATTGGCAGATGAAGTCATTTTATTAAAAAAAGCGGAAAGCTCATTCGATGCTAAATAAAATTCTTATTGTTCCACTGTCGTCATTTTTACCGTCATCGTCATTATGACGATGACGTTTAGAAGCCTCTGGGTCCCCCTGAAAAGTAAAACGAAGCACAATGTATCAACTATTGCCTTTGATATTGTATAATGTTAAGGCTAACATCAAATGCATTACTTTTTAGTCTTATTTGTGCACGTTTATTCATGAGACTGGGTTTCATTTCTTACCTCCTTTTCTAGCCTCTCAAGTCGTCTTTTTCGCACCTAACAGAAACAATAACAAAGTCAGGAATTTAGTCCATATCACACTCACTTCTGACATGCACATGCAAAACATTTAGTGATATATTGTATAATTGCTCAATCAAACTGCAGTCATAACTAACAGCTTAAAACATCACAAAGACATTTCTTCAGCTTACAGTCGAGGCTAATGGGGGGGAATATCATTAAAAATATTTACATGTGAAAAGATTCCCCCGCATGAGCCTCAACTGCACGCTACTTCCAGTTCAATACCATAAATACGAATATTGTCTCCCAAAGCGAATGTAATAAATTTAAAACTGTTCAGGCCTTGATAATTCAGCGGCCCTGGTGAGATACACACTGTACATTACAATGGTGTTGGAAAGATTTTTCTTTTCATCAATTTGCATTATTTTATTTTCAAAGGATTTTCTTCATACATATGAAAAGACAACTAGACCATGTTGTCTATGCCCGAAATCACATTTTCTGATTGAAAAAAAAAATTCAATGCAGTCAGTTTGTTGAAATCTGCGTTTTAGCTGCCTGCAAAAGCATTATCTCTTCACTGTCTACCTCAGTCTCGTTAAGTTTTTCACCATCAGCATCGTCCTACAAAACAAAACAACAACTTATCTCCATATGCAATGTCAATTGTTCCGTTACAGGAATAAGGTGCATGTCAGGGATCAAACCTGGACGTTTAGAACGTCAGTTCAGTCAAAGATATGACAGGGAGATCGCATATCTTTCAAAGCCAGTCTGATTAAGTAAAGTCAAACCTGCGACAACCACTTAACATGGACGGATGTCTCGTGCTTAAGGTTACTGTAAACCTTTTTTGGTCCCATTTTGCATAATTTTATTTTTTTTGAATTTCTCTAAAGATATAACATTAATCTAGAAAATATTGAAAGAAGTTTTGCAAAATCATTAAAAGAACTCGAGATATTCTTAAAAAAGAGTTTCAAGAGAATAGTTGATAAGTAGCTATGGATGTGATAATCCGATTATCTCTTTCCGGAGTGCAGCGTCTTCTTGTACTTTTCCCGCTTAACTTTATCTGCCGGATCTTGCATTACATGTTATATGCACATTTTGTTTACATCGCAATGCGGAGCGCATTTCGCATCGTCATAGCGTATTCTATTGTAGCGTCATAGCATATTCTCCCCGGCCATTTTCCATGTTTCATGGTCATCTACGCTTGTTCCAATTCCTGAAGATTTACAATTTGACCATTAAGGCCAAAGTGGAAATTTTTGGTTAGCAGAATTGTAGAGATTACGAGTGAAAAGAACCGCGGCAAAGAGTAAAAGAATAATAAATGAATGAATAGCTTACTCGCTTGCATTTACTACTGATACCAGCGTGTGTTCTCGGTCAATTTTCGCGACCAAGTCTGTTGTGTTTTCATTTCTTTGAAAACTAGTATATTCATGCACCAAAGTGTGTGGGGGTTTTAAGAAATTCCAAAAACTTTTCTCGTGGCGCCCCAAAGTGTGACGCGCATAGAACAATTTTCTATTGTCCAACTTCAAAGTGGATTTACTCGGGAACCAATGAAAATATCGAAAAAGCCTCACACACTTTGTTAGGCCATTAACTCTTGAGTGACACGGACCAGCTTGTTTTGATTTTCGTGCTAACACGGAGGCTGGTAATTCAGTGAAGCAAACACTGTCGGATTTGCGTTTAAGGCTCGCGTGCTCTTAACTAAAGGAAAAACAGGAAAAATAATTGCTATTTTCGAAATCTACAATTTATTAGCTTTACAGTGATAAATAGTTTTCTGGGGTTTCATTAAAAATAGCGCGCGTACAAAAGATTTTCGGGAAGGCACCCTCGAAGGTTTACAGTAACCTTAAAAATGGTTTTTCCTAATTTGCAAAATCTTGTTTTTTCTGCTCAAGACATTTTTAAAAATGCAGCAGTCCAATCAAAGTTTAAAAACGCCCAGTATAAATTCAGCTCACGTTTCTTTAAATACGGCATTTAAATCAAGTATCTTAAAACGCCATTTGGCTAAGGTTTCTTAAAAACGCCATTCGGCTAAGCATTCTTAAAACGCCATTTGGCTAAGGTTTCTTAAAAACGCCATTCGGCTAAGGTTTCTTAGGGCCGATTTACACGGTACAGCGTTGTTGTATGCGACATGCTTACGACATGACTTGAGCTGATTTACACGGAGTAATTCATGTTGTAAGCATGTCGTAAGCATGTTTTAAGCGTGTCGCATGTGACAAAGTTGTACCGTGTAAATAGGCCCTTAAAACGCCATTCACCGGTCTAAAGTTTCTTTAAAATGCCATTCGGCTAAGATTTCTTAAAAACGCCATTCGACTAAGGTTTCTTAAAACGCCATTCGGCTAATGTTCTTAAAACGCCATTCGGCTAATGTTCTTAAAACACCATTCGGATAATGTTCTTAAAACGCCATTCCGCTAATGGCCGCCGCACACTAGCCGACAAGTTAAGATTTTTTGTCGGCCGACAAAAAAATCTTAATCTGTCGGCTAGTGTGCGGCGAATTCAGACAAGCTTACGAGAAGATCGCAGCTTGTTGGGCGATATCTGGCAGTGCTAGATCTTAAAACGTCTTGTCGGGCATTGTCGGCTAGTTTGCGGTGAACCGAGACAATTTGTCAGGGTGCGCTCGCAAAGCAACCAATTAGGAAATATCATTGCTGCACATGACCAAGCATTATTCCAACATGGTGGCGAACAACAAAGCCGAACATGAGGAGCAATGGACTCCAGAAAAAGAAGATTTGTTGGTTGCCTCATGGCAGTCACATGGGTGTTTGTATCAGGTTTCGTCTCCTGAATACAGCAACCGGGTGATAAAAGAGAAAGCGTGGCAGGAAATTGCCACCGAAGTCGACATGACAGGTAAGCTGAAGCTCAAGTGTTTCATTTACAGTCCAACTAATGAAGTACTCGAAATGAGAGCTTAATTTCGGCTCTCGTTTTAAAAATCTGTTCGTCAATTTGAAAGGTGTAAAATTCTAAATGGGGTTTGATTCAAATCCTCGATCTTGTTGGATTTATGTGCGGCTTTGCGCCCATAATGAATTCCATTTCGGTGGATTTCTGTGCATTCTGCATTCTAAAATCTAAAGGCCCTACAAGAAGCAAAATATTATCAAAAAAAGTTATCTCAATAAAGATTATTAAGCTTATTATTAACCGACAAAATCGACTAAAATGTGACCAAAAAAAAACGTTGTATTCATTCAGAATTTAGTTTAACTTTGTTTCAGAATACTGGATTTTTGCAGTTTGTCGCGACGAAATAGTTTATTGTTTGTCAGTGAGACTTCGATGCGCACTCTCGCAAAAATTTTGCCGTCAAACGCTTTCAAACTTAAGAAAAATCAGTGACTGGGATTTTAGGTGTGCTTAAGAACCGAACTGTGATTTTATTGAAACTGATAAACTACAAAATTAAAGCAAAAAATTGGTATTCGGCTAAATTTATTATTCGTTGTGTCTTGTGTGTTTTTATCATATTCACATGAAACGGTTTACACAAGGTATAAACAAGCTGATATCAGCGGGCAAATTCACCACTCTCCATTTTTATTTTTTAAAGATCTAGTGACAGACGTTCGTAATTTTTTCAATTTACAGAGGCTCAAGTAGAGAAAAGAACATCTTCTTTACGAACGCAATATTTAAAAGCTCGCAAGCCGCAGCCGAGTGGAAGTGCTCGAAAATCACCGTCCAGAAAGATGCAATGGATGCTTGACAAGTTGCAGTTTTTGGATCCTTTTATTGCTGAGAGAAAATCAACATCCAATCGTGATGTAAGCTTCATTTACTTAGTTGAGTGAACTGCAGTGAGTAAAACCTATTTCTGAGACGTGCTTAGAAAAGTTTAATTACTGTTAAAAAGAAAATCGAACCTTCACCCGACATGACTTTATGGGCTATAATCAGCTTCTGTTATTCTTCTTTTTATTTACACTATCATATTTTCTTGCCATGGGACAGCACCATAAGTAGAAAAAAAGGATTTTAAACTATCCCGTTCCTTTGCTTTCTGAGATGCATTTCGTTGGTAACTGGCCTGCAATGTCGTCAATTCTGGGTCGGTCCTCCATTCTCCAGGACGAAAATTGTGGTTATTATCTTCGCTATCAAGTAGAGCTTGAGGGGCATATGATCTTATTGAATTATCTACAAGATAATTGTGCAGGCAGCATGCTGCCAGAACAATCATTTCCACTTTCTCAGGAAACTGATTAATTGTGCTTTGGAAAACTCTAAACCTATTTGCTAAAATGCTGAAAGCATTTTCAACCACTCTCTGGGCTCTTGACAGACGATAGTTGAATATTTGCTTCTCCTTCTCTAACTGTCAATGTGAATAAGGTTTCATCATTTGTTCTGACAGTCCAAAAGCATCGTCGCCAATTAAATGAAATTTGCATGAGGTGTTAGTCCCCTTAGGAATTCCACTGTCTGGCAAGTTTAATCTGTTAGTATCAAGAAAGTGCTTTAGGGTCGAGTTCCCATAAACGCCAGCATCGCCACTTCACCCGACAGCACCCACATCAACATAAATAAATTTGTAGTTTGCATATACTAATGCCAGGAGTACAATACTAAAAAAGTGCTTGTAATTAAAATACAATGATCCGCTACTGGGAGGTGGTTTAATGGCAATGTGTTTTCCATCAATGGAACCCACACAGCAAGGATAGTTCCACTTTTCTTCAAAATTTCTTGCTACTTCTTTCCATTCATCTTCTGAACTTGGTGTCTGAAAGTTTAAATGACATTTTTAAATTACTTTATGTTTAGAGACCACTATCCCCCAGGGTTGATGATGGATCAGAATTTGAAGGTGACAGTAACATAACCGAAAAGGACAGCGAGGACTTGCCCTCCACCAAAAGAGCTCCTCCCTTTGCTAAAAAGGGCAAAGAAAAGGAGTTGAAGAAAATAAAAGAAGAAGAAGAGCTATCCATTTTAAAGGTGCTTGCACAGTCATTGGAAAGTGAGAAAACAGATGAGGCTGGTGATCAGTGTGATGCATTTAGTATATATGTCAGTAAATGTCTCAAAAGGATGGGTGAAAGAGAACGAGTAATGGCTCGACATCAAATAGAGAATATTATTTTCCAGGCCCAGATGGGGGCCTTTTCTACTGCACATTGCCAGTCGAACATGGAAAATCTCTATCAAGAAGCTGGTTCATACACAGGACTTTTACGATTTTAGTTTACCTGTTGTTCTGATAACCTATTGCAGTGCAACTTAGCATTCTACACAATTTTAAATGTTCGTGTTATAAAAATTACAAATTGAGCCAAATATTTTATAGGAATATCCCATCCCATCCATGATTCTGAGTTGACCTCTTGTGTATCAAAGAATTTAAGGGATCAGGGAAGTTATTGCTTCAGCTGAGTTTGAATTCAATTCGAAAATTAGGGTCATGCAGAGATTAGTATTTTATCTTTAGCGCTGATCGCATGATTACAATATTGAAGAAGCAGTCATTTTAGCAGTTTTAGGATCAGGCAAATGTAGTTTTAACAAACAGTGTTAGAGGCACTGCTTATTCATACTGTAACTTAACTAAGTCCTAACTTGAAGTCATGTATTCACCTTATGATAGATTAAAAAGTTAAGAGCACGAGTTGTATCTGTTTGCTTTTGTTTTCACTGTTTTACCTGTAAGTACACATCCCTCATGTTGCAATAAATGGCTTCACAAGTCTCTGAGACTATTTCAGAGATTGTTCTTTCACCAACTCTGTAGGCGAAGTGAAGACTTCTAAAACTTTCACCTGAGGAAAAATTATTCCCTGTCAACTGGAAATTTAACCCCTCTACAATTCTGACCAAAACATGGAAAGATCGATCGACTAAAATAGTGCCAGTTTACACAAAATTCTACTCACCAGTTGCAAGGAAACGCAGAGTGATGGACAACCTTTCGCCAGCAGAAATACTGGGCCTCATTTTTGTGTTTTTCTTAGTTATGTTATGCGAAACAAGCGCGAGTATTTCTTGAAAATTTTCTTTAGATAATCTAAAGTACCGTCGGAACCCAGTGGGATCTTCGTCTCTGAGTTCTTGAATGAGGTTTTTATATGCACCCTGTTCATCTCGTCTGGCTATCCAACTCTTAACCCACGTTGTTCTTCTGTTACTCTTCCGACGCCTCCTTATCCTCCGTAGCATAATTAATATGAATGAAACAAGTTTCAATTTTCGCCGCAAAAGAGGCGCCATCTTGACTTTGGATGAGTCGGGCCTAAGCCTCGACGCGGCTATTCGTGACAAAAAATCGGCTAGTGTGCGGCAAGCTGATGGCCCGACAAATTTTAATCAGATTTGACCCCGATCAAAAAATCGGCGTTCCAAAGACAAAAAATCGGCTAGTGTGCGGCGGCCTTAAGGTTCCTTTAAAACGCCATTCGGATAAGGTTTCTTAAACCGCCATTCAGCTAAGGTTTCATTGAAACGCCATTCGGCTAAGGTTTCTTAAAAACGCCATTCGGTTCAAGTTTCTTAAAACGGCATTCGGCTAAGGTTTCTTAAAAACGCCATTCGGCTAAGGTTTCTTAAAAACGCCATTCGGATCAAGTTTCTTAAAAACGCCATTCGGATAAGGTTTCTTAAAAACGCCATTCGGATCAAGTTTCTTAAAAACGCCATTCGGATCAAGTTTCTTAAAACGTTATTCGGATAAAGTTTCTTAAAACACCATTAACGCCATTCGGCTAAGGTTTCTTAAAAACGCCATTCAGCTAAGGTTTCTTAAAAACGCCATTCGGATCAAGTTTCATAAAAACGTCATTCGGCTATAAAGGTTTCTTAAAAACGCCATTCGGATCAAATTTCTTAAAACGTCATTCGGCTAAGGTTTCTTAAAAACGCCATTCAGATAAAGTTTCTTTCTTCGGTTCAGGGTTATTAAAAACGACATTCGAATCTGAGTTGCCTAAATTCGACGGTACCAGAAGCTCTCTCATGGCCAGACGAAGGCCAGTGAAACGAGGTATGAGATGCGTGTATTAAGAGTCACGCGAGAAAAGCTTTGGGTTCCCAGGGTATTGTATAAAAATGCCTTGTTTTGAGACGCCAATCGGGCGATCATGTTTCCCAAAATGGCGATTTTTAAAATGATACCCTAATCTAGTAGTAGGTTAAGGCTGCCGTGTGATTTGTACGAGCGGGACAGGCAGACTTCCAAGATTAGATGAAAAAAAAAATCAGCTTTAATTTACAGTGGACTTTTGACAAGCTGGTACAGTATCTTAAATATTCAGGGAGAGTTATTTATTGCAGAAGTCTGCAACCAAATAACTCAAAGTTTCTTTCATAATTATTGGCCTAAAAAGAAATACTGTACTATTAATTCTGACGTATCCAAGAAAAACCTCATCCTACATGTAGTTAACGAATTTTCAATTTTGGTGTGTGGTTGGAAAGGTTAACTGACACATAACACACTACTTACCATTTCATTTCCAGTCGTTTTTTCCTTCCTTCTGTCTTCGCATTCCTAAGATGAAAACAGTCATGTATGCTTAGTTTCTCTTCCAATTTATTAAGAGGGGTGTCCGCCTGACTCGTGAAGTTTGAGCCATCAAAACTCGGGCAAGATGGTTCTTATTACAGTTGTAACTGAGAGGCTGAAACGGCTTACATGTGGTCGAAAAGTGCCAAGCAAAGTAAATGAAAAATGAGAGCCATTCTCCAAGCGATAATGTAACCAGGCCTACGTGGAAAAAACTGACTCTATGTTAATTTTCAAATTTACATGTATGTCTTTCTTAATCAGGCACGTGAACTAGTTATTTTGCTTTAAAGGTGTCCACTGTCAGCAAAGAGTTAAGTTACATAAAAGGAAGATAACTTCTGCAAAAGTGCCGGAGACAATTTTTGATTAACTGTGCTCACCGATTCTTTAAACTGGCGGTCTTGCTCTTGTCTGATATCCCGATCACACTGGAGAAGCTCCCTGTCATGACAAAGAAATGAGTTTCCATGTACCTGCAGTTTGTATATTGTATGTTGTGGTTGTGGTTCAATGTTTGTTGTGGTTCAATTTTATCCTTGGTTCAAATTTTTTCCTTTGTTTCAAACTCATTAACATACATTACCATAGCCCAAAACAAAGAAAAAAAAATTTGAATCAAGGGTAAAATTGAACCACAACATATATATTCGCTACAAGTACCTCTGACTTGCTTAACATTATGCACTGATGACATGTATGGAACAATACAAATGAACATGTTTTGCAAAATATCAGAGGTGACTGAGAAAGTACAGGGGAATACAGTGGATTAAGTGGCAACATTTGCAGCTCTACTGCACTAGGATTCTACCCATGCATGTAACATGGTTTTTTAAAAGTAAAAATTAATTCCAAATTATTGGTTAAAATAACTGCACCAGCTGTTAAGACATACCTGTACAAAAATATTAAGAAACATGTACAGGGTGACAATGTAGTTTCAGGTGTTAACTTTTGTGCCTGCACAGCCTGTGCAGCCTGACGTGCTTCTTCAATTGCCCGCCCAAGATTGTGTGAAGTTTCTTGTTCTGGAAAACACAAGTAAGCAATAAATTGATGTTTAAGGGGTTATGTCACCTATTTTTAGTATCACTTTGAAAAGCCAATAAACATATTTGATTCAATGGAAATCTACAAATAATGGTCCAATTTTCAGGAGCATAGCCAGGACTTTTTCAGAGGTATGCACAATCAATTTTCAAACACCCCCCCCCCTACCCACTCGCCCCACGCTCGAGTCCCGGCTTTTTCAAGTACGCACGTGCCTATATGTGCATACAGGTAGCTATGCCCCTGATTTTGTTAACAAATACTCTACCAGTACACAAAAGCTAGGATTTGTTATCTTTGATTGCGGATGGCCAAGAGGAAGTGGATATAATTCAATTTGAAATAAAACTTGTTGTTGTTGATTGCAACTTGAAAGAATTGGCAAATTTTTTCAAGTTCCTCCCAAGTATCCTGGAAAAATCAAAGAAAAACTGCAAAATCTGTGGGACAATGCCCCTTCAAGTACACTGCAATGACATTGTTACCACTCAATTGTATTAATTAAAAAATTGTACCCACCTTCCATTGCACTGCCAACAATAAACATTGAGGAGGACTTGGCTTCAACACTCTCACTTCCAGATGAGGCATTGTTGAAAGTAGTCCTTGGTTTCCACAAGCTGTTAAGAGTAAAAAAATACTCAACTTCACAATTGAGTTCACTTTCACTTAAATAAATTTTTATTTGAAATCACAATAATCAATAAATTAATAAATTACAACACACCTTCTCTTATTCAATAATTTTATTGTAACATAATGTATACTTTTTACCTTGCTGGTCAAACTCTGACCCCATTAATGCTACAAGTACTTGGCAACTTGTTAGGCTATTGATGTCTTTGGACATCATCAAGGTTCTGCAGGTGGATTGCAAATGATGCAATGGTTATATATTTATCGGTAGATACATATTTCATGATGGTGCTATTTATAGCAACTGCTTTAAGAATTGTTGATGGAAAACAGTTGTATTTTTTTTATCATCCAATGGTTAAACATGCCTGTCATTTTTCATACCCCTCAAGATTAAGATAACCTTGTGGAGAATTACAGATTCACTAAAAATGCCCAGTTATTTCATTTTGTCCCCTTCTACAAGGATGACAATGAATTTTTATTCATGGACAAAATGTATTAATTACTAGCTACTAACCCTTGACATACTACAGTATGTACTGACCTTAGTAGTTCTGCAGATTTGTTGGTCAGGCGAAATCGTATTAAAACAACCGGAACTCCACTGTATCAATACTGAAAACCAGCCTTAGAAGGCTTGGAAAATTTGTAGAACTTTCCAGACATAACTGTTCATAATTATTTAAGTCATGTAAATTTATAGTTCTGCACGAGAAACTGGCATACATCGTTGTATGTTTTCTCTGTGCAATGATTCTTTCTAAGAAAACATAATGAAACACCTTTTGTACCTGATAAATGTGGCCTCGGAATCGGTGATGATTGATAGCGTGGAGTTGCGTTTTTTTCGTCATCACTAATGTCAACTAAAAGACAAAAACAACATAATACTTTGTATTGACATGTTCATGGTTGTATAACATAGTGCCAATTACTACCTCATTATTTTTCACTGATAAAGTCCCCCCCCCCCCCCCCCCCTTCCCGGACTTTCCCCCTTTATTGTCCCCGAAAATGATGTTTTGGTTTCAAAAATTGTTTTGTTTTTTGGACGCAAAGATGACTATGAAGGTAAAAGACACTCTTAGAACTGTATAACATTGGAATAGACTTCTGCCATACAGAGTCAAGTATGATAATAACAGTATACTTTGCTTGTCCATCTATAACACAGTCATACACTCTGAGATTTACTGTATATCTAACATGAAAGCATATAGCTCTAGTCAGTAAACAGCTGAAAACACATGAAAAGCCAATTAGTCAGTAAACTGTTAAAAAAAGTGGCTTTAGTCAGTAAACAGCAAAAAAGGAGATTAAACAGTAAATTTGTATGATTATATGACTTTTATAAGCTTTAGATGGTATTCGTTAGCAAAGCTGCTCCTTGTTGGCCTTTACCAGCATGTACTGAAAAACCACTGCTGTCCAGCTTCCACACTTGCCTGCTCTTCCTGTCAGTAAAATAAAGAGCACCTTCCTCATCAACTGTAACACAGGCAATGTCCCTTTCAGGGGTTTGGGGTTCACAGTTACTCAACACCGTTGAGACTAGGCGACTTGACAGTTCAAGTTTAAAGATACCTCCCAGACGACCACTGGCAGTGAAGAAAGCACAGTTGTTTCCTTTTGAAAAAGCTACTAAGACTACACTCATGGGATGGGGATATGTAGCCAATGCTGTGCTGGTGCCCTGAATACCAACACCATCAAAATTGAGGCACACTTGCTTAAAACATCCACTACCATCATCCGCAACCAACAGAATGTCATCACTAAGAGCACAGACAGCTGATGGCCTTTCAAATGACACTCCCGCAATTCTGTTCACAGTGCCTGTGTAGGACGTTTGTAGCTCATCAAGGTGCTTCTTAAGTCTTTCTCGTAGTTGTGGGACAGTCCCTTCCTTGGACAAGTGAAATTCCTGGAGTTTTGTCTGCAGATCTGCTTTTTTCTTGAGTGTGCCTACTTTCAGTTTGACATTTCTTTGAACAGCAACAAATCGGATCCTTTTACTACTTGGCTCTGTGCAATAGGCCACACCATTGGTGAACGCTACTGATTTGGCATTTTGAAGGTCTTCGACTAGGACAGTTACGTCTGCTGGGGAATGAAGGCGCACCAAAAGAAGCTTGCTAGTGTTTTTCAGGGGATCGAAATCAACCACGAGCAGCTTACCAATGGGACCACATGTTACAGAAAGTGGATGAGGGTACATACCAGGGCGATTGCTTAACTACATCCGGTATTTTTCGGGTACTATTGTGTAAACAACCCTGTCCACCGATTTAAGTACATCTAGCAGCTCTGGCGTGGTCAGCAGAAGGATAGGATCAACAGCCATTCGGTCTTTGTTTCTCACTGATTCTTCTGTCAGCAATTTCTTCAACTTCGTTCGTAGCTCAGGTTCACCTTCTCTTCTCAAGTTGTACAAAATTGCCAGTGTGGACCTTGTTCCCTTGAACCACAGAATCCAATTTGACCAGCTACATTTCAGGCTCTTTCCCAAGTGAACAACATCGGGCATAGCAGCAAGAAGGTACAAATCAGGAGGGGCATGCTCTTTTGCTGCATCATCATGGAGTTGGGTAAGGGCTTGCTTATTAGATTCCTCACAATCAGTTGTTACAACAACTACTGCCACCTTTTCACACTTCGATCCACTCTTCAGACACCGGGTACAAGCACGCAGGGCTGGGATGTGGGAAGTTTGTCCCAATCTTTCGCAGTTTGTACATACTTTCTTAGCGGTCCAACAGACATCACAGTGAGCAACACAATAGCCTTGTCCTAAGTCTCCTAAAGACACGATCAGGTTGTTGCTCTTGGCATCATGGCAGCATTTGCGACACACTTGCACTGTCCGTATTTTCTCAACCATTTCTGCTTTCACTTGCGCTCCATTCTTGGACTTGGTGGCATAATCCACAGCAACAGGCATGGCATTTTTCATGTCCATGCTTGTCAGAAAGTATGGCACGGCCTCTGTGACAAATTTGCCTTTTAATTCACCACTCGACAACTGTGGATGTCTTGTGATAAATTCTAAATCCACAGGATCTTTTAGTCCAACACAGAGTTTAAGACGATCATCAAATTGTATGCATGGCTTTAATGCTGTGCCATCTAATGCCATGACACAGGCCACTGTTTGAACCACATTAGTACTGATAATTGGTGATGAAGGATTAGGACCATCAAAAACAAGAGCCAGGAAAGCTTCTAGGAGACCTTTCAAGACACCACTAAAGGGAGTATATCCTGATTGAATTTTCCTTAGGGCATTATCAGACGGCCCACCAAGATTTGCATTTGAAGAGTTGAATTCCTTGATACCACCCCTTCCTGTTCCATGGTGACATGGGCCACGGACAAATTTGGCAGTTGCTGCTCCCCCAAGGTACTTAATGGTTTGAAAAAATTCCAACACATCTTCATTCCACTTAAAGTCACTCTTCCTTGACCAATCAACCAGGGCATATTTCACAGTATTGTTGACAAATTTGTAATAGAAACAATCTTTGGGCAATTTTCCACTCTGGATTAAATCATTTAGGTTGTTCACAAGGGGATCAGCAGAGGCCAATAACCTACAATTAAAATATCAATACAATACCAGTGAGTCGTTAGATATGGTCAGATATACCTATGACCGGCAATATAATACACTAATCTTCATTTCATTTCAACTATTTTCATTTCTGAAGTTTTTGAATGATCAAATTGAGCTAGTTAGTTTGAAGCATACCATGGAAACACTTTTAGATCATCATCCTCCTCCACACTTTCCTTGTCATTGCTGTCATCTAATGTGTCGTCAATTGCCTCAATTGCTTCAGTTGTCTCAAGTGATGTCACAACTTTGCTGTCATACATGTCTCCAGAGTTGTCTGAGCAATTGTTTTCAACTTCTACGCAATACTGCTTTGACTGTTTTGTCTCTTCGATACACTCATCAGGGGAAAATGAGTAAGTTGGCATGGTTATGCCGGGGCATGTAGCAGACAATGTATCATCAAAGCTGCAATACAGGTCATACAGTAATGTTTCAGTCAATAGCTATTGGGAGAATTAGCCAAGGGATAGGAGGTTAACAACATATCAATATATAACATACAATCTCAATGACTTGAATATTTTTGACATCTTTATTTAAAAAACACTATACTTTAAATAATCAAAGGACCCAATGATGTATAATTCTGACAAGCATACATGTATCTTTCCTTGAGCACATATCACATATGGGTAAAGTACAAATATCACGTGATTATGGCACTACTCTAGGAACGTTTTTAGTTACAGTTTTAGTAACATTCTTAGAGGTGCAAAAATTCTAACAAGACCTAATAACAAAACAGATAAACAATCTCAATAAGCTGCTTTTTCGTAATTTTTAAATATGTTACAAAATTTGAAATGATATATGTATTACACCTACACATCATCTATGTTTAAGAAATCCTCTTCAATGTTCTGATTAAGAATATCATTAATTGGATCTGGTTCAAGAGAAGGCTGTTGGGCAGTATGACTCTTCTGTGCTTTGGCGAACAAGACATCAATGGTTTTGGATCCAGATGCACTTTTTCTCAACCTCTCATATTTTTCCTGGCACTTCTCAAAGTGATCTAAATAAAGCAACACAGAGGAATAAGGATCAATTAAAGCTCATAGAGTTTATGACACTCCTGTTTTAACATAATTATGAGACAATTATGAGTCAATTATGTATGTCATGTATATGTTGATTGCCTTTGTCATTTTCTTTTTTTCATAGAATACTTGGACTACTTACTGATGAGGAAGTGTTGTACTTTTCCAGAAACAGTACGGTCTCCAGCAATAACTTTTGTTCCGTTACACGCTCCACATTTTACAGTTAAGTAGTCTATAGCACTACTACCAGCAAGCTTATTCAATTCTGCAAAAAATAACACAAACAAACGAAAATTCAAACAGGTCTACAGCAAGAGAGAGAGAGAAAAAAAAAGGGAAAAATCCTACCTGTCTTAAAATCTGTCAGCTCTTTCTTCTGACGTTCATTTCGAGAATCTGTTTCCGCTTTGCGGATTTTCTCTTTGATGGCTTTGTCTTCGCTAGCTTCCACCTTCCTTTTCCTCTGGACTTTCCCAGGTGTTTCATTGGGCGTCTTGCGGTTTCCACTTTTACTTTCTTTTTGGACCTCAATTACAATTGTCTTGGCAGATCCCAGAGTTGTAATCTTTTCAACCACATGAACTACAATCAAGGAGCATTAACCAGATCAATTTCAATGTCACTATATTTTAAATCGTTTTTCTGTTCTAAAAAATTACTATCAAATTGAAGGAAACCTCAAAATAATAGTTTACTAAGATAGGACCAGATAGAGACACATGAAGGAAGTAATAATACGGAAGATTAAAACGGATTACAGAGGACACACTTTCAAGATGCGCCCTTCGCACGTGACGTTGCTAAATATTTGATAGCCTTATGATCCAAATTAACGTAAATAATATTGTAAACTTACCGTTCAGTTCATTCCCAGAACTTTCAAGGAGTAGCGGCTTCTCCAGGTCCCACTGTTCCTGGGTATAGATCGCATAATTTTGGCAGTCACTTGCTTCTGTGGTCGACCTCGCCAAACGAAACAATTTCAGCTCGAAGCAATTTATTCCAAGCTTCCTTGCTTTCTCTTTCACGGCGAGAAAACTCTCTACGTGGCGTTTGAAATTTTTGAAACTTTGTAAGTCATCCCGAAAAGAAATTCTTGAACGAAAACGTTCTAAAACTTGCGAATTTCGGTAAAAAGTAATCACCGCACTAATGGCTTCCATGTTTGCAATGTCTTGCAAGGCAGAGAGAGAAGCCTGGAACTGGTAACTAAAACCGCAGGGAGAGCGCAGGCTCGGAGGATGTCACGAAATAATAGACCAAGGGTCAAATAAATCATGCAATCTCCAACACGACACATACTGAGACGAAAAATGAAGGTACAAAGGGGCTCCAGAAGAGTTAAACGAGGTCAAAACTAAACTAAAATTTACATTTGTTTCTCAAAAATGCTGTTATTTGACTTAATTGTCTTAGAAAATCGCCAACCTTTGGCCGTTAAATACCGCATACGAAAAGTCGATTTCCTTTGATACGTTAGGCAGTTCATATTTTGTTGTTTATACGGTTACGATAGCAAAAAAAAACGTCATTATACGCCAAACAGTTAACCCCATTGACACCCTCTATTCTCTTCCGCCTCTTCTGTTTCCGCTGCTTGTTCCTCTGCTTCTTCTGTGTCTTCTGTGAATAGAATAAGAAGTCAAGATTAGAATCTATACTTTTAAAAAAATACTGCAAAGTGAAATCTCGATTATTTAAATGACCCCACAAGCTGTAGCTTTGAATTTATATCATGTATAAATAAAGGCGAATATATGTATGTAAGCTTATGTATCAAGCTGGAAATATCAAAAGTTCGATAAAATCGTCCGCCATTTTTTAATGCGCGAGCAGTCTGGAATCAAGCTTAAACTTCAGTCAAGAGGTTACAAAGCCCAAGCCAATAAACTGGTTGCCGGGAATTTCGATTCTTATGTTCCCAAAACCCTTGAGTAATCGGACAAAGGCATGGGAAGGCATGAACATCAAGTTTACTTAAAAAATGCTCATTTGCAATTTATTTATCGATCCTTCTTACTCTCTTCATATGTACATATAAATTCCGATATGAAATTCCGTGCTGCGTCTTATCTCATTTCATAAGCCATGCGGAATGTGAAGCGCTATGTGATACATGTGATACTTTTTTTTTTTTGTATTTTATTTGTTTTTGGGTTTTTACAGTTTTACAAGTACACAGGTACACAGGATACATCACAGATTTTACATGCATAAATATACAATACACAGCTCAATTTTACAAAGAAAAAGCGCTACACTAGACTTAAAATATAAATAAATAAATAAATAAATAAATAAGTAAATAAACAAAAAGTAATTATTAAAGGCATCTTTAAAAACGAGGTTTGGATAGCAGCTACTGTTGTATTAATGGAAGTAGAGGTTTCCATTTTTTATCGTGGAAATGGATTTTGTTGTTTTTTCTCGCGATTAAAAGTTCGGTTTCGAACGTTCTTTTAAATTTATCGACTAGTGGTTTGATGCATAATGACTCCTTATTTAACTTACGGCGGTAAATAAAGTATTTACTTTCAAGAAGGATGTAGTTGACTATTATGTTTATATTTTCTGTATCTAAAATCCCAAAAAGAACAGCTTTAATATCAAGTCTAATAGTTATATTTAAAGAATTAAGTACAGCCTTTAAATCGTCCCAAAAAATACATACTTTCGTGCAATGGAAAAAGAGATGTTCTATTGTCTCCAACTCCTTTTTACAAAAATCACATAAGGGAGAGTCTACTTTTTTAAACTTAAACAGCATCTTGTTTGTATATAAGATCCTGTTTAATATTTTATATTGGAATTCCCTTAATTTAGTATCCAATGTTGTTTTGAAGGGCAGTAAATATATCTTCTCCCAGTCTAACTGGGATGTATGCGTACTGAAAGTTTCGTTATATTTTTTTTGTGCTGTTGGTATACTGGATATTTTAGAAACAAAACTGTCATATAATGACTTTGATTTAAGATTTTGGAAATTGACTTTTTTTCCTTCAATACGTAAAGTGAAATCAGATTCAATTAGATCATGAGTTACTGAGGAGATAGAATTCTTATTTGTTTTTAATACTTTGCGCCATTCTTCTGGAAAAGCATTGAAGAGACTGAAAAGTAAAAAGTGTTCCACTGGCGAAAGAGTTGAATATAAGGGTTCCTTGTACCACTTAAACTCTCCCCGTATGTCGTAGAGGTCTCCAATTCTTACGATTCCAAGATCAATCAGCCTACTGTTATAAATTGACTTAGATTCAATGCAAATACACTGGTTGTTCCATATAACTTGGTTTGCGATTTCAGAGGATGAGGAGGGATTGTACTCGTTTAAACGGGTCCATGTCACAATGCATTCTTTGTAGAAATCTGGAAGAGTTAACGGTAGTTTACTATAGTTAAAGTTACAATGAAACAAAAATTTCCCCCCTACTTTTTTGAGATAAAAATCTAGAAAAATCTTCCAGCCAGCGGGGTTGGTAGAGAGATATCTCTTGATACAAGTTATTCTTTGGGCCGAAATCATTGACTCAATGTCAGGCATTTTCAAGCCTCCCTTATCAATAGGGTTAATGAGTGCTGTGCGCTTTACTTTATCTTGTCCTTTCCAAACAAAAGAATATAATAAAGAATTTATTTTTTTGATAAACTCGTTTTTGTTTGAAACGAGAGCGACCCTGTACAAGATCTTTGGTATGGCGAAAGATTTAATCACTTGGATTTTTCCAAGTAGTGTAAGTCCTCTCCAGCTCCAGCCCTTCAACAATCCTCTTAGAGATTTCTCGATTGATTCAAAGTTTAACTTATAAAAGAGTGAGTGATTATAGGTAAAGTTAACCCCCAGAATTTTTATGGCCTTACTTATTTCATCTACACCTAGTTCCGAAGGGCTTACTTCCATATTTCCCAGTAGAAGAATTTCCGTTTTGTCGTGATTAACCTTCAATCCGGAGTATGTACTAAACAAATCGACGGTATTAAAAAGAGTGCGGTACGACAGTTTGTCCCTAACAAATGAGGTCATGTCATCAGCGAATATAACTAATTTGATTTCAGAGTCATCAACTGCAATACCTTTAATTTGATCGTTGTTTCGTATGGATACTGCTAGTAATTCAAGTACTAATATGAAAAGAGATGGCGAGAGTGGGTCACCCTGGCGAACACCCCGTTTAAGATTGAAAGAGGGGGTGGAAAAACCGTTATTGATAACACAACTTGATATATTCTTGTAAAACGTTTTGATCCACCCCAAGAAGGATTCCCCGAAGCCAAAGAATTCTAATGATTTGAGAAGGAAGTTCCAATTTAAAGAATCAAAAGCTTTCTCAAAATCTATTGCAGTCATTATACCTTGATAATCTCGTATTTTTGTAAATTCCATTACATCGCTAATCGTACGAGCTGCATCAAAAATAGTTCGTCCTTTCACAAAGGCATTCTGATCATAATGAATAATATGTGGTAGGACATTTTCTAGCCTCTTAGCGATAGCTTTTGAACCAATTTTAACATCAACATTTACTAGAGAAATTGGTCTCCAGTTTTTTATCCATCTCCTGTCTTTGTCGTTTTTCTCAATTAAAGTTATCACGGCTTGTTTTTGAGAATTTGACAATTCTCCATGAAAATACGCAAAATTTAATGAGTCCACTAGAAGCGTTCCGATTTCTGCCCAAAAGAACTTGTAAAATTCTATTGTGAGCCCATCGTTACCAGGCGTTTTATCGTTACTAAAGGTAGACAGCACCTTGAAACATTCGGAGTATGTTAGTTGGCCCTCGCACGTTTGACGCATTGAGTCAGTTAACTTAGGAGATGAGAGAGTATCTTCCAGAAAGGGACAAGTTGAATAATCAGTTTGTATTCCCGACTTTTCGTCATAAAGTTCCGAATAAAAATTATGAATTTCATTCATAATAGTGTCCGGAGCAGTAGTCTCTTCTCCATTTGTGCGAATAAGCTTTCGTATGCAGCTTTTTTTCTTATTTCTGTTTTCTAGATTTAGGAAATACTTGCTATTCCTTTCCCCTTGTTCAAACCACGTAGCGCGGGACCGAATGATTGAGCCTCTTACGATGTAATCATACTCTTTTTCATACTCTGCCTTGGCCGATTCAAGGTTGGCTAGATTTTCTTGTGTCGGTGATTCTGCTATTTTCTCCTCACATATTTTAAGCCTGTTTTCAATTGTTTGAATTCTATTTCTCCTTTCCTTAGCCTTCACTTTACTATACGATATACTTTCCTCGCGAATTTTGTATTTGATCCAGTCCCATTTAACTCTCAAATCATCGCAGAAATTAATTTCATCCAGCCACTTGGGAAAGTTTTCGCGTAAACGTTCAACGAAGGCAGCATCATCTAATAGACTGTTATTAAACTTCCAAAAAGATGGGCCACGCTGCTGATCATCTAGACTATCAATTTCTAAAGTTATTGCATGGTGATCCGTTCTTATAGCTGTCACTATGTCGACTTTAGCTACATCATCTTGTAAGGAATCACTAATGAGCCAATAATCAAGGCGCCTTTGAATAATTGGGCTTTTTTGTCGCCAAGAATATTTCTTACTTTTGGGATTGCGGATTCGCCAGATGTCAACTAAATCATAACTCATCATCATGTCCTCCACACACCTAACTGAATCTTTTAACACAGGGTTCCCACCCGAGCAATCTAGGCCTGGATCCATAGTTACGTTCAAGTCCCCTCCTAATATAATTTGGTAGTCAGACGCATTGTATCCCTCATCATAGATGAGTTCAGACAATGTTCGGAAGAACAAAGACTGTTTAGAGGTGGTATTGGGAGCATAAATATTCACTAGAAGGAATGGGACGTCTTGAATAATTGTCTCAAGAATAAGGTATCTCCCTTCCTCATCCGATCGAACTGATTTCAACTTGAAGTCAAAGGATTTTCTTATAAGGATGGCGACCCCACGACTATGGTTAGAGCCATGAGCAAAAAAAATGTCTCCGGACCACTGCTTTTTCCATTGATTTTCAATCTCTTCCGTGCTGTACGTTTCTTGTAAAAAACAAATGTCTGAATTTTGCTTGGTAAGCCAGTTGAAAATAGACTTACGTTTTTCAAACGCACGAATACCCCGAACGTTCAGCGAGAGAGTTTTAAATTTCAGGTTTTTGCAATCCATTGAAATTTGCATACGTTTAGTGGATGAAAGACAACAACAGTAGCTGTTAATCCCAGAAGGAATACTGATACCCAAACAATTAACACATTGCCTACTTGATTAAGTGCATAGGGAATAGATATAAAATAACATACATAACAACACAAAAAAAGCGAGATGAAAAACGTAGCCAGTGTGAAAAATTAAACTGTTAAGCTACGCTTGGACTAGAATCAAGTGTTCGACTTTTTGTTTAGGCGAACTACAAAAGAACTAAGGAATATGCTAAATGAGGGCTCCTAATAGAAACGAGAAAAAAAATATTAGTGAACTACTTCATGCAAATTCTATATATAAACAACTGGAATATTTTTAGAGGCTTGAGGCTTAGCAGATATTTACTAATCAGCTTGCGGGCCTAGAGTCGAGAGGTCTGCCTCACCTAAGATAATTAAAGGAACGAAAAGAAAAACCATCGCTTATCACTATTTTACCTCTACGCCATCAATAAAGAGTTTATAAGGTTCTATTCTGCTAAAGGCTGCTCGTTTTCCATCTTTTCTTGCTTGCACCATCATTGGAATAAGCCTCTTTCTCATATCAATCACCTGCTTCGGAAGATCAGGGCCAATACCGAAATTCGACTGGCTATCGATGTTGCGTCGAAGAGAGAAGAGTTTTTCTCGGTCTTTAAAGCGAAGGCAGCGTGCTATGATGGCCCTGGGTTCCCCTGTGTTTCGATACATGTGATACTGATGTACGATATAAAAGTCTTTCATTTGTTCATTGCAACGAACATTGTCCTGTTTATTTTCTGGTTTAACGCTCTTAACGTTAAACGTCTCACTTTGCAATTCTGCTAAACTCCAATATAAGTCTCTCGTAAGTCTAAGTCTAAAATTGTGGAAATCACTTACATGTATCTTCACCATACCCCCCCCCCCCCCCCCCCCCACCCCCGGGGGAGGGGGTACTCCCTATAATGGGCTAAAAAGGGGTACCTTTTTGAGGCTGGAGGTAGGTATATGAAAGGGACGGGATTTCACGAGTTGAAAAGTATATGAAAGGGTAGGGATTTCACGAAGAATAGGAAAGGGTAGTGAAAACACAAGTTGAAGCATAAAAAAGATAGGTAAAACGGTCATTTAAGTATTATAAAAAGGGCCTTAAAAATATATCAAAGGTACTATGAAAGGGCTACCATTTTCAATGAAAGGTATATGAAAGGGGTACCTTTTCTGTAAAAAAAAAAGGTATATGAAAGGACAAGGGTTTGGACCTCGAGGAGGAGCATGCCCGTACAAAACTTTGTTAAGTACCCCCCCCCCCGGGCCACCATACAGATGATAGCCACACAAAGCGGCACGAGATATCATTTGCCTTCATGACTACTTGTATCTTTTCGTAACCCGGGCCAAACGAGAGCGACAGTTGATGAGAGTTTTAACTCTTTTAGAGCGTGCGAGAGTCAATAAGAGTGCCTGAGAGTCAAGGCAAAACAAGAGCAAGAGTTTAGAATTCCCATCAACTCCAATGAAAATTTGAGCCGATCAGTCAAACTCTTGAGAGCGCACAAGACTCTTACGAGAGTAGCCTAGAGCGAAAGTTTGGACTGCTGTCGTCTGTTTTGTTGTCGACTCTCGTTTTGTTTTGACCCTGCTCAAAACAGAAATCTGAATTCGAAGGATTGCTTATTATTTAGCAAAGACTTATAAATATAATAATAAAAGTACTAATACCATCGGCACCCGACTGTTCTCCTTGGTTTGAGGAGGAGTTGACCGGCATCACGTTGTTCACTCCATCTTCGAAGAAAAATATTAAGAATGAATAATAAGAATTAACTTTCCTTGAGAAAAAAAACAAAATGCGCACTGAAAAAGAAGCAGTGTTACCTATCTTTAACCTATCTTTAAAATGTTGTTTCAGGGTTGGGCCGCAGATGTCTCTACCTGAGCAGATTTCCGTAAGAATGGATGTGCTGCCCACGGGTTTGTAAAACAGCAATCTGAAGATTCAACATTTATATATATGTATATATATTACATACATTAATCAATAAAGAAGACAGAAAAATCCTGTTGGTGGACTTAAAAACTTACCTTGGCAAATCGCCGACAGCCAGTTGTTGCCAGAATGCGTGAACTAGTAATTCAGTCATATGTTGATTCGTTGAATTGTTTGTGAATACCACTTCTTTTACACGTGCAGATCTCTCCAACGCGTCGATCGCTCTTGCTGAAGGGACCCTCAGTGAATCAACCCATCTCATAAGTACGAATTTCCTTGTAAGGTTCCTTGACCTCGTTGGTCTAGATGCCATCGTCCTTGCTTTCTCGTGGTGAACCCAAAAACTCGACATGTGTCAATGAACAATGCCCCTTTACTTAATGGCAAATAATTAAAAAAGTATCACTTTTATAACAATAGAAAACAGAATAGAGGATGCAAGCGATATTATGTTACTCTTGTTTCAAGGGAATGTTTGGTTAAACCATGCCCAGCTCCTGGCGGACAGGAAATTACCTCTCTAAAGAACATGACCAGTTACTTCGATAATAGAATGACTGATAAACACGAAATCCACACACAAAACCTTAATCTTGCAAGAAATTTGAACGTCACATTTGCACATGCTCGAATTGGACCGATCAATCAATCAATTGATCAATCGGTTTATAGCGTATCATGTAACTCTTCGCTGTCTTCTTTGTAGATAGAACTTTGTTCGGGTATACTACTGAACATAAGGGGGGATCTGGAGATGGTATGATGTTATTGCTGGCAAACGGAAAACTCCATGATGGGAGAGTGATTTGCGATGCACAACCCGACATTTGTTTGTTTTGATTGAACAGAATAAATAATTCTATATATAGTGGCCGGGAGCAATGAGAGGCGGATGTTTTTGCAAGCTAAAATATGTTAGTATTTTTTTTTTTCATTGTAAATGCGGGGAATTAAAATTGGTAGCTTTAGACGATGTTCACAGAACATTGTTGTAAGCGGATTATTGTTCCCTTTGCTGGATATACTCTTTAACGTCGCATTCGCTTCGGTGCTCTGTATGCCCACATCAGTCCGCAGACCTTGACCAGTGAATCTCGGCTGACGTTGCGCTGGTCACGATTTGCATGCATTTTAATGCAAACCGTGACCGCGATGAAATTGAGTTTCACTGGAAAAGAACCCACCGGATGTCAATGTACACTCCCAACAGGGTTAGTGCAGACATATCGATTTCACCATGAACCTAATCGATGTAACCAACCTTTGTAATGGTCCAACCTTAGAACTTATTCGATGGCTACAGGCTCAAAATCTGTTAGCCAATCCTCTGAGATGTCTACCGTGTAATCGAGCAATGAAATTGACCAGAAGAAACCTGAACCATGTGGACGGTTACCTATGGTGAGTTGAGCTTGATCTCTACGATCGTGTTTTATGTATTATTGTGTCATTGAAAGGGCGCTTGTTCAGAACGAAAGATGTTACCAGAAAAAATTCTATGATGTTAAAATGAACTGGGTAAACAAGAAAAATTTTATCATTGATGAATCTGTGGTGCCAAAAATTTAGGCTGCGTCATTGATCATCTGTATCCGGCCGGGTCCCTGGGAGGGAGGGGAGGGAGGGTTACCCCCCACCAGAGGAAGCAGGTTTCTCATGCGCTTCAGAACTGCGACCTGTGCGGATACCTTTCTGCAAACGTTTGTGACATGTTTATCAAATCTTAATTTGTTGTCAATAGTGACCCCAAGCAGTTCCAGCTCTTCAGTGCTTGGTCTGCGTGTTTCCCATTACCATGGCTTGATACTTGGAATGATTTCTTTTCATTCCGTTTCTAGTATACCATCTATCGACGCGTGATAAGTCAGCATTTATGGTCTCTTGAACTTTAAAGGAGCTATGTCATGGTGATTTTGAGGTTTTCGGGTCAAAACCGTCCCAAATTAAAACTAAGTACCTTTGTCGTACACGAAATGCTTAAAGAACACTAACAGGAAGATATCAAGTGAATTTTAGCAGAGAAAATAAACCATAATCGGAGTTTTAGCGAATTTTCTAAGACACAAGCGATAAACTTGAAAAAATTGGCCCAATTTTTTCAAGATACAATCCATTTCCATCCTGCCCATCTGCAGCCCAAGACACTTATTTTTACTTTTAGAGCACTAGTAGAATAATTTTAAACAAAACTGGATTCTTATTTTTGGAATTTCACTGATACAAAGATGTATTTTGGCTTTTTAAAGTAACGCTAAAAATGGTGACATAGCCCCTTTAATAGGATCATTGTCAGCATAGAAGATTTGCGTATCGTCGGCATAAGCCAACAAATTGCTCTCTGTTATGACGTATGCAATATCGTTCATAAAAATATGTGGGACTCCTGTCGTAATATCTTGCCAGGTGGAGTAGCTATTGCCAAGTCTGACTCGCTGGCGGCGGTTAGAGAGGTAATCCTTAATTAATTCAGCCGTCTTTCATCAGCCCCATATCGCTTTACTTTCTCTACTAACAAATCATGAGGCAACGTATCAAAGGCTTTCGACAGATCCATCAATACCATTCCTATGACTAAATGTATCTAACCATTCGCTTATCACTTATTAAGGTTGGACAGATATCCTCCCACGGAATGCTAACTTCTTTGCCTTGTTTCTTGACTGAAAGGGCTTCAGCTGCTGTTCAGGACCATTTGGCTGATGACGGAAATGCTGGAGCCATATCTGAAATGACGACCGAAAGAAATTCAATACAGTGTTTATATCGAGTTCCTCTGAAAGTTTCTCACCAGCTCAGAGTGATAATCTACTGAACAGTCTTTATTCATTTACTAATTTCCACTGGGACCTAAGACATGGACTTTTTTAGACTACAGTATACCTATTTTCTATGCAGACCGCCTCATTAATGTTTTGCAAGTCAATCCAAGGAACATCAGTCGTGCATTCACTACTAGCTTTTGCGTGTGAATTTTAAAAAAATTAAGCCAGGGCACAGGTTTTTTTTCCCATGATTAGGGTATAATTTTTTCGGGTTTGGGCCTTGAATAGGGTAACAATTTTCATTGTCAGGGTGGAAGGCCCTTCATGTTATACATCTATCCGAAACTACTGGAATACCCACCACCCCCAGGATGATGTGAATGAGAAATACATAAACCACTGAACAGGAAATAAAAAAAGGTTTAAATAATTTTCTTAAATTTCTATTCTGAAAGTTTCTCACCACCTCAGAGTGATAATCTTTATTCATTTTAATTACTAATTTCCACAAGGACGTAAGACGTGGACTTTTTTAAACTATACTTTTCTCTATGGAGACTGCCTCATTAATGTTTTGCAACTTCATACAAGGAACGTCAGTCGTGCATTCCAATTTGTCACTACTAGCTGCAAACCATTCTCCTTAATCTTTTGCATGTGAATTTTCAAAAAAATTAAGCCAGGGCCCAGGTTTATCATGATCTGGACAAATAGTTTACTTTTCAGTTTCCTTAGAGAGTGTTTAGGCTAACCCCGGACAGGATCTTTTCAGAGTACCACAAGATAATAGAATTCTGCTCAGAAGTGACAAGTCATGAAAATGTATTTTCTCTGCGTCCAAGATCCTCGTCAGCAATAACAAAGAAACTACAAGAAATCAAGGACAAGTTAAAAGTTGACGAGGAATTATTCAAAGAGCAAATCCAATACAACTGTTTTTTTTTGACTAAATCGTATTTGCACAAGCAGATAACAAAATGATATCTTTCTGCGACGGTCAATCTCGTTCCAAAAGGACTAATCGCCACTGGTTATTGAGGGAAGTTTTGTCCGTGATGACTTACCGTTGTTACCGTTTCTGCGATAACATACCGTTATTTCACATCTCACAAGGCACTTTCGGCAGCATGAAAAGGTTTAAAATGAAAAATAAACAAGTGACAAAGTTAAAACCTATTCATTTAGTATTCATGATTTTTGATGACGAGAAAACGTATTAAACGGTAAATGTGTTCTGTTTAAACATATTGTGTTCAATTTTCTGTAAATCATACTGTTTACACGGGTTTTGTCGGAATTAAGTATAAATTAGTTGTTCTTGGACTTTTGTCGATTTCGTCTTTTGGTTAATAGGCAGGTATTCCATGTAATCTGTTCTGATTATTTTTCCCAATCGGGGATATGTATTTTTGTTTTCTTTAAGGAGGAAAATAAAACAAATGCAGCTCTTATAACAATATCGCTGAATATACTGTAACTGAGAGAAGATAGATTGCCCAACTAGAGGCCATTGTTAATGTTAATTGTATGTCAGTGTGTCACTGATGGTAACTGATGCCGGACGTCATATTTTTAGTGCATTTTTTACTTAATTTGTTTTCAAATTGAATATCGCAAGATCCTAATTTTGCTTATGAAGAGATACAAACACTGTAGTAAAAAAACGCACTAAGACATTATAGTTCCAAGGCTTCCAGTTGATATTTCGTTTGTTAGGACTTTTTCCCACTGTCGCGACTGCTGTTAAAAATCAATAAATAATAACAAAAACAAGCTTGGATGGATTGTTTACATATTGCTGCCGTTCCGCCGACTCACTGTGCCTCCGTGCCTACTGTTCCTCCGTTCCTAATGTTCCTACTGTTCCTCTGTGCCCACTGTTCCTCTGTGCCCTCTGTTCCTCTGTGCCCACAGTTCCTCTGTGCCCACAGTTCCTCTGTGCCCTCTGTTCCTCTGTGCCCTCTGTTCCTCTGTGCCCACAGTTCCTCTGTGCCCTCTGTTCCTCTGTGCCCTTTGTTCCTCTGTTCCTCTGTTCCTCTGTTCCTCTGTTCCTCTGTTCCTCTGTGCCCTCTGTTCCTCTGTGCCCTCTGTTCCTCTGTGCCCTCTGTTCCTACTGTTCCTCTGTTCCTACTGTTCCTCTGTTCCTACTGTTCCTCTGTGCCCTCTGTTCCTACTGTTCCTACTGTTCTTACTGTTCCTCTGTGCCCTCTGTTCCTCTGTGCCCACTGTTTCTCTGTTCCTATTGTTCCTCTGTGCCCTCTGTTCCTCAGTGCCTAATGTTCGTCTGTGCCCTCTGTTTCCGTGTGCCCACTGTTCCTCTGTGCCCACTGTTCCTCTGTGCCCACTGTTCCTCTGTACCCACTGTTCCTCTGTACCCACTGTTCCTCTGTACCCACTGTTCCTACGTTCCTACGTTCCTACGTTCCTACTGATCCTCTGTACCCACTGTTCCTAAGTGCCCACTAATCCTCTGTTCCTACTGATCCTCTGTTCCTACTGTTCCTACTGTTCCTACTGTTCCTCTGTGTCCACTGTTCCTCTGTGCCCACTGTTCCTCTGTTCCTCTGTTCCTACTGTTCCTCTGTTCCTACTGTTCCTCTGTTCCTACTGTTCCTCTGTACCCACTGTTCCTCTGTGCCCACTGTTCCTCTGTTCCTCTGTTCCTCTGTTCCTACTGTTCCTCTGTTCCTACTGATCCTCTGTTTCTCTGTGCCCACTGTTCCTCAGTGTCTACTCTTCGTCTGTGTCCACTGTTCCTCTGTTCCTATTGATCCTCTGTGCCCACTGTTCCTCTGTGCCCTCTGTTCCTCTGTGCCCTCTGTTCCTCTGTGCCCTCTGTTCCTCTGTGCCCTCTGTTCCTCTGTGCCCTCTGTTCCTCTGTGCCCTCTGTTCCTCTGTGCCCTCCGTTCCTCTGTGCCTTCTGTTCCTACTGTTCCTCTATTCCTGCCGTTCCACTGTTCCTGAACTTTACTACTTTACTTTTGATATGACGTCAGTCAGGTCGTCGTACACGAGCCATGAGAATGTCAATCCACGCCTTTGGCAGTGTTAAACCTTGGCTCTTGTGTATCGTTATTGCCCAAGCAAGTTTCAAAGGCAGTTGCTGTCTTTCATGTACACCATCTTATGTCTGAGAGGTGACTGTTATTGGGCATATAGGTACATATGCTGGAATACTGTCATTAATAGATGGACCACTGTAGTTATAAAATTTCACAATGACAGCCACAGGTAAGTCAGGTGGCTGTTAATTATTTGCATATATAGAGTCTACAATTGTTCCAGTTTCTCCATTGCACAGACCAACATCTGTCCACAAATTCATGGTAAGCATTATTTCTGCTTGTTTTGAAAGGAAAATACTGTGCTGTAATCCAGACATCTCATCTGGGGTAGCTTTCTTAGCTAAATCACTTGAGTGTCGTGCATCAATGCGTGCTATTGGCTGATGAAGTTCTGTTAATTTTTTAAAGTTATAATTTGCAACCTCTTCGTTGCTAAAGTACAACCTTGTGGCATCTTGAAATTTAGTTATATTGTCTGCTTTGGAAGGTTGTCTTGTCAAGAGAAGTTTCCAGTCGTCTACATTACAATCTCCTGTACGTAGTCGCATAAGTCAATCTCTGAATTGAGTTTGTTGTGGGTCTATGCCTTGAACCCTTTGGTTTACTGATACTTTAACAATGCTGGTAAACATGAAATAAGCCAAGTGACCTTGTTCACCTATGGAACTTGAAGGTCTTGAATGATACAATGGTTTATCAGCAACAGGTGGTAATTGACCTGGGTCACCAACTAATATGATGGATTTACCACCAAACACTTCATCAATTTTGCCTGTTGCTTGACGGCATCGTCTATCAATCCAACCGAGCATAGAATATTCATCTATAATAATATAGTCAATGTCTTTAAGATTTTGTTGTAATTTGATAAGACGTGTCCCAGTCAACTCTTATTTTCCTCTTGAGTCAACAGGCAGTTTCAATAGTGAATGAATAGTACATCCATTTTTTATATGAACATCAATGAAATACCAGGCGAGCTTTCACGCGAAAACATCATATCTTCACATGTGAGAGTAACATGTTATTTTCACACGTGAAAAGATCAAATCGTGCCTTTCGCAGCGGTGTCTTTGTCAAAGTAGTCTCGACACAATTTTAGAATGGCGGACGAACCTAACTGGAATCTAAATATTCTCAATTTAAGCCTTTTATTACATTGTAAAAGAAAGGAGTTCGTATTTCGTTTACACATTAAAGGCCGTTTACTTCCATTTTTTAGTTCTGACACGTTGTTCTACTTTATGACTGAAAAAATATTAAAGTAAAATAGTTTGGTATTTCATTGGTATTTATATAATAAATAGAACATTACATGGCTGCTTGGAGAAACGAAATTTCTCTTCTTGTGTTGAAATATTTTTCAACACTCGAAGAGAAATTTCCTATCTCCGCACGGCCATGTAATATCCTCTATTTATGTTGTATGAAGCTTTACTTGTTGTAGCAGTTACTGCACGAGAGTTCTGAAGCAAGTTTCGAATGGCATTAATTAGATAACGTTTACCAGTACCAGTAACACCAAGTAGAATAAGTAACAATGGCTCTTTAGGATAGGCTTGTTCTGAATGTGTTTTTACAATATTGTAGGCATGTCTCTTGCAGTACACGTTGCTGCAAATGGCTATTGTTTTCGATCTTCATCGATCAAGGCAACTTATACGTTTGAATTTCTTGGTGAGCATGTATAACTCACGAAACAACCAACGGAGGGAAAAGTCACGGGCCAGAAAGCCAAGAAAGGCATGGATACTTCCAGGGCGAACCTCTAAATGGTGGGATAACTTTATGACTGGCGTAATGTTGGAGGAGGAGTGGAAGGAAAACTTCAGGATGTCGAAGTCGACTTTCTTTAATTTGTGTGATGCCGTCAGGCCATTTCTTGTGAAACAATGCACGAACATGCGAATGCATGCGTCTGTCGAAAGCAAGTGGCAGTCACCCTGTACTATCTTTCGGATGAAGGGAGATACCACAAGGTAGCGAACACTTTTGGGCTAACAGTGTCTGTTATAGTTCGAAGGGTGTGCACTGTTATCTCAACTGTTCCTGGTCCTCAATATATTACACTACCCAAGACCAAGAATGAACTGGAAGAAGCTGTTCAATAATTTTTATAGCAAGCATGGCTTTCCTCAGTGGTTTGGTGCAGTCGATGGAACACATATTTTTATAAAACAACCTAATAAAAATGCAACTGATTTTCTGAATCGCAAAAACAGATTCTCTGTAAACGTGCAAGCCACCTGCAACTACAAGTACTGTTTCTCTGATGTTGTTATTAAATGGCCAGGAAGTGTACATGATTCTCGCATATTTTACAACTCTGCTTTAAACAAGATGCTGAGATATGGTGCCATCCAACCACTGTATAAACATTTAAAACCAGACACTGAACCAGTTCCTGTTTGTGTGCTGGGAGATCCAGCTTATCCCTTGTTGCCTTACCTCATGAAAGAGTTTCCTGGAGGAGGCAATACAGTCCAGGAGCAATACTTTGGATACCGTCTAAGCTCTGCTCGGATGGTAATAGAGTGTGCTTTTGGGAGGCTTAAGGGGAGATTTGGTGCCCTTCGCAGAGAGATGGACATAAACATTGATGATCTCCTAATAGTCATTCATGCATGCTTTGTATTGCATAAATTTTGTGAAACCAACAATGATTATATCCCTCAAGAAGATGTTGACAGAGCTATTCAGTATGACAATGAGTTTCAGCCACCTACTTCTCCTGGCAGACAGCAAAGTACAGAAGCTCAAAGTAAAAAAATAAGAGATGCATTTGTGCAATTTTTTGATTAAATATGTACTTTAAAAGCACCATTTCTGTCTTGAAGGACAACTGAGCATTTAATAATGCAAAACACTGAGCCTAAATAACAAGACAGTGCATTTTTGACAGAAGTTATTGTTTCTGAAACTTGTGCTAATTTGCTGTACCGTGCATTACATCAACTTTAACATGCTTAAGAACCCCATGTTTACTTATTCTTACATGACACTGCCTGGGGTTTTTAGAATTTAAATTATATTGTTAAATTAGTGTCAGATTTAAAAACAAAAGAAACCAAATCTTTGTATAATGTATGATTTTTTCAACAAGGTTTTAAAGATTCAATAAATTGAAGGCAAACATCTTTAATTTAGTCTCTTATTTCCTCTGAGCATTAACACTGTGTGGAAAATAATCAGTGAAAGATAAAATAAAATGGCTATATTTAGCCAAACTGGAGAAAATCTTCAAAAGTTTTCACTGATGCAATAAATTTTTTTCAAGACAACAAAAGACAAAGCTCTCAAATGGTCTTGTTGTTCCTGTTCATAGTGGCACGATATGAAAAATCAGGGAAATCATAAACGCTTGCCGTTTGATGTACTTCTTGTGATGTTGAGAATGGTGCAGGCTGGGAAAGGAGACTACCAATGAGGCCAAAACCATTGTTGAGGGCTGATGTCAATGACGTAAACCCCTGAAAAAGCGAATCCATTGTTTTCTGGTGCTTTTTATCTGCCTCCTCCATCTGGTCGAGTACTTTTCTTTTCAGCTGGAGGTCCTCTCTAGCTACAGCCAACAGCTGGTTGTCTGTCGACAGTTTCTTTGTCAATTTACTGTCGCATTTTCCTTTAAGTTGTTTTTGCAGCAGTTGCCTTCGTTCTGCTACTTTGTCATTGGTGACTGACTCTACCTCTTCCGTCGGGACGACAGGCACATCTTCCATTAAATATCCACGCTGTCATCGTTGAGTTCTCTCGATGAATCTAGGTCTATTGACGAAGTGTCAATACCGCATGCAATGGACTCAACTGCAGGAGCACCAGACCATATCTCACAACACTTTTCATAGAAAGTGGTAACCACTCTTCCCCTCCACTGCGCCTTCCCTTGTCCACTGCTTTTCGGAAATTTAACTTGATCCTTTTTAGTTTGTTTTGGATTCGGTCTTTTCGGGGAATTTCCATGTAAACACGTGGTCTAGGAACAAAATTTGTCCGTGCAAACATTTGTCCGGACCCGTGTAAACAGGGCCTTAGAGCGCTTTAATTTCGGCCAAAATTTCTGGCGCTGGGTAAACATTGTTTACACCAATATTACCTCGTGCGTTATAAACAATGGATGGCTCTCGTCGGCCTTTTCGCTCGAACGGGGAGTTAGACAAGGTTGTCTGTTGTTACATTATTATTCAGTATTATTTTATTTTTTTTTTAAATTTTCCACCGCAGAAATATACTCCCGCAGAAAAAAATTACTTGTTGCGTCGACGAAGGAGACGCTTCCTAATCTTGTCGGCTAAGCGGAACGAATCGAGAAAAGTGTCGGTACCAAATCTGCGCCATTTTGAAACGTCACAATAGTATCTAGCATCGCGTGGAAATCAGGCATCATCCTGGGGAGCTGGGGTTCCGAAAATCACAGGTGAATATCTTGATTTAGTTTCGGATATTTTCCCGATTTTGGAATGGAATCGTACGGCTCAATATTTCAACGCCTAGTAAAAGTACGCAGTGGAAAAATTGGACGAAGGTTCTTCTCCGGACCAAGTAAGTTGTTGGGTCTCTTTGGAATCATGCAAGAAGTTACAGATTTTCCTCGCTACCGTTCTGGTATGTTTTGAATGTTCTATCTTGATTTTGCTGTGGTTCTCTGCCTGATTTGGGAAGCTTTCACCTAAATACCGACGTCGTTCTTCGCGATGTTCTACGGTACGGTGCAATTCGCTTAAGTCTTGTAGCAATAATTCACTGATCATGACCGGCCGCACCAGGCGAACGCAGATTAACATTACAGTGCTCGAAATTGCGCCTGTATCGGGCGCATTTGCGACTAAAGATTTCGCAGTTTTGTGACTAACATTTGTCTAGCTAATAAAGGAATTATTATATTCAACAGTCTTGTGTCTTACTTGCGACTGGTAGTTGTAATTTTATCCGAAAAATCCTGCGAAATTCACGTTGAATGTTGCGTGACTTAAACGTCAATTTCATGCTCCATTACGCGGTGTCCAAGAACAGGCTTTCTCAGAAATTTCTCATTTCCGGTTCCGGTATTAGTACATGTACTGAGGTGTATGATTTCAGAATCGGAGAAATAACCGACAAATATACAATTTATATGTCGGGAAAATCTGAGACCTTTCGGAGTACACAGCACGGCAGGATTTTGCCCGATTCCACGGCGATAGCGTGATTTTTTTTGATGACGGCCCGACGTTTTTGCCTGCGTGACATATCTCGCGACATAGCCCTTTTAAACAGTGGCTGAATTAATTCATGAAACTGAGGTACTAGGTCAAGACGAGGTGCCACGGGATAAGGAGACGCACTATAATCTATGATTACTACTAGTTTTAATGATGTATATCGGCTTAACAGGAACTTTTTTAACAGTGAACATATTGCTCTCATAACTCCGAGGCGACCGGCACAACAGTCATCTGTATTCCCGATTCAACTCCAGACACGTCCTCAAAAGAACCACAGACTGTTATCATAATACTGATACGTTTTTACAACAACGTACAATAATTCACTCACTTGTTTTCTCGTTGTTTATGTTCATATTGGCGCCAGAACATCAACCATAACTATGGGAACTATAGAAACTTTCGGTCAGGAAGTAAAATTGCAGTTTTAATACCGATCTCTTGGATTTTATTTATACTTGACCAGAAATCCGCAAACATTTCCTCCCAGCAGAAATTTTAGCTGTCTCGACCCGCAAAAATTTCCTCCCCCAATACAAATTCAGTTGGGCAATCTGCAAAATTTTCCTCCCGCAAAAATTTCCTCGTGCACGGTAGCTTAATCACCAAAACTATGACGTCTTTCCCATAGCATTGCATAATCAAACTGTAATAGCGATGATTCAGTATTCCAAAATAGAACAAACCCCAAGTTCTTGCTATTTTGCTCTGCCATATCGCTCAGCCCTTTGATCACTTTTGGGATCATTTGCGGATAATTTGCCGTCCTGGGATCATTTGCGGTGCTGTACAGTGACCTGGAATAAACAACAGAGTGATCAAGTTCGATTTGTAAAATAAACTCGATAAGACGATCACAAGTCATTAATGAATCGTCACTTCGCAAGCAAATTCATTGAATTTAAGCTTCGAAAATAAAATCCCCTCGAGGAACAAAGTGTCCCATGACATATTTTAAAACGGATTGAAGAGTAGCGAGCAAAATTCTTGGTATGATTGACGGCAGTCTATTCCCAACTACTCAGCGGAGTTTAGATTTGAAGGGTCAGGTATCAATCAAATCGATGGGCAAACATTGGAGACTTCATTACGTTTTTTAATTTCAATTTAATTTTGACTATGGTGACTTTAATTAAAAAGTAAGTAATTGAAAATCTGAACAGAACGGCGGCAGATGTTTGCGAAATATAACAATTCGTTCTTCGACGTCTTACAAAATAACAACCTACACAGCGTATAACGTTTTGTGTGTGTTTTGTCGCACAGAAGACAACTTTTCCACCCTTTTCAAACAAAAATGACCACGGTTATTGTATTTTCAATGGTTATTGGCATCGAATGTTTCATTATCTGCATCGGAAATGCTTTTACAATTTTTGTTTTCTGGAATCAGTGCTCTGGCAGTCTACGACGAACTCGTTATCTACTTCTCAACCTGGCGATTGTTGATATGTTAGTGGGTATCACGGAGCCAATGTCGTTTGCAACTAAAAGCATTCCTTTTCTCCTTGGTACACCGGGCCATAATGCAGTGGATGTTGGTTACTTTCTTACAATATTTGTTGTCATGTTCTCAACTATTTCAGTCGTTTCTCTCGCTGTCATTTCACTGGAACGCGCTTTTGCAGTTTTGTGGCCGCTTGTTCACCGGACCACAAGCGCTAGACTTTACATCTACTGTGTCGCATTAACTTGGGCCGTTGGTGTAATTATAGCTTCCCTCTACATTCTTCCACCATTAGGATTGTGGCAAGGACGTTATACGGCTTTAGTAGTGCACTTTGTTTTAGCGTTCTGCCTTTTAATCATTTGGATAACTTATATGGTTTTACGCTCTCATTTAAAACGATCATCCCGAGTATTTGACTGTAATCAAAGGCGCAACCTGGCACAAAACATAAAACTCTCCAAAACTTTATTCGTGGTAATCGCATTGTCATTTGCTTGTTGGCTTCCAGCTGTAATTTTGTACACCGTGGGTGACTTCTGCAATGGATGTGTTTCTTCAGACGTCATTATGATAGCAACTGTTCTCCATTTGGGTAACTCTGTAGTCAATCCTATCGCTTATAGCTGTAGAATGCCAATTTTCAAGAATACTCTGAACAGATTACTGAAAAGACGACATATAGAACCAACTCCATTTTGAGGGGAGAATATCACCCTTAATACAATAAAATAGTTTCCACGAGTGCCAATAATTGAAGGGAAGAGGTAATAATCAGGTCAGTTTGTGATTTCTAAGAAATGTTTAAATAATATTGATCAGAAATGTGTCTTTAAAAATTGAAAGCATCCAACTGTTCAATTTGCTTCACCAAAAATAGAATGCACATCATACACGCAAATATCACGTCTCATTTAATGAGAAATATAACATCTAGCCCTCCTTAATCCTTTCACTCAGAGTGCCAGACATCAAAATTCAAGAAATATCCCAGATTTCATTTTGTAAAAGATTGAAAAACAAATGGTACCATGCAATAGGACTGCCGAAAAGGTTTGATTTGAATGGTCACACCACAGGATTTCGTCGACAAACTCAAAAGTTAGAACTACTTTACATGCCTCCACAATTTACTCTGGGAGTGAATTAATTTTCAGATTGATTTTGCCTGTGGTGACTTTAATTAAAGTGGAATTAATTAATTTAAGAAAACTTTGAACAGATTTCTGAAAAGACGACAAGGAAATATTGAACCAGCTTAGTTCTAACGTATGAATGCCACCCTCATTCAATAATATACTGTACTGTGTTTTATTATCCCTGGAGGGGGTACTCTTATATGAATGGTACTGAGATGCTCGTCGTCATTTAGAAGTGTAAATTATGGATTTTGGTATCACTTCGGGTGTTCAGGAACGCCGATGTTTTTAGCTATCAAGGTATCTATTAGGGTGGGCCGCGAAGAATAACAAAGATTTATAATAATGTTTTTTAAATATAATACTACGGATTTTGGTATTGTCAGGCTGTTCAAGAAGAATCCCCGATATTTTTAGCCATCAAGGAATCTTTTAGGATGGCACGCGAAAAATAAGGTACGATATATGACAATTATTTTGAAATATATTAATAACAGCCTGCGAGCAAGCTCTCGGGCTCGGGGCTTGCTCGAGGGCAAATTAATAGATGAAAGTATTGGATGACTAAGTCTCTTTTATAACATAGCTGAGAAATTCGCCCAATCTAATTCAAACGCTCGAGCGTGCATCCATAACTCAAAATACACACGCCCGTGCGTATATAAAAACTTTTGTCATAAAAATGACGTGTGTGAAATGTTTACATGCCACTGAGCATAATTTTTTTCGCTCACTCCATTTTAACGCTTTTTATTTGGAGAACAACATCGAAAATATCCGGGTGAAAGCAAAAGTCTACACAAATCAAACGTCAAATTTTTGCTGTTGACTGTTTGTTTTTGCCCCAAAATAAGACTACATGAAATACAGCAGTAAAATGGCAGAGAATCGAATCTGAGGTCAATTCAGAATTCAAAAGCAAACTGAACAAGCATGCGACTGACCAGAGCGAAAAGCTATTAGATTTTGAAAGGATTACAATCAAGGAAGTCTTACAAAAATTAATACATTTGGACACAATAAACGTTAAAAAATCGTTACCTGCACTCGATGTGGGTTTTTAGTCCTTTCTTTTAGCACCGAGCTTTCCAAAAAAAAACAAGTTTACAAGTATAAACGAGTTGAATCGTTCTTTCAAGTGCGAAGTCAATCCATACTGAAAGCAAGCTGTTCTCTCCTCAATTAACAACGGTTTTTGAGCTGCACAGCGAGTCTCTGTTTCAGTTCATAAACTATTTCTTCACTGAGTTTGACTAAACTTGCACATATTACAGCCAGTGGTGCGAAAAAATACAAACTTGCTCGTTTTAGTTCCTACAGCCGCAATGGTGAGATTTTTCGATTCCAATCGAAGGCAAGGCACAGATTTTGGATTCGGCAGATCTATCAAAATAGGGAAGAGTTAGGAGCTTATCATACACTAGTACAAGAGCTTCATCGGCGTCCAAGTCAAATATTTCGCCGATATTCCTCCAGCAATTCAATCTTGTATACTTGTTTTTGTACTCTTTCGAAAATGTGTTATACAGGCCCCCTTTTTTTTCACCACTTCCTTTAGCCGCCATTTTGGTCAAAATTCGCGAAATCCAATTCTGGTGACGAGAATGATGCTTTCTGGGATAGACTTCGATCGTCCCAATCGTCTGAAAGCGTTTCCATTTGATCGCTTCTGATTTTTCATGATCGCCCCGATTGTCTGTATAGAACACAGTTCTATCCAAGCGATCGAGGTCGTCCCGATCGTCCGGGTCGTTTGCGATCGTCCGCTATCGTCCGGGAAGTGTTTCCATATCGATCGCTTGAACATTTTTTGAGACGACTGGGGCGATCGGGACGATCATATAGAAACCAGGCTTTACTCTTCTCTCGTGCTCTCCAAACTTCCCACGTGCATCCGTATAATTATAATTCAACGCATTGATACACTGCCCAAATAAGGTCATAATGCTCTCGATATACGTTAGGTCTTCATGACGTATATCCAGCGATGGAGGTAAATTTCGCATTTTGAAGGAAAGTTAAAATGACTACTGCTTGCAATTTCGTGTTTTTGGGAGAAAAAAATGCGTGAACTATTAGATAAAAAAGAAAAAAAGAAGAAAAGAAAAGAGAAATTATTGATCACATGATTGGATAAAAAAGGCAAGAATCTTTCGCGTTGTGTCGCAGTGTTTTTCGGCGAAGCGGAATGAAAGCTGGTTCAAATTCAACCGCTCGACACGGAGTGAATGAAGGAGCACAATTTTCGGAAAATGCCTTATAGTTATCACCTCTGGATGAATACATATATCATTACTACAATACATTACACTATATATACAAAAATATACGTACATAAAAGGACGCATCTACTATACATGAGTTATCAATATCATACAATAATTTAGTTCCTCGCGAAGCGAGGGCCGAAGGCCCGAGCGCAGCGAGGTTTATAAATTTGTCGGCCCTCGGGAGCTGAGCCGCGCGAATTCGAGCGAAAAATATATTTATATGTATATATATATATATATATTTATATACTCGATGGTGTCCGGCAGTTGCCTGGCAACAAAAATCGCGACCGCTGACAATGACGCACTCTCATGTTTATTCATGACGGCCGGAATCTTCTGTGAAAAGATGTTTACTCTCGATCGGTGAAACACGACCAATTTCTGATGCAAATGAGAAAGAACAGCAAACACAACAACGCTGGATTCAACACGTGGCTGGAAATCCTTGCCAGAGAAAATTAACCACCGAAACAGCGCGATCGAGCAACGAAGAAACAACGAGGGCATCGAATACAAGAAGAACGATTGAGAAATCTAACCGAAATCACCGCACTTTAATCCGCGCTCTCCCATGCTCTTCAATTAAGCATACCATCCTCCATAAATTATTCTTTAATCTACCGTTTGCAAAAAAAAAAAGCTTTTAAGTTGCTCAACAACTGACAGGTAGATGATAAGAGTAAATTTTTTTCAATATAATATATTAGTACTCAAACACTGCAAACTATTCTCTCAGAACATACTGTAAATTGATGTTTATTGATATTCTTACTCGAGTCACTAATAAGGAACTTTGATATAAGCTTAAATGACATGGAAAGGTGCAAGAAAACTGGTCAGATCTTATGGAAGCCAAAACTTTTTCCAGCACAGATATATGGTTGTACAAAATGTATCCATGGTGTCAACATGTAATTTCTTTTTTCAAGTATGATCAAAACTACAGATCACACAGGTGGAAATTATTTCACAAATATACAACATTTACATAATGTATTATTGTTTGTGAATGACCAGTGAGCAAAATATACTTTGTATACGGTATATTCAGTTTAGGGCATTCCTTATAAAATAGTTCAATGAGAAATACTATTCCAATAGCTGTTTAGTAAGGAGAATTTCTGTTTACAATTTGGATAAAAACATTTTGTAAGGAAAAAACAATTTTTCTGTTAGCAATCATGACCAGCTAATGTGTAGCAACTGTATAGGTAAACACATGACACATCAACATTACTGCTTCATCTTTATTATTGGAACGGTGATCAGTATCTAAAATCTCCTCACAATAGATACATAGATACATAGATTATGCAAATTGAGAACCTGGTCACCTTAACATGAGTTGTCTATGCAATTGAATACAAATTGACTGTAGTTATATAGCTATGCCAGTAAGGAGAATGTACATCTGCAAATTAATTTTGATTTTGAGATTTTTAAAGGGACTTACTGGTCATGAAAGCCTAAGTCCTGGTCTTAACCTAGGAATTCTCCATCCTGGCCTCTAAACATTGCTTATGGCATTTGCAGAGGATCTGTTGCTTCATCTTGAATATTTATGTTTTGTAATCAATTTCGTAATTCTCATGACCTGTATCCAAGATGTAGTATTGTTACTGCTGGGAGAATCTCATGCCACTTTCTTATCCAATCAAAAATAAAACCAAAGCCAATCATGAAATGCTCGCATGTATTTTCCCGAGCTTGGCGCTGGCTTCCTGTAATTTCTTCAATAAGCTCTGATTAGTTCATTGGATTGACGTGTATGTTGTGATTGGCCAAAGTAATAACTTTGGTTTTGCTTTTATGACACTTGAACCAATGTATATGTATGACAATGTTACATTTAATTACTATTATCTACAGTGTATGGCATGTTAGAATGTTTTACTATTCTATGTTACTGTAGTCTCATTGCTGTTTTTGAGTAAAGTAAGATTAAATTATTTTTACTACAACTGTACCACCATTGAGTTTCTTTTTGTGTGCGACATCACTCTTCGGCAGCAGTAAACTCCTGTGATCTTAACCATTCAAGCAAATTGTGAATTGGGTTAGCAATTATTTGATACCCAATATGTAGAACAAAAACTACAGCAGTATCTAAAGGGAAAAGGTTAATTTGGGAGATAGCACTCACAAGCTTCAAAAATGGAATTTAATCCGTCGAGACAGCAGGAGTTAGCTGTATTCCTGATAAACAGACTTTCACCCAATCAAAATAAACAGAACACCACTGCATATTGTCCAGGACCCATGTCCACAGCAGTATTTCAGACCAATTTTCCTTCTGACAAAAGTTAATGAAGATAGGTTGGGGGGTGGGGGGAGGCTTTTGGTACCCAGTCCCATACCATACAACCCAACCTCTCCAGTCAAATCAGAAATTCCATCCCTCCCTCCCACATCGCTAAAATTTTGCAGTGCATCCTCCCCCGAGCTTCGCGAGGTTCTGCGAGACACGTATTTCTAGTTATAGTTATATTTTATAGAGTCGATACTTCTTCTTCTTTCTTTGTTTTAAGCGGATTAAAGTTAAACTATCTCGCCATTAAGGCCGTAGGAGCTAAAACGAGCAAGTTTGTAAACAACAGCGATCGACTCAGCTTGTACTTCCATGTTTGAAAATTTGGTGCTAAAGGAAGGGACTAAAAAGCCCCATCAACTACAGGTAACGATGTTTTAACCGTTTCTTGTATTCCTTTGCTGTGAATTTTTGTAAGACATACTGTTCACGCTGCAGTTCTTTCAGATTTTTCGCCGCTATGTTTAGGTAGCCGTGTGTTTTTCAATTTGTTTTGATTCTGAATTAAACTTTTTAAGACACAAAACCGACTTGATCATAGAAATTCCATTCCATTTTACTGTTTTAATTCGTGTTGTCACTACTCTGTCCCGTTCTTTACGTATACGAATGCTCTTCAAAGAAACTCTCAAATTGTGTACACTAAATTGAATTGGCCAAATTTTCAGCATTTGCTGCTTGCTGTGTAAGTAATGGCGCGAGGTAAAATATTGTTGTTGGCCATTTTACTTAATAAAAGTACTGAATCTGAGCTCGGTAAACCTAAGCTCGTTTAAATCTGTAATGTTTAACAGCTATTTCAGATCCTTGCAAAAAAAAGAACACCCTAGAACCTTTAAGACTTTGTTTAAAGTGTTGTTTTATCAGTTTTTAGCGATAACGGGCCCGCAGTAATTAGCTTTACGCTGTTGTGGTTCACCCTGCCCTTGTTTGCTGTTTATTCCTATGCCCTGCATTATTGTAAAACTCCTGTAATACTAGTAGTAATATCGTGTAAGTAATCTCGTGGTGAAGCTAAAAATAATAACGAACTCTTGTTTGTCTATCTTGTTTTAGCGGAGCTCTGCGGGCCGAAGGCCCGCGCGTAGCCCCATACTCATAGAACTTAGAACCTATGCCCGTCATTTTTCATGGTCATAGCTAGCGGAATGTTTCGCGGGCGCGTGCGTGTGCGGCCCGCGACCCGCCCGTGTCACAACATCCGGGATCTTAGCAATTTTGAAAGCAAACAGAGACCGAGGCTTTGTTTTTCGCGCGGCCACACAGTCGTAAGCTCGGTATAAACACTTTAGTTAGATTGTTGTGTTTAGCGGAGAATTAAAGTCGTTATTTCCCTGCAGTTTTTAGCGGTTTGCTACTCAAGATAGGGATACTAATTAAGGCATACTCAGAAGCCGTTTTAGTGGAAAAAGAAGAGCTTTCAGGGATAAAATCTTGCTTCGAGGATGAGAGCAATGCGGAGAGATGTTTGTCATTTCGGGTTTCAGAACTGAAGAAGCGGAGATTTAAGCTTAAAGAATTTCCAACAGTGGAGGGACTTAAAGGTAAAACAAAATACATTTTTCGATGGGAATTTATGTTGATATCAATCTGTGATTTACTTTTTCTTTGTGTTCTCGCTAGTTTTGGAGAATTGTTTATGAAACGTTCTCAAATTCAGTCGTATTGATTTCTTTCATCGAAGACAGCTCGGCCTCGATGAGCTATAAATATATGGTTCGCGTTTTGCTTTTAAACATAAACTTATAGAGATCTGAATAAAATGTTTCCAAAAAAGATTGTGTTGTCCATTTTTATGTGTTTTTTCATTCATTACATAGGTTGAAAAGCAATTTTATGTAAACAAAACAAGACTTGAATTTTATTATAGTTCTAACTTCACTCGCGTGGCCGTATGCAAATATGTTTGTGTATTTTTTGCAATTTTGATTATTTCCAAATCAGTTTCTCGGACAATTTTTGATAAGCAAAAGGTGTATTTTATTTGGAAATTAGTCGTACTAGTTATCTAGACGGAGAAAAAGTTGTTTTTGTGAACTTTTGTACGGTCTAAATGTACTGTGCAGACGGTCGCGTAATTCTTTTTTTGAGAATTGCTAAAATTAAAAAATAGCCCGGTCGTCAATTTTAGTCTTGTGCTTCCGACCTTTCACCTCGGTTAAGTTTATCATCGGCTTTCTGTTCAAAGAGCTACGCTGTTAGGCTCAGCCTATCTATATATATTAGAATGGTATTTTTTACAGGTCAAGTAAAGCTGGAGTCACGCCCAGATTGCACTTATTTGGGGTTGTTAATTGCAAATTTACCCGTACCTTATATATGGGACCCACCCAACTCGTATCCGTATATCTTGTAGTAGGGAGTTAAATTGTTAATTTGTCGGGCTCTATGCAGTTCCTAACAGAAGGCTGATGCGTTAGGTAGCGTTCTTTTCATTTGCGCAGCGGTTTAGAAAACTTCATACGCTCATACTTTAGATTGTGGCAGTAGAAATTTGTATCGAGAAAAAAATCATGCAGGGGTCTTGATCCTAAATAACAATCCTGCATAGGCAGGCAATGGGCGTAAAAAAAATTCATGCCAGCTGAAAAGGTCCCCCCATCACTTTTCTAAAGGTCCGTCCCTTAGTCATTGATTTTTGCCGACAATCAATGAGTAATGGATGACTAATCGAAGGCCACAAAATTTTTAGTCATCGATATATTATTAATGTCGGGCAGCCCAGCTCACTAAACAGATAACCGGGACGTTATCCCTGCCTTATGAGAGGTATTGTGTTACATTATTGATTTATGACGGTTTGTACGGGAACGCAACGGTTTTGTTTCAAAATCTAAAAATTCGAATGTTTTGGGAATAAAATTGCATCGCCCACAATGCAGCGACACATCCGGGACTTTTATGTGTGGCGCGCGGGAAAATTGAACTGAATTAGCATGTCAGACGGCCAGGCAATGAAGAAAATGGCCTGAAATTGGCCAAAGCGCGTACGTTTTGCGAGTTTACGAGTTAAATAATTTTCCTTCTAAAAAGTTAGCATATGGCTTTTGCAGATGAGACATGGATGTAGAAAATAAGGGCTTTTCTGAGAATTTACCATAAGTGGAACCGGTCGCAAATTTTGCACGAATTTGGCCTTTTCCAGGATTTTTTTGTATGGGAAAATATCGAAAAATATCGAAAAATATCGCGAGGCTGAATTTTTATCCGCCAAAGTGCTCTTCAAAAAAGTTAGCATAGGGCTTTTATTGTTTGATGTTTAAAGAAGCTTCATGCCAAGTTTCCAAGAAAAATAGTGGTGGGAAGTGGTTGTATTCGTTGTTGTTTGCCTGCTCCTCGGGTCGATCACTCTTGACGCGATTTCGGCGAGTTATCGTTATTTGGGTTTCCATTGCAAAGAAAAAGACAAGGCAGATTACTGATTTCCGGAGCGCCGTCGATGCCATCATTAGCATTCATTAGTAACCAAGCCTTTTATAATGGTCGATGCTATTTCTCTCTAATTTATGCCTGGATTGGGACGAAAGTAGGCTATCATTATTAGATAAAATTGGGCCTAGGTAAAGCGATTATTAGATCGAAGCTAGATTCGCGGTTAGGTAGGATTTAGGATTAGGGTGACCCGTTATTGATATACATTAAGAAAAGCACCTTTTATAATTAATTTTTTCTGGGGTTTGCCGGATCAACCCAGTGGTCAAGTGGTGAAGGAGAGAAGTTAGCATGCAGGGGTTCCAGGTTCGATTCTAGGTAATTAATTGCATATTTCTTTTTCTGATAGAAAAAATAATTCTTAAATTGGTGAAAATTTTTCTAAGTGTCGCTGAAATGGCACCGACCGTTTACGAAAGGGACATTTGCAGCGCCGCCGCTGAAAGCGAAAACAACACTGCTGCCACAATTCCTCCATAAAATATTAGCAGTGGAACACCCAAACACACAACGTAACTCGCGTTAAATCGACCTGAGATTATGATCGAATATGAAGAAAAGAAAACAAATTTAACGTGACATGAATGATTTTACTTTTATTGGTTCAATCAACGTTGTCATTATCATTATCGAAACAGTGGCCAAAGTCGCTGGAACTTCTGGTTCCCTTCTTTCTGCCGTTTGTTATTGAACCAAACCTTGACTGTTCTCATTAATAACAACGAAACATCATTTTCACTCAACGGAACAGTCTTTCTGGAACATATTGCTACAAGAGGGCGGGTAACTCGTAATAGTTGTGTTGGATAATAGAAAATGGTTAATAAGTGGATAATCAATGAGTAATCAATGGCTTTGATGAGTAATTGATGACAGATGATTAATCAATAGGCCACAAAGGTTTTGCCTTCGATTAGTCCTCGATTAGTTCCCGGGGGAGGGGGACTCTCCTATAAAAATGACGGGGGTGCTCGTCGGAAAATTTCGAAAAACACCAAAAATGGTACCAGAATCTCGTTTGATCGGCGTGGCTCAAAAATATTTTTACCCCTATAAGAGGTACCAATTTTTTACGACACAAGACATTTTCTGTCATATTATTTCAGCTCAATACCCTAAAAGGCACCGCGATAACTCTAACCATGGTGATTTTAGATTTCAGCACCCTAAGCGGTACCAATCTGCAAATTTTGACCCTAAAAGGTACGACGAGCACCCCCGTCATATTCATATCGGAGTCCCTCCCCGCCGGGGGGGATTGGTTATGTCTCGTATACAGTAATCCACATCTAACCAATATCTATCTTGATATTACTCTTTTTTGTTTAAAAATTTTGTCAGTAAACTCTCGAACATGTCAATTGTGTTTTAATTGGCTCTTCGCTTGAATAAACTGAAGTATCTTTATATAGCTATTTCAATTAATGTTGTCGGAGAAAGCTCAAAGCCAAGACCGCAAGGCAGTATGGGTAGTTGTAAATAACCATCCTAGATCCCGATTGTCAGTGCGGGCGCGACGGAAAATGGGCGACAGTACTAAAGACGTTTGCCTCCTTTTTTAATGGAGGGAAACAAAAACCGATACGAATCAAGTTGCCTTCGAAACGTTCCTTCGACTGTGTGGGAAGATAATTAAGCAGCCACGACTGCGAAAGCTGCGAGAACGGCACAAACAATAGGTTTAATTAGCTAAAACAATGCCTCTGCACGTGCGTTTTACATTTTGGTACCTTTCTTTGCCGTTCATTACAAAACAACATCGTCAAATGATCAAATTTCCATTTGAACTTGAAAGCCGTCCCTACAAATTAAGCTCCTGGACAATCCAGTCACGTTAGCAAAACTAAACAAATTGGAAGAACTGCAAAGTAGTTTATATAGAACGAATCCTTGGTGTTGTTGTCGTAGTTGTTTTAGCTCCCTATTGTTGATTATGGTGAATTTATTCATAAAAATCCTATACTACCTTGCGGTCTTGGCTTGTAGGCTTAAAGCTTTCATCTGATAACGTTAATTGAAATAGCTGTATACACAAGCAAGTCTCTCATTTCTTTTGTCCCTCTCCTCGTTGCTCACGCCTCGCGGGAGCATATCACAAAAGCCGTCACGCCTCGCGAGAGCACATCACAAAAGCGATGGCTTATGGTCGGTGTACGACGACCTGGTCGTACACCGGCCATAAGCCAAAGCGATCGACTCCCCAGTATCTGAACTATCAGAGAGCCTGGAACAGGAACGCTTAAATGCGTGCAACCTATCACGCGTCCAACGACCGCAACGTGTGAACGTGAGCGAACGTGGGCCTTTAATTACAACATCCGGTTTATGTATGTGACTATATCGACTTTGCCCGCATCTGCCACGATTGCCACATTGTTGACGAGCTCGAGCAAAATGGCGGGTCTACTCCTATCCTTGTTCCAGGAGCCTGTTTCGTCGGATTGGTTGAGATTTGCCGTCATTTCAAACGCTCTGTTTTTGATGTGAATTTAATCGGTAGATATACGGTATTGTACAAGAATATTTTCTCAATCGAAACAAAAGAAAGAGACGGGAAACGGTACAAAATACACTAAAGCAATTTACACGAATCTTCAACAGTAACATTCGAGGTAAATTCACTCACTCTGGCCTATTTAGACAATTGTGTATGTCAGTTGTCTATAACATATACGTATATTTTCCACAGAGACAATGGCAGCGGTTCCATTGAGTGCAGCGTACGTACAAAAGCTTATCAAGACAAGAGACCTAGGTAGAGGCTACAACATTCAGAAGAAAGATGAACATGTAAACCAGCATGTAAACCAAGAAAGGCCTCTTTTGTGGCGTTTTGCATTTATTCACAAGATTTCTGCCTCCTGTCATAACCAAGCAGTGCGGGTCAACATTGAAAAGGACGACTCTTGCAGTTCTTGATGCGGTCTGAAATTTAAACACTCGCACAGACTGAGTTTATTTGCTACATTATTTTTAGTATTTTTGCGTGTTGTGTTCAGTGCTACGTGCCGGAGTGCAGAACTCCTGCAATTTCCTCTCATGCTGAAGGAAAGATAGAAACATACGTATTGTAATTCAGTGCCAGTAATAACTTCATTAACATAAACTGCGGACGCGGACGTGATCTTGTGCATGTAAACATGATGATAGTTAAGCGGGATCACGCAATAACTGAATAATAATTTTACTTTAAGGTTGATCTGCATCGTATCCTTTATTTGTTACATTTTGGATGATAATTTGCAGTAATTTATATGTCCAATACCTAACCAAAATCTCTCTTGTTATTTCTTAACTTTTTTGTTTCAATATTTTGTCAGTGAACTGTCAATCATGCATGTCAAGTCCCATTTTTTTCGCTCGAATTAACTTAGTATTTTATTCACAAGCACGTTGGCGTTTTACATAAGCCGTGGCTCAAATAAAATCTTGCATGTCATTTTAATATACGGCGTGTTCGTGTCTTTGTTTTTTGTTTGTTTCCTTTTTTTCAATGGTAATTTTGGCAGTTCTGCGGGATCCTTCGGAACCAGTAACGTCAGTAACATAATCTGCAAGGAACTTTATGAGTTTGAACTTTGGATCGTTTGTTAATTGTCTCGTAATTTCAGTTCTGTTGCTTCAATTACTGTTTTAGTGTCTTTATTTCACTTCTCATATTTTAAATTATGTTCTGTTGCTTCAATTTCTTTTGTGGCGTCTCAATTTCCATTCTAATCTCTTTAGAAAAGAATTTGATGGCTTGTAACAAAATTGGAGGTTTTGCATAACACAATTTGAAACATAATTTTGGCGGAGATCACCCCTCATAGAACTTTGTCATAAAAGTAAACATAAGTGATGTGCTTTTTCACGTGATGATAATAATCTTGACATCGTTTTAATTAGCGCGACAAATTATAAGACAATAAGAATTTAATTAAGGTGTTTCGATACAGTTCTCTGGAGACCATACCTACAATTTTTAATTGGCTCTTAAGCGGTATTTTCCAAGTCAGATCAACGTGAAATTTTCACTACTAACTGGTTTTGAATTGTACTTTGGCAAGATGTATTTTCTAGTAAAATCAATTAAAAAATGTAGGTATGGTCTCCAGAAAACTGTATCGAAACACCTTAAAATACGTCAGGTAGGTTCGAATCTTGTGCTTCATTTGTTACATTTCGGATGGTTTCAGTATGTTACATGTCCATATCTAAACAAAATATCTCTTGTTATTGATTTTTTTTTTTTACCTGAAGTTCATGCGTTTTGCAACTAACATATGGGTAAGGCAATTTTTTTGTCTGTGAACTGGCAAACATGTCAAATCCCTTTGAATTATTGGCTTTTCGCTTGAATTGGTCTGCACAACGGGGACACCGTAGCTGTCCAAACGATGTCTGTGATTGGCGAACGATACAATTGATATATCACTTGAACAATGCCCCTATCCCCTAAACCCCGAAACGCTACTCTTTGCGTAACCGGAGCTCTGTTCTCTCAGTTCTCCGGGTTCTCTGCCCAATAAATGGGGTTCTGTTCTCGTGTACCATAGACCCTATTCATAAATGGCGGCCGATTTATTTATTCTTTTATATTCATGCTAATCAGCCCAACTAGCCTCATTTTAAAACAAAAATTCTTTTGAATTTTGCACATGCTAACGAGGCTAGAGAAGAATAATAAACCGGCCGCCAGTTATGAATAGGGTCTATGGTCTGAGTACTACGGTATAATAATAAAAAATACTACGTTGTGTAAAACCTCATAAGGTGTCCAAGGTCAGTTTGAGAGATGGAAACGAGTGTTAACCTGGCCTGTTGTACAGGGTAGTCCAGCTCTTGTCAAAACGATATCTGTGATTCGCTAAGAAAACAATAGATTTGTCCCGCTGGGATAGGGGATAGGGGATAGCATTGATGTACAGTGTTTAGGGTTAAGCACTGATTTGAAAACAGTTAGATTTCATTTATTGTTATGGGTAACTATAAATATGTTAAAAATTACATCTCCCGGCAGCTAGTCCACGTTGGTATAGTGGATAAGGATATTAGTTATGAAGCGAACTCGCACAACAGCCGCTATTGGGGTGCACCAGAGGGTACCCACACAAACTGTGTGACCGTTCGTATTTTTAAATTTAGAGGAAATGTATGGGGATATCGAAAAGGTTTACTTATCGTAATATACTGTGATGAATATTCATATAGAAGATCAAAATTAACGTATTTTTACCTGAAATGTTGTGTGTTCTCGTTCTTGTAGCCAAAAAAGGCGAATTTAAGCGATTTGAAGGGTTTTGCATCAGAAGTTTACCTGAGCGTATAGTCAGAGACTGGAGAGGTCCAAAATCCAGCTTTCCTCCCTTGTGGATTTTTCTTGCACGAGTGCTGTTTGCTCCGCATTCTGGCAACCGCATCTACTACTACTGTCAATAAATTGTTGTTGTTGTTGTTATTGTTAACAAAACAGAAACTGATAAAGTGACATTTTCAAAAACGTCAGTTTCTCGCTGAAGCAACTAATCGGTCTTACGGTATTTGTGCACGTAGTGTACACTAATTGGAGCACAAATTGTTATAGAGCAGTTTTCAATTGAGTATCGAAATTAATTACACAATTGCTTTGGTTTTGCATTGCTACGCTTTGTAATTGTCTAAAAAGTCTCGCGCCACTTTCTCGACCAATCAGAAGTAAAACCAAAAACCAATCGTGACTTGCTCGCACGCGTTTTCCCGCCCGCCGCCGACATGTAATTGCTTCAAGCTCTGATTGGTTTATTGGATTGTTTGCGACTGCTGTGATTGGTCAGAGTACTTACTTTGGTTTTGGTTTTACGACCTCAATAGGCCATTTCCGAGTTGCCTTTAGCCTCTCTATCAAGGCGAGGCTAGGTGCGAAACTTTTCATATGAAAATGAGTTTTCATTCACATGCAAATAACATTTATTTGCATGTGAATGAAAATTCATTTTCATATGAAAGGTTTCGCACCTACCCTCGCTTGATAGAGAGGCTAAAGGCAACTCGGAAATGGCCTATTGAAAACTGCTCTATATACAATTATAGTTGGGGGTGTATTTTAATACAATTCAGTCGAACCTTCACCAACTATAAACGGTCACGATCACCGTTCGCGTGTTGCCGTCATGGAAAGGGTCAAAAAATAAAAAAGTACATAATAATCAAGTACATAATCACAACGCACGAACAAGTAACCATTTACACAATTCCTCTAGTAAAACACATATAAGGAAGTTTACACTGAATTTACTGTTACTACAATGGCTTGACAGATATTTTTAATATTAGAGACAATAGCACTTTTGTTACATTTAAGCATAAATTTAAGAATATAATAAATGGTTTCGAGGGAAACAGTGAATTTTGTTTCCCGAGACGAAGATTCGAGGGAAACAAAATTCACTATTTCCGATATATAGCTTTCATCGTCGTGAAAAAAATCACGTTTTAAAAAACGCACCGAGGCTCGCCGAGCTAGTACTTGACGTACGCGAGGTGAACATCAAAACGCATCATAATCATACCACCTTCTGTCACGGTCTGAACACGTGCGCGCACCAGCGGGTAACAGCTCTGACGTAAAAATGTTGCCCGCTCATAGACGTTTGGCAAGAAACAGTTTGTTTGTCACATGTCATGTGGCCACGAATCAACCAATGAACGCGCGCGTTGTATTGAGAAAAACTCCAGTTATATAACAATTTTAAATACAGCAATGTAACAATTACAGAAGGTAACTAGCCTATATTCGTCCAGGCATTATATTACATTACGGTATTATTGTTTTGCTCAAATGATCATTTCTGAGATCGTGTGGCTAGTGTTGGCTTCATCGGCGGACTTTCCTTGCACGAGTGCTTTTTGCTCCGCGCTCTAGCAACCTAGCATCAAGAGTAGAGAAAAAAATCGTCTGCTCTCTCAGACACTGAAAACGTGACCTTTTCAAACGGGCCAGTTTCTCGCTGAAGCTCACATAGTAGGCACCAATTAGAGCACAAATTGTTATATACAATCATACTTAAGTTGGGGGATGTATTTTAATACAATTCAGTTTAACCTCCAATTACATGTATAAACGGTCACCGTTCGCGTGTGGTCGTCGTGTGAAAGGTCGGTGTATCATGTACATGTATCTGGGAGAAATGTCTAGTTACGCGTCTCGTAGTTCATGTTCTATAAAGATGAATTGTGTTCTGTGGAATGATTGGTTTTACAAGCTAAGATCCTGAATGGTGCACCTTAGTTACCGTTAGTGTTGTTCATCCGAGACGATGCGTCCATGGGTCAGCTAAGTTTCAACTAATATTTTGTCTAAATGGATAGTTTATTATTCGTGTGGTCGTCCTTTACCGGGAGAACTACAAGACGCTTACCAGACAAACTATAAATGTTAGCTAGTTCGTCCCAGACGAGTCAGTCTAATGTGAGAACTGCCAACAGCAGAGTGAACAGAATTAACTCAGAACTAATGTGGAATGTCAACAATCACATAATGCCACATCTTTTTCTCGAGTTTTTTCGTCAATCAAACTCAGTTTTAGTATTTGTTGTCCAAGCTTAAGATCCTTCTTTCTCAATATGAATCCTCACCGCTTGGTCGTAGTAGGTCCCGGTAATTTTTATTGGCGAGTAAAAGCTTTGAAAGAAAGACTTGTTAAGGTCTTTGACCTGTTCATCATTTATTTGAATGTCGCTGTCTTTATGGTTGCGTGGACCTGCTGCCTTGGTAAGCTTTTGCACGTATGCTTTACTGATTGGAACAGAGGCCATTTTTTCCCTGTGCAAAATAAAAGCTTTATATGAGAAAACGCCAATGAAAACATTAAATTCGACAACATTTTAAAAAGGCTGTTTTCACCTTACCTCGAAAGTGACGCCGTTCACGGTATCTGTTTTTCAGTGTTTTCCAGTTGCAAGATGATTTCATTCAAATAACAGTTATTTTTCGCTTTACATCACACACTGAGCGTTTGAAATGACAGCAAATTTTAACCAATCTGAAGAAACTGACTCCTGGAAGAAGGAGTGAAGTACAACCACCATTTCGCTTGAATTCGTCAACAGTGTCACAATTGCAAAGCCCAGCTTACAAAGGTTCGTGTTTATATGAAATATTTGCTTGAATATCCACTTGAGAGTCCAAAGATCAGAAAATGATAACAGAAAATGAGTTGTTGCTTTAATTTAATGGGTCTTTTTTTGCTTTCTTTGTTTCAAAATGAATGTGAGCCTCTTTTTTTATAGCTTTTCATCAATATTTTAACGCTTAGACACAAACATGTGACATGTAGAACCTTCAGCCTATGAATAAATTAAGCGACGACGACATCACTGTGTGTAATCAGCCTGTGTATATAGCATGCGACGATGACATATGCTTGTCTTTCTTTTCTTTACAAGTTACAACAACAGGGTCGTTTTGCACGAGAAAAATCTGTCGCTTCTTATACAAGACGCATCCTCTGCGAACTGAACCATTTATACTTTTTATTTGAATCTATTTGATGTCCATATCTAACCAAAATCTTTCTTGTTATTCATTATTAATTTTTTTTTCAAACATGTCAAGTCCTTTTAAACCATTGGCTCTTCGCTTGAAAAAACTGAAGTACTTTATTGACAATCAGGTTTGCGTTTTACATAAGTCGTGGCTTAATAAGATCTTGCATACCATTCATACGGCGAGTTCATGTCTTTGTTTGTTTCCTTTTCTTTTTTCCTTATTTTTTTATTCACAAGATTTTTGCCTCCTGTCAGGACTACAAGTCTTACTTGAATTAGCCTGCACAACACTGAGGCGCTTTTGGGGGGCTCGAGCGTGTTTTGTTGTGCGTGGGCGCGAAGCGCGAGGCACCGCTTGAATATTTGCACCTCAGTTATTCCATAGTTTAACAGATAATACGCGCGGATATTTTACTGTCAGGTCCATTGGTTGAAAAAATATATAAAGTTAAATCAGATCCTTCGATCGGAAACAAATTAAGTCTTCATAGCGAAATTAAAACTTCTACATTCAACAACTTTATTCTACCCAAACAATCAAAAAAAGAAATTTACATGAAATGAAATAGCAAAAAGGGTATTGGCTTCCTAAAATAACCAGGGAGTTTTTTAAAAATAAAGACTAGGAAGCCAAATTACATGAACTAAACCCAACGTTACTGATCGAACTGTTCGGTAATCGAACTCAATCGAACTAAATCGAACTTAATGGAACGATTGGGTTTGATTATTATTATTATTACTATTGTAATCGAACACAATCGAACCCAAAAATGTGTGAGAGAGTTCAATTGCGTTCGATTTCCCAACTAATCGAACCCAATCGAACACAATCGAAAAATCTAAATTCACCCTAAATAAGGAATGGCAGCCGGCGATATAACTTGTGAGGTTTTCTTAAGTAATAAAATTGACAAAAGCAATTTCCTTTCAGTTTATTTATTCGTTATTCTCGGGGATATATACGCTTGTGACTCGTACTCACCCCCCATTTCCAGTCGAACCCGAGTCGAGTGCAATCTGACCGTGAATCCAAAGCCGTCGACCGTTGTTTTTCAATCACTCCCCAAATCGAACGAAATCGAACCTAATCGTACTCAATCGAACTCAATCGAACGCACTCGAACGCACTCGAACGTTTGATTGCGTTCGATTGCTCAAAATGTATTGTGAGAGTTCGATTGTGATCGATTACCGAACTCAATCGAACCCAATCGCGTGATTGGGTTCGATTAAGTTCGATTTGGTTCGATTAGTAACGTTTGGACTAAATTACAATACTAGGGTCGGAAGACACACAAATTACGCAAGACACAACACACAGGACACAACATAAACACGCACTATTATCTACCAAAGAAAAAAGGAAGTAAATCAAGCTTAACGCAGCAAAAACGAAGTTGGGTTTGAACTTCATCTAAGGATAATATAGAATGTTAATCAACGAGTGGCGATAACCAAAATGCGAATTTTTTTTGTCACTTACTGTCATCGAAAAAGGACGACACAAGAAGATACCTACAGATGAGAGGCGTCGCCATTTTTGATGAAATCCACCCACTTGTCATTTTCTCATCTTATAAAAAGTGTCTTCTTGGATCGTCTCTTTTCAATAAACAACAGTTTTATGTTTTTGAATACATTTTGTCGTTTTGTTAATAAGCTCCCCTTTTCTTATAAGCGCTCTCACCCTTGAAGATGCTGCGCCCGTCAAAAAAGCTATTTTATACGAAGCAAGTGACATTGCAGACATTGAGGTATAATAGGGAATTATATTCCGACTATGTGAGTCATAGTTACCGTTGTTCTGACGATGCCAACCGCTGTTCTAAATATGTGAATTGTACATTTTCTGTTATTGTTCATTGAAGTGATTTTGCATGCTCGTATGTTTTTGTTGAAAAAGAAACATACGCGTCCTCTCTAATAAGGGCTCTCAGTCTCACCAATAAGCGTCCTCCCTTCAGCTACCGAAAGTAAATAAGCCCCGGGGCGTTAAATCGAATCGTTACAGTATTATTATGTCGCTCAAATGATCATTTCAGAGATCGTGTGGCTAGTGTTGTCTAAATCGGCGGGCTTTCCTTGCGCGAGTGTTTTTTTCCCCGCGCTCTGGCAACCAAGCATCAAGAGCTAAGTAAAGAAAAGACCGTCTGCTCTCTCAGACACTGATGACGTGACCTTTTCAAAAAGGCCAGTTTCTTGCTGAAGCAACTAATCTGTCGTTTAGTATTTGTGCGCATAGTAGGAACTAATTAGAGCACAAATTGTTAAATACAATTATACTTAAGTTAGGGAATTATTTTTATACAATTCAGTCGAACCTCCACCAACTATAAACGGTCACCGTTCTCGTGTGGCCGTCGTGTAAAAGGTCGACTGTATTGGTGTATCATGTATCTGGGAGAACTACAAGACGCCTTACCAGACAAACTATAAATGTTAGCTAAAGTTCGTCCCAGACGAGTCAGTCTAATGGACCTAATGTGAGAACTGCCAGCAGCAGAGTGAACAGAATTAACTCAGAACTAATATGGAATGTCAACAATCACATAATGCCACATCTTTTTCTCGTGTTTTTTCGTCTATCAAACTCAGTTTTAGTATTTGTTGTCCAAGTTTAAGATCCTTCTTTCTCAATATAAATCCTCACCGCTTGGTCGTAGCAGGTCCCGGTAATTTTTATTGGCGAGTAAAAGCTTTGAAAGAAAGACTTGTTAAGGTCTTTGACCTGTTCATCATTTATTTGAATGTCGCAGTCTTTATGGTTGCGTGGACCTGCTGCCTTGGTAAGCTTTTGCACGTACGCATTGCTGATTGGAACAGAGGCCATTTTTTCCCTGTGCAAAATAAAACCGTTATACAATGTATGAGAAAACGCCAATGAAAATGTGTTAAATTCAATAACCTTTTAAGGCTGTTTTCACCTTACCTCGAAAGCGACGCCGTTCAGTATTTGTTTTTGTTTTCTAGTTGCAAAATGATTTTATTCAATTAGCAGTTATCCTTCGCTTTACATCACACACTGAGCGTTTGAAATGACAGCAAATTTTAACCAATCGGAAGATACTGACTCCTGGAAGAAGGAATGGAGTATAACCACCATTTCGCTTTAGGTCGTCAACAGTATCACAATTGCAAAGCCCGGCTCACAAAGGTTCGTGTTTATCTGAAATATTTGCTTGAATATCCACTTGAGAGTCCAAAGATCACAAAATGATAACAGAAAATGATTCTGCTAGTTCTGTTGTTGTTTTTATGGGTCCTTTTTTGCTTTCTTTGTTTCAAAATGAATGTGATCCGATGTTTTCATCAATACACAAAAATATGACGTGACGTGTAGAACGTTCAGCCCTGTGTATAAATTATGCGACGATGCATTTGCTTGTCTTTCCTTTCTTTTCTTTACAAGTTAGTAAACAGGGCCGTTTATACGAGAAAAATAAGTAGCTTGTTATATGACGCGATCTCTGCGAACTGAACCATTTATACTTTTTATTTGAATCTATTTGATTCCTATATCTAACCAATATCTTTCTTGTTATTCATTATTAATTTTGTTTTTAAAATTTTGACAGTGAACTGTCAAACATGTCAAGTCCCTTTGAACTAATGGCTCTTCGCCTAAAAACTGAAGTACTTTATTGACAACCAGGTTTTCGTTTTACATAAGTCGATCATACGGCATACTAAAAATAGTAAATTGGACTGGACTGGACAAGACGGGACTGGACTTGTAAAACGAGGACTGGTAAAACGCGGACTTGGAAAACGCGGACTAGTAAAACGAGGACTTGTAATACGCGGACTAGTAAAACGTGGACTTGTATAACGCGGACTAGTAAAACGCGGACTAGTAAAACGCGGACTAGTAAAACGCGGACTTGTAAAACGAGAACTAGTAGAATGCGTTAATAATTCTTTATGAAAACGATCATCGTTATAGAGATCTAATAATCAAAAGCACCAAAGATAATTAACTTAACATGACATTTCAACAACAGTAACAAAACAAAAAAACATTTAGCGCAACAATAGCGCAAGGGGATTTTTGATCCTGGTGACAGCTAAGGTCAATGTGTTTCGTTTCTGTTACAGGCCAATGTTTGGCTTCCCAGATATTTATGTTTTTGTGTAGGCAAGAGGGTTTTCTTAAGAGCGATACGTTCTTTAAACATGTAAATCTTCTGCTCTCAATAGTGCTTAAATCTGTAGTAAACGTGGGAAGCGCAGTAGTCTCATGCGAGGCAGAACGAGGCCCGTCCATTAAATGTCATTCAGAGTTAAAAAGTGTTGACGGTCCTGCACGACTCCTGTAGTTCGCAAATATATTTATTTTGAAGCCTTCATAACTTAGCTTTTATTAGAATGTCTTTTAGGGATTTTCCTTGCGATATGATATGAGGGGAGGCTCCTTGAAGATTTCTCTCAGATGTGGTTGATTCTGTATTGTGAACCATCTCCCCATGAGTATGTCCTTTAGTCTGGGCAACGCCGGGTGGTATTGCGTTACAAAAGACAGTATAGTGCATTTCTGTTTTTCTGTTCCAGTGACGTTTTTTTATCAACGAAAAGTTAACTGGATATTTAAACCTATCACAGTTATTATTTTGATATTGTTATTATGTTTAGCGTTTTGTATGTTGTAAAGTTGAAGATAAAGTCAATAAAGCCTAAAAGTATTCCTTACTGTACGATCAGCCTTTCATTTTATTTGTTTATAATTATTTCTGCTGATCAGATCCTTCACAAGGATCCAGTACTTCTAATTTGTCGAGTGGTCCTTTCATTTACAAATTCTAAAAGTAACCTTTGATCCTTCTAGTGTCGTTTTGTTGATAAGTGTCCCTTTTCTTAAAAGCGCTCCCACCCTTGAAAATGCTACGTCAAAACAGCTATCTTATCCGAAGCAAGTGACATTGCAGGCATTGAGGTATAAAAGGGAATTTTATTCTGACTATGCCAACCGCTGTTCTAAATATGTGAATCGTACAACGGGCGGCCCAAGCTCACTATCAGATAACCGGGTTGTGACCCTTGCTTTATGAACGGTATTGTGTTACAAAGATTCGATTTTTGTATGGGAATGCAACGGTTTTGATCGTACATTTTCTGTTATTGTTCCTTGAAGTGATTTTTCATGCTCGTATGTTTTTGTTAAAAAAGAAAAAAAAATTCTCCTCTCTAATAAGGGCCCTCACAGCAATAAGCGTCCTCCAGTAAATAAGCCCCGGGTCGCAAAATCGAATCGTTACGGTATTATTGTGTCGCTTAAATGATCATTTCTGGGATCATGTGGCAAGTATTGGCTTCATCGGCGGACTTTCCTAATGCACAAGTGTTTTTTTTCTCCGCGCTCTCGCAACCAAGCATCAACTGATGACGTGCCTTTTCAAAAAGGCCAGTTTCTTGCTGAAGCAACTATACTGTTGTTTAGTATTTGTGCGCATAGTAGGCACTAATTAGAGCACAAATTGTTAAATACAATTATACTTAAGTTGGGGGATTATTTTTATACAATTCAGTCGAACCTCCACCAACTATAAACGGTCACCGTTCGCGTGTGGCCGTCGTGTAAAGGTCGACTGTATTGGTGTATCATGTACATGTATCTGGAAGAAATGTGTGGTTACGCGTCTCGTAGTTCATGTTCTATAAAGGTGAATTGTGTTCTGTGGAATGATTGGATTTGACGCACCTTAGTTACCGTTAGTTCGTCTAGAATTGCGCAACGTGTTGTTCATCAGAGACGATGCGTCCATGGGTCAGCAAAGTTACAACTAATATTTTGTCTAAATGGATAATTTATTATTCGTGTGGTCGTCCTTTACCGGGAAAACTACAAGACGCCTTACCAGACAAACTATAAATGTTAGCTAAAGTTCGTCCCAGACGAGTCAGTCTAATGTGAAAACTGCCAGCAGCAGAGTGAACAGAATTAACTCAGAACTAATGTGAAATGTCAACAATCACATAATGTCACATCTTTTTCTCGAGTTTTTTCGTCTATCAAACTCAGTTTTAGTATTTGTTGTCCAAGCTAAGATCCTTCTTTCTCAATATAAATCCTCACCGCTTGGTCGTAATAGGTCCCGGTCATTTTTATTGGCGAGTAAAAGCTTTGAAAGAAAGACTTGTCAAGGTCGTTGACCTGTTCATCATTTATTTGAATGTCGCTGTCTTTATGGTTGCGTGGACTTGCTGCCTTGGTAAGCTTTTGCACGTACGCCTTACTGATTGGAACAGAGGCCATTTTTTCCCTGTGCAAAATAAAAGCGTTATATGAGAAAACGCCAATGAAAACATTAAATTCAATAACATTTTAAAAAGGCTGTTTTCACCTTACCTCGAAAGTGACGCCGTTTAGTATCTGTTTTTCAGTGTTTTCCAGTTGCAAGATGATTTCATTGAAATAACAGTTATTTTTCGCTTTACATTACACACTGAGCGTTTGAAATGACAGCAAATTTTAACCAATCTAAAGAAACTGACTCCTGGAAGAAGGAGTGGAGTAGAATCACCATTTCGCTTGAGGTCGTCAACAGTGTCACAATTGCAAAGTCCAGCTCACAAAGATTCGTGTTTATATGAAATATTTGCTTCAATAACCACTTGAGAGTCCAAAGATCACAAAATGATAACATAAAACGATCCTGCTAGTTTTGTTGTTGCTTTAATGGGTCTTTTTTTGCTTTCCTTGTTTCAAGATGAATGCGAGCCGATGTTTTCATCAATATTTTAACGCAAAGATACAAACATGTGACGTGTAGAACCTTCAGCCTATGTATAAATTAAAGCCACGACGATATTTCACAACGGTACTGTGTGTAATCAGCCGCGACCGACCCAGTTCCATTGTTTGCTTATATTTCCTTCCTTTTCTTTACATGTACAAGTTACAACAACGGGGCCGTTTATACGAAAAAAAAAATCAGTCGCTTCTTATATAAGACCCGATCTCTTCGAACAGAGCCATTTATCCATTTTACTTGAATCTATTTGATGTCCATATCTATTAAGGCCAAATCTCTCTTGTTATTTGTAATTTTTCTTTTGTTTCAATAATTTGTCAGTAAACTGTCAAACATGTCAAGTTCCTCTTTCGTAAGACCGTGAAATAGTATCTTGCAATTAATCAAAATTAGCTTAAACTAAACAAAAGAAAACAATGGAATTAGTGTCCAATAGTGTCTACTAGTGCCTACTAACTTAGTAACTGTTTCACGGTCTTACGAAAATCACTGAGAGAGCACGTAAAATATGCGAGCGTATTACACATCAGATTGCCGCATTAGACCGCATTACACCTTAGTGTGCCGGTTTAAAGACACAGGCTATTTTACAATTTTAAATAAAAGAATTTAAGTAATAAACAAGCAAGTTTGCGTTTTCATGAGGCGTGGCTTAAATAAGATCTTGTATACATTTTAATATTCGGCGATGTCTTTGGTTTAAGCTCCTGTTTTTGTTTGTTTGTTTTTCTTCACTTGTGCCGATACGCGAAGCGTTGTGGTATCCTGGGGCAGTACGCAGCTCTTACAAGGTCTTCTCTGATTTGCTGAGAAAACAACAGAACAAACAACACAACAATGGACCCTAGCCCTGAAAACAATAGAGCTGCGTGATATACAGGTCCAATGAAATTAAAGGTTGTTAAGAACTGCTCGGTATATTGGCTCTTCTCGGTCTAATACGGCAATCTGATGTGTAATACGCTCGCATATTTTACGTGCTCTCTTTCCCTTATAAAGTAAAATAATAATTAAGTTTATTCAAGCGAAGAGCCAATATCTCTGATTTGCTGAGAGAACAATAGACCAAACAACACAACAATGGACCCTAGCCCTGAAAACAATAGAGCTGCGTGATACCCAGGTCCAATGAAATTATAGGTTGTTAAGAGCTGCGTGGTATCCTTAAAAGGGTTACAGCAGTTGGAGACAAAATTCACAACATTGAGTCCGCGATATGTACTGTAATAAAAATAATAAAATAAATGCTTTATTTATCCTGAAAAACCGATCAGCGAATTTAAAATAAAAACGCTGGTATAAACCGTTACTGTGGTCACATGCCTTACATGCCTTACCGATGGGGACGGCGTTGGAGGGGAGGGGAGGGTGGGTGGTTGGTGGAGCAAAACGCCTAGGAGGGGAGAGGGAGTAAGATCACGGCTGGTTGTCCAAGAAGATGCTTGAGCGCGAAGCGGGTTTAAAAGGATGGATAATTCAAGAAAAGAGTAACTAACTGAGTTCGCACTAGATAGTATTATAATAGGAGGCGACTTCAACTGCGCTTTAGCACCAAATGATAAAAGAGGCGGGAACCCTGTCACCAAAAAATCCTCCGTCATAAAAGAAATAGAAAAACTGTGCGATGTGTACGACCTAAAAGATATTTGGCGAGTTTTAAATCCTGACACGCTGCGTTTCACTTGGAGAAATAAATCCTTTAAAATTCAGTGTCGCTTAGACTATTTCTTAATCTCACAGGAATTAACCCCTTTAACCAAAAGAACCGATATATTACATGCACCTGATAGCGATCATTCTGCCGTGTCAATTCACCTCCAATCCAACGATCTGGCCCAAAAAAGAGATCCTGGATTCTGGAAGTTCAACACCTCACTACTCGAAGACGAAACATATATCGCATCACTTAAACTAAATATTCCCGGCTTTAAAACCAAGTACAAGGAGGTTAATGAATTAGGTCTAAAATGGGACCTTATTAAAATGGAAATCAGAGGTTTTACGGTGCAATATGCAAAAAGAAAAGCCAGAAAATGCCGAGACGAAGAGGTTAGCCTACATAATAAAGTAAACAAACTTCAAGAAAAAGCCGAAAACAACCCACATGACACTACTACCATACTTGAGCTTAAACTTGCGAGGGCACAACTAAAAAGAATCATGCTGCATAAAACAAAAGGAGCAATATTAAGAAGCAAAGTAAGGTGGTACGAGAAAGGAGAACGCAACACAAAGTACTTTTACGGCTTAGAGAAACGAAACCATACTATAAATTCGGTAACGAAACTCAAAGTTGGAGATAATATATACACAGAAAATCAATTCGAAATATTGGAGGCTGAAAAAGTGTTTTATGAGTCTCTGTACAGTTCCACAAACATCAGCACTGAAAAGTTTGAAAATTCTCCCTTTTTTAAACAAGAAAATATCACACCGCTTAACGTAGCAGAAAAAAATTCGTGTGAAGGGTTAATTTCAATGGCCGAATGTGTTAACGCACTAAAGGAGTTTTAGCAACAATAAAACTCCCGGTACTGATGGTCTCCGGGTTGAATTCTACCGCTTCTTCTGGCCTGAAATTACTGATGATTTGCTTGCTAGCTTCAACTACGCTTTTCAACATAGCACATTAACTATTAGCCAAAGACGCGGAATAATCTCGCTCATTCCCAAAGTCAAAAGACAAAACGATTCTCGACAATCTAAGGCCTATTTCGCTCCTAAATACTGACTATAAAATTCTCACTAAAACTATCGCTAAAAGAATAGAAAAAGTCCTTCCAAGTTTAATCAACCCGGACCAAACTGGTTATGTAAAAGGCCGCTTCATCGGTGAAAATATTAGGTTAATTCAAGATATTATGCACTTTACCGACAAACTAAATCAGAAAGGCATTGCAATATTCTTAGATTTTAAAAAGGCCTTCGATTCTATTAAGTGGAACTATCTTTTTGAAGCGTTGAAGCTTTATAATTTCGGCCCTGATATTCTAAATTGGATTAAAACTTTCTACAATGATGTTTCCAGTTGTGTTTTAAATAACGGACACGCGTCCACTTTCTTCTCCCTACAAAGAGGTGTTAGACAAGGCTGTCCTCGGTCTGGTGTCATTTTTGTTTTAGGTATAGAACTCTTTGCTAGAGCTTTAAAGAAAGATCCCACTATCAAAGGCATCCAAGTAAACAAACACGAAATAAAGATAAGCCAGTATGCAGACGACACCACTGTTTTTGTCAGGGATTGTGAATCCGTGTCACACCTTCGTAGCCTTCTAAGTGAATTTAGTGCTTGTTCAGGACTAGAAATTAACAACTCGAAAACTGAAGCAATGTGGTTAGGTAAATGGAAAGAAAAACAAGATACCCCCCTTGGCTTCAAATGGCCAAAGGAACCAATCAATGCAATTGGCGTTTTTTTCTCTTACAACCAAATAAGTGCTGACACACGGAATTTTAACGAGAAAATACAATCCTTAGAAAGAATGCTCAACACCTGGCAAAAAAGAAATCTTACGCTATACGGAAAAATTAACATAGTAAAAACACTCGGTCTCTCTAAGCTTATTTACTCCACGTCGGTGTTAAATGTCCCCAACCATTACGTCCAAGAAATCAACAAACTCACCTTCAACTTCATATGGGATGGCAAGCCAGCAAAAGTGAAAAGAAGTACAATAATAGGAGAAAAAAAACACGGTGGTCTAAAAATGTGTGATTTCAGGATAATGGAAAAAGCACTGAAGATTGCATGGGTCAACAGAATACAAGATTTTTTTTTTTTTTTTTTTTTTTTTTTTAATTTGATAACTTTATTTAGCAAACAAAAACAATACAGCATATTACACACAAAGAAGCATCATTGACATATTACATCACAATTAATAAAACTAAATAAGTTTTTCGGTTTGATACTTATACTTAAGTTTACTTAAAAATTCTTGTACATCTAATTCTTGATGGTTGAGTTTTTGATTGTACAGATAGTATTTGGCATACAAGATACAATAGTTAAGTTTCCTCGTAATTTTAAGGAACCGAGGTTCTGTGGGTGGGGTTTTGCCAAAGATAATTTCTGAATCACTTATTGTAAAAGAAGTGGCATTGTCTTTGTTAAAATTTGCCAAAACACTTTGAAGAAATGATTTGGTAAAGCGACACTTTAAGAAAGTGTGGCCAATAGAGTCTACTTGGTCGCAATAGTTGCAATTGGGATTGTCTACAATCCCAAAGTAGTAGAGTTCTTTATTAGACACAACTATTCTATGCAGGAGCTTAAAATAAAATTCTTTAATTTTGTTTTCCTTGCAAATGTTCATAAACTGCTTGAAGTAAATCCTCAATGAGAGGTCGTTTAAGGAAAGATCCTGTTGCCACTTACTAACTGCTTTAATTTCTTGAGGACTGCTTTTGATAAAAAGCCAGTAATAGTCTTTACATTTGAATTTTAATAAATCAATTTTTATGGTCGGGTGAAGATTAAAAAAGGCTGCGTTGGATGTAAATTTTTGTTTGTCAAAACTAATAACTCCAGCTTTTTTAAGGAGTTCTTTTGGAATTGCAGAAATAACTTGAAAGTATTCTAGAAAATGCGATTTGACTTGGTATTTCTGATAAAATTCCTGGTAAGACAACAGCTTCCCATCATCTCTAAGCAGATCTTGAATTGATATAATTCCCTTTTGAAACCAACTTCGCAAGAAGAACATTTTACCTTCGATCAAGATCTCCTTGTTATTGAACAAAATCATATCTTGGCCGAAGCTGGTTTCATACAGGTCTCTGAGTTCCAAAAAGGAGAGTACGATTTGTTCATAGAACGGAGGTAAATTTACATGACGCAAAAGCTTTTTATCAAAATTACATCGCAAAAGGAAATTGAGACCACCTACTTTATCAAAATAATACTCGGGAATTACTTTCCAATTCTCACTTCTATATAGTTGGTCAACAGAAAGAAATCTGGCAACCCATGCAAGCTTTAAAGCTTTGGCCATGATTTCAATGTTTGGCATCCGCAATCCTCCCTCTGGGTAGTCCTGATAAAGGACACGCCTCTTTATTTTATCTTGCTTTTTGCTCCATAGAAAATTAAAAAGCGACGTCGTCGTTGAAGAAACAATATCTAAAGGCATTACCAATGACGAAGTAGAATATATGAGGCGGGGTATACCCAGACATTTGGATATCAGACAACGACCAAATATAGTAAGTTTTCGAGATCTCCAAATATCTAGAGTTGTGTTCAAGTCTTGCACTTTTAAAGCAAAATTCTTTTTCACATTGTCTTTCTCATTATAGGAAATGTAGACTCCTAAAAATCGAACCGGATCTTTTGTCCATTTAAAATTCAAGGGTTTGTCTACTCTGTTTCTCCATGGGCCCAACCATATTGCTTTGGTTTTGGAGGTGTTCAGTTTTAAGCCGGATATTTTTCCAAAATCATTGACAATACCAACTAGGTTTCCAGCAGAGGTCAAGCTGTCTAAAAATGCTGAGGTGTCGTCCGCAAATTGGCTTAACTTAAATTCAGTACCAAATATTTTAATACCTTTAACACTATTGTCCTGTCTTATCTTAGTAGCAAGAACCTCAGCAGCAAGGATAAACAAATAGGGAGACAAAGGGCAACCTTGTCTTACACCTCTCGATAATTTAAAATAATTAGTACAAAAACCATTGTTTATGACACTACTTTCAACATTAGCATAGAAGGTAGAAATCCATCTTCTAATGTTGCTTCCAAAGTTGAAAAGGGAGAGTGTTTCCTGAATAAAGGCCCATTCCACAGTATCAAAGGCCTTTTGAAAGTCCAGACATAATAAGATCCCGGGGATTTTCTGCAGTTCAGTTTGTTGTAGAATATCATTAACAAGTCGAATATTTTGTCCTATATATCTTCCTCTCATAAAGCCAGACTGATCAGTATGAATCAGAGTTGGTAGAATACATTCTATCCTCTTAGAAATAACTTTTGACGCTATTTTATAGTCGGTATTCAATAAGGTTATTGGACGCCAGCTCGACAGGAGCAGAGGGTCAGAGTCTTCCTTGGGAAGATGAATCGCTCGCCTCTTGGAAAATTATTCCTGATCATATTTTGCGCCGAAATGGTAATCTCGCTTTCTTAACGAAATGCAACTATAGGACCAAAAATCTCGATCTTAAAAACCTACCCTCATTCTATCGAACCATTCTAGACTATTGGTGCAACTTCAAAGTCTCAACCTGTGACACAAATCTGAATTTTAAAAACGAGATTCTCTGGAACAACAGTAATATTCTAATAGACAAAAAACCTGTATTTTTCCGACCTTGGTTTAACTCCGGGATCGTCTTCCTACGTGACCTATTAAACCACGAAAACGAGTTTTTAAATTTTTATGAATTCTCTTTAAAATTCCAGCTCAATGTACCATTCACTCAATATTACGGACTTCTTAGCATCATTCCATTAACGTGGAAAGCAACTCTTAAAAGTCAGGCGAATACAGTGATCAAAATTCCCCAGGTAACAACTTATCAACCAGCTCAATTTACTCTACCCTGCTAAAAAATGCCTTCGTACTTCCAACATCCGAAAGTAAAATACGTCGACATGGATTCAACGAGAAAAACATTCAAAAAGTTTATCTATTGCCCTATACTGTCACAAAAGAAGTAAAAATAATAATGTTTCAAGACAAAGTGAAACACAACATACTTCCAACCAAAGCGACTCTTTACCGTGATGGTCTTGTTGACAATGACCTCTGCAACTTGTGCAACTTAGAAAGACAAACCCTAGACCACATGTTAATACACTGTAGTTTATCTGCCGATTTTTGGATTTTGTTTCAAAATTGGTGGCATTTTAAAACACATGAAAGCATTGTGTTAAACGCAAGTCATATACTCTATGGCTGGTTTAAGAGAACAAAGCATCGGCAGGTCTTAAATTACTCTATCTTAATCGCAAAATACTCCATTTTTTGCACTTGCTTACGTGGAGAAATACTATCCTTCCGTAACTTCCTTCTGTAAATGCAAGAAAAACTACAAATTTTAAAAGTGATCGCAACTAAACAGAAATCGCTTCCCAATTTCTACCGAACTTGGGAAATTATCCTTTAACATACAGTTTTCCGTCGCACTTTCTTTGCTTTTTACTGTAAGTAGTTGTATTTATTTCCTCTGTTGTAAAATGTCGTCTTTGCTTCTGTATTACTTACATTGATGTAAATTTAAAATTAATTAATTAAAAAAAGTCTCGTGAAAATGTAAGTAATTAAGCTTAAGACTCATTCACTGTTATTAATTGTAATAAATCTAAATGAGCACATGCATGTATTGTCAGTAGTAAACCAATAATAATAAAAAATAAAATAAAAATAAAAAAATAAAATAAAGGGGAAGAGCTAGTCGTGTCCCGTTTCGATCGATTGTGCACGTGCGTGAGTTAAGGCGGGGTCCACATGAATCAACGAAACTGCAAATACCTTGAACGATCTATTGCGTAACATTGGATCAGTACTCAGGACCGATCAAACAATGTAAAAAGGCATTCTTTTCGAAATGGCACTACGGTTGGCCAGACCTGACATGATCAGCACTCAAAACTAGAAAGCAGACGCAGACAGCTGTTTCGGGCTTGTTGGCCCTCGTCAGTGTGCCGTAGCTAAAACATAATGAGAGTCGAATGACACTTCACCTATCTCATATATGTAGCTAATCATTCTAGAATGAGCTGACAGAAAAATTGCGCAACGGTCGTGCCACAAACAATTGTGGCATATGGCCAAAGAGCAAGTCAACCTAAAACTGACACATGTCAGTGCCATAGGGAAAGAAACAGGGAATGGCCAATACCATTGTTCTCCTAGAGATAAATAAATGCAAATTGATCGGATCTATTCTAGAGACCACCACGGTATAAAAATAATGATAATAATAAATCCACGAAACTGCAAATACCGTGAACGATCTATTGCGTAACATTGGATCAGTACTCAGGACCGATCAAACAATGTAAAAAGGCATTATTTTCGAAATGGCAGTTTAATTTATTCTTTTAACCTCTTAAAATTTCATTCAAATTTACGCGTACCCCCGCCTTAAGAGAAAAATAAAAGCTTAACGTGGCATCGATCGATCGATGAAAGTCCCATTTTATCTAAAGTAGTCTATATTTTCTGATAACTTAACCCATTATTTTTATGGCGTCAATGCTAAGGAGCTTCTGATAAAACGCAAACCATTTATTAGTTCCTCAGAAAAAGAGGGAAAAAAATGTGTGCCTCAACCTGGACTTACAATACTCGATCCAGTGACCATCGCGTGGGCATCCGATTATAAGCCCGACGTCTTACCCCTGTACAGTCGCTTGTGAATTATTGCAAAAAATAGTTTATTACAACCAAACCTTGCGCATTTGTTCCGTAGTTCTATTGACCGATTACCGTGGCTTCTGTTTATTTCACCCCCCTCTCCCTAAAGGCTGGTTTTCACTAGCGCATAAGCATAAGCACAAGCCAACATACGCAGACTCAGTAACGTGTTATTCATTAGTTCCAATTGTTTGAACAAAACAGAACAATAGGCACTAATGATCAACATGTTACTGAGTCTGCGTATGTTGGCTTGTGCTTATGTTTATGCGCTAGTGAAAACCAGCCTTAAGAAGTACCAATACAACTTGACACTAAGCCTGCCAAAATACTCCCAAAAATCCTGGGGTCAATTTAAAATAAAACGTTTACAAGTGTAATTTACAAGGTTTCAGAGGTTGAAAACAATAGCTACACTTGTAAATTACAAGTGTAAAAGTTTTATTAAATTGACCCTTGGAGTATTTTGTCGAGTAAACCATGATGGAATGTCTTCGTTTCGTTTCAACAACGGTTTCAGATTACCAGAAAACAAACACGGCTGCGAAATATCCTTCGAAAATGCCACGTGACAAATACACCACGATTTTGGGGGTTCATTGTGTTTTAGTGCCAATCCCCCGCGCCACTTTAAAAGAGGAGGAGGCCCTGGGGACAATACACCACGATTTTTGGAGTTCATTGTGTTTTAGTGCCCATCCCCCGCGCCACTTTGAAAGCGGAGGAGGCCCTGGGGACGATGTTGAACAATAAGTACATTCTCGTCCCTAGAGCCGTGTTGGCCCTCTTAACCGCCGGAGCCTGAGTAGGAGTTGACCGGGAATAAGTTCGTGTTCCAGTATCCTGTATGATGTCTAGTGATGTTGGATGATGTCTAGTTCCATTAGATGATTTCTAGGGAAGTTGATTAGGTCTAGCAACGCGCGATGATGTGTAGTGATGTTCCATGACGGGTGGTTAGGATTGGTGGTGGTTTAGGGGACAACATTGTTATTGATTTTCAATTTGGTGTACTGGAACACGAACTTATTACCCAGTTGACCCTTGTACTCAGGCTCCGGCGGTTAAGAGGGCTCTGGGGACGAGAATGCAATAAGTAGTAATAAGTTAAGGTGGCCCGATAGTCCAAAAATATGATTTCTAGCTTGCAACGTTCGTTTTTTTGAAAATGGTAAAATTGGATTATTTAAACACTTGAGAATCCCATTTTGAAAGAATTTCACTAAATTTGCAGCACTAAACAAGTGAACTATAAGATAACTGAACAGTGGTATATAACTTTCCCGTAGTAACGGGAAAGTAACCATTGTTTATATTAGTTAAATGCTCATAAAACGTGCTAAATGAATGCTCACGCGCCTATAATTGATCTAGAATCGATTGTTTTAACTTTAAGTCCATTTTTCTCAAATGTTGGAATTTGACTAAACATGTTGCAGCTCAACACTTCTCTCTGAAAGAGTATCTTACCTAAAGCAATAAATTTTGCTACAGTCATTTTTGAATAGTTGCTCTATGCAATGAACCAACATCAGAATAATTTTCCAAATTCTAATATTATCCAATAATATGTTAATAGGGTATGGTAAGAAATGTCTTTGTCAGTTTGCACCCTTGTAAAACGAAAGAAGACTGATGTAGATTGTCATAGTTTTGGTTCATTGCACAGATCTATGTGTGCTAAACAGACTGTAAAAATTTTCAGATCCAAATGTTCGGCATAAATGGAGAGTTATTGCTGCTGGCATTTTGGTAATAAAACATGGAGTTTGGGGCGTGCATGGTTGCCATGGAGACCATAAACCCCATAACACATGTCAAACAATTTTTCTTGATGAGTGTAATAACTTGGCATTAAAAGAAAATTTCTTGAACTTAATGCAAAATTTTCCATATCTGGCCTATTGAGCCACCTTAAGCTTTATCGAAAAATTCGAGAATTGGCACGCCACGGTAAGTCCAGAAAATTGTCAATGCTTCTTGATCTGCAGCATTTTTTTTTTGTTGAAGCGAAAGCTTACTTTTATCGAAGAGAATAATCGAACTTGACAGTTATTTGATTCGTTTATTTGATTTGTTCCACTGATAATTTTTAATGTGAAAAAGCTTTGTAAACGGATGCTAGGCCGATGGTACGACTCGCAAATTTTACTGGCCGTACTGTACATCGTTGCACGACTTTAATGGTTGAGATAGTCGATAACTACAATTGGCCGGGTAATATCCCGAAAGATCCAGCGCGGGTTCTCGTGCAATTTTTTAGCCTTTCCCGGCGTGTAATTTTGTAAAGCTAAACTTGTGAGCAGTACTTTTACGAAACTGATTTTGTGGTACCGAAAAATTAATTTGTCACGTATATGTAATGTAATAAATATGCTACACATATGCTACATCTTAGTTACGCCTTGTGAAAACACTTAGCTTGTTTTATGCATGGAAATCCATAAAAAATTCTATGGTTTACGTTGTATATAAATGCAAGCATGTAACTATTACTTGTAAGTCTTGTAAAACTCCTTGATGAAGTCCGCGACAGTTGGACGAAACGCGTATGAGAAAATAAATCAGTTTTACAGACTAAGTTCATAAAAGCGCTGCTCACTAGTTTAGATTTACAAAATTGGTGTAATAAATCTCTTATTTACCAAGCTTGCTAGAGACCGTACTCGCGAAATCACGATGAGAAAATTGGCGGTATGACGAAAACCCCCAGGCATACATACGTCTTTAATTTTGTCAATTTTCAACTTATGTTTTCTCGGGTGAATTGAATGAATTGTTGTACGATTACAAAACTAAATGTGCTATTTCTGGCGCTAGTATATATTTTTCACTTCGTCTAATTTCAAGCCGTTTAAATTTCCGGCCGCCGTTTTGAAGAAGGGTCTATTGAAGGGCTAGTCATCATCGGTCATCATTGTCATCATTGTTAGCGTTACTTTAAAACGCCCAAAAGACAAATTTATATCTGTGGAAATCCAAAAATAAATCGTTCAGTTTTGTTTAAAATTATTCTATTAGTGCTCGGTGTCTTAAGCTGCAGATGGCCAGGATGGAAATGGATTGCAACTTGAAAAAATTATGCCCAACTTTTCAAAGTTTATCGTCTTGTATCTTGGAAAACTCTCTAAAACTCTGATTATGGTTTATTCGCTCTCTGAAAAGTCACTTGAGATTTTCCTGTTAGTGTTCTATATTAAGGCGGGACTTAACCTAAACGCCATTTTCAGCCACTTGACATGGCTTTAATGGAAATATCTCGTTCACGTTTCAAGCAATCTAAAAACTCTATGCTCATCCCGTGAATCTATGTTGTGGGGTGTTTTGTGAATTTTTGGGTTATTTTTGGGTATGTTTGGGAGGAGATAGTTTTTCTAGAAGGATTGGAAATAAGAAATATTGAAGATTTAGTGAAGTTTTAAAATTAGAATTTGTAGTTAATAATTAATAGACAGACCAAGTTAGTCCACTAGCAACCTGTGGTGCTCTTGCGTGGGTATCAACTGTATGTTGGTGTTCCAAAAATCATTTTCTTTTTTCTATCCCTTCTTAAAACCTCTTCAAATTTCATTTAAATTTAGGTTGAGTCCCGCCTTAAAGCATTTCGTGTATGACGGGGGCAGTTTGGACCCTAAAACCTCAAAATTCCCGTGACATAGCTCCTTTAAAGTGCACCTAAACCCCAATTTTTATTTCCGCCTAAATAAATTCTGCACATCTATGGAGCAATTCTGCGAAGAATTTTTTTTAATTTGGTTAAATCCTCCATTTTCTGTGATCAGTTGAATTTGACCATGCTTTGGTTCACGTCCGCGCAAAATGGGGACCTGGGACGAGGGAAAACCGTGATGTCATATCAAGAACCCAAATCTTGGGCTGCCAGCAGTTTGCAAGTGATTCTTCTTACAGCGTCTAAGCTTGTGCCGAGCCTCGACAATTCACAATTTCGATATCCACAATGTTAAGATCAGAATCTCAAAAACAAAAAATACCATGTCTTCCACTGAAGCGGATTCGGAGATGAGCTACGATTCGGAAGGTTCAAGAGGAAGTCTTCTAAACGAGACTGTGGTACATGTAATCACAAGACCACAACAACATTTAGACCACAAGACCACAGCATCTTATTACTTACAGATCATCACAAGCACAAACCCCTTTTGTGAATATTTATTTCAAAGATCATCCCCCAGATTTGGTTTACAATGATCTCGTCCTACAAAAACACAAAAGAAGTAGAAACTGTAATTTTTTTAGATTGTAAATGGTTTGAACCCAGGAGTATCAGTAGTCTGATTTTTTTAGAGTAATTTTTAAGAGTAATGTATTATAATATTCTCTTTCATATGAATCCAAGTGATGATTGTAACTTTCCTGGCAAATGTAGGGTTTTGTGATCCAGTTGTATAGGGCTAGTGATGCGTTTATTGTTTTGTCTTTTGTCTTTACCTATGATGGTGTCACGAATACTTATATGACTACAGTGGAATCCCGATTTTTCGATTCTCCCGATTATTCGAACCAAGACTCGTTTCCTTTGGATTCGATTCAGTCCGTGCTGACCTCGATGTTTCGAACCAATTCAGTTCTGTTTCCCTGGGAGGTTCGAAAATCGAGATTCCACTGTAACAATCTCTCACCAATGAAAAGGCAAAAATACGAAATTTGTTCGAGAGAGTACGGTAATTAATGGCCAGCCCAAAGAAAACCCTTAAGAAGTTGTATAAGCCAAGGGATTATAACCGGGATTTTATGGTGTGTATGTGTACTGTTGACTCTTCAAGCTAAAAGCTGGTAGTTGAGAGAAGATGGCCGCTTACGAGAGTCAACTTTTATAAACCTTCAATTTTTATAACTGAGTTGAGAAGGTAAATTAGCCACCGTAAAGAAAACCTCTTAACGGTGGCAACAACAACAACAACAATTAACCCATTAACCATGTCAAATGTCAACTAAGTTAGTAAAACCAAATTTTCATGTTTAAACCCCCCCCCCCCCCCCCCCGCACCGACACAGCACCACAGTTTCCATAGAAACTAACCCTCTATATGTGGAACACAGTTCTCTTTATATTTCTATATCTTTCGTTTAACGACTGTAGTGGGACCACAAGGTTTTTTGGTTATAAAAGTGTTAACCAATCACCGAGCAACCCGAGCTATCATTCAAATGCCATGTCACTTGTTCGCACCAATAGCCATGCACTTTCTGTCCCAGTCACGTCTTTGAAGTGAAGATAACATGCAATCTGCCACATCAGCTCGTGGAATAAACCATGGAGCGTTGGGAACAAACTGACCTTCTACTACTTTGTAGTCAGCTTTGCCTGGATCTGGAAAACATCACAATACTTAACGTAAAAGCTCTACTAAGCACCCCCCTTCTATTAATCCACTTACTCAATCAATCAATCAATCAATCAATCAATCAATCAATCAATCAATCAATCAATGTCAAAGCGTTGGATGAGGTTGCCCTCCATATCCGAGTCAGAGGCTCATGTGCAAAACACATGACAATAAGTAGGAGTAACTTAACTTACAAAAACAATCTAAGAAACTAATTTAGGTAAATATTAATTGAAAATAATAAGCCCTCCCCCCTTTTGGAAGTCGGATTTCGTAATACGCCCCCTTCTCTATGAAGTCCCCTCAGCCACCACCCCCCCATCCCCCGCCCCAAGTCCCAAGTAAGCTTCTGAACACATAACCACACACCTATGTTTAGATTTAGCTCTAACCCAATAAATACCAATAGTGTTCAGCATCTAATATCTCATTATAATATAAATGCATATTGATAATCATACATACATAAGCATATAGATCATGAGAATGAAGCCAATTATTCCCCCTGGATACGATGCTAGTCCATCGCAAGACTAATCCTAGCATTATATTCGCCACTAGCCATATATAAACCTGGTCGAAGAGCTGAGCCATACAGCATGAAGTGGCTGAAAGTATTACTACCCCACCTTCCCCCCCCCCCCCCCCCCCCCCCCCACACACACACATACACACACACATACACACACACACACACCCCTAGCCCAGCATTATGTTGGTCGGTACCCATATAGAAAAGTGTGGAACAAAGTTTCTGAGGAAACAACAAGGCGGACTTGAAGTTTAATCTCTAAATAAAATTGACGTATAATTCCGAGAAATAAAGCAATACGCCACTAGCAAACTAAAATTGGTTGTTGGTTGCACACAGATAGCTCACCATTGTCAAATTGAAAATGTATTCAAAGGGGACAGACTTCAAATACATGTGTGCCAATGAACTAAGAAACCAAACTCTCGATGACTACTTGTACTTACCGTTGTTAAGTCCAGGAGGACGCACCACAGTGTAACAGAGGTTTAACTCCATCAGTACGTTTTCCATCAACGCCATATCATGAATGAACCCAGCCATCACAATCGGCTTTAAAAACCACTCCATAAGTTTAGGACTTCCTGGTTCCTTCTGAGTTCCCCACGACGTGACACACACTATTCTCTGCAGTTTACTCCTGTTAAATACAAAAAAGGGCCAGTCTAATCGTTCACGCTCCTTTCCCGGATAAATTAAAGGGGCTATGTCACCATTTTTAGCGTTACTTTAAAAAGCCAAAATACATCTTTATATCAGTGCATTTCCAAAAATAAGAATCCAGTTTTGTTTAAAATTATTCTACTAGTGCTCTAAAAGTAAAAATAAGTGTCTTGGGGTGCAGATGGCCAGGATGGAAATGGATTGTATCTTGAAAAAATTGGCCCAATTTTTTCAAGTTTATTGCTTGTGTCTTAGAAAATTCGTTAAAACTCCGATTATGATTTATTTTCTCTGCTAAAATTCACTTGATATCTTCCTGTTAGTGTTCTTTAAGCATTTCGTGTACGACAAAGGTGCTTAGTTTTAATTTGGGACGGTTTTGACCCGAAAACCTCAAAATCACCATGACATAGCTCCTTTAAAGGGACCTCCAATCGCCGGCTAAATCCGGGGTGTTGTGGGGTGGGGTGGGGTGGGGGAGATGAGATCAACAATGGACCGATAGCGGCGCCTGAGGCGCCTTCATAAGCTGACGTCCGATCTCATTCTCATAAGTGTATGTAAAGCCCCTTGGGACATGTGATATGTGCGCTATAAGTCTCTTCCTTTTTTTAATACGACCAACTTTTTATAACCCGTTGATGGTCATATTAACGGGGTTCCACTGTACTGCTGCCGTCTCTTAGAAGACCTGAAAACGTCTGAACGGGGAGCATCATCCAAAAGCATTGGTACGATCGAACCAACTTAATATGGACACAAAAGGGACAGACCCAAGCGTCCGCACCAGTATAGGTGTCCGTATTATTGAGGTAATGCATGGTTCAATTCCTACAGTTACCATCCCCCCCCCCCCCCCGGGCAACCCCCGGGACAAAGTCGGCCCTTGTGGCCCGGGGGTGGGGTATTTTGCAAGCAGTCTTGTCCCGGGGGGTAGGGGGTGGGGATATCTAGGTGCGCAAGGAATTATGGGGCGAAAATTTCGTCGAAGCACATGGCGGACGACATGACTCAACAAGCGGACTTCTTTGCTGAGAAATCCTTACAATTTGTTAGTAATTGGCTGGAATAAAACAATTTGGCAAAGTTAAAGCCTGTCAGTGGATGATGTGAAGTGTTGGGAAGAACACATCCTCAGTACACGAAACAACCGCAATAGAGGAGCGATGAAAGCCAAAGAAACGCGAGCAAGGAAGAAAAACAATGGGAGAGATGCTTCCTGATCTTTGTAACCGTACGAGTCTAGTCCAGTCCAGTCTATTAGTAAACTGTTCGGTGGATTTATAATTATATAATAAATATTTCTGTCTTCTTGAAAAACGGTGCAGCTTGCTGTCGAGTGCCCCGGGGGTGGGGAATTACCTCTTTCTTTGTGCCCGGGGGTGGGGATTAGGACGCCAAGTGAAGAAAAAATGGCAAATCCCCGGGGGTGTGCCCGGGGGGGGATGGTAACTGTAGGAATTGAACCATGCATAAGGATTGTATGAATTTTGGTATAAAATCGGGACCCAGGGAACTCTCTTAAATAGAGAGGTGTCCGTACTATGGAGGTGAAAGGAGAGGTTTGACTGTATATTCTTGCTATAAAATACAAACACGTTAGTTAAACTAGTGCTTCATGCTTTTGTTTCAGTGATGGTCACAAAAATGCCAGCATAACTTGTTAAAACCCATCAACGTCACGACCAGAAAAACGCGAGAAAAGCCTCTGGCAGCCAGGGTAGAGAACTGAATACAGAACACTTACTTTTCCATGGCAGATGATATTGATTTTATTGACTCCGAGTAAAGTGTAGTGGGTCGAAAGATGCTTGAGCCGTGGACACCAAGGCATGATATCACAGCATCTTTACCTTCAAGAATGGGAACCAGGGACTCTGAATTGAAGATATCACCTTTAATAACTTCTAACTTTTCATGCCTGAGACATAAAATAGAATAAATAAATATAATAAATAAATAAATCAACTTTGTTTAACGAGGGTAACACATAACAGTCTCTCAAAAGACTGACAAACCCCCTTAAAAAACGCGAACGCAATAAAAAGTGCAAATTGTCTTAAACTGAATTGAATGAAACCTATCTAATAAGAGAGAAAAGACAAAAGAAATACATTAAAATCGAAAAAAAAAATTGTGCTTTGGCCAAAAAATGGATTTTAAATGTCAGAAATGCAACAACTCAAGTTTTGAGCTGTTTGAGCACTTTGAGGTCGTTTGACAACGTACCAATTAAGGGGCATTTTTCAGATTTTTTCATAACAGAGTCTCTGTGCAAAGGGTAAGAGAACAAAGAAGAATAACTAGACTGCAAAACAGTCGGGTTTTTTTTTCGTTGGCTCGCTCGCAAAGGCGCGAAGCGCCGAAAGCGTCTGAAGCGTGGATACTCGCGCGCGAAGCGCGCGAGCCTCATGGCGTGTGAGGCGAGAAAAGCGTCTCTCCCCAGTCCCACTCTCCATATTCACACTCGCTCCAGACCTTTCGTTCAAAGACCGCGCGTATGCGTATGACCAACGCAAAAAATACGACTGTTTTGCAGTCTAAAGAATAACAATAATTTAATTTTTATAAGACACTACAAATAATGGTCAAAACAGCATTAGTAGTTCTTTATAATTTAATTCCGGCCTTCTCGTGACTTGCGTGATTTTTGAGCGTGACAATACAATGCAAACAACATTTGCGCAAAACCGTCCGGCTACCGAGATGAAAATTTTCACATATGCATGCGTCCCAAGAAGGACGAGATTAGCATCATTTCGACATATCTTTTTTATCAAAAATTATTTCTCGATGCCGAATAAGTAAAGATATAAGAATTTTCAGAATTACAGTAAAGAAAGCACGAGTTAATATTTTCGTGCACACTATCACGTACACAATTTCATCCCGGTCTGGTAACCAAATTTTCCCGGGTAATTTTCAAAATGAACACACTAAATAATTTGTCCCGATTACCGGGCTGATATGTTTAAAAGGCCCTTTATATTTCTAAAGAAACTGTGGTGTTGCGTCAGTGGGGGAGTGAAATTGAGTTGATAAGGCAAATTGACCACCAGCTTCATAAAGAGATTTCGAGCGCTAGCCCAGTAGCGCTTCGAATCGACGAAGGGCTAGCGCTCGAAACGTTTGCCTTTCAATCTCTTTGCGGTGGCTCGTTAATCTTATCAACTTAGTTTAAAATATTAGACGTTAACCAGTGATCCATAATGACAATTTTTTCTTCAAGGTGTTTAACACAATTAAAAATATCACGAACGTCGAAATGGGTACACTATAGTCCAAATCACAGTGTTTTAATATACGTACTCGATGTCGAATTTCTCTGGACTTCTGACAACAGCAGAAACTAGATGACCTTTCTGTAAAGCCTGTTGTACCACTAGACGTCCTGTAGGGCCCGAAGCGCCAAAAACAACCAACTTGGGATATAGCAATTCGACTGCCTGTGCCATGTCAGTTGTTTCAATCCCAGATCGGTCAGCGGAAAGTATTGTTGTTATCAATGGATACGTCGTGTAAGAAATATGCACCAAATGAGATTGTTGTTGTACAAGACGTTGTCGCCAAAGGATAAAGTAGTTTCTTATTATGGCTAAAGCCGAGTTGCTCAATCCAAAGCTGGCAGTTTTCGCACCTTCAGGACCCACTGGAGTGTTCAAAGAAGCTAGAGGTAGGTATAGAAAGTGTTTGCATAAAAATATAGTTTTATTCCCAAAGGATGACAATTTCATTGACTTGTTATGACCCCCAACATGGCAGACGTGCAAACTACCGTCATAAAAATTAAAAAAATCTAAAGTATACACCTACAAAGCTGTTTCTAACATGGTATGTGGATACCTGTGTTATAATCCTTCACAAAAAGTTTCAGGTTTTAACGATGTTTTGCTTATAAAGGTTTGAAATGTGTCACGCAATTCGTCACCCTATTTCAGATAAGTCGTGAAAATAAACAAAATTGAACCAGTTGAAAGTTATTTTTGAATTATAGATGATTATAAGCCGATTTAATGGAACGTATAGTGAATACAATATTTTGTGATGAGATTTTTGGTGTTACTAGACTTTGAATTTTTGGCCGCCATGTTGGTGTCCCTAAGTTGTACACCAAGATGGCCGTTCCATACATTTCTTACTAAAAATGTCTAATACTCATTCGCCTATAACTCTTGAACGAAATGTTCTAGCGCTTTAAAATTTGGCCCAAATGTGTAGTTTTAAACTCTCTACATTTCCATAAACATTTTGGAATCAATATGACATAAGTGAAAACACTCTATAGGGTATGTCGATTTGAAGGAATTTTGTGAAATTTGGCCAAAACATTCCTGGGATTATGATGAACAAAACCATGTCAGGAAATGTTGATATTTAAAATATTTTTCCCGTGGGAATCATTTATGCAACACATCTTGCATGTTTTTTAGCTACCCCAACTTTAGATGCAGATATCTTACTAGCCAATCAGAATATCGAAAAAGCCTGGCACAATTTTGTTGATTGATCCCTTGTGAATAACTTGTGCAGTTATTTCAGTCTTGCAATGGCATTCGATACCCTTGGTAGCTCGGCAGTTTATCAGCTCCAGGCCGTTTGTAAAAAAAAGTCCCTTTATTGATTTCAGGGCTGTGCTCTAGCAGTGCCTGGGTGCCACAGGTGACTAACCTTTGTCTTTGGGCAACAAGAGAAACTTAATTTTTGCACATACAGTAGCTTAACTGCTGGGCACCCTAAATTTTATAGTTGGACTCTCTTTGGGCTCCCATGATAACTCTTAGAGCACAGCCTTGCATTTATTAAGCTTTCTATTGATGAATGGCTTGTCATATTACTCTTAAAACTAGCATGTGTGAATATTTTTTTGTAAAGGACATGCACCTGCAAAGGTTGGAAGTACCCATAATAAATTATGTTAAATATTTTCTTCTTCAGTTTTGAATACATAAGCTCCCTCTGATCCTCCAGCACCAGATAATCAGTAGATCAAATGGCTCACCTTTGTTATTTGTATCTTATACCAAGAAATACTTGCTGCTTTCCATTCTGTTTTGTGCCCTCCTCCCTGGGGAGTGATGCAGGTAATCATCACACCCTTTTAAGGGTTAAAACGGGTGTTCAAATATGACCACTGGCAGATTAATCCTGGCACCTTTAAGGGTACTTAACCAGAAAAATTATTATGCTGTCAGGATAACTTTTCAGAAATAATTGGTACCTCTAAGGGGTTCCTTTCAAATGAGATATGTCTAGAAATGCAGGCAGAGAGGGCCATGCTTCTCCATGACTGGCATCACAAAGTGTCCTCACCTATAAATGTTCACCAAAACACACAAAATTCTGTCAAATATGAAGTAATATGAAAATGCCAAATAACTCCGTCAAATGTGGAGTACTTGTTAAAAAAAAACTTGCCTGCATTTCTGGAAATAAGTGTTTCAAATGGGAGTCCCCCTTCCCCCCACAGGGTTTTTCCTAACAATCATCCCAAGCCCCAACTCTTCTCAACTGTATTTAGAAAAAGAAATATCAGAAAATAATAATTTGTCTGCAAAAAAAAAATCATGTTCTACTTCCACAGCATTGTCTGTAGTATTGCATGCAAGGTGGAATTAAAAATGTACTTTGTGTCCACCTTTTCAGAGAAAAAAATTGTACTCCTTATAATAAGATACCCATGGCCTAGCTATTTAATAATGTAAGGTAATTTTACCTGAGTATGAGACTCTCTTGATTTAATTTATAAGTTATTAGACATAGAATTAAGGTGTTAAAAAAAAAACAGGGGGTTCCCATATATAAGGTACAGGGATGCTAGTCGTCTCATTTAGGGTATTCAGGAGGGAACGCCAATATTTTAAGCCATCAAGGCATTGTTTAGGGTGACAAAAAAGAACAAGAAAATAACATTGCCATACTGTGTTGGTGGCTGCTCTCGTAAGCAGAGATCAATTGCAACTTAAATGTCTCAAAAAATGTCTTTAACTCTCGCCATAACTCTTGTTTGTCCTTCTGTTTTAGAATTTATTGTTCTTAAGGATCAAATAAAGCTTGAGCCATGCCTAGATTAATTTCTTTTAGTAATTCAAAATTTCTGATGAGCATCTCGGTACCTTTATATGGAAGATTGTTATGTCTCTCAAACCTTGTGATATTGCATTTGCAGTCATGGCAACCTAGAAGTCGTAGTCAAGGGAGATGTGCTTCATGCAGAGTCCCTAGTTCCTATTCTTGATGGCAGGAATGCTGTGATGTCATATCTTGGTTTTCAGCCCAACAATGCTATACTCCAAGTCCATAACATAAATAATCACAGCAACGGAGGTAAGGGTAATCAAAATAGAAATGTTTGGAATGTTTAACAAGCGGCAGTAAGACTTTAAAACCCTGTTTTTAAAAAAGCAGTAAGTAAAACATTAATTTGAACAGTTATTTGCAACTGTGGTGGTATGTAGTTTATAATAAAGAATTTACGAACCAATTTCCGTTTCCATTGGAGGTTTGAAAAATCGGGATACCATTGTATCAGCCGGGACAGTATCCCTTTAACCCAGGCGTAGTCAATCGATTGAAATCGATATCGGAAATCAATCGATACCATCGATATCAATCACCGATTGATATCGATTGAAATCGGTAATCGATGACAATCGAACTCACAGAAAAAAATTATCGATTGTTATCGATTGCGATAATGGATAATAATCGATAGCAATCGACAGTAATCGATAACAATTACTAATCCCAAGGAGTCCCTGGAGGATTATTCGTTTCAAAGATGGCGTTACTATTTAGTAAACAATACGAGACCCGCGTTCAAATGGTAAAACATTTTATTATTTCAGCAGCTAGTTCTTGGTTTGAGGTTTTAAAATATTTTAACTTGTCCATTCATCCCAGCGCTGTCGATTGCATCTTGCATCTCCTTTATGGCGTTCTCGCGTAGATGAAAGTCCAACTCGATCCTATATATGCACGGACATTGTAGCCCTCCCGAACGCTTCCATCTTTTGGCATAAGGTGCCGTACTTGGCTTGGCAATATTTATGGAGCAAAAGTGATTACTTCTGTGCTACTGGATTATTTTTTATTTCTTGCTTACTCTGCGATTTATTACTACGCTTCTTTCTTAATGCAATTAACTGAAATTATAAAAACACTGATTTTGTTGTTCATTTTGCTTCATATTTATGGCGTTGCTATAGCGAGACAAGAGGGTTGCACACCGCTACTTTGGTCGCAACTTCCTCTTCTTCTTTGAAACGCGCCGAAGCTTAACCCATTGACACCTGAACCGCCCGTAACCGCCCGTACAAGACTCCACTGCTTTAAAAAATTGTAACTTTCTCAATCGTGCGAACATTGTCTTAACTAGCAGTTGTGAGCATTGACTAGAAAGTCTTTCAAATTGAGATACCCAATAAACACAAAAAAGTCAGCGATTTTTGCAGAATATCAGCGTTTGAATTTGGACAATAACAAAAATTACCGTTTTTAACGTCATAGAAAAACAACAAAAATCACGTTTTTGCCTTTAGTTTTTTTTATTCAAATCATCGTGGCAAACCCAAAAGTCAACATTTACAGCAAAATTCAGTCCTAGTCCTAGCTTAGCAGTGAATGTTTTTGCTCTTATTCGTTGCTCGGGCCTAGCTACAGCTTCTTATACTAGTGCATACTCACCTTGCCTCGATTTTCAACATCACCACCGCACTGCATGCTGGGAAAAAGCCAAAAATTTTGACAGCGTCGATTCTTTCCTCCACACATTTCATATATATACTAAGTCCACAGCCACTCTGACCCACCGCCGAAATTTCGCGCTTGTTGTATTCTCCTGTGGTCGCAACTTCCAAAATATGCCGCGGTAGGTCGAGAAATTCATCCAGAGTCGAGTCCCAAAGCCACTTCGTTTCCAGGCGGCCATTTTTCCAGTTCAACGAGCAACGAGCCAAATTCGTAAACGAAGTACAACACCTAACTCGCTTCATTGAGAAGTGGACTCAGAACTACCTCCAAGCTTAATGATGCTCACCAGGCAGCTACTAAAGATGAAAAATGGCTGTGAACTTACCAAAAATCGTAGATAATTCATATTGGACCCTTTATTGCAAATCAACCAAGCAAAATGAGATCGTCACAATGACGTTTCCAGTAAACTCGAGCCTTCAGTGTTTTAGAACAGCAGCACTTTCAATGGTAACTCCAAATATGAAGTCACGAAATCCTATGGGGCGTGTGTATGCAGAAAATCACTCAAAAACGTAAAAATCCTCAGGTGTCAATGGGTTAACATCGATAAACATACCAAATTATTTCTGTTATTGTTCTTGTTCTTTTAGTATCAGCTTGTTGATATTTGCATTGCATATCCACGATTGAATGACTCAATAAAACCATAGAAAATACATCGTGTCAATCTCTAACTTGTAGAAATTGACAAAAATAGTTTCCGATAAAAATCGATGATAATCGATAACAATCGATAAATCAATCCTTATCGATTTCCATCGAACTCACAACTTTTTTTCTTTATCGATTCCTATCGAGTGTGATAAGCTACGAAAAATCTCGAATTGATCGCTTTTTACCAGAATTCACTGCGCCACGAACACATTTTGGGCCAGAATGCACTGCGCCACAAACAATAGCCTCGCTTGCTGCTTCAAGCTGTGTAATATTTTGGTCCAACATGTCCCAGTCGAAATCGGAACTGAAGTGTCGAAGACTACCGCGAGTTGAGCGAGGACTGTGAGGCATGGTGATAGGACCGTTGGATAGCAAGGATTTTCGAAGATTGTACGGAATAAAAGACAAATTTATTTTGAAATCACTCCGACAGCGGTCGATGAGACTGAGCTGAGCGCGTGGGGACGCGAAACCTGAGCTGAGCGCGTGGAGACGCGAACACGATACGGCTAGCTGGTAACGCAACATATTCATTATCAATAATTAAGTTAAACCTAAATTTTCAAACCTTCCTCGTGGTGAACGCGTAACAATATTGTACAGACATTGCAAGAACTTGATGCGTGAATTACAAAACAAAATTAGTCTTATCAGCTGGAGTTTTCGTCGATTCAACCCGGTTACATTTGCTTTGCTTCCCCTCAAAAAAACGAAAGAGAAAATTTTGTAATGCCAGCGAGACGATAAAAGAGCATTATTACAACAAATTTACCGTAGCAATTACTATCTTTTGGATACACTAGTTATAGTCGCGACGGTGTCGGTATTAGAGAGAGTTGACTGTTTTATTCAACTCAGTTGTTATTGCTGCGGAACGAGCGCAGCGAGTGAGCAGCAACATAATTAGGATTTAAGAGAAATATATGAGAAAAAAATATAAGCTACGAAAAATCTCGAATTGATCGCTTTTTACCAGAATTCACTGCGCCATGAACACATTTTGGGCCAGAATGCACTGCGCCACGAACAATGGCCTCGCTTGCTGCTTCAAGCTGTTGGCTGCGAGATTTGTAATAGGGAAGATATCAATGACGTCACCAATTGTTATTAATGTGCCAACCAGAGCCTTATTGGCTGCCGAAACAAAGGGTTCTTTTGTTCCAGTGGCTGGCACATTTGAATAGCAAAAAGAATGTTTGTAAACAGATATCATCCCTATATTTTGGTCCAACATGTCCCAGTCGAAATCGGAACTGAAGTGTCGAAGACTACCGCGAGTTGAGCGAAGACTGTGAGGAATGGCGATAGGACCGTTGGATAGCAAAGATTTTCGAAGATTGTACGGAATAAAAGACAAATTTATTTTGAAATCACTCCGACAGCGGTCGATGAGACTGAATTGAGCTGAGCGCGTGGGGACGCGAAACCTGAGCTGAGCGCGTGGAGACGCGAACACGATACGGCTGTAGTAACGCAACATACCCACTATCAATAATTAACCTAAATTTTCACACCTTCCCCGTGGTGAACGCGTCCTTTGCTCAACAACATTCTACAGACATTGCAAGAACTTGATGCGTGAATTACAAAACAAAATTAGTCTTAATATCAGCTGGAGTTTTCGTCGATTCATCCCGTTTACATTTGCTTTGCTTCCCCTCAAAAAACGAAAGACAAAATTCTGTAATACCAGCGAGACGATAAAACAGCATTATTACAACAAATTTACCGCAGCAATTACTATCTTTTGTATACACTAGTTATTCGAATAAAGCGCGGTACGAGTAAAAAAAATATGCAACGACATTTGTATTTGTATTTGTATAGTTTTTGTTTTTGTTTTTTTGTATAGTTTTTGTTTTTTAAAATACATTACAAAAACCGGTTTGGTAGCGCGCGCACGCGTGCTCAACATGTCCGCGCAATACACAGGGAGCAGAGGAGCCAAATTTGACCTTTGCTCGTTCGATCTTTGAGTTTAATACGCGCGCTGTGTCTTGCGTTATTCGATCTGTTGTTTTCGAGTTTTTGCCCCAGCGGGATCCTAAGCGTAATCGGCGCTTTCCGATCGAGGCACGCAGTGCCGAGAAGAAAAAGAGACGTCTCTCTTCTTGATGCGTAACAGTCAGCAGTCTGCGGTTACCAACGGAAAGCTCCGATTACGCTTGGGGTCCCGCTGGGGCGAAAAACAGACTCGAAAAAAACAGATCGAAGATAGAAGGCGTAAAGGTCAAATTTGGCTCCTCTGCTCCCTGTGCGCAATAGGCCATTTCTTAGTTACGTTATCCCTCGTTGTCAAAGCGCGGCTAGGTGCACAACCTTTCATATGAAGATGAGTTTTATTTGCATTTGAATAAAGAACCGTTTCCATATGAAAGGTTGTGCACCTAGCTTCGCTTTGACAACGAGGCATAACGTAACTCGGAAATGGCCTATTCCTTATAGACTTCAATAAGGGTTGGATAATAAATGTCTTATCAGATGTTTTGGTGACTCCATCGCTGTGTATTTTACTGGGCACATCCAAGATTAAAATAAGGAGGGTTCGAATACTGAAATGATCGCCGAAGACGAAAGCACCGAAATTTGGTGGCAACAAAAAAAAAATAAGTTTGTCCTCTTGTAAATCCCTGCGATCCAAGTTTCCTATAGTTAATGTTGCTTTTTCGTGTTCAACGAAAAAGGTTTATTATTTACAGAGACTGGTGTTTTGAATATTTTGCAAATAGATTTGTTACAGCATGGGTTCGAGCGAACCCCCTGAACTCCTTAGATCCGCCCCAGTTTTAACTCATTGTTTGTATTTTGACGGTGATGTCGCAGCTCTTAGAAGGTCTCACACCATTGGCTTGCCACCCATAGGACCCTAACCCTAAAAACAATAGCAGCTGTGTTTTACAAGGCCAATGAAAATAGAGGCTTCAAAGAGCTGCGACCCTTACCGGAACCTTACCGCTTTTGACTTGCCCAAGTTATACATTGTATATATGTTATTTTTAGCTGTACTTTTGGATTTCGTTCTAAAATCCAACTGCGTTGTTTGCCTTTATCGCAGTTGGAGGAGCTGTAGGAACAACCGTAGTATTTCTTACTGATTCATTTTCCCGCTGTTAATAGTCGCCAACCGCTGTTGATATCCTGTAGAGATTTATCAGAGAGTTCTACTGTACAATGAAAGATATTTCTAGGCTTGCGACGGAGCTTGTGGGTAGCAGGCATAATCCTCTCAGGTATCGCCTACAATGGATTATAATAAGCTAAGCAAATGAATTTCTGTTGTATATTGTGGCGCGAAACAGAAGGCTTGCTTGTGTTTTCACTCTGCAATGAAACAAAATGGCGCAAAACGAGAACAAACATCCCACTATATTCGCGTAGTTAGTTATTTGTATAGTACAGAGCCAGGACAGTTTTGGTATGGGAATAAAAACCTGTTTCTGCCCACGCAACCTAACAAACACTGTCTTATTCAAGGAGGCTTCTTTGTTACTCATTGTACAAGTCGGATAACGGAACACTTATTAAGTTGTGAGGATTGTGGATGTCGAAACATTACCTTCAAACGAGCAAACAAACTCGTATGTTTGCGTCAATCAAAGATTAACGCTAATGAAAGTGGACAAACAAAAATCCTGTTGTTGTGCAATCATTTTTTATTGTTTAGAAAAAAATCCAATTTGATGTTCGCTGGCCCAAACAGGTGAACTTCATTATGTTGTAACAAAAGTTCATTAAAACAATTCTTTTGTGCGCTTTCATTGGAATTGGAATTCAAAGGAGGTGTATGCATTCTTGAAGTTCTTTCAAGGTTCATTGATTGCAATTTCATTTTATGGCAATAGGTGTTTGAGACCAAAGATTTTAGTTTCTTTTTGATTGTACTGTGTGAACGTGTCTTTTCGTCTTTAACTTTGGACAAATTCACCACACGGGAAACAGCGCTGCTTGACAAAAACTGTAACGAATTCACAAGTATGGCTTCTAGCAAGAGGTAAGTATTGTAAAACGGTGTGCACATGCCAATATGTTGTTAACAAGGCACTGAATTTATGTTTGTGCGCTCGCTTAAAACAAGCATTTTATTCGACATCGCACCAATTCCAAGGATCATCGGCTCCATATGGATAGTTTTATTGAGGTTTCGCTAACCTTCAACAATTCTTCTATTTAAGAAGTCGTTTACTGATCAAAACGAAATGGCACAAGATAATGTTAACCGAGAAAGTAAATGTCATATATTCATAAAGTAAATATTAATTGCACAATATTTATCGAACGTTTCAAGAGCTGTCGGTTTGTTTACTAATGATTTCTTGTGGTATATTGCTTATAGAACGTAGTGTAAACATTGTGTGTATTGTTAATCTTAACTCAAACAAATGTATCATAGACGAACTCCTGGCTTAACATCACTGGTCATCACTGAGTAAGCGTTGATAAATCGTCACATTTGCAAGCTGTAAACAAGTGTATGGTAAACAAAACAACTACTATGCAAACTGTTACTGATTAGAAAAGATTAATGTTGGTTTTATCTAAGGTGCAAAGGTGAAGAGCTACAACTGAACTGTGTGATTGTTGGCACGTCTTCTAAGAGAAAACTGAAGGCACGCTAAAAGTTTGCATTCAGTAGTTTTGAGTGAATACGTTTTGATAACCTGGGCCCGGTTGTTCGAAAGCCGGTTAACGTTAAACCAGGATTAAACCGAGGATTTAATTTCTCTTGTTAGAAGTGTTTTCAAAAGCTAATTATAAGTTACATGCGAAGACAAGTTAGAAACGAAACAAAAGGGCAAAAATACTTTGGAAAAATCTCCATTGATTTATTACTAAATGGAATAAAAATTGATGCTAACCCTGGGTTAGCTTAACCGCGCTTTGAACAACCCGGCCCAGTACATTATGAAAATTTGGGCACAATGTTAAACCTTTAAGTTTAAGTTGTCAAGAATATCTGTTCAAGAAGGAGAGTGTGTCTGTTTGTTTACTCAGTCTCCATCAAGGCAAACCAAGAATTCGCAATATGCTACCACTTGCGTCAATACAGTGTTTGCCATGCATGGAAACGGCACTAAAGACCTTATTAGTGCTGAAAATTCTATAGGTGGTTTGCGACCATTCCCTGAGGATTCAAAAGACAAAAGCGCAGTGGCCATGCTGGTGGACGGCGGAACAAAACAAAGCACTAAAAGCTCATGAGAAATCTTTTGTTTCGTACACCAACGTGACGTCAGGTGAAATGATCACCAGACTATAAAATTGGCCAAATTATAAAGCTTTAAGCGGTACCGTAAAAACAAATACAGTTTGGCAAAGGCAGCCAGACTAACAGTTAATGTGATTAATGGCAAAATGAATGAATGAATGAATAAGGCGATAAGAGCTTGAGCAAGCGCAGCGGGCGCTTTTTGTAGTGCGCAAGCGGAGCGCGAGTTACGAGAGGGAGAGAAGAAAAGAGAGACGCACTCGTTACTCGCGTGTCGCGCTCGCGCACATCGAAACCACCTGTTGTGTCGGTTATTAGCAAGCGTTCCCAGTGAAGCGACCCCAGTTACACGGCCTATCTCCGTGAAATGTATCACAGAACGTCTCGTAAGCGACCATCCAAAGGTCAGTAAAGGTGGTCGGTGGTTGCTGATTATAATTTTTAAAATAGCGATTTCATTGATAGAAAAAGTCGGTTCGCCGGACTAACAGATTATTTACCTACAATGTGATGGAAACGTAAGCAAGATAGTTGCAGTTCAAACGAGAACGGGAAAAGAACGATGGTCCACTCTTGTTAGCTATCGTCAACTCACCGGCAGTCACTCGTATCCGCCTGTGAATCGTCTTTGCTTCAATAACAACGCTCAGCCATTATTATTATTATTATTATTATTATTATTATTATTATGTTTATTCCTTTAAGGCTCAGGCACAATGTTCTGTCTTATTATTGTATTATTATTATTGTATTATTATTATTATTATTATTATTATTATTACTCTTACTATTACTATTATTATAACTATCTTTATACAATCTAATTGATTTGTGCTTCCTTTATTTACCCAGCGATACAAAGCAAGTATACGGGGATTTAAAAGAAAAGTTTTCCCAGTTAAGCCGCACATTTAAGAGTCTCGAAACAAGAGCATCCAAACCGAATTTCTCTACAGATGAACTTGCCTCGAAAGTAAGTTACTGGTTGGCTTAAAGGCCCACCTTCACCCAAAATTCTGTACGCGCAGTGATCACTTTTTGTGCTGAATTTCGTGTAACACGAAATTCACGCTTGAATGTGTGCAACCAATCAGATCACGCGTATGAACAATGGAGCATTTCAAAACAAAAACAAACGACCGCAACGTCTTTTGGGTGAGATGGGCCTTTAAGGTGTTTCGATACAGTTTTCTGGAGACCATACATGCATTTTTCAAACGGCTTTTAAGCGGTCTTTTCCAAGTCAGATCAACGTGAAATTTTCGCAAAAGAGAAAGTAAATAAAAATTGTATGGTGTTAAAACATAACATCAAGCTACTTTTTGACACTATCTTGAAGTAATTTCACAAAACCAGGGGTCAATTCAATAAAACTTTTACAAGTGTAATTTACAAGTGTAGCCATTGTTTCAGAGGTTGAAAACAATAGCTACACTTGTAAATTACACTTGTAAAAGAGACGTGTGATATGTGCGCTATATTAGTCTCTCTCTACAGGAATTAGCCGAATTAGCCTCTACAGGAATTAGCCGAATTAGCCTCTACAGGAATTAGCCGAATTAGCCTCTACAGGAATTAGCCGGATTAGCCTCTACAGGAATTAGCCGAATTAGCCTCTACAGGAATTAGCCGAATTAGCCTCTACAGGAATTAGCCGAATTAGCCTCTACAGGAATTAGCCGAATTAGCCTCTACAGGAATTAGCCGAATTAGCCTCTACAGGAATTAGCCGAATTAGCCTCTACAGGAATTAGCCGGATTAGCCTCTACAGGAATTAGCCGAATTAGCCTCTACAGGAATTAGCCGAATTAGCCTCTACAGGAATTAGCCGAATTAGCCGAATTAGCCTCTACAGGAATTAGCCGAATTAGCCTCTACAGGAATTAGCCGGATTTAGTTCGTATAAAATTAACTTAGTGACCTTGTTTTTACATTCTTATCACTTTAGTTAATTTATCAATTTTATTTTGTATTTTTTCATTAAATTAGGCAATTTATAGGCACGGCTCTCAGGAAGAGCATATGTATGAAGGAGAAACCATGATTAAATAAAGATTATGTATGTCTGTCTGTCTGTCTTACGGTCCAAGAAAGTTTCATTTGTTATGAATCAGAGTGCAAAGTAATAAGTCAAGTGTATAAGGCTAAAATCTAAAATACTTCTGTGATTTTCCAAAGAGAAACTTGGTGCGGGAATTAGCCGATCAATGCACGGAGGCCTTTTTTCATTGCTCAAAAATTTATCTGTTTTGTTCTTTTTTTCGTATAGACCCTGAAAATTGCTTCTTTCAAGTCGCGTAAAAGTGGAGAACGGAGTGAAAGTGACGAAATCGATGTAAAGAATATTCATGACGCACAGACAAAGCTCCAAAGGTAAAAACCTTATCTCCTGGTGTAATCTGCCCAACTTTGGTATTAACTGATTGTGGAACATCATCCTCTGCGTTTTTGTTGACTGGCAAATGTAAATCGATAAGTAAGGAATATAAAGACTCAGCCAAGTAGTTACATGTTGATTGTTTTTGGAGCTCTATCGTTTAGGGCCCGTTTAGAAGTTCCGGTATAAAAGGCTTAGCTCCTCCCTCATTTCACACATTTTGGGTGTGAAATGCAAATTAAGGCGTCTTTCAGTCACAAAACGTGGTTAACTTGCGCGTCCTTTAAATATAATTTGCTTCAAAAATCTAATAAACCAAGATTTTACCTAAGCAAAAAAAGAAATAGAAGTTCATAAAGACTTCTGATATAACTTTCGTTAAGTTTTTCCAAATTGTGTTAGCAATGGTCTTAGTAATGCTGCATGTTTGTTGTCACTTGTTAATGCTTCAGTGGTTGATTGACAACTGAAGGTGAGAATGGCCAGGCCAGGCTCCTTTTATACCGGAACTTCGTGTTTAAATACATGAAAGCCCAGACAAGTTTCGTCCGGGAATGAGTGTCGTATCGGAATGAAAAATAATTCGTTTACATGAGTGCTTTCATCTCGCCCGAGACGAAGTGAGTGTTGATCTCAGCCGAGCTTAAACGACACAGAACAATGTTTTCCCAATAAATTAGTCTTGAAATGTGACATAATGTAAGAAATAAGTTCTACAGAAGTTCTAAAGAAGCTTTAAACTCATCTTGAGCGTTGACTATCATCAACTGGTAAAATCGAGCTCATCATAAATTGAACTTTCATCCTGGGAAGAACAGGGGTGGATTAAGAGGGGCCGAGGGTGCTGCGGCTCCCCCTTTTGTCATCATTTTTTCATGAATCCCCTTCAGTGACTCTTTATACTTAAAATCATCTCCACAAGAACAATCCCATAGCTTTGGATTATGACGCATTTGCACTTATCAATCCAATGGAGATGGGATGACTCTAGTTTACATGTAATACCACTCCGGTTATTTAGATTTCGTTTGTAAAAAAAAGTTTAAGTTGATTCAAGTCCTGTTTGACCACAACCACAACTAGTACTGCATTTTATTAAATACTTCAACATTTCTTGTTCAATATGGGATCCTGGCATTTGCCAAATTTGAGCGCCCAGAATGTATCTCAGAGTACGTAATTTATCAACATTTTCCAAGGGGGGGAGGGTTGTGTGGGGGGCATACCCCCGAACCCCTCTAGAAAGGCGCTAAATGGGCTTATTGTCTCTCGTACAACTTTTTATGGCCCCCTCTTTCTAAAATTCCTGGAGCCGCCCCTGAAGACTGATGACATTTCATCTCCGTGCTTAGAACAGGAATGAAATCGTACCGGGATGAACTTGTCCCGGGACGAAAACGAAACGATGAAAACAGCGAAAAGGAAATAACCAGATACCGAGATAAACTCATCCCGGGACGAAAGTCATACCAGGGTCGACGAAAACTATCATATAAACGGGCCCTAAGTGAGAAACATTGACAGCAACTCTTCTGGCTTCTAGGTCTTTGGAAACGCTCCAGGAAATTCAGAAACAGAAAAATAGCGTGGAATCTAAAATCCAGGGTGCTGCCGTGGGAAGAAGGAGGAAATCAAAACGATGCTTTCAGTTTGAGAAAATAGATAGCGATGTCACAAATTACAAGGTAGTATGTATTACAAGTAACCTACAAACACTTATTTAAGATTGATCAAGCTGAAGGGAACTTACTTTGGTAGTATTTGGCGATTAATCTGATTCTGGTTCAGAAATAAGAACATTTATACAAAAAAGACTCGCAATAATTGTCCAAAAAGAGCGATTCTGCCTAAATTTTTCAAGTAAAGCATTAATTTCATAAAGTTGAATATACACCGAGTAAACCGAATAATTCTTTTCAGTCATTCAGCTATCGGGACAGGTCACAAAAGAACAGTGAATTCTCTCTAAGCCGGAGACCCTTGGGACCGGCTCTAGCTGTGTGCCGTAGAGAGTTCACCTCCTTATAAACAGTTTAGTCGCAGCAGAAACCCGTAAGTGGGTTGAAACGTGCAACTGTCTTGTACGCTTCAAAACAAGCTTCCAATAGGCCTTTATCACGCGACGGCCATGTTGACTCCCCGGAGAATAAAATGCTTTGTTTTTGCCCGCCCAACCTCGTTTTCAACTTTTTCACTGCGAGGCTGGGCGGCGTAAATCTTTTGTTTTGATACAAAATGGCGGGGCGTGATAAAGGCCTATTATTCAATTTGCTGAGAAGTTGTTACAGCCATATTTTGAAAATCAAGATAAAAATATTAACCAATCAATTCACTAGAACAACTTGCTTCCAATCTCGAGAGATCGAGGGGTTTCCAAATATGGTACTAAGCAAAAAAATGAATATTCGGAAGCTGTGAATGCGCGTTACACGTTTCAACCCACTTATGGTTTTCTGGTTACAGGCAATAAAGTGAAATTCCACCGGAACGAGCCGGCCATTGATGTCTGTCATAGAGAGGTGCCTGCCTTACAGGGGTGTCTACTTTGAGAGAACTGACTGTTCTGGGTATTCATATTCAGAATAACTCCCCACCCCCTTAAAAAACGTGAAATCGGCATTCAATTGTCAATCAGACAGCTTATGCAAGTTCCGAGATGTTTTCGGCGACCACAGGGGATCTCAATATAATGCCGTTATCTATTTGGATGCGAATATGGCTACTAAACGTTTATTGATAAATACAATACAATACAATACAATGCAATGCAATGCAATGCAATACATGTATAAAAATTACAACTGGATTATGATAAAAATACAATACAATGCAATACAATGCAATACATGTATAAAAATTACAACTGGATTATGATAAAAATACAATACAATGCAATACATGTATAAAAATTACAACTGGATTATGATAAAAATACAATACAATGCAATACAATGCAATACATGTATAAAAATTACAACTGGATTATGATAAAAATACAATACAATGCAATACATGTATAAAAATTACAACTGGATTATGATAAAAATACAATAAAAATGCAATACAATACAATACATGTATAAAAATTACAACTGGATTATGATAAAAATACAATAAAAATGCAATAAAATTACAACTGGATTATGATAAAAATACAATAAAAATGCAATAAAATTACAAAAAGTTAGCTAATTTTTTTATGAAGATAAAAATTCACGTAAGAGTTTATTTCCTAATTTTCTAAATAAGAACTATAGTAAACTTCATTGTTCTGCGGCATTGGCTCTTTCCCACATAGAATATCTTTGGTTTCAATAATACAGGAAGAGCTGATGGTTCATAAGTTCCCCAAATACAATATCTTTTAAAACTTGCACGTTGTGCGATTGGGTCTCAAATTACTTGACACCTTAAAAAAATTAGACAAAATGCACCTTGAACCTTAACTTTTTAGCAGTTTTTGAGTCTAGGACAATGAGATCACTAGTTAGAACAATGAAAAAAGTTGACATTCCATCGTGCATTGCCGTTCATCGCTATCCTTCTTATGTGGATCATTTTTTATAAAATGTGGAAAGATTCGCATAACTTAAAATTACTATCGAGGCTATTCCATAAAGAAACTGTTCGATAAAAAAGGTCCTTTGTCCTGCAGTGCTCTTAAAAAGTGGGATATTTAAAGGGGCTATGTCACCATTTTTAGCGTTACTTTAAAAAGCCAAACTACATCTTTATATCAGTGAAATTCCCAAAATAAGAATCCAGTTTTGTTTAAAATTATTCTACTAGTGCTCTAAAAGTAAAAATAAGTGTCTAGGGCTGCAGATGGCCAGGATGGAAATGGATGTATCTTGAAAAAATTGGGCCAATTTTTTCAAGTTTATCGCTTGTGTCTTAGAAAATTCGCTAAAACTCCGATTATGATTTATTTTCTCTGCTAAAATTCACTTGATATCTTCCTGTTAGTGTTCTTTAAGCATTTCGTGTACGACAAAGGTACTTAGTTTTAATTTGAGACAGTTTTGACCCGAAAACCTCAAAATCACCATGACATAGCTCCTTTAATAGGTGTGAATTTCGAGTCACGCGACCAGTCATGCATTTGAAGGCAAGCACGGCGTCGCGATAGTACAGTTGAAAGAAACATGGTAAAAGTTAAGCTCAGTAATGAAATGAAACAAAACAAAAATTCTTTTTCTTTGTTCCACGCTCGTGACATAATGAACAACACATCTTTCTCATTTCATTACCGAGCTCAACATTTACCAAATCTTTCTCTCTTTATTACATCACATGACCGACATGGCTGATCCTAACAGTACGCAGGACACAGTACGCTGGACGCATGTCACACAATATTATTGATTTATTTGAAGCTAGTATAAAGCAGTTTTCAATTGAGTGTGATAAAACCAAAACCAAAGTAATTACTCTGACCAATCACAGCAGTCGTAAACAATCCGATGAACTAATCAGAGCTCGAAGCAATTACATGTCGGCGGCGCCAAGCGCGGGAAAACGCGTGCGAGCAAGTCACGATTGGTTTTGGTTTTACTTCTGATTGGTCGAGAAAGTGGCGCGAAATGTTTTAGCCAATCACAAAGCGTAGCAATGCAAAACCAAAGCAATTGTGTAATTACTTTTCACACTCAATAGAGGTTTTGCACGGCAGCCATGTTGCATGGCAGGAACAATAAAAATGTTTTGCATTAGAAAGAACATTCTTTCCCATAGGGAGAAGAATCTATTGTTCCTGCCATGCAACATGGCTGCCGTGCAAAACCTCTATTGAAAACTGCTCTATGGCCTAGTTCGCCACGTGTCTCTGGTTGCTCAGTGGTTAGGGCATCCGACCGGTTTCAGGAAGATCATAGGTTTGATTCCTGTCGAGGACACAGATTTTTTTCTTTTTCCCACGCTCGTGACATGATGAACATAACATCTTAAACGGTTTTTATTCATGGCACAGAACTTAATCGGTGACGTCTTAGCTGAAGTGGAGCCGGTTAAACAAGTAAGGAAATTTGGTAAAGCAAGCTTGCAAGACGGAAAAATTTCCAGAAATAAAGAGGAGAAGACAAGGCAAGAACTCGTAGCAATCAACTCTCGCTGGAATGCACTTGGCGAGGAAATACTCAACACGACTAACAGGTAAAGAGGAGCGTTATGTTGTTTTAAATATTAACCTCATGGCCTCTGAACTTAATAATAATAATAATAATAATAATAATAATAATAATTAATAATAATAATAATAATAATAACATAATATTTATACAGGATAACCCTGTCAGTGTAAAAACACTGGTATCAAATGGGGTTCTAGAATAAAAAGTTCCTAAAAGTCCTTACTTCGCTGCATAAGGTGAACAGAATTCCACTGTCTGCAGTCCTGCGCCCAATCTTGTCACGCAGCGATTTTTCCCGTCGCTCGTTGTGCCAAGCGGAAGATCAGTGGAAGTCCGAAGATCAAAGTTGGCGTATTTAAACTACCGTCCAAAATAATTTCATTATAACTGACTGAAAAATTTCCAAGGTACTTCACTTCACTGTCACAGTACGTATTTTTTGTCTTACAGTATTGAGGCGTTTGTTTCGGAGGTGCAAATGGAATACTCAAAGCTCAAGCTATGGCTGAATAATTCCGAGATCGCAGATTCGTGGCTGATGGAGTACGATTCTCATGCAGATAAGCCGGAGAAATTGGGAACGACCATTCGGGTAGTGAGATTACAGCTTCATGAAAATCAGGTACTTACTGTCAGTGCTAATCAAAGGGTAGAGTCTACCTTCTATAGCTCAGAAGGAGGTCGGACACCTTATTAAGAATTATATAACGTAATGCCGACACTTAGAATTTTATTTTCAATTAATTTTTAAGTGTAAAAAAGTATATCTAAAATCCCCACTCAGGATTGAACCTGTGACCTCAGCTAGGCTTAGGCTTACATAGCCTACCGTTCCAGGGTACCACCTAGCTTCTCGGGTTGTTTAGGCCTAAGTTTAACTATATACACCAAATTGAAGAAACGTTGTCGGGAAAAAAGCAAAAACCATAAGCGATACGACACAATGGAATTCTGGGAGCAAGGCAAATAAGGTTTGTAACATTAATTGTTTTGTTGTTTAAGATCCTTTCCTTTCTAAAATGTTCAAAAAGGGTGATTGTGGGCATACTTTGCTATAATAATGTGCAAGTTATCTTAGAACACAAGAAGCTTTTTCCCCTTTCCCAGAAAACCATTCGGTCGCACCGTTTATGGCTTGTAATTTTTATCCGACAACGTTTTTGCAATCAGGTGTAAACTGCTAACCGTAACCTCAACGGAAAGATAACCAGTTACTCCTTTATATATTCTCATTAAGGTGTCCGACCTCCTTCTGTCATATAGCATTTACACTCAACCTAATCAAAGGCTCCTATGAGCCAACTCGTGAATACGAATCAACCTTCGGAGCCTCTCTTCCGACCCCCTCCCCTCCGACCCCCTCTGTGTGTAAATTATAGTGCTAAGGTCAACCCATAAATTTTCCTGTACTGAGCGTTAGCCCTAGTAAGGAAATGAGGGAACACACGAGGGAAAGAAAAAATCTTTGACCTCGAGGCCGTACGGGACTGAGATCATGGGTAATAAGGTGGTAATTCGTGGCAATGAGAATGTGAAGGGTACAAATAAATGTTGAGCCACGTAGCACTGGTGATACAAATACAGGTCGTGGGTTCGAATCCCACCGAGGTCAAAGATTTTTTTCTTTCTCTCGTGTGGTCCCTCATTTCCTTACTAGGGCTAACGCTCAGTACAGGGAAATTTATGGGTTCACCTTAGCACTATAATTTACACACAGAGTTAATACCCTGAATAAAGTAATTGGTCTGAATTTTTGAGCCTGTATATTACATTCTAAAGTTCGACCATTCCTTTAAAAACCATTAAAAGCTGTTGAGAACTACCGTTTCCACCTGGTTGAGTTATTTGTGGCTATAATTATCAATATTTGCGTTTTCTTCTACTAGGCCATCCTGGCAAACTTCAGAAAATCCAAACCCAGATTGAAAAATATGTACGACTCAGCGGTTGAACTCTTGAAGAGCGGTCGGCTGGAGGACACAGATGCCGACGAGTTAGAGCGCGTCATTAATGTTCTGGTAGCAAAATGGGAGTCGATTGACAATCGGTTGAATGCAAGTCGGGACCGGTGAGATATTAATAATTTTTTATTAGTTTTAAGAGGTGTTCAAATGCACCATAGCCGTAGAGAAATGCGATTACCGGGTTCTAAATAAACACTTTCAATGACATCCGAATCCCAATTCTGCTTTTTTTTTTTGAACTTAAGAAAGTTTGATATGGTCTGAGTGAGAAATAAAAATATAAGGCGTTTGGTTTAACCAAGTAAGAGTATGACCTGCGACAAGTGGCGTACGAACCGCGAGCGCCGTGACCGAGAGCCAAATATTTTCCCATCCGGCCCGATCTAACGTAGTCAAAAAGTATTTTATCATATTTGGAGACAAAATTTCTTTGAAATTTTAACACGCGAAGCCGTACGCTTTTGTAGTAAATCCGTACGGGTTTTTTCCCGGCCCCGCTCGCGCAAACGTGTCGTGTACGGCCCTTATACGGCCCTTATACGGGACTTTCATCAGCAACGGTCTATAAAATGTTGAATAATAGTTTATTTCCTTATACCAATCTCTCACAATTTTAGGATTTACGACGAGGTAAACAGACTAAGAAAGAGAATGGTGAAACAGCGGACCTCCATCCTTCGAAGATTTAGCTCACGAAGAAATTCATCTTTCCGGAGAAACAGATCCTTGCGAAAGAAGCGCGAAATTCAACAAAAAAAGGAACTCGCGCCTAAGGTAATGTATTCTGGCAATTTATTAATTTGATGGGTAACTGTTTTTCGATTATTTTAACTTTGCTGTAATTTATTTGCTAAAAAAGACAGCCAACCAGGGTATCGTCTGCATTTTGCTTGGCGTTCTGCCTGTTGCACTGCTTTTTGGCGTTTTTCGTTGTAAACAAGATGCGACTACAATGGATTTACAGTTGTCGTATAAAAGTATTGTATATGTTGGAACAAGCGTAAGTTTCCTAAGCAGTGAAGAAGTCTGTGCTCTACAAAAAAAAAAAACAGTAGCGGGGTGGAGAAAGTCCCATGCGCCACCAACCTCACCTGTTCTAGCTACTCAGCTGGATTGTGTGGAACAAAGAAAGGCATACCCGAGATTTCGCTGGCTCTCTCAAGTTCTTTCTTGTCAGTGCACGCCGTCTGTCGTTCTCCAAAATCTGATCGCCAGGAAGCACAGGTACCCAAGCTTGAAATAGGGTTTACAGTTACTACAAGTTGTATGGCAAAACTCACGCATTTATTATTCGAGCTCGGGGTATTTGTGCAGGAGTGGGCTACAACATTTTCCATTTATTGTGTTTCAGACGGCACAATCTTATACGATTTATGTTGATGGACAAGATAACTTACCCTCGCCAGACGTTGTCACGAGCTCGACCTCAGTCAATTTGAATGCTTCAATGGATCCAGTGCACGTTGTCATGATGAAAAACAAAGGACACGTGGAAGAAAAATTGAGGTACGTTAAAAGGACACTGTTCAGCCGTCATTTATTACATTTCTGTTGCAAGACTAGAAAGGTGCACAATTCAAGCAAAGACTATCTTTTTTATCACCGGAGGAAAGAAAATTAGTAAGGGCTGAGCTGGTGTTTAAAGTGTTATTAATGTTTAAATTGATAGGAAATCAATGTGTAATCGTATAAATTATGAAAGTCATGTATGTCTTCAACAGGTTAGAAAAACGGAGGAAAGCCTTTCAAAACTTTGACTTGTCTCTCAAGTCATGTGAAAAGTCCATTCAAGATCTTGACTCTGAATCATTCAAGAAATTTTCAACTGTCGGATCAAATGCAGACGAACTTAAAAAGCAACTTGACGACATTATGGTGAGCGAGTATTTTATCGAATATACGCGTCCTCTTGTTTAAACGCGCCTTTTAGACTCATAAAAAAATAACCTGATGTCTCGTGGGTAAATGGGAAGGAAATGTTTTTTTCCGGAACATTCAATGATTTTAAGACTTACCTTTTAGCTATTTATTTCTTTTGCAAGCGCCATCTCAAAGCAACTTTGTTTGTAATCGAAAAAACACGGTGCTTGTAAGTCCACCTTAGACCACCTTAGATGTCTTCGTCAAAAGATACCTTCAATGAACAACCACATAAAGGATTTCTAAAGTAAGATCTAGACAGAGCTTGCAATGTTGCTCAATTTGCATTATTAAGAAACTTCTGTAAGAAATACCTTATCTGATGTAATATTCTCGTTTCATAACATTTTTGAGCATGTATCAATTTTAAAATATTACTCATGCATTAACAACGTACAGTCACAGTACAGTCAAAATGGTGTGAAAATGTGACAGGCTTCGCCTCTTTTCAAGTAAAACACGTTGCGTTAAGCTTTATCATTGTTACGTACATAAGAACGTTCTTAGTTTAGGTGCTTATACTAGCATTGATCGTTTTCACAGAGGTTTGAAGCTGATTTGAAGAAATCAAGAGCTGAATTCCAATCCGAAGTGGATCGATTCGAGAAAGCAAAGCAAGAAGGCTTGTTCAACGACACGGACAGAGCAATCCTTGAAAAGGGTAAAGAATCTGCAATCTCGCTGGGAAAAATTGTGGGAAGAACACATTGCCAATAAGAATCGGTAGGAAAATCAAACCATCAAGTGTAATTATAATAGGTAGAGTTACTTACTGAAAGTGCTGAGAAAGATCAATCTAAACGTGTCTACACCTGAATGTCAACAAACTGGATGTTTCAGAATATATTTTCTTTACGTAAGTCGTTGTACGATTTGAACTGTTCATAGGGAGTCAGAACTTTGCACAGAGTCAGTCGAGTTCCGCATGATATTTTCTCAGTGATAAAAATAAAAATTAAGCTTATTTGACACATCATCGACATTAAAAATAAAATTTAATATATTTCACCCAACAGGTTGGAGAAACAGAAAGATTCATTTAAAACATTTGACTTGTCTTTGAAGTCACATGAAAAACACCATCAACGATCTCGACACAGAAGCGCTTCAGAAATTTTCGGCTGTTGGATCAAATGGAAACGAGCTTAGAAAACAGGTGGATGACATTACGGTGAGTAAGAAATAGACGCACTTGTTGAGATACCGTGATGCCTTCTTTTACTTGAACTGGAAAGGATTCTGCGCGAGGGGGGTTAGGGTTAGGGATAGGTTGGGGGAGGGGGGGGGGGGGGTACTTTAAAGAGCTTCTTAATCCAGGTGTTTTGTGTACGAGTCCTAAAGGTGGGAGCCCCTAGGGAGGTTATGGAGGATAGTATCTCCCTCTCTCCCCCCCCCCCCCCCCCCCCCCCCCCCCCCCCCCCCCCCCCCCCCCCCCCCCCCCCCCCCCCCCCCCCCCCCCCCCCCCCCCCCCCCCCCCCCCCCCCCCCCCCCCCCCCCCCCCCCCCCCCCCCCCCCCCCCCCCCCCCCCCCCCCCCCCCCCCCCCCCCCCCCCCCCCCCCCCCCCCCCCCCCCCCCCCCCCCCCCCCCCCCCCCCCCCCCCCCCCCCCCCCCCCCCCCCCCCCCCCCCCCCCCCCCCCCCCCCCCCCCCCCCCCCCCCCCCCCCCCCCCCCCCCCCCCCCCCCCCCCCCCCCCCCCCCCCCCCCCCCCCCCCCCCCCCCCCCCCCCCCCCCCCCCCCCCCCCACACCCCCCACACACACACACACCAAAGAAGACAGTTAGACTACCTTGTAAAATAAGGTATTTTCCGGATTAATAACTAGGAGGAAGGGAGGGGAGTGTTGATCCCTTTGGTTCCGCCTGCTGCAGCCCTTACACTTCTCTTTGTAAACCCAATAAAGAAGCTTTGTCAGATTATTTTGAGAGACCATATATAGTAAAAAGGTGAAATATTTCTTTAACGATGAAGTATCTGTCAGCTATGAAACGAGCAAGAGTTTAAGGTTTATGGGCGACATTTTTCATGAAATCAACCCACACTTTAGAAATCAAATGCCGGGGTCATTACATTCCGTTGCAACATTTATGACGTTGACCATTTGCACTCCTTTTTGTACTTATTGCTCGAGAAATGGCATCGATTTTTCTTAATCAACCACAAAGCTTAGGATATGTATTATTAATATATAAAAGACCATAAAGTAGTGGCAACAGTAATTGAAAACCAAAGCAAACATGAAGGACTCTTCATTAAAAATCGCTTCATGCTTTATGTAGTTTCTTCGTGACAGATTTACATAAAATAATGTGACATATTGTACCTCCCTCACATAGTACTAATGATGTTGTTTTGAGGAAACATTTCTTAAAAATGTCAAATTGTAACTTTTTTATTCGCTTTGTGTTTAAATTTGCAGAGATTCGAATCGGTCATGAGGACATCGAGATCTGAATTCCAATCAGAAGTAGAAAGATTCGAGAAAGCTAAAAAAGAAGGCCTGTTCAATGACACGGAAAAAAGGATCCTTGAAAATAGAGTGGAGAATCTGCAGTCGCGTTGGGATGAACTGTGGAGAGAACACATCGTCAATAAGAATCGGTAGGAATATAAATAGAACTAATTTTGTGGAATGAGAATGACTAAATTTATGAGAGAAATAAAGCCTTCAAAAATCCAACTAACTTTTATTACATATGTAAAATAAAAACAAATAAAGTATAAATGTTTTTTTGACAATTATATCTTTAAAGACTCGATGCAAGGGCAGACGCAGACAATGCCATGCAAACAGTGATCGAGATCAAAACAATCTACTGTGACATATCATGCGTGGAGTCTGTTTTGAGACTAAATTGCATTTGAAATATTTTTAAGCATCAAGTGCGTTCGTACAACAAGGTTATGTTAACTCAGCTCGTTTTGCAGAAATTCTCGGATTTAGCGCGCATCGCGCGTTATACACGCGCATATTCCACGCGCGTCGTACACACGCGTGAACATCTCTTTTATAACTCACCCCCCCCCCCCCCCCCCCCCCCCCCCCCCCCCCCCCCCCCCCCCCCCCCCCCCCCCCCCCCCCCCCCCCCCCCCCGCCCCACCCGCTAACAAAAGGCAAAAAAGAATACGCGCACGACTTGTGGACTCTTGGGTGAAATTTCCATCTTTAGAAGTCACGGTTGGTTATTCAGCAGGTAATATATAAAACTAAACAAAATAACCACTGAGTCACGGCGATAATTAAATCGTGTTAAAACAGGTACTAACGTTGCTTTTGGAACTCGATTTGATTTTTTTTATTTTGATGATAATCGGTCGTTTCCTTGAAAAAATCTCTTCCTTAAATTAATAAATGAATGAAAGACAGTACCTTGAAACTTGATCACAAATGATTTCTTTTCTTTTGTGTAATTTTACAATCACGAAAATATGATTTCTTCTTTGTTTTTTAACTCAGCATCGTCAAAGCCACCTTGGAACATAATCACAAGTCGATGCAGAATATGAATGAAGACTTTGACAAAATTGAGAAGCAAATTAATACACCTGAAATATATGACAATGAACGTCTTTCCCTGGAAGAAAATATTCTAAAACAGAAGGTAAGAATAGTTGGGTAATCAATGATTCAATGTAGGTTGCCTGTACCTTGCCTTGTTCGTTCGGCTTGTTGCTCAAACTCCTTCCTCTCCCACAGACGAGCCTAAAGAACCGTAATAGGGTGTTTAAAATCAAACATTTCTAAACAAGTCGAACATGTGAACATCCTACTTCAATTTTTTGCTTACTTTTCATTTGAGACAGATCCCTCTGAGAAGAAAAAAAATTGTTTTCTAGCCAACTGAGTTGACAAGATAAATTGGCGGCCGTGAAGAGATTAAAAACTTACGTTTCGAGTGTCGGTCCTTAGTCAAAGCGAATTTCTAAGACTTACGGTCATAGAGCGACCCGAGCATTTATGTTTAATGTGAGTCCATTGCTTAGTCATTAACTGAGAGAAAGGTCCAATAAGTGGTCTTCGTGAAAAATACGAGAATTCCATAGTGTAAAAAAGGTACACAAGCTCATTTTGACTTTTACATTTTGTCATTCAGAGGCTGATGGAGGATCTGGACTCGTACGACGAGCCAATAAACCAAGTGCGTCACACAACGGACAATTTGTCGGAGAAACATTTGGTAGACAGGCAAACGTGTACTGGTATCGACAAGAAAACAGGGGCTCTTATTGAAAGACAACAACAGTTAAAAAACACCTGCAGAGAAAATGGAGACAGGTGAGCTTCTACGCGACTGAGTACATTTAACGGAAACTATTTTGAGAGGACAGTACCGATCCCTTTCTCAAACATTTCAGCACTGGAGAACTCCTTTATTTGGTATAATTACATATCCAGGGGTCAATTTAATAACACTTTTACGTACAAGTGTAATTTACAAGTGTAGCCATTGTTTCAGAGCTTGAAAACAATAGCTACACTTGTAAATTACACTTGTAAAAGTTTTATAAAATTTACCTCAGGGGCCAATTTAATAAAACTTTTACACTTTTAGTTTACAAGTGTAGCTATTGTTTTCAACCTCTAAAACAATGGCTACACTTGTAAATTACACTTGTAAATTACACTTGTAAAAGTTTTATTAAATTGACCCCAGGATACAGTTATGGCGGTTTTAGCCTTTAACAATGTGTCTGTCGGATTTATGGATGTATTCAATAGCGTGGATGGACATTAAGTAGCCTAAAAAAATTGTGTAAGTGTACCAAAAATCGTTTTGCCTAACAAACGTCCTTTTAATTTCACAAAGGTGTATACGCCTTCCTGTGTAATACTTTGTCTTTTTTTCTGTCGATTTAAACCAAAGTTATACTGAGTAATTTTGCATGGTATAGCTTGCTCATGTACATTTGTCCTTCCTAGGCTTGCGACGGAGCTTTCCTTGTTCAAAAAGAAAAGAAACGAATCATCATCAGAAGTGGAAGAAGAAACCGTCCAGATTAGCGATGATTACAGTATGCTTTCTCAGTCACTGGACGACCTTCTTTCTGACGAAGGATTTGCCGAACTGGACTCTTCTAAGGTATTAACTTGTTAGCTAAAGATGGGATACAGCTTTCGAAGTTTTATTGGCTAAAGTGTTACCGGTTATTTTACTGATGTGACAAACGATTCACTAATACTTAATCAATCCTAAGCTCCTTCCAGAGCATCATGCAACAAAGGATCTCCAATATCAACTATACTAGCTACACGGGCCAGGTCATAACTAAAGATTGCTGACGGAGATCGCATCATTGACTTATCTTCTCCATTTCGTATGTGACCAGTGGCCCTTTCTCTTACCTTGTGGATTCCATGACAGAAAAGACATCAAGGAGAGTTTAAAAACGAAGTTCCGGTTTAAAAGGAGCCTGGCCTGGCCATTCTCACCTCCAGTCGTCAATCAACCACTGAAGCATTAACAACTGACAAACAACATGCGTCATTACTAAGACCATTGCTAACACAATTTGGAAAAACTTTATGAAAGTTATATCAGAAGTCTTTATGAACTCTTATTTCTTTTTTTGCTTAGGTAAAATCTTGGTTTATTAGATTTTTGAAGCTAATTATATTTAAAGGACGCGCAAGTTAAAGGGGCTATGTCGCAAAGTGAGTCTGCGCAATGAGTTCCTGTCATGTGACGTCACCTGACGTCACACATAACAAATTTCTATTGTTCCCTTCCGGATCGCGGCAAGTTTTATCGCGCTTGCACTCGTGTCGAACCACGCGAGGTAAACAAACACACGATCGATTTCGCTTTTAAATTCCTCCCCAACTTCCACCACTACTGGAAGACATCGAATTTTTTGAAGGTACGACTAACAAATCGCAGAAATAATTTAACTAAAATCTAGCCAAGTAAATACTCTAACTAATTTGTAAACTTGAGATCTATCCTTCCACGCAATACGACGGGATGGAACGGATTGCAGCGAATTCGACAGTAATGGCCGCCAACTTGATAAAAAGCCACCGGACGTTTTTCAAGTTATTAGTACCCAGTACTCACCCGCCATCCTCGCGACATAGCCCCTTTAACCACGTTTTGTGACTGTAGATCTCACAAAAGGTGTGAAATTGGGGAGGAGCTAAGCCTTTTATACCGTAACTTCGTGTTTAATATTTGGACTGATTCAAAGGGAATATGTAGGATTCATTTCCTTTCCTTAAATTAGTACAAATTTTGATAGTTTTGACAATAGACTGGAAGAGCATCTCCTCTGGTGTTTTACAAAATAATTGCTTTTTATCTCGTGATTATGCGAAGCGTTGAACGAGATACAGTGTACGGGGACAGTATGTAAATTTTCGCTCGTTCCATCATTTGTAAACCTTTTTAATTCCCCAGTGTATTACGTCATTCAGTTGTCTAGACAGTCTTGTTTCACACAATGCATGTTTTGGTCGTTTTAAATCTGTTTTACTCTTCAATTCTTTGACTTCAAACTCAGTATAAAAAGTGAATTTAAAGCGATCTGTGGACTTAACCTTGCATTGTTTCGTATTCACGAGATGGCTCTTAGGGCTCTTTGATCGTCCAAGCATTCTAACTGATCATGCAATTTTTGTTTTTAGACATTTTTAGAAATGAAGGTGGGCAATTTTGACAGAGAGGTGCAGTCCATGAACCAGTGGATGGCCGACTCTGAGAAGTTAGTGAATTCACTTCATGTGGCAATGGATCCAAAAGAGGTGTCTAAGAGAGTGCAGGAAATCAAGGTAGGCTTGCATTAAAAAGAAACTTATATCAGGTTTTACAGTAGACCTCCTTGAAAAATTGGCGCCATCGATTTTCATCATCCAGAACAATGCTTCACGAAGAAAACTAATTAACTCGAGGTAAAGGGAGGAATTCTGCTTTGCTTCGGACCGGCTCAGTTGCTGCCCTGGGAAATTTGCTGTAGAGATAACAGCAAAACAACAACAACAATAACAACAAAAACAAGTAGCTTTATTTGCATGGCCATAAATTTATACAGTGTTGTAATAAACAAAGAGGAAGAACAATAGACCAATTTCGATATATTAAAATTCAACTTAAAACAAAAGACATCACTACGATGCTTAGGGGAATAAACCATATAAATCCCTACTATCATTCCCCTAGGCCTCGCAGTGATGTCTTTTGTTTCAAGTTGAATTTTAATGTATCGAAATTGGTCTATTAAATTACATCAGTCTGAAGTGATAACAATTTGTTGCGTAAATTAAAACATGATAATATTACCTTAAACATTTGATAATAATAATTAGAGTTTATTAATACTTTGGTAGCTTTTATAGGAGATAATTGTTTGATATTCGGGAATACTCTACTTTTCTGTAAAACCCGTTCCTTAAAATTGAGCATTTAAAACAATAGTAAAGGAAGTGAATTTCATCTTCAATTTTATTAGATCCACAAGTAAGGCAGAATCTATTATTTCTCTGGGTTTTATAATAAGTTTGGTTACTTATTCGATATTTCACTAAGACTTCCCTTTCATTTAACTTCCTTTAAGGTTACAGTGTACCTTCAGATCGAAAATTTATTGAAATTTTTTTTTGGCGTCAAAATAAAGTTTACAGAATTAACTTTCATCCAAAAAAAATTATCGAAAAATAGTGAAAATTGACGGAGAAATGACGGTATAACTTTTGTGGGCGGAGTTTGTTTATGAAGCGATATGTTTTTCTAAGCGCTGTTTTCTCAAAGTTAATTTTTCGCTTGTAGAGGACACTTTAAAGAGCTACAACTCAAAGCGAATTTGTTCGATTTTCTTCAAATTTGGACACAAGCTAGGCTAACATATAAACAACAAAAATGTTTCGGCGAATTTCTTATTTCCGAAAACTTTTTCGTCAAGAGCCATTTTCGTGCGATCACTTCAATTTGTTTTCTCCCCTTTTCGAAAATATTCTGTAACTTTTCACTGCAATTGAATATGGGAAATCGCCGACACGTTTTTTTAGCGCTTCGTGTCCGGAAACCCGAGAACAAATCAAATTAGCAAAATACAATAATCGCTTTGAGTTATAGCGTTTTAAAGCTGATTCGGACGTTCGAATTTAGACGTCGTAAAAAATTCGACAATTCATTTTATTACCAAATGGTTTCCATATTTAGATAGCCAGCTCTATAAGCTTTAATTTGATATCTGGGTTTAGGTATATTAAGTGTAATCTTTAAGACGCCAGAGCTGTTATACTGGAGAAACCCCCGAAGGTACACTGTAACCTTAAAAGTGTAAAATCTTGTCATATATCTGTAAAAAGAAGAGAGCAATCCGATACCCTATTCCCCAGCCTCGAAGGGGTAAAGGGTGCAATGCAGCCAGGAACTGGGTGCCAGAATAATAAAAATCAGGACTCTACCTCACTGCTGGTTAAGGTTTTCGTATCATAATAAGTTACAGTGCTGCTACTGTTACCGGGGCCACCTCGACAAAGTTAACCAATCACAAAACAGAACGGAAACAATAGATTCCAACATTCTAAAGTTAAAATTTCATTGTTCTGTACTCGACATTTCATTATTCAAGTCGCAAATTCAAAATCTATTGTTTCCGTTCTGTTTTGTGATTGGTCAACTTTGTCTAGGTGGCCCCGGTAACAGTAGCAGCACTGTAAACTCAAATTTTTATTATTATGTTTTTGTTGTAAGGTACGGTGTGAAGACATAGACAAGAAAGAGGCTAAAATGAAAGAAATCAACAAACTTGGCCATGAAATAACTGGCGAGTCGTTAAACATGACCACAACAGAAACAGCTGAAGAAAAACTACAAGCACTAAACATAAGATGGCGTGACACCAAAGAAATGTTGAACGACTACCGTGACAAGGACGAGGACGAGGCTGCCGGACATCAGAGATGTTGTTGTTTTCAAATGATCACCAAAGCGTTTCATGCTTGTTTCTATAGTTAATCGTAATTACCTAAAAAATCGATAACTTTGGGGTTTTTACCATTTGGATGAAAAAAAAAGATACCCCGGTAGAATGGACAGGTTGAAAAATCCAAATGTTCCCGTAATTCAAGAAGCGCTGTCGAACAACCTCCCAAGTCTTCTGACACTCGTTCGAGACTTAGTGTGACAGCGTTATATTTTCATTTTTCCGTAACGTGAAATCAAATCATTTGTCATTAACGATGGTTTAAATTCAAGGGGCAAGGACTCTTCGATCCTTGTATATTGTATCGAAGCCTGGAACGGATGCTTAACATTTGCAGGACCCATCCGGTTAGAAATGTCATGCATTAGCATCAAATGACTTAACTTGACCTTGTGGAAGAAGGAAAAAATAAAAATTCAACCCACATCAGCTGGAAAGATTAAAAAGGGTGGAAAAGGGTATCACCAGAACCAGCAGCCAAAAACTTCTCAAACTTTTTAAATTGAAGGATACTTACCATTTGATTTCCCAACCAGAATTTCTTGGTTTTCTTTACAAATGGTAAACACCCCTAATCTGAATCGATTAGGAAAGATAGATTCTGTGACAAAATAAAATGAAAATGGAAACGTTTGTTCCGAACACAAATAAAGAGAAGAAAGACAAAAGCAAAGAGACAAAAAGGAAAATAATATAGAAATAACAAGTTATAGGCGCAATTACACAAGGCAGTTTTTCACTGCAACTTGCAGTGCAACGTTGACGAGAGCATTGCGAGACATGTTGCTCTGGGTTGTCAGACGCTCGCAACTCTTTTCGCAAAGAAAGCGATAGCGCTTTTAATGTAGTTCGAATTAGAGCAGGAGCTCGAAGAAGCAATTAAAATGGAAAAGAAAAGTCAAAGCACAACTTAAAGGGGCTATGTCGCAAGGATGGCGGGTGAGTACTGGGTACTAACAACTTGAAAAACGTCCGGTGGCTTTTTTTCAAGTTGGCGGCCATTACTGTCGAATTCGCTGCAATCCGTTCCATCCCGTCGTATTGCGTGGAAGGATAGATCTCAAGTTTACAAATTAGTTAGAGTATTTACTTGGCTAGATTTTTGTTAAATTATTTCTGCGATTTGTTAGTCGTACCTTCGAAAAATTCGATGTCTTCCAGTAGTGGTGGAAGTTGGGGAGGAATTTAAAAGCGAAATCGATCGTGTGTTTGTTTACCTCGCGTGGTTCGACACGAGTGCAAGCGCGATAAAACTTGCCGCGATCCGGGAGGGAACAATAGAAATTTGACATGTGTGACGTCAGGTGACGTCACATGACAGGAACTCATTGCGCAGACTCACCTTGCGACATAGCCCCTTTAAGTGAGATCGTGGTGTGCGAGACGGGAAGAAGAAGAAGATTGTTCAACTTTTTCTGAAAGCAACATGCAACTCAATTTTTCGTTGCGAGAGAGGTTACAAAGAGGCCGAGTGTTTCATCCGTAAGTTGTCTCGCAACGGGTCTCGTCAGGGTTGCGTTACAAGTTTCAGAAAAAAATAGCCCATTTCCGAGTTGCTCTTAGCCTACTTTTCAAACCGAGGCCAAGTGCAAAACCATTAATATGGAAATGAGTTTTGTTTCACATGCAAAAAATACTTATATCCAAATGAATGGTTTTGCACCTGGCCTTGGTTTGAAAAGAAGGCTAAGAGCAACGCGGAAATGGACTATTGTCTCGTGTAACGGCACATTCAGGTCATTTAAAAACAAAGGGCAGTCTTTCTATTTTATCATGAATCTTCGGGCGAGCAGCTACTGATACGTACGCACTGGCGGGCAAGAACAGGATCGTGTGGAATGTCAGGGTGAGGCAGGAGTATTTCTACCAAGCTGTTTTGCACTAGTGCACTACCTTACTACCTTATGTTCATTGGTCCTTTTGTAGTAGACAAAAGATGGATTGTTCCAAGTTAAGATTATTATTTCTAGATTTTTATGCTTTTAATCATGGTTAACCAGATATAATTAACTCTCTGACGAAAGGCAGCGCTCGAAATGACAGCTTTTTTTATGTTTTTACGGTGGCCAATTTACCTCATCAGCTTAGTTGATAAAACCAAATTTTCATACTGATTAGCTCTGTCTTCAGAGGGGCACGTATACTTGACACTTGTATTAAGTAATAATCCGCATAAGAAGGATAGTGCTGAACGGCAATGCACGATGGAATGTCAACTATTTTCATTGTTACAACTAGTTGCCTCATTGGCCTAGACTCAAAAACTGCTAAAAAGTTAAGGTTCAAGGTGCATTTTGTCTTTTTTTTTTAAGGTTTCAAGTAACTTGAGACCCAATCGCACAACATGCAATTTTTAAAATATATTGTATTTGGGGAACTTCATCACAGAAGCAAAATTATTAACTATTGTCTTCTGCTTTTCTGATCGGTTAAGCACGAACATTTCCTAAAATTTAATTGACCCAAATGTATTTTCTTTATTTTTATTCTGAAATATAATTATGAACCATCAGCCCCTCCTCTATTCTTGAAACCAAAGATATTTTATGTGGGAAAGAGCCAATGCCGCAGAACAATGAAGTTTACTCATAGTTCTTATGTGGAGCATTACTTAAGTTATTACAGTCAGATCTCTTTCACGCGGAATACACCAAAAGGAAAGATATAAGGTTATTGAACTGTCGACGTTCGTATGTATTATTTTCTTAAGAACATTGTCTGACTTGTAAATATATATTTTACTATCGGGGATGCAGTATAGATCGAATAATTTAATATTCTAGTTGTCTTATCAAGAGGCAAAGTAAAAAAGAAAGAAAACAATTTATCTACTGTTGGTTATCGTCATATCGTTTAGTAAAGTGATTTCTTGCTCAAATGCTCCATGTTGTGGTGGAACACTGATCTGGTTCCGTCCTGGTGTACCGGCACACAAATAGTTTGATGTGTATTCTCTTTAATTTAGTTTCTGTGTCAATCAGTTAATCAATTAATTTTTATTTACAAGACTTTGATAGTACGTAGCAGGTGTAAACTATATAATTAACCCCAAAAAAGGCAACCGACAACTTTTTCATTTACCTTTTCGCAATAGTAACCTTTCAATTTGGATTCTGATTTAGCTGGAATATTTGGCTTCTCGGGGCAGGGAATACATGTAGTATTGTACCATTCGTACCTTAATCATAGAATTATTATTATTATTATTATTATTATTATTATTATTTTTTTTTTTTTAATCATAGAATTAAGAATCAATGAATAGGTTGTAGTGCTGACATTACTAAATTCGAGGTCCGTGATGATAAGTGAGGTGAAGGATCGCAGAAAATTAATTCAGCATTTTTTTTAGAACGAAGCATGATACAATGGGATGTATTGTTATTCAATGAGATAGAAATATGATTTTCATCTCATTGAACTAGTTTTCTGCAATCCTGCACCTTATAGGTGGTTTGCAATCAATCTCTTGAGACATAGATAACACTATAGAGAAACGAACAAATGCTGGTGGACGAACAAAAGGAGCTAATGAGAGAACTATTGTTTATGTCCACCAGCATGGCGGCGATGACGTAACATGAAAACCACCTATAGTGGTGATGATGGTGCGGTAATCTGTCCAGTTCTGACTTCATTAGTATCTGGGGTATCTGGTCAACTGTGTTTGTAAGCTTTCGCCAGTAGTGCATAGTGTTGAGGAGCATTTTTTACATATTGTGTGATTCCATTTTCAAGTTTTACCTTTTTATATATTTTACATAAGTTGAGAGTTTTTAACTACAAGGTCTACGAAAATAACTTAGTTAACAAGCTACAAACGTGACTTCAGTACATCAGTACTTTCACAGTCAAGACCAGTCCGTAACCAAGCAACGTGCGCGTGCCAGAATGTACAACTGGAGCTAGAACACGCTTTCGACCACAAGTTATGTAACCTAGCAATTTTCCCATGAGAAAAATCAAAATCATGATTCCTCTCGCTTTTGTTCCCTGCGCGTAAGTCACTTTTGTTAACTTAACTAATTACTTTCGACCTAAACTCCGTAAACAGCTTTTATTGCGTTAATCCAGCCTAAGTAATTAGTTAAGTTGTTTTAATCAAACAATCCCGCACGCGTTGCAAAGTCAATGGTCTGGTTGTCTCTTTTAGCTCACATAACCTGATATCTTAAACACCATCAATAATTAGATAGTTTTGAGTTGTCCTGGCCGAGCTGCCAGCAAGAACCGTGGAACTTGTGCTTCCGTTTACAACAAGAACACTAGACACTCTAATTAAGTATGTTTACACGTAGTTATGTCAATCTCTCTGGGCGTCCTTTTGTTATTACTAAGTGACCCTAAAAACAGGTCACGACCCAAAAAGTATAGCGCACTTATTCCAGTAACCACGTAGTGATTGGTGTAGAAGTATCTTCAATTTAAGTTAACTTTCGTTACTCCGGTTTTACACCGTTGAGTTGTAGTGGTTCTAGGTTTTATTGGCGAAACCGAAATAGCGGCTCAAAACACGCCACCGTTTCTATGTACAAAGTAAATTGGACAGGTGTCAAATCTCGACCAATCACAGCGTGTTGCGTGTACTTGAATGCGTTGTACTTTAGCGTGGGTCTCTCTCAAAAAAAGTTAGTTGAGTTCAGGCGCGGACGCAGACCAGAGCAGAAATAAACATCTCAACAAAAGTCAGTCTACGCGTAGTCAGAAAGACCAGAAACGCCACTCGCGTCCAAAACCCCTCAACATATTTTGGTGGAGAATCCATAAGATCCCGCACCTCTTGCCAAGCCAGTCTCGCAGTCCACGCCAGTTCGGGAAGCCAGCGTCCGCAAGATCCAACCAAGCGAGTCTCGCAGACCACGCCAGTTCCGCAGCCACAACCCCAAGTTTCCACGAAAGAACTGTGAGTTTTAATATGTTTTGCTGTCAGAAAATTAAGGAAAACCAAGCCAAACCCTAAGTAGCGCGGCCCTTAAGCGTTTTCAGTACCCTGAAAACACATCGGTCGCGAGGACGAAACAGTTCTTTTCGGAACTACATGGTAGCGAGCGCAACGTTTTGTCTAGTTTTCTTAGTTTTCCATTTTGTACACGCGCGTACATGCTTCATTTCCCCCGTAACACCCGCTAACCGTGGTCGGAGTAACGATTTTTTCATTTCTGTGAGACGAAGCTACGTTTTACGCGGGCAACACCCTATGCACTTTTCAAACTGTTGACGCGAAACAAACTCAAACTTCTGTCGGCGCTAAACGCGACCGCACCTAAGGACACAAGCTATTGCGACGGCACTTGTTTTTCATCTGTTTCGGCCAACAACGCGGTTCAATGGGCTTCGCCGGATAATAACCACCACGAAAATCTAGATCAAACTGTTCAAATTTCACTCCAGGAAAACTCACCACCAAAACTTGTACAGAATTCTTGCGAAAGTCCAAAAGATCACTTTTCCACCGTAGATTCGTGGATTGATAATCATTTAACAGTCCCGTCCTCGGTTTACTCGGACGATTTGGATAGTACCGACACCGAATCTATAATTTTTGATCTTTTAAGCGAAAACTTTCACCTTTCCGATACACAATCTACCAATTCTAAAATGGAAGTCAAAGAGTTAGCAGATATGTTGGCAGCCCACAACAAAGAACAAGCAGATCAGTGGCACGCACAAATCTCAGCCTTAACTAAGACCTTAGACAAAACACACTCCACTCCTACGTTTTCGGCAACCAATTCCATGATGCCAAAATTCTCGGGTTCGGAGTCAGAGGACGTTACGGAATTTTTGGCCAATTTCAACAGAGCCGCGCGTTTTTATAAGTTTAACGAAGAGCGCAAGGCGGAGGCACTACCGCTCTATCTCACTGGTACGGCGAGCATTTGGTTTAACACGACGCCAGAACTAGCTGGAAAGAATTTTGACTACCTAGCAGACGCGCTCAAAAAACAATTCCACACTGAATCTGACGTTTGGCTACTACGGCAAAAATTACATGACCGTAAACAATTACCGGCGGAAAGCGTTTCGGACTTCGCCGCGTCAATACGGCGTCTTTGTCAGAGAATTAATTTGCCGCGCACGGAATGCGTTACTGTTTTCATCCAAAATCTGAGACCAGAACTAAAAAACTACGTCATATTACAGCGACCAGGTACCCTAGAACAGGCCGAAATGCACGCTCGACTTAAGGAATCACTGGCTGATCCTAAACCTGTAGATCGTTTCGACGAACTTTTAGATGCGATAACGAAATTGCAAAATCCTTCCAAGCCAACGCCCTCGCCAGTTGTAGCAGCATATGGCCCACCCACTCATCAAACTGACAGTTTGCCCCACCCACCTCGGGATAGCCAATCACTCTCTAGGGATGACATAACACAGTTGATTCGACAAGAACTACGTAGGGCATCGAACCAACGTTTTAATGGCCCAAACCAACGAGGTCGGCGCTCTTTTGACGGCCGTCCAATATGCGATTATTGTTCGAAACCGGGCCATATCATGGCGGTTTGCCGTCAACGACAAAACCAACGTAGGGATCCGCGAATTCCGTTTTCAGAAAGGCCACCTCGACAAACTCAGTCTTGGGGACGACCCCCACCTTCCTTAGGCCCTACTGCTCCGCAAAATTTAAACTAGCTTCGATCTCTTTCGCACGGGAACGACAAGGGATCGATAATGTTTCATGTATGAGAGATTTTGCCGCTAATTTCGGACAAACCACACCCATATCTAGTCAACCTACAGCCACACCCACTCACTCACCTGAATTACTTCCAACCACACCTAACATTTCCGCACAAAGTAGCAGTAATTCACACCATACTAGTCCAGAACAGGTTAGGGGACCACACACTATAATCAAGCATGACACATCACCCAGTGATGATGAATCAAATGCGCGCGAGCTTACATTCCCGAGTAAGCTCGATGATGGCTCTACCACGGAAGTAAATTCAAAACCAAAAAAATTTTTTGCTGTCAGATCAGAACAAATGGCCAAACGCCGACTTCAGGACCAACAACAAAAGTTTCAAGGTAAAAGCGGTCCGCATGTCGCCGAGCCCAGCGCACAAAAGTTAAGTTCAGTACACACCGCTCAAACACAAACAGTGCGTTTTAGCGAAAATCATGACACACCGTCGGCGCTTCGCTCGCTCGATGAGAATTGCGGCCTAAACACAATTGGCATTTCCGAAAGTATTGCTTCTTTTCAACCTGATCAGATTATTTCTCAAGTAAATGAATTGACTTTTGATGTCCTAACTCCAGATGCTTGCACAATCATTATGGATCAAGACCGATTTACCTTTACCTCCCCAATACCAAGAACTACCATAACTTCTTTGCAATGTGCTACGCTAACATCGGATATCTTAGAGCTCGCTTTTGTTACCATTCAACCTCAAGCGAATGACATTTCTATTCACTACGCTCCTTTGATGTTTACAGATGAAATAATTTCTTGTAGTGTGATTGCGTTCGAACCTGCGACGCAGCGAACTGTTTCGTTAGGCGTAGCGGACTCCGCCTGTAGAAAGGAGGGAACGAAAAAGGAAAACACAACTCGCGCGGCTAGATTTCAGTTTAGAGCGGCTTGTTCCGGGTTTCGAAAGCGAATTTCCAATTTTTTTAGTAAACCACGCGTAAATTCCTCAACAACGATAAAAAGCGACACGTGCCGGACGCGCGCGGAAAACATCGACACTTTAAACATTTGTTCCAGGAGTTCAATAAACCATAAACCAATTAATGCTGGTTATCAAAACAAATATACACCGAAGTATAATGAGGCCTGTGATCAATTAGTCATGCATACATTAAATGACAATCACTTAGCTCACAAAGGGCAGGAAATAGAGTCAACAAAAGACGAGAGAGAAACAATGGTCATTGTTAAGGATACTTCTAATCCAATTGTTCAAAGCAAAGCATCAATCGAAAACTCATTCAGTACAAGTAGAATTAACGACAAAGATGATAAAGTTGAGACAAATGAGAATTTAGATATTGATCAGTCAAATTTACCGTCGAAGTTTAGACAACTTTGGCCACAGGGCCTTGATGAAGATAAGAGATTTCAAACGCTTTCGCTTTGTACCGTTAACAAGGAAAGTAACATTACGAATTCGAATTGGATGACACACGATCATAAAATACCAATAATGAATGAGCCTCATGTAAACCCACACGCAACAATGAATTTGACTGTTGTTCCACAAAGTCCAAATGATACGGAAACCCGTTCTGTTTATGATGAATGTAAAGAATTTTCAAAGGCGGAAGATGATCAAATTCTCAAGGATTATGACAAAGAAGTTACAGAGTTTCATGACTCATACACTACAGAAAATATTCCAGTTGTTCAACCCGCCAGAATTGAAGTTTACCCCCGCCCACGATAACTTGAACAAGAAAAGTCGGAACGACGATTTCGTTTAAAGCGAAAAAGAATGAAAGAACCAAAATAGATTTGTGTAACGACGCCAAAGATTCGACGAAAACCGGATGGAACACTAAATATGATTCGCATGACGCCACAACCAATTTCGATTATTTGGAGGGCAGACCGCCACAATCAAAATACTCGACAGAATTGCCAAAAAGCCTGATGACACAAGGTTGTCTTGACCTTGTTTGCGGTGATGCAATCTTTTCGTTTCCAATCAGTTCCGCAGCATGCGCAGTTACTAAGCAGGTGCCACCGCCGTATTTCTATAAGGTGCGTAGAAAACGAAAGCCTCCTGATAAAGTTTGTTTTGCTGTCCCAGTTTGGATTGACAGTGTCAATTGCGCTTTCGATCGCGTTATGCCCGTTTTACGCGAAATATGACTCACAGACATGAAGAATTTAGTGATTGAACTACAAGCATCAGCAATTCCAAATTGGATGACATTCCAAAGATTTAGTCTGTTTCTTTCTTTTGTAAAGTTTTGTGTTTCAGTATTCGTTTTCATATATCCAAGCATACGTTTTCAGTTCAACCAGTGTAGTTAGTGCTAATTTAGCTAGTTTTCCGGCTTGGTTTTCCTAAATTTCCGACATTTCACGACATCTCAAGACCCAAGTTCACGATCAGTATCCATGGCAAGCCTCCATTTTAGTCCTCAAACCACACCCAATAACCAATATCTGCAACAGCACATGCACGTCGGTACGACGCAGCACCACACCAGTGTACATCATTTCAATGGCGATTAACTACTGTGAAACAAGTAAGAAGTGTAAGATGACGTTATTAGTCTATATGTTACTGAAGGAATGCAGTCCAAGTCAAGGGAATACATATGTAGCTGTATTCTGTCACTGCAAAAAGTCTGGAATGACACCTGTTATCGCAAAAGAATGGTCACATGCATGTACACCAAACAGGCCACATCACCAGGAATGGGTGCAACAATACGACTGTGGTTGTAGATCTTAAGAGGTTTTGAGGACGTTCAACTTCGTCAGCACACCATACGCTTGAACTCTGTCGGATATGAACCTTGGAACACGAATAACGTACTTTCTTTTATAATACACTGATTACGACCTTCCTTTTAGTGTCTAGTAATAATTTGTAAATGTTTTTATCCGTGTTTGCGATTTCAGACTACGGTAGTCTGCCCTCCTATTATTCAAATGTTTAGTGTGTAGATATATATCTATATATAACAAAAAAAAATTAAAATAGGAGAAAACAAAACAAAAACAAAAAACAAAACCAAAACCAACTAACAGTGTGCTTTAATGGACACTGACATTCATTCTGCCACTAGGGTTGTTTATCCAATATTTAACAGTTTTCAACATATTAATCAATTTTGATCAGGTTTTGCTCCGTCTGCATTTATCTCTCCTTTTAGTCCCCGGAGGTGACTCTTTCGAAAGGGGGGGGGGATAATATGTTGAGGAGCATTTTTTACATATTGTGTGATTCCATTTTCAAGTTTTACCTTTTTATATATTTTACATAAGTTGAGAGTTTTTAACTACAAGGTCTACGAAAATAACTTAGTTAACAAGCTACAAACGTGACTTCAGTACATCAGTACTTTCACAGTCATGTCAAGACCAGTCCGTAACCAAGCAACGTGCGCGTGCCAGAATGTACAACTGGAGCTAGAACACGCTTTCGACCACAAGTTATGTAACCTAGCAATTTTCCCATGAGAAAAATCAAAATCATGATTCCTCTCGCTTTTGTTCCCTGCGCGTAAGTCACTTTTGTTAACTTAACTAATTACTTTCGACCTAAACTCCGTAAACAGCTTTTAGTAATTAGTTAAGTTGTTTTAATCAAACAATCCCGCACGCGTTGCAAAGTCAATGGTCTGGTTGTCTCTTTTAGCTCACATAACCTGATATCTTAAACACCATCAATAATTAGATAGTTTTGAGTTGTCCTGGCCGAGCTGCCAGCAAGAACCGTGGAACTTGTGCTTCCGTTTACAACAAGAACACTAGACACTCTAATTAAGTATGTTTACACGTAGTTATGTCAATCTCTCTGGGCGTCCTTTTGTTATTACTAAGTGACCCTAAAAACAGGTCACGACCCAAAAAGTATAGCGCACTTATTCCAGTAACCACGTAGTGATTGGTGTAGAAGTATCTTCAATTTAAGTTAACTTTCGTTACTCCGGTTTTACACCGTTGAGTTGTAGTGGTTCTAGGTTTTATTGGCGAAACCGAAATAGCGGCTCAAAACACGCCACCGTTTCTATGTACAAAGTAAATTGGACAGGTGTCAAATCTCGACCAATCACAGCGTGTTGCGTGTACTTGAATGCGTTGTACTTTAGCGTGGGTCTCTCTCAAAAAAAGTTAGTTGAGTTCAGGCGCGGACGCAGACCAGAGCAGAAATAAACATCTCAACAAAAGTCAGTCTACGCGTAGTCAGAAAGACCAGAAACGCCACTCGCGTCCAAAACCCCTCAACAATAGGCAAAATTATCGCATACAGCTGTTTCGAGAAAGGTTGTCGGAAAAAAGCGTAAAAGTGCACGCGACAATCCAGAAAGGCTGTGGGTAGTCATCCACGCTATATCCTAAAAACTCATTTATCCCAATGGCCCACCATCTAAGATCGTCCCTGTACGGACAAGGCATCGTGGGTTTCATGTATTTGTTTGACTTATTAAAATTCATTGATCATATCCCATATTATTTTTCGGCATAGTGTCGCGTGCACTTTTGCGCTTTTTTCCGACAACCTTTCTCGAAATAGCTGTAGTTAAATTGGTTCAAATCCCATCAGTGTAGCGTGAATTGGTTTGATAAAGGTTTCTGTCGTCCAGCTAGCAGGTTCGAATAAGATATACTAACGAGAAGTCCAAAGACTACTGCAAAGCTGATACGACGAGTAAATATATTTCAAACAATATTTCGGCTGGCCAGACCAGCCTTCTTCAGGTTATAAGATGTTACTAAATTATAAAATGAAAATACAACATTATATAAAGGAGAATGTCGCAATACATATTTAAAAAAGAGGAGGGGCGGAAATGACCTACAAGATAATAAAGATAAGGCTAGTATACGTAAACTACAATTCATCACGTTTGTTCAACCCACGTGGTTCTAGTGTTTTCGCTCTATCTATTAAGTCACTATTAAATACGACTCTCTGGCTTTACGAATAGAATCCCGTGAATTGTGAATTATTTCTAGTGGAATAAGTTGCATGTCAGTGTTGGAATGGTTAGAATGGGAAAGAAAGTGTTCAGAGACAGTAGTAGGTTTGGATTTAAACCTAACATTAAATCCAAACCTACTACTGTCTCTACGGTCATTTCCGCCCCTCCTCTTTTTTAAATATGTATTGCGACATTCTCCTTTATATAGTTTTGTATTTTCATTTTATAATTTAGTAACATCTTATAACCTGAAGAAGGCTGGTCTGGCCAGCCGAAATATTGTGTGAAATATATTTACTCGTTGTATCAGCTTTGCAGTAGTCCTTGGACTTCTCGTTAGTATATTGATTCATTTTAGCTGATTAGGTCTCCTCCTGTGAGATCCAACGAAAAACCAGCAGGATCTTCGTCCACGGTTTTTGCAGTTAAACAAGTTTATTCGAATAAGATGTCTGTGGAGTGAAGAAGAGCCCGGCGGGTTGTTTGTTGCAAAGATGTGATAAGAGTATATCGGGGTGGAGTAGAGATACAACACTAATAAAAGAAAGCGGAGATACACATGTATATTCCAAATGAATGGGGTTAGCTTCTAGAGAAACTGTGGTGCTGCGTCGGTGGGGGGATGAAACACGAGAATTTAGTTTTATCGACTGAGTCGATAAGGTAAATTGACCACCGTAAAATGATTCAAATAGCTATTTGAATCATTTTACGGTGGTCAATTTACCTTATCGACTCAGTCGATAAAACTAACGAATTCTCATGTATATTCCAGCCTGATAAGATAATAGGTGAAAAACAAAATTGAGATTTCGCAACAAAACCCATGAAAAAAGTTGATTTATTTTTAACCCATGCCCCAAGTGTTTGGACAGTAAGGAGACTGAAACAGAGGTCTTTCATGCGAAGGTACTGGAACCAAGTGTTTTATCAAAATGGCGGACGAATTGAGCGTTGTTCCGATTTGGTGCGATGTTGGAAAAAACTTAAATGCTGTTTCTTTAGTGGTAAGTTTAGGATGTTTTACAAAACAAAAACCAAAGCCAACCGTTAGAATTTCGCCACGAAAATTGATATGTGATTACCGCGAGACAGTCAATAACAAGGAACGAGCTTTGAAGAACACAGTACATTATCCAGGTGAGAATTGGCTTAGATCTCATGGATATACACACAATGATTCCCCATTGTTATAGTCTTTGTTTGTGATCTATTATTTCCGTGTAGTCTATTGTTTAGTCTTTGTTTCACGGTCTGGTTAGTATATCCATGAGATCTTTGCCTGAGAATTGGTGCTGGCTTAACTGTAGAATACCCGGCCACTTAGTTGCATCTCGTTGAATAAGAATGGATCTTTTTGTTTTTATATGCTTCGTTCTGTAAAACGTTTAGGGATATGTAAATGAGTGGCCGGGTATTCTATTGGCGCTTTCTGCTTTTCAAGACCTCAAGAGCTTTAGACTACATGTAAACTGCAGAATACAGAGCCACTGTTTTTAGCTACCGAGCTGGCGAGCCACTAAAATATCTTTTTGCGTGACTAAGATAGTTGAGAGGTCCGATAATAAAAATCAGCCAATGAGAATTTGTTCTTTGAAGGTCAGTTTCCAAGCATCAGACCAAGACTACATGTAGTGTGATGGCAGTACTGGGAGAATATCAGCCCATAGTCTTTTTTGTACTGACCTCGCTGTGCTGGGTCTGGGCTGTCAAGTTCTCGGGACGATATTCTTCCAGTACAGCCCTTGCACTGTGTTAATAATACAATTATATCAGTTACTTGTACTTGGTTACTTTTATAATCTCTGTCAGTTGGTACATGTACATCCTCTATGATCGGTTAATTTCAGTCCCATTTTTACAGAACCGCCAATAAAAATTTAAGAGTCTTCAGCATCGGTTTACCACAAAGGTAGTTTTCTACATTAAAAAATATGCAGAGGAAATGTTTGGAGCTGGTACAAATCAAATAAATGAGGTTAACATGTCTGTTTAGAAAAATTCTCAATTAAATTTAACTTTCACTTCAATGGAAAAATCTGATTAGTAGTGAATCAAAAAACATTGGCAATTTCCTTGAGTGCAAGTTTATTGTTTTTGTCAGTTAAGACTGACATCAAAGGCTCTTCAAATTGGGTATTGCAAAAGAGTACCATTCCCTGTAATAAGAAAACTTCTCTTGGTAAAAAACATACATGTAAAGCTGCAAAACAAACTGTTTCATTTAAAAAATGTGTTTTACAGCTGCATTCAGTGTGATTCCAAGATCGTGTACCGGTCTATCAGCATGCAGAGGTAATGAGATTCAAATGAGGCTTGAGTTTGAATATAATACAAGGGACTGCCAAGAGGAGGTGTCTAAGAAACATTTAATGAAAGAGTTAACAGAATTAAGAAAAGGATGCCACAGTGTTTGCTGTCGGATGTGTCGATCTGCTGTTTTATCGCCTGAGAGGTGAGGTGGTACATGTATGTTGATTTTGTGACTATAAAGGGAAGTTGGCTTCAAATACAGGAGTGGTCAGATAATTTTCTGTTGGTTGGGAACCCAGGGAGGGTGCTCAGCTATAATAGCAATGGGTTAGGGCAAATGAGGCCACATCTTCTTTTTATTAATTAGTATCTTGAAAAATGTTTACAAATACAAAGTACATGTACGTATAACATAGTAGTCTGTAGAGCTTTACATTATAATACAAAATTAATTAATTACAATTTTTGATTTTACGTACACAGTTACTTACAGTACAATAGCTTAATTATTGTTAGAGTCCAAAAACGTCCAATGGCCCAGAATGTAACCCCACAAAAGTCCCTTTTCCCTCTGCATAAAAAGGTTACGCTTTTTGCCAACCCCCAAAAAAGTCCTCAATAAAATCTTTTACCCCAAAACAGTCACCACAAATGTCCAACCCCCCAAAAAGTCCTCAGATCACAAATTACAAACCCAAAAAATTCCTTGGCACCTCCCTGTCACTATTATACCTGTGTACCCCCCCCCCCCCCCCCCCCCCCCCCCCCCTGATGTGGGAAGACTATGTGGGAGTTCATTATCTAACCAGTGCCCATGTTGCTCCAGTCTCTGGCATGCCCCTCCTCCTAGAAATACTTACAAAAATTAAAGTTATCAAAAGTTTGAATTTCAGAGAGTACCGGTACGAGTTATTGAGTTGCTACTGTATTATTCTGTTTTCACTTTGATCAATGTTGATCAACATTATTTTAAAATATTAAATAAATGTAATTTAAAATTTAACTGCCCACTCTCAACAATATTGAACAATGGAGTGAAGGTGTTGTCTTGAAAGTACAAGTATGTTAATCTTTTAGGGTACATGTTAGCCCAATCCAATGTTTTTGTTTTCAAGGCAGTTTAAAAGAGTTCTGGAATTACCATCAGAAAACTGGCTTGAACTTGCTGAAGACTGGTGTTGCCATGGTAGCAGTCATCTCACGTCTGTTGCAGGGGTTCTTGAACCTGGTGAAGATGACTGCTTTGTAGGAGAATACTACATCAAGGTGCATCCTGCAGCTACAGAGCCGGGAAATGTAATGATTCTTCCTGTAAGTTGGCACTGTAATTTAAAATAGTATCCTATATTCCTCCTCCTGGGAAAGTTTGAGAAAGTTTGTTGTGATTTCCTACTGTCAGTATTATTGAATTGCAAAATCACACACACAGTGTGTACATGTACACTGTGCATGTATAGTTTATACAGTGCAGCTCAGAAAAAAGCGACCACAAAAATGCACTTCAAATGTTTTAGTTAGAAATGCGTTAACGCGAGTGTGTTAATCTAACATGCCACAAAAGCGCGCTTGTAGTGGAGCTCATTAGTCTGTATGAGCTAGCTCATTGTTGCCTGTTATTGTTGCCTTTAATGTAAATAACAAGTAGAATACATTTGCTCAACTGCAATAAAGACCAAAAGACATACATGTAGACACCTCATTATTGCTGTAAGGTTTTATAATTGTTATTTCTAGTTTTATCTTGTATTAGCTTTTATCTACATACACATACTTTAATTATTTAAATATTTCACTGTTTTATTGTGTATGTTGTAGGTTAAAAATATTTTAGGTTAAAATTATTTCAAACTAGGTTAATTTTTAATTTTCCTTTGTCTGAGATTATGTTAATAAATCTGGGACAAAGGAAAATAAAATTAACCTAGTTTGAAATAATTTTTAACCTAAAATAATTTTAACCTACAACATACAGCTGTATATACTCCCACTTTTGTGCCATTTCTTTAATTTGCAAAGGCTGCAGACTGGTAGCCTAATATTATAGGTTTTTTTTAAAGAAAATTAACCAGAGAACATTATTTTTAGCTTTTAAAAGTGAGACTTACGTGTAATACAAACCTCTTGCAGAATACAATATTATTTATATTTATTTTACACACTTCTGTTCATATAATTATCTTATTGAGCAAGTGGAGGGCCATACTGGGAGAATATTGGCCCGAGGTGTTGACAGTATGAACCACACGCAGTCAGGTCCGTACAAAAATGAGCGAGGGCTGATATTCTCCCAGTATGGTCCCGAGCAAGCTTGGTTAATAAGAGATTTATTACACGACTCCTGCTGTTGGGAAGATTGCGCAGGTTCATTCAGGACAATGCCCAGTCCAATAGTTACACTGTAGAGAATATTGGGCCAGCAATAAAGCATTCTGATTGGTTGTTTCTAGTTATTGGTCCTCTGACTGTCTTAGTCGTGTAGTAATACATCTTCTGAACCTACAGTGTACAGTAGATTGACTTACAGGTTTGCCAAGTTGCAGCATATTGTCATCCAATAACAATACTTTATATACCTGTACTTTCAATCTCTATTGACCTAAAAATTAATGTATCACCAACATTCATGTAACATTATTTTTAACAATGGGCAAATTTCTAGTATACTGACTGCTTTATTGTATTTTACCAGGGAGAGGAACATAACGTAATAAAATGTTGTCGATGCAATGCCATACAAGGAACTGTTACCATCAAGGACACAAGTCTTGATTTATTAGAATTAAACAATGTAGGCAGCATATATCTCTATAAACACATGATCAGCCTACGACAGAGTAACTTGTTCAGGTATAGTATGTTTATATATTGGTGGTAAGTGAATGTTAGAATAATAAGAAAGTAAACAATGGAACATCATGACTTCCACTTGCTTTTGTGCATAGATGGGTTGCAAGTTGTCTTAAGTTTAAAAAAATGTCTTGTAAAATTTTAATCAAATTCCAAGGTCTCACAGTGTGTGCCTCAAGGTCTTGAAGTAATCAACAGTGGTTGCCTAAAAAAAAATCCAAGGAGCCCATAAATCCGAAGGCTCAGAAGTTAGGAGCTGCAGGCTGTGAAATGTTAGGTGCCCTAGACAAAAAATTTAGGGACCCAGATAAGAGTGAGGTGCAGGATTGCGGAAAATTAATAATTATTTATTGAGTGCTTTTTAGTGCTTTAAAGAATGAAACATGGGACAAAAGGCTCTATAGTTATTCAATGAGATGCAAATCAGTATAAAAACATCAGTGAATTTATTTTTCACAATCTATTGGAGCCAGATCAGGTACCTTGGTTCCCCAGGCTACTGGGCTCCTAATAGCTAACAGCCTTACCATCTTGGCATAACAATTTTTTTTTGAGAAGCCATCTCCGATCTCAGAGTTTCAAATGTCATGGCATTAATCAAAAGATCAAAGGGGAATAACCAAGTGCAAGGACTAGTATTTAAGACTGAGTATTTATCTTAGTTCGTTTTCCATTTTCGGAGCTAAGTTGTGGAATTGCCTGAAGCCTAACCTGCGTAAACTTAGAAAAAAACCTTTCAAAAATAAAATTCACCAATTTTTACTTACGGTACTTGGTAATGAGGATGATTATGCTGAGGTCTCTACGTTAATGTTAAAAATTACCAATTATCATTAATCAAACTCCAGCTACATGTATTATTATTACTTCCTTATCTTCTATGTGTTATTATAGGTTCTTGATTACTGATGTAAATGCTAGCTATCTGTGAATGTGTGTGTATACCTATTTATTTATTTATTTATTTTACTTATTTATTTATTTATTTTATTTATTTATTATTATTATTATTATTATTATTATTATTTTTAATTAATTATTTATTTATTATTATTTACCTGATTTTACTAATAATTTGTGTTTGCTAAGTTTGATTGTAAATTATACAACCTGCCCCGATTAGCTTTGCTATATGCGGGTTGTATATTTCTCTAATTTGTTAAATTTAAATTATTGAAATAAAATGATGAAAAAAAAATGATGATGATGTAATTAGGTTTCAGGCAGAAAAACTTGCTTGTACTCATAGCTCTGAAAGTCTTGGGCTTACATTTAAATGTTTAAAGTCTTGGTCTCGCATTTTAAAAAGTCTCAGGAGCAGGGCAGTGTGGGGTGCTTTAAAATGTGTCTCAGGGGGTTATAAGAGAGTGGTCTAGACTCAGACAGCTGGATTCCACATTAGATCATACTAATCCTAGATCATTCTACTCACATGAACCCTGCAGCCTGGGAGAAGCTGAACCAACACAAATACATGAGTGACTCATTCTAGCTTGAAGTAGACTAGGAGTGTAACCATAAACTATTTAAAGAAACTGATCTGACGTTTTTGTTTCTTGTACTATTCCATTCCAGTCTAAAACACCCCATACTGGTCTGAAGTTATACTGTGATTTTGAAATTACATTGTATATGTTGTAGTTAATTTTTTATTTCAGGTAATTTTTGTTTTTCCTTTGTTTCAAATTCATTAGCATATATTACCATACCCAAAAACAATGGAAAAATAAAAATTACCTGAAATAAAAAATTAACTACAACATATACAAGTAATCACTATACATGTAGAGAACTTTTTATTTGAGTGTCATAAGACCAATACCAATCATGCATACAGACAAGTCACAATATTGGTAATAATATTATTATTATTATTTTTATTTTATTTTATTTTTTTACTATTTTTATTTTTAAGCGCTGATGAAAATAGCAATATTGATATCGGCGCTATATAAGTATTATTATTATTATTATTGGTTTTGGTTTTACTTTAGATTGGTTGAGAACGTGGCACAAGATTTTTAAGCCAATCACGAAGCATAGCAATACAAAACCAAAGAAATCGCTACATTGCTTTTGACACTCAATTGAATAATTGAATAATTGAATTAAATGCCTTTTTACCATTGTGTTTTGAATTGTTTAAGCTTGCAGTTATTTGACAGTCAAACTGGATGTTCTCTTACATGTACTTGGAACTATGAAAGCAGTTTCCAATGTGACATTGGTTTTTCCATTGGCAGTATGCTCTAACCCTGGGCTAATTGTACATGCCAAAATAGTGCAAATTGAACAGAGCAAGCTGCCAATCAAAATACATGCCAATATCACATTATGCAACTTTAAGGAGTTACACATGTAACAGATATTCAGTTTAACTGTAATGTTATAGTGTTAGTTTAAATACTAGTATTGTCTTGTTTTTCTGCTTTAGGTCCTATTGCATTGAAACCTTTATTTCTAGCTGTTTAATTTCCAAGGCCCAAGGTGCAGTGAACTTCAGGTTTCTTGTTCAAGAAAACATGCACAATGGAAAGAAAAGAACCTATGCCTGTGTATGTCATTGTTTTATTAGATACACGTTTCTCAACTTACATGATTGTATTGTGATTGCATCAACCAACGTAGATGATTTAACTTTGTTAGATTATTATGTCTGTTAATATTATGAACAAAGGATTGCTACTATTTTTTTATGTAAGACAAAGAATCAAGATTACAATGTGTATGGACTCTTTTTGTTTGGTAAATTGGGCGGGCAAGTGTACTACATGTACATGTACATGTACACTAGGCGATATTCATAAAAAGTGGACCACAGACTCAAAAGTTAAAACCACCTTGTACAGTGTATAACATCATCACAAGAAAATGCTTCTGAAGAACTTTCATATTTTGAATGATCAAATTACATGTATAGGGTTTATTCCATAGACTCGGAGGTTAGAAAATAATAAACAACACCACCGGAAAGTACTGTTCAGTAGCTTTGATTTCAATGATCACACTTAAGGATTTTATTCACAGGCTCAAAAGTTAGAACCACCTTGTACAGCATCATAAACAGCACCACAGGAAAGTACTGCTCAGTAGCTTTTGTATGAATGGTCACACTGTAGGATTTCATCCACAGACTCAAAAGTTAGAACCATCTTGTACAGCATAATAAACAGCACCACAGGAAAGTACTGCTCAGTAGCTTTCATTTGAATGGTCACACTGTAGGATTTCATCCACAGACTCAAAAGTTAGAACCACCTTGTACAGCATAATAAACAGTACCACAGGAAAGTACTGCTCAGTAGCTTTTGTATGAATGGTCACACTGTAGGATTTCATCCACGGACTCAAAAGTTAGAACTACAGTTACACGACTCAAGGGTTGACTGTGCGAGAAGCAGTTGGGACCAAGATTTTCCATTCTTTGGTCAAAACAAATGCAACACGCCTAGATTACGTATTTTTTCTTTTTTAAATTAACTGGTATTAAAAACGGTAAAAAGTAGTTTTAAAACTTATTGTTTTTTTGTTTAGCTTTGGCTTTTTAACGCAGACGCTGCCGTGGTAACAAATGTTGAACATGCAAACTTCATCTCTTTAACAAGAACAGATAAACCTGGATTATATTCTGTCAAGAACAAAGGTACAACTAATTTTATAATAGACAGATTTATCCCAACTATAGTTTCCCACCGCTCCACCCCCCACCCAGCTTACAAGACCATTTGGTTATAATGTAAGGCCACCAGTTTGGTAACAAAACTTTATTCCTGTTATACCCCCTCCTATATATAAGCTCGCCACAACTCCTTAACGGCAATTCTTTACAAAAGTTTACACTAAATAATTAAAGCAACGGTTCTTTATCACAATATTTTTTGCTTGCCAGCCAATAAAAACCTTACGAAGTTGTATAAGCCCAGGTGTTATAAGCGGCATTTTACGGTATTGCCCCCCCCCCCCCCCCCCCCCCCCCCCCCCCCCCACCCCCCGTCTGTTAAAATTCTCTGAGATCAGCACCGTACTTCACATTTGCATTCAGCTCTCAGCGGCATAAAACTAGTACCGACCACGTGAAACTTTGATAAATCGTAAAAAATTAAATTATTATTTTGGATCAAACGAATTGCATTTTTATGACTACTAATGTGAAAGGCTTTTAAATAACCCCATATCAGAGAAATTTATTTTTCGAACCAAACCATTGGTCGTTTCATACGGAGACTTCATCTTAAAAGGGATACAGCTGTAGCAAGAGTAACACGGAACATCATCATTTATTTCTAAACTATATTTGTTTTTTCTTTTTACAGCCAAATACCTGCGTGTGCTGAAGATTATTTACAAGATTGCACCAATTTTCGGTGGAAGTAATTGGTAGGTACACGCAAAGAAAGAAAGAAAGAAAGAAAGAAAGAAAGAAAGGAAGAAAAAATAAAAGCCTAGTTGGTTGTATCACGGTATCTTAATAAAATGCAGATAACAAATAATAATAATAATAATAATATGCATTTGAAATTCTCTGAGATACAATACAAATACAATACAAATACCGGTGTATGAAAAAGTAACAATTTTCAATTTTGTGTTTATGATAATGTGTACATTTTTTTCACTTTATTAGCGTTATTAACTCCTTACAATCTACATAAATATAACAGAAACGTTACATGAAACTAACAATACAAGGCTACAACTTAAAACTAGCTATTTGGATACATTTATTTATTACAGATTATAATTCTTAAACATGGATACACAACAAATAAAGGAGGACAAAGAACAAGTACGGGGCTTAGAGAGAAATGTTCGCTTGTAAAGCAATCTTTACTTTTGGGTGATATTTGCATCTATTAAGGGCTTTCATTTATTGTAAAAAGTTGTCAGAGAGTTGGACCTAGTTGCAATTCGTTTTTCAATTTCAGCTTTACTTACAACTATGATAATTTATGATAATGTGTACATGGAAATAAATTCATATGAATTGCGGTAGAGAGAATTGAAAGATGAAAGAGAACTGCAGCAACTGATTTGAGCCAGAAATTTTCTGTTGTTGTCGTCTATGTTCAACTGAGACATAAAAGGGCCAGTGTTCCGCCGAAATAACGAAATGTTTTTTTTTCTTAATTTCCATGTTATATCGTCCAGTGCCACCAAATAATTATATAACTAAATAGACCAATTTCGATATATTAAAATTCATACTTGGCTCCGAGGCTTGGCATGGGGGAATAAAACAAAACAAATCACATTGAGGTTCAGCGTTGAATTATTCCTTTGTTTTGTTTTATTCCCCCAAGCCTCGGAGCCAAGTATGAATTTTAATACATCGAAATTGGTCTATTGGATAAAAAGATTCGATAGAGCAAAACAGAAGAAGTAGTTCTGTAAAAACGTGTAGGATTGCAAGGATGGAAGTGGATTGCAGTTCCTCAAATTCGATTCCGTGACAGGCGGTAAAGAAATCGAAATTGCCATTCCTGTGAAACTTTGACTTTTTTCGTCGTTATTTTGTCTCTTTTGTTAATATTTCTTTTCTGTCATCACTTTTGGCGATCTGTTATTCCAATTTGAAGAAAATAAAGCAAGCTCATGTCTGCTAATGTGTAATCATGAAAACACAATAAATCAGCCGGGACAGTCAGCGGTTCCTCGATTTTGGAACAACATCATGGCAAAACGTTTGGTTTTGAGACTATCGCTTGATTGATGTGCATTACATTTCCATTACTTCAGGATTATTTCCTCTTAAGCCGGACCAGTGTAAGGATTTTGAAATTTCTATCCCGGTTTATCAGTAAATTAGTTTTTATCGAGATTTATACAAGCTTTGCACCACCAGCGTACATTTTCAGATACGCAGCACAGATCTCATCGCACTTCTAAGTTCAGAGTTCCTGAACAAATAAAGAACTGGATTGAAACATGAGTTCATTAGCATTAACGTTGATGACCACATGTACAGCATATTGTATAGGCTGCCAATGGACTGGTAGAAGGATACAACAACCAATTTTGGGATTAAACAAATGACGAGAGCAATGGTGACAATGAACATGTCCACAGCAACTTTCTTCTCGCGCTTCAATATAACTAACAACTGCTGCGAAGAAACTGCATCTTTTACTTGGCGGTTGTGTCGACGAATGGCTAACAACATGGCAATGTGATTGGCAATTGGGATAACAAAGATAGGTGGACCCAGAGAAACTATAAGAACAAATCGAGGTTTTGGGGGTAAAATGGATATGCACAGTGCTGTTGACAACCAACCCAATGAAGTGAAGACAGCAACCTTGGTGATATCTGTGGATGCGGAAAGAAACAAAATCCTTAACATTTTTACTCCACAACAGCGGCCAAAATCAATATCCAGAAAAATTCTTAATTTCATGTTGTAACATCCTGAAATCAAACAGTACGACAAGAGAGTAATGCTGGCAAAAACGTTATAACCACAATACACAACTTATCCTTTGACTTTGGAAATTAAATGTTAGCTTATCTGAGATTTTTTAACGTTTAATACGAGTGTCTCCGTTTGGGGCGCTTTCAGTTTTAGCAGCCTTGTACCACCTTTGCTTTCAGGTGGTCGATAGTTTTGTTAATAAATGACTTTGATTTGTCATGGATGCTACATGTGGTGCACTAGCCAAACATAGGAAACGGCTAGGAAAAACTAAAGGCAGAAGGCATAGTAACATCACTAAAGCACAAGAGGTGGCACTGGATTTAACACAATCTCAACGTGGCAGGCCATGACTTAGCACTACGAGCCACAGGGAAATAGGAAAAACGGATGGCTTCTCGACACAGAGTTAATTGAGTGGCGAAGAACCGTGTGCTATGTAGGGTACAGGTGAACGCCTTATGCTTCCGTGGGGGGGGGGGGGGGGGGGGGGGACTGTGGGGGTGGGGGTGAATGATGCCGACATTTATAAGAAGTCACCAAGTCGTTCCTTTGTCTTCGCATAAAACACGAGATATAAATCTGTGAGTATTTACCTCCTTTCGTCACGTTTGCGCGGTAGGCAAAAGGCTTGGACAAAGCATAACAGCGATCGCAGCTGATGACTGCCATGTTTACAAATGACCATCCAGACATAAGAATACTGGACATGTTAAAAGCATTGGTAAGTTCCTCTAGATAAGAACACGACTCGTGGGCTCGCTGGATAAGTATCCACCATGCAACGAATATCGGATGAGTTGTTACAGCAGTCAGACAATCCGCGGTGGCTAGGCTGCATAGCAGAATGTTGGAAGGTTTTTGCAGGGACGGCGTTTTGATGGCAGTCACAATGATTGCAAGGTTGCTAAGAAAGGCGAAGATACCGAGGGGCACGTTAGAAACGGCAACAGCAAGGTCACTTATTGAGATGGTTGAGTTGTTGGTCGGTATTGGAACCCACTCTTCAAGGCCACATGCTTTGGTGTTTCCTTCTGTAGCCATAGATAGGCTCAGCCTATGTCGTATACATATAAACGTGCCTTCAGATAACATCGTAATACTTGGAACTACATGTATACAAAAACGACTTTTACATCTAGAGTTAGGAATTAATCCCGATTATTGCAATTAAGACCGTGTAATTGACCATCTATATGTTGGAAAAATGGAAAGTTAATGTCAGGCATAGAAAATTGAAAATAAATTTGATGTAAGGTAAACGCACTTTGGACCAAAGATAAAATTATTAGAAGCAATTTCGTTTTGTAAAAAAATACTGAATCTGAGATTTTTCTGGCAGAACATATGAACATTGTCAATGTTATAAAATAGTAAGGTTTTTCGCTCCGTATACATAAGAAAACACTTTAATTTATATCGTGAAAGAGTTCACCAAATTTGGCCGTTTGGGCGATTCCAAATGAACATTTTAAAACCCTTGAGTTTTCTAGTCACAAAAAATGTAACAAGTCTTTCTTACCTTGAAATTTAGAACTTTGACGCGATGACCTCAAGCAATTCGTGTCAGCTTTGGTTTGGTTTACCCGTTCAGTTTAGGCAACAGATAAACGTTTGGTTAGCAAACATTGTTAACTTACTTAGTGGTTTCCCACAGTGACTCCAGTTCAAGTGCCCCCTTAAAGACTGTTTCCTTTTTTTTTTTTGCATTAAATGCATCAATAGAAAAGTGGGAAGGATGCTCGTGACAAGTTAAATCGCTATTATAAAATTAGATTATGTGGTTCTTAAGCCTGGTTTTCACTAGAAAAATAAGCATAGGCGGAAACATAAGAATTTGCGTCAAGTAAAAACGAACATTGACAGAAACATAACATTGATCCTTAGGACTAGGCTTGCGCTTATGCTTATGTTTATGTCGGGCCTGTTTTCACTGGACAATAAGTGCTGTTATGCTTGCGCTTATGATTATGTTTATGTCGCTAGTGAAAACCAGACTTATTTCATGGCCGCGATTTCTTCATAAACGCTCCTTACATTTTCAGTTTGTAATTTGAATGATTTAGATATGAAGGGAAAATGTTTGTTGATGCAATTTTATTTTCTGGAATTACCATTGTTTGCTTCTCACCTTTTCAGTTCGTTATGTGAGTGATTTAGATATGAAGAGAAAATGTTTGTTGATGGTCCCATTTCAGATTTTCTTATCTTCGGGAATTACCAAATTACCATTACCATTGTTTGCTTTCGTTATATTGTTATGGTGATGATAAAGATACAATGTAACAAACATCCCATTTACACCAATTAAGTTTTTTGGGCTTCCATCTTGACTGATTTCAAATATACAAGATCAGACTGCATGGAATGGTACATTGGTCAATAAATATCACGGGAAGTTTTGCGATATTTTTCAAAACCTGAAAAAACCTTCAAAAACTAAAAATTTAAACATGTTTCATCGTTGGTGCGAACGATGCTTTAATTTAAGTCTGGAGAATAATAGTTTTTGCTATTATGGGACACTAAGTTTTATTTCGAGTATGTCATTACAATACAGGCCCAAGTTGGCCAGAGTGTGGATAGCGTTATCAACTGGATAAATCTTTATCCAGTGGATAACACAATTAGTTTTGTTAACGCTTATCCATCCAAAGGATGGCAATTTATCCGGTTTATAGCGTTGTCCATGCACCTTTTGTAAAACCGGGCCTGACATTTTATTAATTTAAAAATAAATAAAATACTAGACTAAGAAGCAAAAAGCTAAGTATATGTATTCTCTTTTCACAGGGATGACGAGGTAGCAGCTACTTGGCAAGAGAATCCCTCTGTTCAGCATCTTACTTTCACGAAGGAGACTTGTTTACATCTGATTCTTCTTCTATCAGCGAGTACGAACACTATAGCGCCTTCCTTGAGAGACATGAACGGGTTTAAGGTACATGAAATAAAGAGTTTTTGGACCTTGAAAGTTATTGCAGTGACCTCCTGCTCTGTTGAACACTCGAGTAAAACAAACATATGTTCGAGACATAGGGGTTAGTTTTTAAACAAACTGTGTTGCTGCGGGGGTGGGGGAGTGAAACACGAAAGTTTGGTTTTATCAACTGAGTTGATAAGGTAAATTGTCCACCGTAAGGAGATTCAAAAGCTGACGGGGGGGGGGGGGGGGGGGGGGGGGGGGGGGAGGGTTGGGGAGTAAAACATGAAAATTTGTTTTTATCAACTGAGTTGATAAGGTAAATTGTCCACCGTACGGAGATTCAAAAGCTAACGGGGGGTGGGTGGGGGGGGAAGTGAAACATGACAATTTGGTTTTATCAACTGAGTTGATAAGGTAAATTGTCCATCGTACGGAGATTCAAAAGCTGACGGGGGGTGGGGGGGGGGGGAAGTGAAACATGACAATTTGGTTTTATCAACTGAGTTGATAAGGTAAATTGACCACCGTAAAGAGATTCAAAAGCTAAAGGGGGGGGGAGGGGAGGGTGGGGAGTGAAACATGAAAATTTGGTTTTATCAACGGAGTTGATAAGGTAAATTGGCCACCGTAAGGGGATTCAAAAGCTGACGGGGGGAAGTGAAACATGAAAATTTGGTTTTGTCAACTGAGTTGATAAGGTAAATTGACCACCGTAAAGAGATTCAAAAGCTGACGTTTTTTATTCGCTCTGACAAAGGGCTACCGCTCGAAACGTCATCTTTTTTAATCTCTTTACTGTGGCCAATTAACTTTATCGACTCAATTGATAAAATCGAATTTCAATGTTCGGAACTCCTGTTTGAGATATCCAGTAGTAGCAGCACAACAGCAGCGTATAGCGAGATGTTTAAGATAACGGGAGCCTGCATTTGATGAACTCTACATGTATGATTCGAGATCTCTTGCAAAGTCTTGGAGTTCGAGCAAACAGACGTGCTTTTTGTCCAATCAGAGACAAGGCCAAACCATTGTGACTTGGTGAACTGACGTTTGCATTTTTTGCTTCAAAGTTAGAGAGACTGTTGCGTTGTAAAAAAAACTTGGTTTTGGTTTTACAGCATTCCTTTCTTGAAACATTTTGTCGGTTGGCTATTTTACATTACACTTTTAAAGAGGCTGTCACCAGGTTTCACTTGAAAAGCCACAAAACATATTTCTATCAAACAAACCTAAAAATAATGTTCCAGTTTTGTTAAGAATGACTAAATTAGTGAACTGAGATTATCTGTGGCTGCGGATGACCATGACGAAAATGGATTACAACTTGAAAAATTTAGGCTAAACGTTTAAATTTCTTCCCTCTTGTCTTAAAAAAAATATTAAAAAGTTCCTTTGGTTTGCTCTCCCTTTACGAATTCACTTTGTGTCGTCCTTTTAATGTTACAGACAATTTTGTGCAGGACGGTACCTACCAATAATTGTAGTACAGTTTTCACCAAACAACCGCCCAATTATTGTAACATAGCCCCTTTGACGTGGTTTTTATAAATGTCGCAGGTATAAAGGTAACCACAAAGCTCATATTTTAGCGTGAAAACAGGCTTGACGTTAAAACACTTGTACTTGCACGTATAAATGCTTCAACTGTACTTCACGGTTCGTGTAGTACAATGGAAAAACAGTTGAGGATGGCATTAAATGACAGCAAATTATGAATGCTGAGAAAACCATGTAAAAAGAACATCATCATTATCATCTTTATTTATACACGAAATCGTATCATATTCACATGTACATGGTCTTCCTAGGAGTCGGGTGAATTTACACTATAGAGTACGTTAACTGTACAACCACGTAACTAAGAAAGTTAAAATACATTATAAAATGCTCAAGGAAATGCGCGCGCTATGATTGGTCAAACCGAGTTCATTATAACTCGATAAAGCACGCGCGTGACGTAAGATTCATTAAAACCGTTTTCATTTTATAAAAGAAATAAAAAAACTTGTTCCTCGTGCATTGTTGAGTTATATAAGCACTTGGGAATTTTTAAGAACACTCGAGAAGTGCGAAAAGCACTCGCCTTCGGCTCGTGCTTTTCTGCACTTCTCTCGTGTTCTTAAAAATCCCCGCGTGCTTATATAACTCAATAATGCACTCGGCGCGTTTTTTATTTCTTTAATAAAAACTTATACGATCAAGGCTTCTTCTTTCCTTGTTTCCTTATTTATTTATTTTTTTTTTATAAGTTTTATTGATTTCAACTAATTACAACTTTAACATTGATTAAACACTAATTACACTAGTTTAACACTAATTAATCTAATTACAACATTAACACTAGAAATATATTTCCAAATGCTACAGTACAATTGAAATACCTTATGATTATAGCAAAACTCGTAGGAATGATATAATTGAACTGGAAAAAGCTTTGGAAACATTCGTTCCACAATATTTCTCGATTTCCCGTTACTTCCACTCTTAATTTTGTATATCTTTACTATAATTTATGAAGACACAAGAAATGTTTTCGGTGTTTAAGGTGGTTTCTATCAATTGCAGCTGACTTTTTATTTGAATAATTTAGGTTGGTTATTTGAAAACAATGGAAACCTAGCGCTTGAATTTCAGAGAACATAGCATCTCGCCGATCAGAAGCCATCAGTGAATCATGTCGTCAGCGATTGAGGATCATGGACGATGGACGCTGGATCATGGATTATGGATCATGGATGAGGGATGATGGATCATAGCATCATGGATCATGGATTATGGATCATCGTCAAGGAAGAGAGCGCGTACACTACTATACAAAGCCTGCTCTCCAGTCATAAAATGAGACAAGGTGTTGAGCAGACTGGCGCTGTACCCACTTGACAGCATCACATGATAAGGACAAACAAAAACTAAGAAAACAATTGAATGGGGTTAGTTTCTAGAGAAACTGTGGTGCTGCGTCGGTGGGGGGATGAAACACGAGAATTTTGTTTTATCGACTGAGTCGATAAGGTAAATTGACCACCGTAAAAAGATTCAAATAGCTGACGTATCGAGCGCTAGCCCTTCGTCGGAGCGAGCTAGCCCTTCGTGTGATTCGCTCCGACGAAGGGCTAGCGCTCGAAACGTCAGCTATTTGAATCTTTTTGCGATGGTCAATTTACCTTATCGACTTAGTCGATAAAACTAAATTCTAAGAAAACAATCTTGCGAAAATATGACCGGAGAGTGATGCGTGACAGTAATGAGAGTTTGTGCCAAAATATGTAAATAGAACGCCCTGTCAGAGACACAAAACCGTGTAATTTTAAACACTTTTGACACCTTTGGAAGTAACAAATAAATATCGCCTTAGAAATATCGATGCCGGGTATCGATGAAGGTCTGGTATGGGGGTCGTACGCATTTGCGCGAGCGGGGCCGCAAAAAGCCGTACATGGGAGCCTGTGATAAGTAAGGGAGGCAGTGCAAGGATTTAGGGTGCGTGAAAATTTTATTATACTGAACGGGGCTATGTCAACATTTTTAGTGTTTAAAAATCGGTGGAATCCCTCTAAAATTGCCTAGTTTTATTATGTCGGGCTGGCACTGCAGGACTTGTTTGGACCCTTTAATGAAAACCTGCTTCTTCTGCTGTCTGATAGAGCTAGTGATGGACAGACCTGTTCTGTTGAGCAGTCGGCAAAGGATTGTTACTATTTTTATGTAAGACAAAGAATCGAAAAGAATTAAGATTATATGGACTCTTTTTGTTTGGCAAATTGGGCAAGTGTATTACATTTACATGTACACTAGACGATATTCATAAAAAAAGTGGACCGCAGACTCAAAAGTTAAAACCACTTTGTAGAGTGTATAATAAACAGCATTACAGAAAAATAATTCTGAATGTTAGTCTATAGACTCAAAGGTTAAAAAAATAAAAAAAACAACACCACCGGAAAGTATACTGTTCAGTAGCTTTCATTTGAATGGTCACACGTTAGGATTTCATCCACAGTCTCAAAAGTTAGAACCACCTTGTACAGCATAATAAACAGCAACACAGGAAAGTACTGCTCAGTAGCTTTTGTATGAGTGGTCACACTGTAGGATTTCATCCACAGACTCAAAAGTTTGAACCAGCTCGTACAGCATAGTACGCAGTGTCACAGGAAAGGACTGCTCAGTTGTTTTTATATGAATGGTCACAATTTAGGATAACATCCACACACTAAAAAAATTGTTGTTGTTGCTAGCGGAACCATCTTGTACAGCATAATAAACAGTACCACAGGAAAGTACAGACTGCTCAAAAGTAAAAACTAAAGTTTCCCACTGTTCCGCACCCACCCCGCTTACAAGCCCATTTTGTTATAGGCCCACTAGTTTGGTAACAAAATATTATTACTGTTATACCCCCTCATATATATAAGCACACCACAACTCCTTAACGGCAATTCTTTACAAATGTTTACACCAAATTAACCGAAACAACTTTTCTTTATCACATTACTTTTTGCTCCCCACCAAAAAAAAAAACCTTGCGAAGTTGTATAAGCCTAGGTTTTATTAGCGATATATAACGGTATTGTACTGTTAAAATTTTCTGAGACCACCATCGTACTTCATCATTATATCGGGTCTCAGCGGTATAAAACTAGTACCGACCACGTGAAACTTTGATAAATCGTGAAAAAATTAAATAATTATTTTGGACCAAACGAATTGCATTTTCATGACTTCTAAATAAACCAAATTTTTTATTGATAACAAAGCTAACTAAAAAATTACGACTTCTAATGCCGGTAAATGCCGTAAAATAACCCCATATTCAAGAAAGAAAGAATAAAAGGTAATCCGAGTAGTTGTATCATGGTATCTCAATAAAATGCAGATAACAAATACAAATACCGGTGTATGAAAAAGTAACAATTTTCAATTTTGTGTTTATGATAATGTGTACATGGAAATAAATTCATATAAACTACAATAGAGAGAATTGCATAAAAGAGAAACAGATCATTGCCGTCATGAAGCAACTGAAGGAGTTACAATTTGAGCCAGAAATTTTCTGTTGTTGTCGTCTATGTTCAACTAAGACATTAAATTAAAGGGCCAGTGTTCCGCCGAAACAACAAAATGTTTATTTCTTAATTTCCATGTTATGTCGTTCAGTGCCACCAAATATACAACCAAACTGGATAAAAAGATTCGATAGAGCAAAACAGAAGCAGTAGTTCTGTGAAAACGTGTAGGATTGCAAGGATGGAAGTGGATTACAGTTCATCAAATTCAATTCCCTGACAGGCGGTAAAGAAATCGAAATTGCCATACCTGTGAAATTTTGACATTTTCGTCGTTATTTTGTCTCTTTGGTTCATATTTATTTGTTTTCATCACTTATGGAGATCTTTTCTTCCAATATGAAGAAAATAAAGCAAGCTCCTGTCTACTAATGTGTAATCATGAAAACACGATAAATCAGCAAGGACAGTGTCGCTATAAATTAGACTGTCATCGGTTCCTCGGTTTTTGTAACAACATCATGTTTATTTTCAGGGCAAAGCTTTTGGTTTTGAGACTGGCGCGTGATTGATATTATATTTTATTATTTCAAGGTTATTTCATCTTATGACCAGTATAAGGGTTTTGAAATTTCTATTCCGGTTAATCAGTCAATTAATTATTATCGAGATTTTACTGAAGCTTTGCACCAGCTGCGTGCCAACATTTTCAGATACGCAGCACAGATCTCACCGCACTTCTAAGTTCAGAGTTCCTCAACATATAAAGAACTGGATTGATAGACGAGTTCAGTAGCAGTAACGTTGCTGACCACACGTACAACGAATTGTATAGGCTGCCAAGGGACTGGTAGAAGAATGCAACAATCCATTTTGGGAATAAACAAATGACGAGAGCAATGGTGACAATGAACATGTCCACGGCAACCTTCTTCTCGCGCTTCAAGATAACTAACAACTGCTGCGAAGAAACTGCATCTTTTACTTGGCGGTTGTGTCGACGAATGGCAGACAACATGGCAATGTGATTGGCAATTGGGATAACAAAGATAGGTGGACCCAGAGATAGCATAACAACAAATCCAGGTTTTGGGGGTAAAATAGATATGCACAGTACTATTGACAACCAACCCAATGAGGTGAAGACAGCAACTTTTGTGACATCTGAAATCAAACAGTACGACAAGAGAGTAATGCTGACTAAAAAGTTATAACCACAATACACAACTTGTCGTTTCCCCTTGGAAATTAAATGTCGGCTTATCAGAGATTTTTTTAACGTTTAATACGAGTGTATCTTTTTGGGGCGCTTTCAGTTTAAGCAGCCCTTTACCATTCTACCTTTGCTTTCAGGGGGTCGATACTTTTGTTTGATTTGTCATGGATGCTACGTGTAGTGTACTGGCTAAACATAGGAAACGGATAGTTGCTGGGAAAAACTAAATGCAGAAGGCATAAAAACATCACCAAAAGCTCGAGTGGCACTGGATTTGATGCAATCTCAACGTGGCAGGACAGTTTGCGAGCCACAGGGAAATAGGTAAAAATGGATGGCTTCTCGACACAGAGTTAATGATGCCGATACTTATAAGAAGTCCCCTAGTCGTTCCTTTGTCTTTGCATAAATCACGAGATATAAATCTGTGAGTATTTACCTCCTTTAGTTACGTTTGCGCGGTAGGCAAAAGGCTTGGACAAAGCATAACAGCGATCGCAGCTGATGACCGCCATGTTTACAAATGACCATCCAGACATAAGAATACTGGACACGTTAAAAGCCTTGGTAAGTTCCTCTAGATAAGAACACGACTCGTGTGCTCGCTGGATAAGTATCCACCATGCAACAAATATCGGATGAGCTGTTACAGCAGTCAGACAATCCGCGGTGGCTAGGTTGCATAGCAGAATGTTGGAAGGCTTTTGCAGAGACGGCGTTTTGATGGCAGTCACAATGATTGCAAGGTTGCTAAGAAAGGCGAAGATACCGAGGGGCACGTTAAAAACGGCAACAGCAAGGTCACTTATTGAGATGGTTGAGTTGTTGGTCGGTATGGGAACCCACTCTTCAAGGCCACATGCTTTGGTGTTTCCTTCTGTAGCCATAGATAGGCTCAGCCTATGTCGTATACATATAAACGTGCCTTCAGATAACATCGAAATACTTGGAACTAAATGTATACAAAAACGACTTTTACATAGGAATTAATCCCGATTGTTGCATTTGAGACCGCGTAATTGACCATCTATGTTGCAAAAATGGAAAGTTAATGTCAGGCATAGAAAATTAAAAATACATTTGATGTAAGGTAAACGCACTTTGGACCAAAGATAAAATTATTAGAAACAATTTCGTTTTGTAAAAAAATACTGAATCTGAGATTTTCCTGGAAGAACATATGAACATTGTCAATGTTATAAAATAGTAAGGTTTTTCGCTCCGTTTTCATATGAAAACACTTAAATTTATATGGTGAAAGAGTTCACCAAATTTGGCCGTTTGGGCGATTCCAAATGAACATTTTAAAACCCTTGAGTTTTCTAGTCACAAAAAATGTAACAAGTCTTTCTTACCTTGAAATTTAGAACTTTGACGCGATGACCTCAAGCAATTCGTGTCAGCTTTGGTTTGGTTTACCCGTTCAGTTTAAGCAACAGATGAACGTTTGGAGAGCAAACATCGTTAACTTACTTAGTGGTTTCCCACTCCAGTTCAAGTGCCCCCTTAAAGACTGTTTCCTTTTTTTTTTTGCATTAAATGCATCAATAGAAAAGTGGGAAGGATGCTCGTGACAAGTTAAATCGCTATTATAAAATTAGATTATGTGCTTCTTAAGACTGGTTTTCACTAGTAAAATAAGCATAAGCATAGCCGGAAACATAAGAATTTGCGTCAAGTAAAAACGAACATTGACAGAAACATAACATTGATCCTTAGGACTAGGCTTGCGCTTATGCTTATGTTTATGTCGGGCCTGTTTTCACTGGACAATAAATGCTGTTATGCTTTCGCTTATGATTATGTTTATGTCGCTAGTGAAAACCAGACTTATTTCATGGCCGCGATTTCTTCATAAACGCTCCTTACATTTTCAGTTTGTAATTTGAATGATTTAGATATGAAGGGAAAATGTTTGTTGATGCAATTTTATTTTCTGGAATTACCATTGTTTGCTTCTCACCTTTTCAGTTCGTTATGTGAGTGATTTAGATATGAAGAGAAAATGTTTGTTGATGGTCCCATTTCAGATTTTCTTATCTTCGGGAATTACCAAATTACCATTACCATTGTTTGCTTTCGTTATATTGTTATGGCGATGATGAAGATACAATGTAACAAACATCCCATTTACACCAACTTAGCTTTTTGGCCTTCCAACTTGACTGATTTCAAACATACAAGATCAGACTGCACGGATTGATACACTAATCAATAAATATCACGGGAAGTTTTGAGATATTTTTCAAAACCTGAAAAAACCTTCAAAAACTAAAAATTTAAACATGTTTAATCGTTGGTGCGAACGGAGCTTTAATTTAAAAAATTAAAGTCTAGAGAATAATAGTTTTTGCTCTTGTGGGACACTAAGTTTCATTTCGAGTATGTCATTAGAATGCAGTTACCAAAGGATATGAAATCGAGACATCCTTAAGTATTTATAACGGTAATGGATGTCTTAAGTATTTAAAAGGTTCGAAAAAAAGTAGCAGAAAATACACTGATATGAATTGAATAAAAAATCAAACTATGGATCCATATCTCAAAAGGTTTAGAATTGAAGATTACTCTAGCAAGCTATTAAAAGAAATCTATTTCGATGCATGGCATGGCTTGACGAGGATAGGTGGAAATGCATCGTAAGATAAATTGCTATCAAAATGCTAAAAAAATCCAGTTCTCAACTGATTTGAAATGGAATAATCACCGATGCAGGTTAATTTGTTTTCGATTGTTGCCTTGGTCCGAGGATTTCAGAATGTTTTGGTTTTCCTAACCTATCACAACCAATATTTGGAAATATTTGGAAATTTCAGTTCGAACTGGATCCCGATGTAGACGTCCTGCGGCATTCTTCACTAAAATTAATAATATTATATTATATATTTCATGTTTTTATTTGTCATGACATGTCCACATGTCATGTCATGCCTCTGTACTCTTCACACACTAATATACGAACAAAGGTATTACCAAACAAATTTGAAATGATCGACATGAGCTTAAAAGGTCTATTTATGCCATTATATAATGACTGTCGATAGAATCATTGGAAGATGTTTTGATATGAAAATGCTTTACTCAAATATAGGCCTAGACACTAACATAGCGCTGGGTGGAAGTTAGCACTTATTTCCTGAGCACGAATAATTACAGCATTTATCTAACATATATTTAAAAACATACATTTGCTGGCGAAAAGTTTTCCCGTATTAACTTTGTCACTGATTCCAGTTTTTTAGCCCTTTTGGATTCATAACGATAGCTTTTTTTGACCGGGCGTTCCCCGAATTTGTTTTCAAGTAAATTCATACATGCCATAAAGTAGAGCAGTATTCCTCACTGCCTGTGCGTTATTAAAAAGAAAAAGAAAACAACGTGAGCCAAACAGTTGCCCACAATTTTTCTCCAAGTGTCTTATGCTATCTAATTTAATTCTTGATTGTGCATCATGCAATTGTTTTATTTTAACTCGTATCTTAAAACAAAGAAAGATGATAAATGTTAAGTTCGCCACGAGTCTCTCGTAGCTCAGTGGTTAGAGAATCCGACCGGTGTATGAACCTAGTATATGGCCTAGCTCACCACGAGTCTCTCGTAGCTCAGTGGTTAGAGCATCTGACCGGTGTATGAACCTAGTATATGGCCTAGCTTGCCACAAATCTCTCGTAGCCCAGTGGTTAGAGCATCCGACCGGTGTGTGAACCTAGTATATGGCCTAGCTCACCACGAGTCTCTCGTAGCTCAGTGGTTAGAGCATCCGACCGGTGTGTGAACCTTGTATATGGCCTAGCTTGCCACAAGTCTCTCGTAGCCCAGTGGTTAGAGCATCCGACCGGTGTGTGAACCTAGTATATGGCCTAGCTCACCACAGGTCTCTCGTAGCCCAGTGGTTAGAGCATCCGACCGGTGTGTGAACCTAGTATATGGCCTAGCTCGCCACGAGTCTCTTGTAGCTCAGTGGTTAGAGCATCCGACCAGTGTGTGAACCTAGTATATGGCCTAGCTCACCACGAGTCTCTCGTAGCTCAGTGGTTAGAGCATCCGACCAGTGTGTGAACCTAGTATATGGCCTAGCTCACCACAAGTCTCTCGTAGCTCAGTGGTTAGAGCATCTGACCAGTGTGTGAACCTAGTATATGGCCTAGCTCACCACGAGTCTCTCGTAGCTCAGTGGTTAGAGCATCCGACCGATGTGTGAACCTAGTATATGGCCTAGCTCGCCACAAGTCTCTTGTAGCTCAGTAGTTAGAGCATCCGACCGGTGTGTGAACCTAGTATATGGCCTAGCTCACCACGAGTCTCTCGTAGCTCAGTGGTTAGAGCATCCGACCGGTGTGTGAACCTAGTATATGGCCTAGCTCGCCACGAGTCTCTCGTAGCTCAGTGGTTAGAGCATCCGACCAGTGTATGAACCTAGTATATGGCCTAGCTCGCCACGAGTCTCTCGTAGCTCAGTGGTTAGAGCATCTGACCGGTGTGTGAACCTAGTATATGGCCTAGCTCACCACGAGTCTCTCGTAGCTCAGTGGTTAGAGCATCCGACCGGTGTGTGAACCTAGTATATGGCCTAGCTCACCACAAGTCTCTTGTAGCTCAGTGATTAGAGCATCCGACCAGTGTGTGAACCTAGTATATGGCCTAGCTCGCCACAAGTCTCTTGTAGCTCAGTGGTTAGAGCATCCGACCAGTGTGTGAACCTAGTATATGGCCTAGCTCACCACAAGTCTCTCGTAGCTCAGTGGTTAGAGCATCCGACCGGTGTGTGAACCTAGTATATGGCCTAACTCGCCACAAGTCTCTCATAGCTCAGTGGTTTGAGCATCTGACCAGTGTGTGAACCTAGTATATGGCCTAACTCGCCACAAGTCTCTCATAGCTCAGTGGTTAGAGCATCCGACCAGTGTGTGAACCTAGTATATGGCCTTGCTCGCCACGAGTCTCTCGTAGCTCAGTGGTTAGAGCATCCGACCAGTGTATGAACCTAGTATAGACCCTTTTAATAATTACCACGATGCATCATTTTCCGCTATTGACGTCAAACATATTCTTTTGAATTGCAAGAGAATTCAAAAGAATATGTTTGACCTCATTGGCGGAAAATGATGCATCGTGGTATTTATTAAAAGTGTCTAGTGGCCTAGCTCGCCACGAGTCTCTCGTAGCTCAGTGGTTAGAGCATCTGACCGGTGTCTGAACCTAGTATATAGCCTAGCGAGCCACGAGTCTCTCGTAGCTCAGTGGTTAGAGCATCCGACCGGTGTGTGAACCTAGTATATGGCCTAGCTCACCACGAGTCTCTCGTAGCTCAGTGGTGAGAGCATCTGACCAGTGTGTGAACCTAGTATATGGCCTAGGTCGACACAAGTCTCTCGTAGCTCAGTGGTGAGAGCATCTGACCGGTGTGTGAACCTAGTATATGGCCTAGGTCGCCACAAGTCTCTTGTAGCTCAGTGGTTAGAGCATCCGACCAGTGTGTGAACCTAGTATATGGCCTAGCTCACCACAAGTCTCTCGTAGCTCAGTGGTTAGAGCATCCGACCGGTGTGCGGAAGGTCACAGGTTCAATTCCTGTCCGCGGGACTCAGATTTTTTCTTTGTCCCACGCTCGTGACACAATGAACATCTTTCTCATGTGATAACTTTAGTTTTCACATAACCGCTTATACAGTGTACCTGTATTTTATTGATTGGTGCAAGAACAATGTGATAACAATGTGATAGCAAAATACTATATATTCTGCACGTCAAACAGGCGCCAAGGTGAACTATGCTTCCGTAACTTCTTGCTGCGAATCCAAGAAAAAATTGAAATTATTAAAGAAACTGAGTCTCATAGTTTATTAGATATAATCGTGTAAAGTTTGCTTATCATTTTCGCTTAAATTATGACCTAAATTTGGAAACCACTGAATTTCTCGAATTGGGTCTTTGCGATGTTGGTGAAATTCTGCTCAGCGCAAGGCACTAATGCGCACTATGTGTAGCCGAGAGATTTCCACGAAAAAATGCCGGTAACAGCAGATTTTCGACTCAGACCTCAAAGGGGCGTGGCATTATAACCACGTGACATTTACTCCGATCGCCAAATATTTTATATTATATTGTAGATTGATCTATATGTTATCCATTCTATGTGTTAGACTTACGATAAAAGTAAAGGTGGGGATACCAGAGAGCTTCAAAGTAGGATGGTACCCCCCCAAAAAAACTGGGTCGAGTCACCTTAACACCTATTATAAAACAACAGACAACATGAAATACAGCAGTAAAATGGCAGATAATCGTGTCTGTAAAGACTTCAATCAGCAGAACTGAAAAACAAACTGAACAAGCATGCGACTGAACAGAGCGAAAAGCTATCCGATTTGAAAAATACTACAATCAAGGCAGGCTTACAAAAATTAATACATTTGGACACAAATTAACGTTAAAAAAACGTTACCTGCACTCGATGTAGCTTTTTAATCCTTTCCTTTAGCACCCAGCTTTCCAGAAAAATAATTTTACAAGTTTAAGCGAGTTGAATTGTTCTTGTTGTTTTGACACGGACCATTCGCTAAAGAACCCGCATCTTTAGTCCACACATTTCAAGTCCGAAGTCAATCCATACTGAAAGCATAAGTTGTTCTCTTTTCAATTAACAACGGCTTTTGGACTGCACAGCGAGTCTCCGTTTCAGTTCATGAACCATTTCTCCATTGAGCAGACTGAGTTCGACAAAACTTGCACACAACAACCCGTGATGCGAAAAAATACAAACTTGCTCGTCCGTTTAGTTCCTACAGCCGCGTAGTGAGATTTTTCGGTTCCAATCCGCTTCAAAGAATGTTTAGGAACATTTTCAAGGAAGCATAAAGCATATACCATATTTCAAAGCCAATTATTAGAAGACATTTTCAGAAACTTGTGCGGTTTGAACAGCTTTGCCAAGGAGAACTTTCATTCAGCTTCGCCAAGGTGAACTGCGATACGCGGCAATAATTTTCGCGCCTTTTTTCGTTCAGTCATGCGATCAATATTTTTTCTTTTCCTTTCGCTATGTTATAAAAGAATTGGTTCATGCTTTTAGCTGTGCATCTATCGAGTTATGGATGCACTTGGGGAGTTTGGAAAGCACTCGAGAAGCTAGAGTTGCTCTCGGCTATCGCCTCGAGCAACTCTTATGCTTCTCTCGTGCTCTCCAAACTTCCCGCGTGCATCCATTTAACTATTATAGCGCGAAAGCGCGCGTGATATCGCCTAATTCTTAGCCGACGAGGCCGTAGGCCGAGTCGGCTAAAATTAGGCGATATCACGCAAGCTTGAGCAATACAATAGTTTTATAATTCAACACATTGATAACAAAGCACAGTTTGAAGAAAAAATATCGAGGCCGGTCCGTCATTTTTGCATTCTCTTGTCAAAATGCGAAATTTACATCCATCGTTGGATATACGTCATGTAGACATAGCGTATATCGGTAACTTTTTGACCATATTTGGGCGGTGTATCAATGTGTTGAATTATAAACTCGATAGACGCACGCTAAGCATGAACCAATTCTTAAAAAAAGTATTGAATTGATTGAGAAACATGGGGGTTATAACCAAGAGGCAGTACAGAGTTTGATTTAGGATGCGTGAAAAGTTTAATGTATGCTATGTCAACATTTTTAGTGTTACTATAAAAAGCCCAAAGACATATTTATATTATTGCCTTGTTTTGTATACAATTATTCTACTTGTGTTCTGAGAGTAAAAACAAGTTTATTGGGCTGCAGATGGCCGAGGTGGAAATGGATTGCAACTGGAAACGTTTTTCGCCTTGTGCCTTGGAATACTCGCTAAAGCTCTCATTATAGTTTATTATCTCCGAAAATTTACTTGGTATCTTGATGTGTGACCATTTTTAGAAAGCTTTAAAGTGTTTTGAACTTTTGTATGTGTGATAATCCTACAGTGTGACCATTTGGTTAAACGATAATCTATTTTTGAAATGCTTATCTAACTTTCATAAAAAAAAAGAAACAGCAAAAAAAGGAAATATCAAAAACGGAAAATTCTTTAAGTAATATATCAAACATGAGAGTGTTTTATCTGATTCCCAAACACCGCGAAGTGGGTTGAAAAACGAGGCGCAGCCGAGATTTTTTTAACCCACCTCAAGGTGTTTGGAAATCTGATGAAATACTGTGTCTCATGTTTGATATTACTTCTCAAACAAAATGATTTTTGAAGGAGAAATTAAGGATGCAAAAATGAAGAGTGTTTCAACTGATTTCCAAACACTCATTAAACATTAATTTCCTTTGGATTTTCGTCATGAATTATTAATGAGAAAATGAGTTCCTAAATGATGCATCAAGTTTGAACAAATAAAATTAAGCGTCACGGTGGTTTGGAAACCCGATCTTAATTAGCATAGATTTTGTCAATTTCTTAACGATAAGTTTGAAAACGTATGTCAAACACTCGAAAGAGTGTTTAATTAGGTATTCAAACACCTCGAAGTCGATTAAAAACTCGGCAACGCCTCGTTAATTCAATTCAATTCTCGGTGTTTGGAAATCCTGATGAAACACTCTACCTCGTGTTTGCTATATTGCTTGAAATATACCTTAGTGTTAACATTGCGACCATAAAAAAGGCGGTAAAATATGCGCGGCCACTGGCTGTTTTCGCGCCAATATTCGCCGTGTTAGAGCATGTCTAAAGACTCGCAAGGTTGCTTTACTGCAGGACTTGTTTGGAACTTTAATTAAAACCTGCTTCTTCTGCTGTCTGATAGAGCTAGTGATGGACAGTTTTTAAACTAATTTTTTAAAACCTGTTCTGTTCAAACGATCAAACACAGAAAACATACTTCGCGTCACGTCACAAACCAGGGCCTTATTGGCCGCTAAAACAAAGAGTTCTTGAAAATCTGAATAGTCAATGCTTGTAAACAGGAAGTATCGCTACTTATTTTCAGTCGAAGATAACACAACACAAATAACACACCTTGTAGTTGGCAGATAACGTTTTTAATTCACAATACTGAATGGGTGCAATTGGTCTGAAAAGTTCTGTTGTTGGTGACTGCCGTTTCCATTGTTTGAACGAAAATCATCTTAAATTTTCGACACTTGTAGCAGATTATTATTGTTTTTAAGGTTAGCCTTGACGGATAAAAACAAAGACAAAGAACAATTTGTCATTGCTGTTTGGTTCATACCGTTGACTAAAGATATATTTACAACTACTAATGACTGTGGCTTTTCTTTTGTGACTTGTCATTAGATTGACGACCCGCCACGCAAGGAGACTGTTTGATCTGCAAGAAAAATCAAAACTCTATTAGAGATAGCAATTGGGCTGAGTGGAGTACAATTCAGAGTAATTTCAAATCGGCCAAGCGCATAGCGCGAGAACGATTTGAAATTACAAGCACGATTACCCCTGAATTTTAATTTAATTAATCGTATCAATAATAACATTTGAGATTAAAAAGTCTACGTGAACTTATTTCTACTCAAAACATCAAGAGTATTTTCCATCACTTTGAAAGCAGGAGAAAAACAGCAAAAAAAAAAGAGAAAAGATAAGAAAAGAATCCATTAAGGTACAACTGTTTGACGTGCGCGCAGCGTGGGTGGATAGTTGTAATTGGACACCAATGTGACCGCGCGCCAATAACGTAAGAAATAGGCGCGAGCAATAACCAATCACAATCGAGAATTTGGTTATTGTTAAGATTACAACTGTAATTCACTGACTTCACTTCTTTGAAATACACCAAAACGGTAGCTGCAGCGCATTGAACATTGCACTAAAATATTTTAAATTAACGCCCTCCCTCTTTTATTCTTTTGGAACATCAACAGAGCATTTAAGAGGGTTGGAGGTCAACTCCAGCCTCATTTCCACACAAAGGCCAGGTTACTAAGTAGAAACTGTAAATTGGTTTATTTCGATATTTCGGCAGGACACTGCCCCTTTACGTTTGAGACCGTTGATGACTTCGTCCCGCTTGTCTATTAAGGTGGCTCCAAGTAGTTATTTTTGGGTCACACTTCCTTTTTTGAATGCGCTTATACATAATCTTACTTTAGCTCAATAAATCTGAATTTGATACCAGATGTTAGGCTTGGATGAAAGTTTTGGATGATGCTCTTTTTATGCTAATCGGCGTTTCCATAGCAACGGTAAACAAATATGGCGAAAAACAGTTTTTCCAAAATATCTTTCGATTTTGGGGCTACCCGCGACAAGCGAATAAATACGCTATAATCTACACAGTGTAGCACACTAACTGGGAAAATTTCAAACAAATTAAACTGTTTGATTTTGAATAATTCGCTTCAACATTTTTAACACGTGTTTTTTTCATGTTTGAAATATAAGCGGTCAAAACATTCCATAGGTTTCACAAATTATCATTAAATTACCACAGAAAGTTTCCTCACACTAAAATTATTACTCCCTGCAAATAGCTGTGACTAATTCATCGGCAATAAAGAGATCGAGCTTTTCATTCGAATGCAGTTTAAAAAGAGTGAAAACGTCAAGCAAGACTGCATTTGAGTGAAAAGCTCGATCCTTTATTGCCGAGGAGTTAGTCAAAGCTATTTGCAGGGAGTAATAATTCAAGTCTGAGGAAACTTCCTGTGGTAATTTAATGATAATTTGTGAGTCATATGGAATGTTTTGACCGCTTAAATTTCAAACATGAAAAAACACGTGTTAAAAATGTTTCAGCGATTTATTCAAAATCGAACAGTTTAATTTGTTTGAAATTTTCCCATTTAGTGTGCTAGACTGTGTAGATAATAGCGCATTTATTCGCTTGTCCTGGGTAGCCCCAAAATCGAAAGATAATTAGGAAAAACTATTTTTCACCATGTTTGTTTACCGTTGCTATGGAAACGCTGATCAGCATATAAAGAGCATCGCTCAAAACTTTCATCCAAGCCTAACATCTTGCATCAAAGTCAGATTTATTGAGTTAAAGTAAGATTATGTATAAGCGCATTCAGAAAGGGAAGTGTGACCCAAAAATAACTACTTGGAGCCACCTTAAAATGAAAGCGCATAAGGGGTACTTTTATTTCTTGCTGTTTGCTTCTCGATACCTTGCAAAATATAAATTGGTATTTTTTCTTATCTTGTTCTTGAACTCTTTTGCGAATCATGGAAATGTTTAATATAGAATGAAAGGTTAAAAAGAAAGTCACAGAGTAGTGCGCATGATTATAATTGGACGATACTGAAACGGCCGGAAAAGCAACGGAGACGAAGTAAGCCTCTGCTTTATGATTGAGAAAGCAAAATGCCTATCTGCCGGTATTTTGTATAACATAAACGGTTTCGAGAAAACAAAATAATTCAAAACTACATTTATAGACGCTATTTTCGATATAAGTAATGTTAAAGTACTTCATAGTATACACATACTGATTTCAAGCTTGAACCACCGCCCCATTTGTCAAAAAACACCCTGGGGGTTTATTCCAAAAATGAAATCAGCGGCCATCAATGGGGACAATGGGAGCAAATAGAAGGTTGGTTTTGGTATAACGTTGGCTGCAATATCGGACACCTTTTTCGATTCTTCTCCCCGTTGTTGATAACAATAACCTACAATATCATAAACTGTTTGACTCAACATTGAGAAGGAGGGAGAGAGTTTTTCATGCAATGTCGTTGGTTGTCGCATGTTTCCACTCATAAAGCTTTATGAGTGGCAACGACAACCAATCGAAACCAACGACATCGCAAAAACTCGTAAGCCACAAAACCGTCTAAAATGAACACAATTTGTGCCCAAATTGCATAAAACCCAATGCTGAGGTAAGTGAAGTTCATTTCTACATTAATAGCTATAGCTTAATTTTAGCATATATAAGACTAAAGTGAATTTTCCATACAAAGTCTATAAATTGTTCGTTGCGTAATATCAAAGAACCGGTACGTACTGAGCTTGGGCTGCCTGTGTTGAAATAGATGTTGAATGGTCTCTACCGTCGTGTTGTTTCCTTAGCCAAGAAACTTTACTCCACATTGTCTCTCTCCACTCAGATATATAGATGGATACCAGCAACAAAATGCTGGGGTTAACTCTGCGATGCACTAGCATTCTATCGGAGGGGTGGGGGAGTAGCAATATTCCTAGTCATTTTCATGCTACAGAAACTGGGTCTAGCCCCGGCCGAGCTCGGCCGCTCGGGCTTCCTTTGCCTCGTGTGCGACTTTACCTGTAGTTACCTTATGTAACGTCTTTCACAGATAAAAGCTGTAGGATTAATCTATTCACGAAATCTTAATTCCAACCAAAACAGGTATTTGCTTACTTATGGGAAAAGGTGCATTTTATCTGAGTTTGCTTGTTGCCTTAATTTGTTGTTATGTTGCTTATTTGCCTTAATTTATGTCACACTTACTTTTAGGTCGAAGATTGGTGAAAGCGCGCAGCACACCAAGTTTTTGTACGGGTACGGACGGGTTCTAGAGGATCCATGCCTTCCACAACTAGGTACATTAAGTTTTGGAAATCCGTGGGGACAATTTCCGTTTTCCACGTTGTTCTCAGCCACGAGACAGGCAGCCCAGTTGGTGTTGGCGATTTTATCTCTTTCACCACCGCATCTTCCAGTCACTTGGTAATCTGAAAAACAAAAAAGGGATTTTTTTCTCCTTGGTTCTTAAAGATTTATCGATATTTTATAGAATAAGGTCTATCTTATTTTCTTGTTTTGATCTCGATCAGTTTGAGGAAAATATATATATTTCTTCTAAGGATTGCGATATATTTTTTTCAGAAACAGTAAATTTGTGACATACAGTGTGCAGAATCTAATGGTCTGTTTACAAGGAGGTAGCTAAGGGTAACTCTAGTGCTAGGGTACCCTAGGAAGAGGGTTTCCCTTGCACTTGCACTTTTCTTACGCGCTATGTTTACAAGGCCGCTAGCATGCGAAGGTTATCCAAGCAGGCGGGACAATTTTTTTCCTTCAAAACGCTTCAGGTAGGGACAACTCGCCTTCCCGGGACAACCTTTTCTGGTTCCCAGACCTCTGCATCTCTTGAGAACAAACGTCCATGCAACAATGGCGGGTCGAGCACAACGAGGTAAAGAATTTCGAATACAGCCTTCAAAGCCGGGGAAGAACTGATCTCATTACCGCCAGCCCACATCTAAATATCTTTCAATTACAAGGTATTTCGGCGAGTTGTCCCCACCTGAAACATTTCCTTTAAACCCGGGACAGCTTTGTCTCGGCTGCTATAGGGCAGCACTAGGGTGACTCCTACGTCCTTGTTAATTGGCTTTTAACATGGGGTAGTAAAAGAAATATTAATGCGATTTCGGATTCAGAAACGTTGTAGAAAGATTTGTTCGGCTTACACAAATAAAAATACAACTGAATGAAGTTTAGAATTAATGTTTGCTGTAAAATTTGATATTTAAATTTTCTATATACACTGCTAACTTAAGGTTAAGTGGGTTCTTTTTTCAATTGACCAGAGATCTATATCTATAGTTTGTTCTTCCAGGTTTATATCGTTTTTCCCTGCAACTCACCTTTTAAAAATGACAAAACCAGAAGTAAAAGAAATGTTAAGAGTGTTTTCATTGCTGCTATTTCGGAAATTTGGTACCTGTAGGGAAAACACAAGAAAACATGTTAACTACAAATCCGTTTTAGCCCATTTTTCGATACTTGTATCTTTCGAGAAGCTTCAAAGCTCATGCCTCGTGTGTCAGTTTACGACGTCCACCAATCTAACTAAAGAGCAAAAAAAGACGACTCAGCGATCTATTAAAATATTATTAAAGACGAGGTGGGCAAAAAGAGACTTATTAAGAACAGTAGACAAGTAAATTCAACAGTAATACAACTAATTAACTTCAACAGGACACTGTCCCTCCGAAATAGGGAAATTTCGCGTAGCTTATTTCTATGTTATATCGCCAAATACAACCAAATATACAACTACTAAATTGAATAAAAAGATTTTATAGAGCATACCAAAAGCGGTAGTTTGGAGATAAAGTGCAGGATAACAAGGATGGAAGTGGATTACAGTTCATCAAATTTGATTTCGTGACAGGCGGTCAAGAAATCAAAATTGCCATTCTTGTGAAATTTCCACTCTTTTAGTCGTTATTTTGCTTCTTTAGTTAATATTTCTTTGTCCTTTATTTGTCCCTTCAATTTCAAGATAATAAAACAAGCTAAAGCAAGGTTCTGGCCATAATCATGAAAACACGATATGTCAGCAGGGGCAGTGTTCCTTCAATCGTATGTCAGAAAGATAAAATAAAGTATACCGTTCATAAAAGTTCTCTCTGAGTTGAGTGATTTCAGAAAACCCGCGAAACAAAATTATGCAATCATTTATTTTCTAATAGTCAAAAGCACACTAAAAAAAGAAACCAAAAGAATTACTGTCTAATAGTATCTATTTGTCTAATTTCTGTGTCACGGTTATGTGTTTGTGAGAGATCCAGTTTTGTGATATGCGTAACGTCAACTCAACTTTTGCTTCCAATTACTTAAACGTCATTTTCTCACCTCAATTCAACTGATGCTTTTGTTTCAACCTCGCGAAAAAAGTTGATATTTTCCTGAATATCTTTAACTAATTGTTCTTTTTACCTGTACCGTGTTATGATTTGTTTGTTTAACATGTGCCAGCGTGGTTTTCCGACAATAATTCAACCAGAAACAGTAAAATAATCATTTGTTTTGGCCATTCACATTTAATTTAGGAGACTAGGAACTTCAAATAAACTAATTAACCGTCTTCAATCGTTCTAATCGTATCTGAGTATGGGAATTACGAGTTACTTAAACGTCATTTTCTCACCTCAATACAACTGATGCTTTTGTTTTAATTAACACCAACCTCACGAATAAAGGCGGTATTTTCCTCAATATCTTTAACAAATTGTTCCTTTTACCTGTATCGTGTAATGATTTGTTTGTTGACATGTGCCAGCCTGGTTTTCCGACAATAACTCAACCAGAAACAATAAAATAATCATTTGTTGTGACCTTTGACATTTAATTTAGTCGGACTAGGAAATTCAAATAAACTAATTAACTTCAATCGTATCTAATCGTATCTTTCTGAGTATGGGAATTCCGAATTACTTTCAGAAAGTCATTTACTCACCTGAATACAATTCAGTGATGCTTTTGTTTCAATAACACCAACCAACGAATAAAGGCGATATTTCCCTAAATATCTTTTCACCTGTGTACATTCATATGTAATGATTCTTTTGTTCGACATGTGACTTTACAGCCTGGTTTTTCGACAATAATTAAACCAGAAACAATGAAAGAATCATCTATTGCGGCCCTCGACATTTATTTAACGAGGCGTCGATTCCGGTGAACTGTGAACATAATTGACATAATTCATGCATTCACGAAGAAAAGGCTACGCGAGGTTACTTCTGTAACAACAAGTCTTTTGTAAGCAACAAACGCTTGTAAAACGGAAATTGTTGATGGATGTAAATACTAAAGAAGAGATATTAAATCGAAGCAGGATTTCTTAAGAGATGATCACTATTAAAGTGCCGAAATAACGAAGTTTAGCCAGGCCTTTAGTTAATTTCCACCAAATATACAACTAAATTGGATAAAAAGATTTTTAGAACAGGACAGAAGCAGTATTTTGGTGAAAACGTGGAGATTACAGGGATGGAAGTGGATTACAGCTCATCAAATTTGATTTCGTGGCAGGCGGTCAAGAAATCAAAGTTGTCATTTTGGAGGAAATTATTTTATCCGTTATTGTTCATATTTCTTTCCGTTTATCACTTTTCACATCATAAGCTTAAGGCAAACGCCTAGTCATAATCATGAAAACGCGATGTTTCATTCGAGACCCCCCCGGGGGGGGGGGGGGAGGTACTCAACAAAGTTTTGTACGGGGATGCTCCGCCCCGAGGTCCAAACCCTTACCCTTTCATATACCGTTTTTGACAGATAAGGTACCCATTTCATATACCTTTCATTGAAAATGGTACCCCTTTCATATACCTTTCGTTGAAAATGGTACCCCTTTCATATAGCCTTTGCGTGCGTCTGTTTGATGTATTTTGAAAGGCTGTTTTCGCTACCATTTCCTATTCTTCGTGAAATCCCTACCCTTTCACATACTTCAACTCGTGAAATCCCGACCCTTTCATATACCTCCAGCCTCAAAAAGGTATCCCTTTCGGGCGGAGCATTCCCGTATAGCCCATTATAGGGAGTACCCCCCCCCCCCCCCCCCCCCCCCCCCGGGGCCGGGACAGTGTCCCTTTAATGTAACTTCAGCTGTTTAGAAACAAAGTGGGATTTGTTGAAACGCAAAAAATATCCAATATTCAATTTATCAGAGATTTTTACTGCGAGAAGCTAAAAGCAGACTTGGACGTTGTTTTCACTTGTTGAACCTCGTGATCACCGGATTAGGTCATGTCGTGTGCCACCTGTTTAGAAAGGCGAACGACTTAGTGTTTACACAATCAAAAATTGCTTCAATGACCAATTCCCTATAGTGCTACCTAAGAATGCATTTAGAGTTTTAACTGAAACATTGTTGAATTAATGGCTGATTGCAGTTAAGAAATATACACCAATTTTAATACAACAAGATATCTTAATCCAGGTAAAGCATTTGATTGTTGTGTTTTTCTTTTATTTATTCATGCTTTTTCATTTTTTGATTTGAAACATACCACTTTCTTCTAGGTCTTTTGTTTATTTAACACTTGCTTTGCTTCGTAATTACTACACAGAGACTGAGAAATTTTGCTTAGAAATTTACCCATATTTTATCTTTGGCAATAATGACAGGCCTGGAAAATGGAACAAAATGACTATTAAGTAAAAAGAACATTTATCTCTAGCACAGTTATTAGTCTCTATTTTAAAATAAAGTTCTGAAACTTCTAATTCAACATTTTAATCGGGAGTATCGGAACATTGTCTAGCTGACGCTTTTTCTTTTCACTTAAAACTGATAGTCTGTTGTTCTGTAAGGCAAATAAGTTAGAGACTATTTACAAAGGATTTTTGCTCCATTAAACAGTTCTAGTTCGCTGTACAGAACTGGCGACCAGTTACTAAAGTGTTTTCTTTAGGGAGCGGAACTTGTCCGTATGTGTTTCTATGCCGGGTTATTATGTTATCGATAAAAAAGTTTAATTAAAACCTAACTAAAATGTGCTAGAAACGACGATATTAATTCGAATGCCATCTGTTTGTTAACACGTTTAATAACAATTTACGAATACGACGAAGAAGAATTTATTAACATTTCTTAATCTATCCAAAACCTTTATAATTACAGGCAACCGACAGTGAGCACCAGGAAACCACAATTGAAATATGTCAGCAAAACTTCTTTTCATCTGCTTCGCCCTATTTTCCTTGGTAGAGTCAGCTGCTCATGGTTCAAGATCCGATCCATCCAGTCGTCCCTGGGCTTCAGCTTTTTACGATGCGCTTCAGGCTAGAGATTCTGTGATCCGTACACTAAACAGTATAAGGACAGAGGTTACTGTAAAGAAGATGCAGCAGGTTATGGAAAGTTTGGACGATCTTCCTTCTAAGATCAAAGGACTCGACAGCCTTGATATGTCTTCCATAGAAAGAAACATTACATTGATGGGAAACCTATTGAAGCATTCCACAAGACCCGTTGACAAGAAAATGTTTCATAGTGATAACTTAGAAAAGGATTATAGAAGAGAACTGGGTAAAATGCTCAAGGCATTCCAAGGGTACCATAACTTCCGTTGCATACAGGCGTTATATTCATCTCCCGAAAGCTTACAAGGATTTAATTTCCCAATAGATTACATGTGTTATCGTGTAGAACGTAAGCTAAGACGGCGCAGGAAGTATACCTTCTCTACTGACATGATTTGCCATTACGTGAAACGATGCAGTGGGATAGAAACGCCGTTCCCGTATGACTCCGACGAAGATGGGACAAGTGTTCAAGACGTCTGTCATGGAGAAGAAAACCAATGTGACGTAGAGAAAGCGTTGCCTATGATGGGGGGTTTACTGTGGTACAAAGTGAGCAAATTCATGGCACGAAGCCTGTGCCGAAATTATCTAAATCAACCTGAGCAGTCTGCCTTAACAGAAGAACACAACGAAATCAAGGCGATGGTGAGAATGGTAATGGCCTACGCAAGCACTATAAATTGGAAACTATTTTTCGAAGAAGCAATCCAAAGAAGGGCGTATTCGAACTTAGAGGTGGCACTTGGGCTGGTAAGAGAATACGAAAAGTCCTTTTCCTCTTCGCCGGTCGCCTGCTATGAGCTAGAGGCGGATGATGTGTGCATCTATGGCAACATCAATGTAGAATACCAGTCACTAAGAAAGACGCAACAATACCGACTTCAACCTGGACAAACAAGGAACCTGAGGCGTTTTCAAAGGGTTAATCACGCAAAAATGGTGGAGCTGAAGCGAAGTGCTTTAGACCACATAGACGTGTTAGGAAACATCAGGTCGGTTGACGAAAACCTCGGCGAAGCTACAAATGGGATTAAGAACTACCTCCTCAAACTCGCAGAATACGATCAAGGCATTGCAGATCAGGACGTTTTGTTCCTGTCAGGTAAATTAAACGATTTTGAGTCTAACGCAACATCGGTTTCGGAGAAGTTGGAAGAGGATGTCAGAAATGTCTTAATTGCCGCGAACTCTATTTTGGCACTTCAGTTGGTGGACGAAATCGATATCCTGGCAAATCAAATAGCAGAACACTTGAACCCTTTGAAATGTGTCTTTGGTGGGGTGGACGTGGGAGATATGCTTGTGCAGGCTGGGGAAATAGCGAAAGCAGTGGCCCAGATTGCAAAGGGTGGTCGTCTACTTCATACATTAAGTGACGTTTATAACAAAACTTATAACCTTTCCGTAAAGTTCAAGGACAACGCAGAACAAATCAACAATCTTCAAATAGTGATAAATGCCATTAAAACAAACACAGTGGATCAAATTGGATATGACGCTGATAAGTTCGTCGAGGCGTACGGAAATTATACGCCAAAGGTTGATCGATCTGATCTAGGACAAAACGATGCATTATGGGGAGCTTACAAGGACGCAGCGTGTGATCTGTTGTATGGCGCAGAGGGTGTTTTTGTGGGTGTTGGTCAAACAGTCGTTTCAGGAATGCTGTTGTGTGAAAGGTTGGAGGGGACTCTAGCCGAGTTTGCTGCACTTCGAGAGAATATATTTGATTTCCAGTTTGATCTTGTGGATTCTTTTGCTCGTGTAGTACGTGGTAATACAGCGACGAAGTTGGCGCAGTCAATAAATGAACCAAACCAACCGTTAAAGGCGAGTCAGCTCATGCTCGGTTACTTTAAGACCCAGAGCCGACTCCAATCGTCAGCATCACTTTACTGTGACAAGTTAGAGTACAAAAATCAAGGACAAAAGATCCAAGTCTGTTCACCAGGGAATGGAATCTTCATAAGAAGAGATTTAGACGATCTGATTGCCTATATACCCGATACAACCTATCATCTGGACGAAAGATTTGTTTATCTACCAACCCGGGCTCAGTTTAAAGGGGATACGGGATTTGTAAACTGGCAGTTGTTGAAGGAGGGGAAACCAGTCACCTTCCGTCTGCCCGCCAACCAAACCTGGCTGCGTCAGTTCAACTGGATACCCTCTGACGAGACGATTGCGCCTTTTGTTCAGAGCTTCAAACTGTACCTACCCCACAAGACCTACATAAGTGGAAGCAACAAGCAATATTCCAAAACACGTATTCGTCTGACCTCCATTGCTGGCAGTGCAGTCGGTAGTGGTAACGTGGTATACAACTTGCCTCTTGAACACAGCCACTACCTTACCGCGTACAGTGAGGGCTTTAACCCATCAAGATGTCCCAGTGGAAGAGAAATTGTCAACCCATACAGCTTGTGCGGTAATCTTCCAAACATATGCGACACTATAACGAGGGTACCTGGCTCAAGTCTGATGCCAACTATTCTGTCGACTTGGCAGTTAAGCTATGTCATGGAGACAAGTACCCAAGCATTGCAATGGAATGCACCAGATCCTGCAACTAACTTATTGTTAGTAGCAAGGGTCAAGCTACGCTTTCCCCCACTACAGAGCAGCAAGCGTAGTGCATTGCACCTCAAGGATGTTCCAAACCTTGGTTGCTGTACCGCAAACAACTATCGACCGAACTGGAATGATGATTCTTGCATTCCTTGTCCGGTTAAACCAGCTGTTGGTGCCGATTCTACAGCTTATCTTGGAGGCTATTACTGTGAAAAAGGCATCGTGGAGGCAGCACCGCCTGAGGAAGGATAATGATATTTAAACATAAAATTAAGTTAACATTATACGACTCTGTAGAGAAAACAAATAATCGCGCAATGTTTTTTCGAAGAAACAAAGTTAGCTGTTGTTATGTTTTGGTCAATGGTTTACTTTGAGAAGAGTGAAGAGCACATTCTATTAGGTGCAAAGAAACAGGAATAGTGTCGAAAGCGTGACCTTTTTTCTATCATGTTAAATTTACTTGAATATACTTTAAAATAAAGGAATAGAACCTTGAAAATTGTGTTTATAAATTTCTTTCAAATGACTTATAATAGAGGTACCATGTTCTCTATATTCCAAACAGCTTCCACTGACTTTTGAGAAGACATTTTATGCCTACCCCCTGTATGTTGTGCTCCAGAAGGTGATAGTTCAAACACATATATTTGCAACTCCGAGTTTCATGCTTCTCTCGAAGCAATCATCAAGCAACTGCCCCCAAATAACGGATATATTCAAGATATACAAATTTGAAAATTAGGAACAATACCTTCTATCGTGACGTGTCAATATTCAATTGGTAAATGGCTTAAACAAATACGATGCGATATTCAATATAATTTTTTTTGAATGTCTACAGGACGATGTCAATTCATTTCTATTGCTGAGGGTTGACATTCCCGGTTTACAATAAACACAAATTACATTAAATTATACCACCCCACTGAAACAAGGAAATTTTGCTAACTTAATTACCATGTTATATATCGCTAAATGCCACCAAATATACAACTAAATTGGATAAAAAGATTTCAATTTTTATCCAAGCCCGTTCTTTTTTTTTGTGGTTTGGGTCAACATTGTTATATGAATTAAATATCACTTCTTTACGACATTCCACTCCTTCTACTTAAGCCGATTTCTCTTGGCTCCTAAAATTGGGCTTTCTTTTCTTTGCTTCAGACATGGTGGTAGCAAATGCACGAACTCGGTTATTATTCAAATTTGCGGTAATTATCATTTATAAACACGATCTGTTTATCTACGTCAATCGATAATTTTTCGAGACCAGTAAACTTAGGGGACCCCTAAGTTTCGCGTATCTTAGGATGGGCATAAGATATCGTTCGCGAATAACACTTAGGACATATCTTAGAAAGCTCCAAAATTTTATCCTAAGTTATATTTTAGGATATATCTTAGATAGGATTTCGCGAATCCGGCCCCAGGATTACAAGGATGGAAGTGGATTACAGTTCATCAATTTTGATTTCGTGACAAGCGATCAAGTTTCCATTGTGGTGAAATTTTGAGTTTTTCAGTGGTTATTTTGTCTTTTTAGTTCATAAAGCTAAAACAAGTTCCTGGTCATAATCAGGAAAACGCGATATTTCAGTCGGGACAGTAGTGTCCCTTAAATAAACACACTGAAAGCGATACAATGTAGTTTGATCGTCTTGCGAGTATTAAGGATAATATTCGCACTGCTAAAACAACAAAAACAAAACAAAAAATACTCACATCATCTTCCTTGTGCTCATAGGTCGCAGTGTGATGTGATATTTTGAACATTGTATTTAGTGCAACTACAGATTAGACGACAAACGTTTACCACTAGCCGACGTTAAGTATAGGAGTGTGATTAATCTTAAATTAGAATCCAATGCAGGTTGGGTAGGTACGTAAATGAGGGATGGAACAACACTTGTGTTTGTGTGAGTTGCAGGGAGGGCAAACGAAATAATGATAAATAGTTGGGAGAGGGATCAAGTCTGCGATAAGCTTGCGGGCATTAAGGTGAAAAAGTATTGTTCCCTGTGTTTCTAATGCTATGAACAGCAGTGGAGACAGTAAACCCTTTGATGGGTCCCTAAACCATGTAATCACGAAAAAAGCTATACAGCTGTAAAGTTCATACACTTTAATGAACCGCTTCTAAAATTGCAAAGTATCATTAAACTGAAAATCATATCCCAGATTTAATATACGAAAAAATGCTACTCTACTGCATATATATCTATAAAGTCATTTGTCGCAAAAGAGTCATTGATTCTCATTTTAAATTATTTTCTGATTAATGACGTCGTTATTTTTCTGAGCGTTTATAGATCTCAACAAGTCAATCAATAAGTAGTAAATAATGTACTTCTTTTGCATCCCAAGCAATCAATTATTGCCAAACAATGAAATGGACAAGCCGAGCGCTAGCCTTGATGTTTTTTTCTCTAAAGGGCTGGTGGCGTAGGGGTTGGAGTTGTACTTGGAGTTGTGTAGACATTCTCGGGTATTTCTTGGGCCACTGGTTCATTCCCCTTTTCGCAGTAGTAACCTCGTAGCTTAGACACCGAATTGGTGGGTTTTGTCGGACATGGGATACATGTACTGTCACTCCATTTTGGCCTGTATGTGTTGGTTTCAGCACAACATCCAAAAGCCGGTTCACTACTGAAGTTGATCGTGCGGCGCTTTTTGCCAGAATCGGGGAGAAAACGCAGTTTAACTTTTGCTATAATGAGAAGGTCAGTGGCTGGTCTTGGGGCGTCCCACTGAAGATTGACATGACCTGTCTCTACAGAAAGACACAGATTCCATGTAGACAAGATAGTCGGCATGATGATGGAGCCAGGTACCCTTGTCACGGTGTCGCAGATTAGAGGTAGGTTGTCGCAAAGGCTGTAAGGATTCATAATTTCTTTCCCTCGTGGACATTTTGCAGGATCATAGCCTTCTTCATATAGAGTCATATAGGTGCTGTGTTCCAAGGGTAGGTTGTAAACGACTCCAGAATTTTCATCTAGTCTGCTGCCTGCAATGGATGTTAATTTGACGTAGGTCTTAGAATATCGCTCACTTCCTTCGGTGGCGTAGTTTCTGAGGGGAAGATACAGCTTGAAGCTTGCGACAAATGGGGCTAAGGTCTCTCCACTAGAAAGCCAATTAAATTGTCGCAACCATGTGCGATTTGCTGGAAGACGGAAAACAACTTGGTTTCCTGCTGTCAGAGATGGTAAGTTGATAAAACCAGTGTCTCCTTGAAACTGAGCTTTGGTTGGTATGAATACAAATCGTTCGTCTTCGTGATAGTGTGTGCCGAAATCATAAGTAACGAGATTGTCGAGTCCATTTTCATCGAAATAATCCCCACTCATGCAAGGCTTGATTCTTTTCCCTTGGTTTATGTACTGCCATTTGTCGCAGTAGAGAGTTGCTTCAAACTGCAGTCTGTATTGCGTCATAAAGAATCCGAGCAATAGAGTAGTCGCGTTCAAACGATCATTCTTAACCTTTATGGATTTTGATAACTTTTTGGCGATGTTGCCGCGCACAACACTGGCGAGGGCATCAACGAGATCAAACTGGAAATCAAATATGTTTTCACGGAGGGCAAAGAACTCGGCCAGAGTACCATCTAGCTTCTCACACAACAACATTCCTCCAGTTACACCTTGTGTAATTGCAGCACCCGTGCCTTCTGCCCCAAACAAGAGATCGCAGGTTGAATCTTTATAAGCAGCCCACAGAGCGTCATTTTTGGCTAAAGCGCTTCGGTCAACTTTGGGAGTGTAACCACCATAGGCTTCAATAAATCTTTGAGAGTCAAAACCAATATCTTCCATTCCATTTTCTTTGATAGATTTTATCATGGTCTTTAAACCAGTTATCTGATTTGCATTGTCCTTAAGGCCATCTGCAAGCTTTGCCATGTCATCGTAAACATCGCTAAAAGTTGCAAACAAGGCGGCACCATGTGCAAGCTCTTGTGTTGCCCTGGCTACTTCACCCGCCTGTTCATAAATGTCGGCTACTTCTACACCAGTAAATATGACCTTAAACGGGTTTAAATGGTTCGCTATCTTTGCCGCAAGGATGGCAATTTCTTCAGCCAGTTGTGCTACTAAAGCAACATTTGCAGCTATCATCACAGCCTCGGTGTCATACTGAACCTTTTCCGATAACGTCGTGGCTCCATTTTCAAAGTCATTAAGTTTTCCTTCGAGAAATGCCACATCTTGATCCGCAATACCTTGATCGTACTTAGCGAGTCCTAGAAAGTATCCCGACATTCCTTCCGCAAGTGTTCCAAGGTTATGATCGAGTTCCTCGATGTTTCCCAGAAGAGTTACATGGTGTAAAGCTTCTTTTTTCAGTTCTATCAACTTCGCGTGATCTACTCTTGAATGAAGTCGCAAATTTCTTGTTGTTAATGGATTTTGTCGGTCCTTTTTTAGTTTCTTCAAGGATTCATAATAGTTGAAAATGTCTCCCACGGTACACATATCATTAGCATCAAGCTCAAGGCAAGCCAAGGAAGCGAATTTAAAGGACTTCTCACGTTGTTCAACTAAGGCCATTGCAGTTGGTAAGTCAGAGAACGCTCTTGCCTCTGCAACTTGATCAAAAAAAACACGCCAATTGTTTAAAGTACTAATGTATGCGCTAATTATGTTTGCCATTCTTTGAACTTCTTCGAGTTTAGTTTGAATGATGGATTTCTCGGGCTCTTCAAGGTGATTATGGCAGAAACCCAGTGCTATAAAATCACTCACTTTGTACCAGAGGAGAGCTCCCATCATAGGTACCGCCTTCGCTATGTCACATGCATTAGTATCTTCTGAGCATGCCTCTCGCACATTTGTTCCATCTGCATCATTGTAAGGATGAGGTGTTTCCGTCCCTGAACACTGATTGACGTTCTTGCAAATCTTGTCTGTCGAGAAAGTGTATCTGTCTTGCTTTCCTATGTCCTCTTCAACGTGAGCGCACATCTGGGCCAGTGGAATATCACTACCTGTAAACGGCTGGGAAGGATACAGTGAGTTCTTCATGGTATTTAGAACAAATCCAAAGCCTCGGGTTGTATAATACGACTCCAAGTTGTTGCTGCGAAACCAATTCATGACGAGAGAATTTTCTGGTTGATCTTTAATCTCCGTAGCTAACGTTCCACTTTGTCCCTCCTGCGTTGTGAAGGTAAGGTTGTAAAGACCATTGAGCTGAAAATAAACTGCATCTAACGAACTTATTAGGTTTTTGATGCTTTGAGAAGTTACTTCTTGGACGAAGGCGTTGATATTAGGGATCACCGAATCTCTTGCGCTTATACTATCCAAGAGCTTCTGTGCCCAGTGAGGATTACGTCTATGTGTAGGATAACGAGGATCTGCTGTAGCTTGAACTTTACTAAGAATTGCAGTAGCTTCAACGAAGGTAACCAGCACTAACATGTAGATGACAAACTGACTGGGAGGAAACCCCATCTTGAAAAGAAGAGTTTTTCGATACCTAGAAATAGGTGACGCTTCCTTCTGAAACGGAAAAGGAAAAAGTCACAATAAACCCTTTCATATGAACTTGTTTCCAAACATTGATAGATTTTTCTATATAACCAAAGGGAAATGATTTGTCTATTATTTACCCGAAATGTTTATACAGGAAAGTTTATTTCTGTTAGAACCGAAATAAGAAAACATCATCGACGGTCATCTTGGCGCTTATTTACTGTTTTTAAACTCAGGAATCGAATTTTAGGTTTATGGTGATTAATGCATGCCAATAAAAGCCCATACAATTTAACAGTTTAAACACACATATGAGCAATTATTATAATTTTTCTTTTAGAAATGTGTTCAGAGACAGACATTTTGCTGAAATGTTCTTGGTAAACCTACCCTTTTAACCTGTAATTTCTGGTTAAGTTGTTCTCCGCTTTTAAAACATGCAATAACACATTTTGTTTACAGGATGCAAATAGCTCTTCCTAGGACAGAGTTAAAAACAACAGTTTTTCCAAAACAGTAGTTTCATTCGGTAGGAAGCTAAAAAATACAGTAATTTTACCTGACTTTTTTTAACCAAATCTTTCAAAGGTGTCGGATAACAGACAAGACTGAAAATAGCCACATGCAATACAATGGGACCCGTTCAAGCGTCCCTTAGTACGATAAAAAATTCTTACATTCGACTATCGGCCGTCAAGTTACCAATATTTCGCTAATTAGTTTGCTATTTCAACCGTCTGTTGCATTCTTTGCGTCAGTGGATGCTAAAGTGGCTTGGCTCGATTAGTTCATAGGTTAACGAAAGTGTCGTGGTTCAGGAAGCAAGCACTGACCTCAAAGGCAAAGTAAAATCTTGCATGTAGCGAGGGAAACAATAAGACATAGAGTAGGTTAAACACAACAAAGAGACTCGAATAATCCAACGAGAAAAGCACGAATACTAAATACATTTATGAAATTTTGGTATATTAGCAAATAATAAAGAAAAAGCAAAGTGAAATGAACGGCGAATGTGACCAAAGAAAATAATGTTCACTCTAGAACTTTCTGGTGCTAGAGGTTTGTATGCTATTATTGCGCACGGCGATTGCCAGATATTAAAACAAAAGCTCTATGATCCTATTTGTTTCCAGTTTTCTTTTAAATTTGTAATGCAAGTTTTATCAAGTGGAATAACACGAGAAAAAATTTGAAATAGAACATTCTATAAAACATGTGCTGTATTTCGACTTATCAAGTAATTAGTAAACCCTTTGCATTTATGTATACTTATTGCCTTTATTGAAAATTATATACCTTAAAAACTCTTTGAGTTGCTTTTAGATGAAGAGTGTGTCAAGACCCTTTAGCCATAAGAATAGATGTAAGATAAAAATAAAAAAGTAAAACGTATGGAAACTTGGATTTAGGGGTTTATTTACCCGTAAAAGGCCTCTTTGTCTATCGCGCAACCTTCATTATAAGGCTGCTGGTCTTTTAATTGTTTGAATAGTTTCCTTTGTATACATCCGAGTTGCATTCGAAAAATGGTTAGGGGTGTGAGTAAACCATTTAATAAAACGCTTGGAATGGCGTTCTACTTTTTTTTAGTGCCTTTAAAGGAAATTATGTGGAGGCTTATATAGTTTGATCTTGTCGGTTGTTTTCTCAATATAATGGAAATTGTACATTTATAAGGTCATTTATGGTGAGGTTAGAAAGAGGATACGCTCTAATGAACAAATGGACAATTCATTGTATCAGACACCGCACGCTGTTGTCACAGTATACTACCTGTTAATATAGGTGCTTCATTATTTCATCTGCTTTTCATGCCAACGTCAAGAAAATCTCCAGTGAAAGAATAGAATCGAATTTGATAGCTGACGGACAAGGAAAGGTAGGAAATGACATGTTTTTATGTTCATACTTATAAATACAACGTGATGATTATAACTGTTAAGCTTTCTGTGTTGTTGTTATCACCGCTCACACCTCAAACAAAGACTTTATGAGCGGGTTTTGTTAAAGCTAATTGCTCTGTTTGGAAAGATAAATACTTTGTAACACAATGTTGACTTTTTCTAGTTAAGATAGAAAACTTTTTATTGCGAGGCTTTGTTTTTATTATTTAAGAATATTTAACTTTGATAAGCTCCAATATCATCTATATTCCTGCTTATTACCATTCTTTAAAAGAAGTATTAAAGACAGTAAATGTTCTGGTTCCCATTGCTACAAGGCGTCACAAAACGATTATTTTACAACGCCCTAGGTCATAATCCTAACGCCTTTTTCGAAGAAAAAGTGGCATCTTTCATTTAAGTTGATAGACAAATTTTGCATCCGATCGAGGTTTCCACTCTTCACCTTCATCAGGAGTGGTAAAATGAAAATCAGATAACGTTCCCGTTCGCATATATCACGTATTATAATTCAACACATTGATACACTGCCCAAATATGGTCAAAAAGTTATCGATATACGCAATGTCTAAATGACGTATATCCAACGATGGATGTAAATTTCGCATTTTAACAAGAGAATGGAAAAAATAACGGACCGGCTTCGATATTTTTCTCTTCAAACTGTGCTTTGTTATCAATGTGTTGAATTATAAAACTATGATATCGCTCAAGCTTGCGTGATAACGCCTAATTTTAGCCGACTCGGCCTACGGCCTCGTCGGCTGAGAATTAGGCGATATCACGCGCGCTTTCGCGCTATAATAGTTAATTGTCGGTTGTTGACGTGCGAACTATTGAAATTTACCTTCATGGAGTTAGTGCGAGGGAACGGTTTCCTTTCGTTAACTGTGTTGTAGTCCAAGGCAGAGTGCCACTATTCAAGGAAACTCTTCTTGTTGTGGAAAAAAATAAAGAAAAAAGTAAAAAGACCCCATCTACTGAAAAGCGGACATTAATCATCCATGTGTACACTGCAATTCCAAATCTCGCTTGGGTTAACTTCAAACTTAAGATTCGTCTTTTGCATTGTATCGAAAGTCAAAAAAGGTTTAAAATAACACATTCCAAGAAAATTTTTAATTGAAGCAAACAAAAGCAGTATCCAGATGAGTCCCATTCGGGAATTTTGTTTGCGTGAAGTGGCGCTGACCAATAAATTTAACTATGAAATCTACATGAAGACATGAACTGGCTTATGCTTGTACTTTTGGGTTTCTCTTGCCTTATTTATTCCAACAAGTCTGAGTATTGCACCTATTATCACAAGTGTTGTTTTATCTTGAAATGCCATTTAAAAGTTGTCAGACCACAGTGAGTATAAGTTGAAAAATATGTCAAACAAAATTGAACTAATGCAAATAACGTTCATGGTCGTGTATATCACGCGTTATCTGTTGTTGAAAATATACAATCGCTTAACTTCAGACGCGTATTTTTTCAAACGTTTACTAACAAAGATTCAATTTCTATTAATTTTAAAGGGAAAAAATAACAAAGTAATTCGGGCTTGTTCGTGGGTAGCGTGCGTAGCTGGCGGTTTTGTTGGCGCGCGATGCTGAAATCGCGAGCGGTGAAGCCGCGAGGGGAATGAGAGAGGCTAGTTCGTAGGCTAAGCTGTATTGCCTTTCGGTTAAAGATGCTTTTATAAAATAGCTCTTCAGACCACAAATGTCTTCGGAGGTTTAAGGAAACGCACGTCAGATTTAAGTTTATTCGTGTTGACATGTTGGTGGTTTCAACGAACATTAAACATTGACAGTGACAACTATATCTTTGCAAAAATTGTTAAAACCTTTATGTAAAGTATATGTATATGCATATGTGTATGTATATGTATATGTATATGTGTATGTGTATGTGTATGTATATGTATATGTATATGTATATGTGTATGTATATGTATATGTATATGTGTATGCATATGTATATGTATATGTATATGTATATGTATATGTATATGTATATGTATATGTATATGTATATGTATATGTATATGTATATGTATATGTATATGTATATGTATATGCAGGGGTGGATCCAGGATTTCAGTATGACCTATTTTTCCGACATTTTGAATGACCTGTTCGCAGTCTCATGGAAATGTGCTTAAAATACCGTAATGTTTACGTTAAGACCGAGAAAAAGCCGAGGAAGTACGCGGGCCGTAAATTCGCCATGTTTGTATAATGTTTATATTTTTGAAAGATTGACTCATTTTACAGAGAAAACAATGCATAATTACAATTATCACGAAAGGTAGATTGAAACAATGCTAAACGACTGCTACTCTCACAGTAGTATTTAATGTGGATTCTGACAAATTTATCTTCAGGGCTCTCTGAAGGTAAAATGAAGACTTTGATCTCAGTATTTGGACTACTTGTGGTCGTTTTTATTTCAGGTAAGTTTGAACTTTTCCCTTCAGGGTTATTGTTTTAGATAACTAAAAATGCATCAGAAAAAAGGCTAAGTATATTCTTAAAAAATTATGGTACTCAAATAACTATTAATACAATATTTTTTACTCCAATATCGAATACCATTCTCATTCATTTATAAGGCACGAAAATGTCTCAGTTATTCGATTTCACTCCTTGAACTCACTGCACGTGCCTTACACCCTATCACTAAATCCATAGGGAGTTTCCCCATCCTTTTAAGCGGTTGTGTCCGGTGAATTTGTCTTCCTTTATTTCAGCGCTGGCTCATTTGAGCATCGGGGTTGTGTTTTTCCTCACCCTCCTCCCCTTCAGCGACGTTGGCTATTTCTGCAATTTTACTTCCACTCTATGGCTTATGCAAAACTTTCCTCCCATATCTTAATAATCATAAGTCATTGAGTGGCTTTAAAATGAATGCAATTTATTACTTGTCATATACCGAACAATCACAACATCGCCTCCCATTGGTGCCAAAAAACCCACCACACATACAAGGTCGGAAGGGCAAGTAATCAACCTCACTTTTCTAATACAGTCAACTCTCTCTTAGCGACCACTCTCTTAAGCGACCACTCTCTTAAGCGACCACTCTCTTAAGCGACCATATTGTGAAAAAACGTTTGGTTTCTCAGTCAAATACCGTTTCGAACTGATTTTTCTTTTAAGCGACCACCTTCCTTAAGCGACTCTTTTTTTCCTGCCCCAAGGATGGTCGCTTAAGAGAAAGTTGACCGTATTTTAATTTGTCAATCATGTAAAGTTTCTATTTGACGATCTCAACGATCTACATAACAAATTATGTTTAATGTTGAATATCCCCAGAGCTAGTTGGAGCGAGTTAAAAACTCAAACTTTGTCGATGGTACTGATACCTTTCCCGCTGGGGTTAACATTAGTATACAGCTGGGTTTTCTAAATTTTATGCACAGCTTTCTAATTTACATTCGTTACAACCAGGTTGGCGTTCATTTCGTTCTTTTCATCGGAACTTGGTCTGCGTCATAGTTACTTCTTTTTGTCTTCTTTTTGTTAGATGACCAAGTATCTGGCTTTTGTTCCACAAAGGTCGCCAATACTGACTGGGCTACTTGTCTTCCTGGTAACTCGTGTCCTCACAACTTTATTCAACTTGACGATGATTTGGAATGTGACACCGGAAACGTTTGTTGTCTTATGAGACCGACATTCGACTTGAACGTAAGCAATTAAATAAAGGATTAATTTTGAGATTTTTCTAGGAAATCTCGTAACTTTTACTATTTTCATGTTCTACTGCGGATATGCATGTCACGCTCTTGATATATTACTAATTCTCGCAGTATGTAGGATGTGTCACAAATAATCCCAGTAAATGACCTACAATCCCGACTTATTTACTTATTACTTTTCAGACATTTTTTGTCGAGCGTTCCGACCGATATATCACGTTTTCAAGATCATGGCCAGGAGCTTGCTTCAACCTTGCTTTATTATCTTGAAATAGGAAGAAAAACATTGGGAACAGTGAAGTCAAAATTCCACAAGAATGGAAATTTCGATTTCTTGACCGCCTATCTCGAAATCCAATTTTATGAATTGTAATTCATTCACTTCCATCCTTGATGCTTCTGTTTTGCACTATATAACACGGAAATGAGGAAGCGAAAGTTTGTTATTTCAGTGGGACACGGTGTCCCTTTCATGCCAGTAAAATCTGACGAAAAAAGTTCGCTCCCCCACACCCTAGACAATGCTGAAGTCCATAATTTGCTGTAAACTGATGCTTGACTTTTTCTTCGATGTCAACAATGTTCAAGGGAAGGGCAGGGGCTTAGCTAGGGGGGAGGGGGGTCCTGAGGTGCCCGTAAACCCCCTTTGTGAGATAATTTTAGTAAAACACAGCGTAGATGTTGACATAATTTGCTGTAAACTGATGCTTGACTTTTTCTTCGATGTCAACAATGTTCAAGGGAAGGGCAGGGGCTTAGCTAGGGGGGAGGGGGGTCCTGAGGTGCCCGTAAACCCCCTTTGTGAGATAATTTTAGTAAAACACAGCGTAGATGTTGACATGACAATCTGGTAAATACCCTGGGTGTGACACAGTGTGAACCCCCCCCCCCCCCCCCCCCCTTAGAAAAATCCTAGCTACGCCCCTGAAGGGAACTAATGAAATAATTACGCTTTTTTCAAAAAAGTGCCACATGTCCCAAACCTATTGGCCGGGGTTATAGCTCGCCATAGTGCCACAGGGCTCAGCCAGGTCATGGGTTCATTTACAGTTGGTCACTGAGGCTTCTTGTCTTTAAGTCCCGCATGCTCCAGACAAACTGAAAACTGTTTACTTTCGGCTTAAATATTAGACGATGGAAAGTAGAAAGTTTCAGAGAATTCTTATCCTGATTATAGACTTCGGGTGTTTATCTTCATTATTACATTTTTTGCTTGTAGTGTCATTTTATGTTTTGTAAGAGCTAAATCCAAGTGATAAGTGAATTTGCCCTGCGGAGTTTATTACTGAATTGCTATTACAAGCATAGTAGAATGGACGGAGAGGGGAGAGGAGAGGAGGGGAGGGGAGGGGAGCGGAGCGGAGATGTAAATAATGTTTTATTGCAATGCTACACTTGTGTAGTAGCAACCTGAAAAAATGAGAGTAGTGGATGACTTGCTCTTGCTTCGCAAGGATGTTAAGGTGGCTCCATATAGAATTTCCAACGAACTGCTCACGTATCTTGGTTTTAATAGAGACGTTCTTTAGTGAATTACAGAGTAACAGTACTTGGGAAAAAATATATAAAGCTTAATAAACGAACGGACAAAACGTCTGTATTAAAACCAAGACAATGTAGAAGTTCGTTGGTAAACTTGCTTTTTTTTTACGTTTATTGGGTTTGTATATGTACAAAAATTGTTGTCTTTTTTTGTGATCGAGAAGCAAAGAAATCATCCCATTTTACTAATTTTTATAAAAAAATTACTGTGTGGAACGCGCGCTATAAACTTTTTAGCTACTTTAAAAAAATCTTAATTATTGTGAAGTCAGCAAAAAATACAAACGCGCGCTCGCGCCATTTTCATGCGCATGCCTCGAGCGTCAAAAGTACTTTATGGAGCCACCTTAAGGTGACTTGACCCAGTTTTCTTGGGGGGGTACCATCCTACTTTGAAGCTCTCTGGTATCCCCACCTTTACTTTTATCGTAAGTCTAACACATAGAATGAATAACATATAGATCAATCTACAATATAATATAAAATATTTGGCGATCGGAGTAAATGTCACGTGGTTATAATGCCACGCCCCTTTGAGGTCTGAGTCGAAAATCTGCTGTTACCGGAATTTTTTCGTAGAAATCTCTCGGCTACACATAGTGTGCATTAGTGCCTTGCGCTGAGCATAATTTCACCAACATCGCAAAGACCCAATTCGAGAAATTCAGTGGTTTCCAAATTTAGGTCATAATTTAAGCGAAAATGATAAGCAAACTTTACACGATTATATCTAATAAACTATGAGACTTATCCCTTTATTTTGGGGATCGTTATAACAGATGAGTCCTTGCAAGTCAGCAAAAAGCTTTAGGGCCTTGTAAATGCGCGCGATTTCGAGCAAAGGAAACATATAGAAATTATAGTTTTAGCTATTTGTTGACGTTTGTCAGCGGATGTACACTCCTGGCTGCAGACGTTACGTGACGGGAATCCCTTCTATTTTTTTATACTAATTACCATATCTCGGTGAGCATTCGGAAGTCAGCCAAGCGTGGTCATTGCACGCGTGCTGAACAAGAATGCTGTATAATGACAGACTAGAAACAATAGACAACTCCCAGAGCACAAACTCAGCCAAAACGCTAAAAATCTTCAATGTTTACCCAAGTTTGGGCTTATAGAAGATAATGTCACAGTTTTTCAATGACCATGAAATTCAGAATCCGGGCAGTTAGTTAATCAATTGTGGCCCTGAAAAATTTGAAGGAAAAAAAAACTACGAATTTTTAAGAAAATGCTTTTTTCGTGAGAAGGACTCTGAAATGCTGACAAACGTCAACAAATAGCTAAAACTATAATTTCTATATGTTTCCTTTGCTCGAAATCGCGCGCATTTACAAGGCCCTAAAGCTTTTTGCTGACTTGCAAGGACTCATCTGTTATAACGATCCCCAAAATAAAGGGATAAGTCTCATAGTTTATTAGATATAATCGTGTAAAGTTTGCTTATCATTTTCGCTTAAATTATGACCTAAATTTGGAAACCACTGAATTTCTCGAATTGGGTCTTTGCGATGTTGGTGAAATTATGCTCAGCGCAAGGCACTAATGCGCACTATGTGTAGCCGAGAAATTTCCACGAAAAAATTCCGGTAACAGCAGATTTTCGACTCAGACCTCAAAAGGGCCTGGCGTTATAACCACGTGACATTTACTCCGATCGCCAAAAATTTTATATTATATTGTAGATTTATCTATATGTTATCCATTCTATGTGTTAGACTTACGATAAAAGTAAAGGTGGGGATACCAGAGAGCTTCAAAGTAGGATGATACCCCCCCAAAAAAACTGGGTCGAGTCACTTTAAAGGGGCTATGTCGCAAGGTGATTCTGCGCAATGAGTTCCTGTCATGTGACGTCACCTGACGTCACACATGTCAAATTTATATTGTTCCCTCCCGGATCGCGGCAAGTTTTATCGCGCTTGCACTCGTGTCGAACCACGCGAGGTAAACAAACACACGATTGATTTCGCTTTAAAATTCCTCCCCAACTTCCACCACTACTAAAAGACATCGAATTTTTCGAAGGTACGACCAACAAATCGCAGAAATAATTTAACAAAAATCTAGCCAAGTAAATACTCTAACTAATTTGTATACTTGAGATCGATCCTTCTACGCAATACGACGGGATGGAACGGATTGCAGCGAATTCGACAGTAATGGCCGCCAACTTGATAAAAAGCCACCGGACGTTTTTCAAGTTGTTAGTACCCAGTACTCACCCGCCATCCTCGCGACATAGCCCCTTTAATGCAATGAACTTATGAACAAATGCAGAAGGATTTTGATTTTATTAGATAATTTGTGTTATTCATGTACTTGTTTTGCCCCGCCACGATTACCTTTCCAGCTATTTGCAGGGCAAACCAATCCACCCAACTCTTGTATTGTTGTACAAAAAATAAATTGTTGTTGTTGTTGTTGTTAAAATACCCTAATAAGTATCATTTGAAAGATTCGAGAAACTGTGATTAAAGTTAAGGGAATTATATAAAAGTTGCTATTACAAATGAGGTCATTGTTTATCGTGGTTTGTAAGATAGATGAATGCTTATTCATTTGTCACGTTGAGATGTTGACGTTTCGACTTCTTTAAGGTCGCGGGGGATACCTGGCCATGAATAAATTCATAAGGCAAAATTTTGGCAGAGGTGTCACTTTGTAAAACGTTATATCGTGAACGTTTGAAAGCCGATTTTACTCAAATTTAACAGAGATATTGGCGAATAATGGAAGTGCATAAGGATTGTTTTTTATTGAAGGGATCGCGCTTTGCGGTAATGCTATAAGCCATTAAAGTTATTATTTTTAAAAACGTGGTTTTGTGTCCAAGTTTGCTCCTCGAGAAGAACACAAAGCAAAACGTCTATTGTGTCATATCTGACTACGATTTTTTGATTTCAATTTTAATTAAAAGTTATTAGCTTTTAAAGTAGTAAAATTGTCCATGTTAGAATTTAAAGCATCATATTTTCCCTTTGAAAGCCTATTTAAAAATTTTGAGTCAGATATGACAATCTATAATACAACTAGTTTACCTCCCTGCAGTGTCAACTCATGAAATTCTCTATCCGCGCTGAATTCTTGGACACAAAATTGCTTGTTTTTACGCTTCCGAAGGCTTCCCGAGCAAATACGAATGCAAAAAATATATATTTATGGTAATTTTGCTAATTTTAATCCACGGGCTATTGTCAACACTTCATGCAAAAAGAACAATGCGTTGAAAAATAATGTATTTTACCAGAAAGCGCTTTGCACGTCCAATTATTGATGCAAAAACATCACCCAGTTCGTGAATATTTCGCGCATTTTCGGTATCAGCCATCGCACTTCGTGCATACTATTTTCATAAATTCATACTGATGAGCGGAACCTGTCCCCCGCAACCATAACTGCTGGTCTTTATTAGGCGATGAGGTTTAGTGATATGCACCAATAGCAGCGAATCAACGTGCCACATAAAGCGACACAAAATAAATCGACCTCATAGCCTGATGAAGACCAGCAGTAATAGCAGTCGAAACGTCGCGATCAACATCTCAAAGTGAATCCCTTGTGAGAGAAATGAATAAGCATTCATCTATTTAAGATTTGTTTTTTTATTATTCTTGACAGGTCATAGACGCTCCATGTATAATTGGAGGTGTGTCAGAAGGAGATGCTGCTGTCAAATATAAACACAGATCGCATCATTAATATTCTTTTAGTAATAATAAAAAGAGAAAATCTTTAATTTCTTTGGCGTTAACGTTGTTTTTTTATACTTTGGATTTGGTAAAATCTACAACACTCCAAATGTGTTTGTTGCTCGATGCGTGTGTGTATGATAGCCAAACTGAAAATAATCATGTTATGTGGTTCTAACGTTACTGAGATAATTGCTATTGTGTGACCATTCACATGAAAGCTTGTAGGCGGCACTTTCCTAGGGTAATGTTTGTTTCTCATTTTTTTGTTTAGCAAAATTGCTGTTTTTTTTGCTGCCGGCAGGCAGTTTACTAATCATGTAAAATCGAGAAATTTTCTGTCTGTCCGTCTGTCTCGGTTTTCCGAAAGTAACAATGAATTGTTTAAGAACCAATCAAGAGCGGAAGAAGAAATACTACGAAACTGTCGGCAGTCTCGGGAGAGTGTCGGCATCCAATCAAAACAAAGTGATGACAAGCCGACTCGAGCATGCATCTATGCACGACTTTCGCTGTTTATGCTTTCGACGACGCTTTCGACTGGTTTTCAAGCGGTTTATCCTATTCATTCGAGTTGGTAATGTCTGGAAGGACGCTGGAAATCAATTGAACATAGACGAAGGTTCTTTTCTGGGCCAACGTAGTTGCTGGATCTCTGTGGAATAAAGCAAGAAGTTATCAGATTTTCCTTGCTTCTTTCCGTTCTGGTTTGTTTCGTTGAGGAGGTCAGATACTTTTAAATTTATGTTTTTGTTTCGTCGAGGATGTATTTTTTCAAAAGGATGGATATTCATCGTTTTCGCTACCCGCAATGTTTTTGTTCCGTTGAATAAGAGATCAGTTATAGTTGTTATGTAAACTATGTTGACTGCGGGACTGCGGGACTGCGGGACTGCGGGACTGCGGGACTGCGGGCCTCGGTACCATTTCTATTTTATGCCGTTGAAAACAATCTTGCAATCTGACCTAATTTGTTATAGCAAATCAAGTTCGCGCCGAACTTTTTTGTGCTGCCATCGTCAAAAGGACGCTTTGTAGGCATCAAACTCTCTTAATGCTTTTGGGTGATCGTATCGCATAGGTTTTTGAAGGTTGTTGCACAAGCTGTAAGGATTTGAAATCTCTTTTCCATTTGAGCACTGGGAGGATTTATAGTCCGTGTAGTAAACGGTTAGAAATTTGCTGTGTTGTATACTACGTCCGAAGTATCACTTGTCATACTTCCAGCTATGGAAGTTAACTGGATACGTGTTTTAACTGGAAGGTACAGTTTAAAGCTCTCTACAAAGGAAGCCGAACTATCTTCACGAAACCAGTGCCGCCATTAAACTACAATAGTGTGTATATAGACACTTATTTTTGTTCTTCTCTCTCATCGCGTGCCCCGCGCTCCGCGCTCGTTACTCGCGCTTCGCGACTCTCGGTCCGACATCTACTAAGTATAAACTGAAAGAGAGTTCCGTACTCACGAGTTGGCTCATAGAAACTTTGATTTTTCCCAACAACGTTTCTTCAATTAGGTAAATTACGAAAATACGATTGTAAAACTTTCTCAAACGGAAACCAACTCCAAAAAGGTAAGCGTAAATTGAGAATATCTGCACCAATTTCTTTTCTTCAATGTCTAAAAAACGTCTCCTTCTAACAGGTGTTATTTACTTTTAAATTATAGGTTTTCTAAAGAAACGAATCAAGAGGTAACTAATTATGATGCCTTAGTTCTAGGTACAATACAGGTGTAACTGATTTGAAAAGTAAACACTCGTTTATTATACTAAAAATAAGTTTCAAAAAAGGATGTTTGCCCGAGCATCTCTGAGCTGCTTTTTGTGTTGTCTTGATTGACTTAACCTTAATTAAAAGCTGCAAGAAACACTTAAACAGAAATTGGACTTTTGGTCTCAGACTTAGTTAACTTTGATGAGTTAAACTAAACAACTAATCGCTTAAAATTGGCTATAAAATCAAGACCGACGTTGCAGCAAAGGATAATTATTTCCTTACTGTCTAATAAAGACTAATTATTATTATCGCGTTTGAAGAACGCAATCCTAATTTCATGTTGGTTGTCCTGTGGTTTATGTGCAGTAAAATTTGAGATTCTTTGGCGGACGGTCTTCCAAATGGCCGCCCCTATTGGTTTTTTTCAGGGGCTCATTTCCGCCAGAAATTCCTTCGAATGCGTGTTCATAATCTGTGACTACTGCTAGTTATTATTATTATTATTATTATTATTAACGAAAGACCACAAACAAAAGAGCTTTGTGCAAAGTTTATTCGTATTCTCTTCTTTTAACAAAAAGTTTCAATGGTTTTCTTTATTTCTATTTTTCGTTCTCTTCTGCATCGCCTGATGGAGTGCCTGCTAAGCATGGCGAGTTTTTGACCTGCAAGAAAACAACGAGATGACTGTCAGCAAACTCAACCTTTATAGCGAAGTTCTGGAGGGCCGAAGGCCCGCTCGCGGAGCTCCATACACATAAAACCCATGCCTGTAAGTTTTCAAAGTCATGGCTAGCGGAAGGTTTCGCGGGCGCGTCCGTACATGTGTGTCCGTCCGTCCGTTGCGCAGGGCTAACTCGCGGGAACCTATATTTAAAGTTTTGAGAAGAAAATTTTGTTGACCATTTTTATGTGTTTTTGTTCATTCATTTCATAGGTTGAAAAGCGATTTCATTTAAGCAAAACAAGACTTGGATTTTATAGTTCTAACTTTACTCGCGTTGCCTTATGCAAAAACGTCTGTGTGTTTTTTGCAATTTTGATTTGGAAATCAGTTTCTCGGGTAATTTTTGATACGCAACAGATGTATTTTGCTCGTAAATTAGTCACAGTAGTTAGTCTAGACTGAGAAAAAGTTATAAAAACTTTTGTTCTGGGGCCATCGTAGCTTGATAAGAAATAGAACACAAACCGCGGTGATAAACATATTGAACTTATTCATTTTTTATAAAACTTGACGTTTCGTATGCTACTACATACATTTTCAAAAGTGACCGTTACAGTGTTGAAAACTATACTTATATAGTATTGAAAAGGGACTGGGACCGAGATTAAGTACAAAACTAAACAGTTGATCTATAAAAAGAAACAGCTAATTAATAAAGCATCAGCTTCTCGCTACTGACGTTTGCATTAAAAGCTGGCTTCAGTTCTTGTATAAACAATGTTTCTTTGATTTTACAGTGGAAATCAGTTTTGGACATAACATAACATAACATCTATGTTTTGGACATAACATCAAGTGGGATCATTTTGATATCTTAGCGTCGGGCAAAACTGATTTCCACTGTAAAATCAAAGAAACATTGTTTATACAAGAACTAAAGCCAGCTTTTAATGCAAACGTCAGTAGCAAGAAGCTGATGCTTTATTAATTAGCTGTTTCTTTTTATAGATCAACTGTTAAGTTTTGTACTTAATCTCGGTCCCAGTCCCTTTTCAATACTATATAAGTATAGTTTTCAACACTGTAACGGTCACTTTTGAAAATGTATGTAGTAGGATACGAAACGTCAAGTTTTATAAAAAATGAATAAGTTCAATATGTTTATCACCGCGGTTTGTGTTCTATTTCTTATTGAGAAAAAGTTGTTTTTGTGAACTTTTGTACGGACTAAATGTGTTGTGCAGACGGTCGCGTAATGCTGCTTTTGACTGAGAATTGCTAAAATTGAAAAATATCCCGGTCGTCAATCCTAATTCTTGTGCTTTCGACCTTCACCTTAGTTAAGCTTTTCATCAGCTTTCTGTTCAGAGAGCTCCGCTGTTAGGCTCAGCCTATCGATACATATTACGGGATATCGAAAAGTAGAAGTACATTTTATTAAAAGAAAAATCACATTCCAAAATTATTTACAAGAATAAATTGCCAAAGAAGAAGAAGACAAACTGCACATGAATTATTTCAAAAGATTAAACAACCCACGATTTTACTATGAGAGTCTCATAAACAATTACCTTTGTCATTACCTTGTTTAGTCTCAATCCTATTACAATATCAAAGGGCTCTGAGAGCCATCTCATTCATGCGAAACAAGGAAAGGTTAATTTTAAGAGCAAATTAAGGGGCCAGTAGTTATCTTGAACCAAAGATAAAGAAAGTGCAGACTTTCAACTTTTTGAGTTAGCAAACAAATTAAGGCATAACTAAACAATCTAAAGGCGTAAGAGCTAATCCCTGAAGGTGTAGTACACATCACCATGAATGCGACAGGAGTCATCTCAGGCTTTTTTTATCAGTGTTAATTCAGTAAGTGCGTGTGAATACTATTAGTGTTAGCTTTAAAACTATTTTTTGAACGGTTAATATGGGTTTGATAACTTTGATTGGTTTTGTTATGCTAACGTAAATTGTTAATTTAGTACCTTTGGGTCGGTTTGCCTGATGTAATACCGAGTTGAAAGGTATCTGATGTTGGCAAAGTGGGTAAGCTTGGTTAATTGGACCAGTTTGGTTCTTATATTATGGTTGTAAGACATAAAAGATTAAACAGGAAATTTAAGCCCTTTTGTTCTGACTAACTGCTTACAGTATTACTGAATAAGTTCTGTTTTTAGCGATCGAAAAAGACGTGCTGTTCTGGTTGTCTTCTGCCATATAGTTTGCCGTTATTAGTAAACCGCCTCATATGTAAGATAACGTTGCGTGATATCGCGCGCGATTGTGTGACAAGCGGTATACGTGAACTCGCTTATTTTGTTCAAGAAAGGTTGTTAAGGTCATTTGAAGCGCTATTAAACAAAGACCCGCACTATAAAGGCTGGTTTTTATTGGCGACTGAGTCGTAGTCGTAGTCGGAGTCGTAAGAAAGCTTCCGACCTAGGAAAAATCGAAAATCGGAGTCGTAAGCGGAGTCATAAGCTAGACGGAATCGGAGTCGGAAGAATCAGAACGGTTTCATTTTCTTCCGATTCCGCTTATGACTCCGACGCTTATGATCCAGTGAAAACTAGATTTTTGGAGTCGCAAGCAGAAGCGAATAAACCAATCACAATCCCCATTCCTTGCTTACGACTCCAACAATCTAGTTTTGACAAGATCGTAAGCGACGGAATCATAAGCGCAATCGGAAGCTCCGCTTACGACTCCGTTTTTTTTTCAGTAGATACGCTTTCGATTACGACTTCGACTCCGACTCCGTCGCTAGTGAACACCAGCCTTAAAAGGGATAGCTCCGTCTCCTCTTTGTCACTCCATCACTGCTTCAACGGCTAATGAAAGATGGCTGACACTGCGAGCAACATGGTCGAAGACCGTAGCACCCCCAAAAAAGTCTAATTCTACCTTCACCAGTTCAATGTTTTATAGGACACCCCCTTTTACGAAAATATAACTAAAAAATAATTTGAATGTGTGCTTCTTTCAGCATGAATATAATGCTTTAGCTTGCCAAATTTGAATTTCGCGCCGTTCTCCAATGGCTAGCGGATGTATAGCCTCTTCCAGGCGTTCAGTTAGTGGGGCGCGAAAGAAAAATCGGGCGCAGGAGAAAAAAACCGAGGGGAGGCTGCCCAGCCTTCCCTCGGTTTTTTTCTCCTGCGCCCGATTTTTCTTTCGCGCCCCACTAACCGAACGCCTGGAAGAGGCTAGCGGATGTACAACAGCGCTCAGTCTACGCTCCTCTCAGTTTTTTTCCTTTGTGAGCCTACAAAATAAATGACCTGTGGTCTTTCTTATTTGCCATGCTCAGAGCCTGGTGTTCAGCAAGCGTGGCTCGGATCATGGCGGACGTTGGGCAATTTTTGGGTCAACTTCTGTCCTGAATTGAACCGTTTTGCTCACTTTGCTATTGCTTCTTATTCTATTTTAAAGTTAACATTCGATTATTTTTTATTCTGGATGTCAACGAGGCCGTTTTGTTTAAAAGAGGCGTCCCAAATGATGACTTTTCGGCCGAATCTTGGGCGTCATCAACGTACAGAGCTTCGATCAAGTTGCCGATAAGTGAAGGATGTGAGTGTGGATATAATTCACACAAACGTACAGTACTTGTGTTTGTTTGCCTTACATGTATGTTTTGGCCCAAGGAGAGTCTACTGATTTATGTGAAATTCATTTGAGAGCAGACCTTTTGTAAACAGTATTTGTAGTTTATATCCTTTCGCCGTCATGAATCCGTATAGCGGCTTTAGAAGCTATATAAAAAGGTGGTAGTAGCTTTGTTTTTTTCTTGTAAGAGATCGTCCGATTGAATTTTCGTTTCGCCGACGACTCTGAGATGGTCGGCATAGAGTTTTTGTGGAATTATTTCTTTACGTACAGTTTTCAATCAATTCGAGGTCAGTAACAAAAACTACTTTGATTTGTTATCGGTCCCAGAAAATGTGCTCCGGAATTTTACGCCTGCCTACGGTGGCCGAGAGTAGCCAGCAAAATTCGAAAGTCGATTTGCAAAATTCAAAATTTAAACTTAAAAGTCGATTTGCAAAATTCAAAATTCAAAAGCAAAAGTCGATTTCCAAAGTGAAAAGTTCAAAATCGAAAATTCGATATTGCAAAGTAGAAAGTCAATTCCGAATTTGCAGTTTCGTAAACTCAGTTCGCAATTCTCAATTTCAACTTTGACCACCCTCCCCTCCCCCCTCCCCTAACTTTTTTCTCGGAGGAGAAGACTGGGGCATGACAAGTCTCCTGGAGTATCACCTTGCAACAGATCTCATTGTACGTGTTGTGAAATTCTGATTGTCTGGCATGTCTCAGGACGGGGTCATGTCTAAAAATGATCAATATCATCGAAGAGTAGAAATTCATTTATACTGTGATCTAAAGGCGCATTTCTCTCTTAAGTCTTACTGGGAAAGCTCTATGCTTTTTAAATACTTTTTTAGCGATGAGTGGTACTAGTGTTTAGCCTGTCTATTTAGACATGCTTGTGAAAGCCAAGCTGTAAAGGCTTAAAACAATACAATGGTCACACAACAGGAGTCGACCCCATTTATAACCACTTCGAATAATTCTGGAATGTCCGTTTGGACGAAGGAAGTCTTCAACTTTCCCCAGAAGGAATCGGATAAATCCATAATGTGCCTAATCTAGCAGATGGAAGCAGATCTGTTGCAAGGTGCTCCCCCGAGAAAAAAGTTAGGGGAGGGGGGAGGGGAGTGTGGTCAAAATCAAAATTGAGAATTGCGAACTGAGTTTACGAAACCGCAAATTCGGAATTGACTTTCTACTTTGCAATATCGAATTTTCGATTTTGAACTTTTTACTTTGGAAATCGACTTTCGCTTTCAAATTTTTAATTTTGCAAATCGACGTTTGAGTTTGAATTTTGAATTTTGCAAATCGACTTTCGAATTTTGCTGGCCACTCCCGGCGGCCACCGTACCTGCCTGTCTACGCGTGTCTGACCAATTAGTGTTCACCCTGGATCCAGAGGTCCGTTCTCTGAACATCACGAGTGAAATTAACCGCATAAACGGGCTTCGCCGCTCGGCTCTCCGGTTTTCACTAAAAAGAAAAACGTCTGGCACCCAGGGTAATAATTAGTGTTATATTTTTGCATACTTTGTGCGGTCATGTGGCTGAATTTGTAATTTGTCCCTATAAACAACTTATTAAAAAGAGATAATATAGTAATTACTATATACTTTTTTTAATTTTGAGAGTATATTATGTTTTGCAAAACATCGGTGCGTGAAGTTCTTTTCCGTGAGTTTGTACCGTGAATTGGTGATGTTGACAGTTTGGTGTCTAGTGTGAAATGACTGGCGGCTTGGCCAGGCCAAGGTTCATTTTGTAGGTAAGAACTGCAAACTGATCCTTTTATAGCGCGGGTCCGTGTTTAAATTAAGTCACCTCTCCATATAACGTGACCTGTTCTAAAGACGTTTATTTTCTGTGAGTAAATAACGTTTGTAGGATTAAAAAAAGGATTTCGAGTCACCTCCGAGCTAATGTTGTACAAAATAATTATTATCATTGAGTCGTCTATATACCTATGGCCTTCGAGTATTAATGGCAGTTGCCCGAGAAAGATCGTTAGCAGCGTGTCTGATGCTAAATAAAGCATAAGGCGAAAACGTTCTAGCGTTTTTAGAATATCGTTACGCAATGTATGTACGTGAATTTGCCGTTATAGGTAACGTTACCAATGCTAGTAGTGTTTTTATTGAGGGAACGTTGTGAGATATAAAAAGTTAATCAAATGATGACATGTCCTGCGAGCTCAAAGCCATTCATTTAATTAATTGAAGTTACTAATTACTGCTTTCCTCAAAAATCGCGACGTCAAACTGCCAACAAAACAAATTAAGTTTAAAAAATTTAAACTGGAGACATGGAGTCGCGACTTTAGAGTGCTTTTCTTTATCTTGTCAATTAAAGTGTTTCGATACAGTTTTCTGGGGGTGATACCTACATTTTTCAATGGGCTTTTAAGCGGTCTTCTCCAAGTCAGATCAACGTGAACTTTTCACCACTAACTGGTTTTGAATTGAAGTTTGGCAAGATATATTTTCTTGTAAAATCGATATTACGATGACGAAGATAAATAGGAAACTTCGAAATCAGTAAAAGTGAAATTTTGAGCGTTTAAAGTGCCTATCACCCCTGAAAAGTTATTTTCAGAATCGCTATGTACATTGAATAGTTGAATGGTAAAATATTTCTTGTTTTGAACGTCGTGTTTGTGAGTTATAGAGATTTGAATTTACAAAATGCTAATTAGATGACGTCAACCCGGGAATTTGCCATTATTTCTACGCCAATTTACAATGCGCAGTTTACAGCTTGAGGATAATTAATTTGATAAATACTACAAATAAACCGTGGATAGTCAATTGATTCGTAAAAAAATATTACTCGGAGGTGAAAACAAGTTGTTGTATAAGAAATGATTCTCGGGTTGACGTCATCTAATTAGCATTTTGTAAATTCAAATCTCTATAACTCACTGACACGACATTCAAAACAAGAAATATCATTTACCATTAAACTATTCAATGAACATAGAGTTGATACTGAAAATAACTTTTTAGGGGTGATAGGCACTTTAAGATTTCGCGTTGAAAATCCCACATAGATATCTTAAAATATGGTATATGGTATATGGCATATATATTTTGCAGTAATAAAAAAAATTCTGCATGTTTTTTTTTTTCAAATAAATCGCAATAACATTTCAAACCTTACTATTTGTATACTGGTAATAAATTAATCGTGAGTTTGTACCGTAAATTTTGTGAATTACTTCAAGATGGTGTTAAAAAGTAGCTTGATGTTATGTTTGCACACCTTCAAAGTTTTGTTTACTTTCACTTTGCGATCTTAAGAACTACCTTCTTTCCTAACATCGCTCCATGTGCAATTTTTAGGTAATTTTCTATTTCAATCGCTTTTGCAAAAATCTTAGGAACGGCTCGATAGATTTTTTTTAAAACGTTCACCACGCATGCTTACCGATGTGAAAAATATTATCTAAAAGTTGTTTTTGACATTGATTCACTGGAACGCCTTTGAATTTATTGATGAAGACAAGGTACGAACCGGCCAAAACGTTGTGTTACAAATTCACTTTTTAAAGTTATGCTCAGTAATGATTTCAAATCAACACGCACTACATTCCTCCGTGATTGAAACATTTCAATGTATGCTCGTTGATGCAAATTTCTAAGAGGCACTTAAAGGGGAAGTATCATGGGGATTTGGTGTCATTTCAAAAAGCAAAAAATGTTATTATATGATCAGAAACCGAAAAATAAAGCTCCAATAGTGTGATAAATTATCACAAAATATATCAAAACTGTCGATTAGTGTCTCTGGTCATAGACGGACTGGGTCTCAATGAATTACAACTTGAAAAAAATTAGGCTAATCTTTTTCAAGTTATCACATTTTCGTCTCCAAATGGGCTAGAACAGACCATAATCTGCCTCTCTTTCAAGAATTGGTTAATTTCACTCTCTTGGTGTTTTAATATTACTTTGTAAATAAGTAAAGGCATTGTAAAATGGCTTTGACCAAAAAAACATCAAAATTCCCGTGATACTTCCCCTTAATGTCGCGAGTCGCATTTTCCTTGTAAGTAAGGTTTGAAATGTTATTGTAATTTATTTGAAATCAAACATACAGAATTTTTTTATTCCTGAAAAATATATATTCCATATACCATATTTTAAGATGTCTATGTAGGATTTACAATGGGAAATCTTAAACGCGCGAAATTTCACTTTTACTGATTTTGAAGTTCCTTGTTTATCGTCGTTATGGTGATATCGATTTTACCAGAATATTTTTTTAGCCAAACTTCAATTCAAAACCAGTATAGTGAAAATTTCACGTTGATCTGACTTGGAAAAGACCGCTTAAAAGCCGACTACTGAAAAATGTAGGTATGGTCTCCAGAAAACTGTATCGAAACTTAAGCCCCTGATAGTGCCAATGTCCTTGAATCGAAAAGCTGAAATCGCTTATAAAATGCTTGTTAAAATGCTTGCTTTGGCATTCAATTCACGCCTAGAAAATTTTTCTTGTAAACAAATTCTCCTGTGCCCGCCTCGAATAACCCTTGCTAATTGCGGGCACAAGCTTTGTAAACTTTTGACCTAACTTGAAATAAAACTTGTTTTTGTTTGTTGTTGTTTGTAATTATCACATCGAGTCGCGACTTTACAAAAACTATTTCTGGCGCATTCAAAACATCTAAACGTAACATAAATAGACCATTGTCTGAAACGAAACATTACATATTAAATTGGCTTGCAGAAAGAGCAGACACGCGCGAGAATCCACGCTTTCGACGCTTTATATATGCCTTTGCGATCAGCGGACAGCGATTTGAGCGAATAAGCCTCAAACAAAGAGCGAAAAAAAAAATCACCCAACTGATAAATGATAACTTTCTATTTTAATTCCACATGCAGTATAAATCGGTAACGTGAGATGTGAAAAGTTAATGAAATGATGACATGCCAATACCCTGGCGAATTTAACAATAGCACAGGGGGTACTCCCCGAAAATTTTAGTGGTGGTGTGCGGCGCGCTTCTGAAACCCTTATCCTATTCCAAACCATATCCTTTGGTGACGTTATATAGCTTATAAATTATAAAGAAGTACCCCCCCCCCCCCCGGACAAAAGTTTAAGACTGAGGGACATCGAGTGCATATCTATACCCGTATACTATATCTCGTTCACGCTTGTGTGATGAGCGAGATAAAAAACGAAACAGTAACGACACTTGCCTGTAAGTCTAAAACTGGCCCCAAGAGACAACACACCCTTTTCTTATATGGGGGTGTTCTACGACCGTATGGAGTGCAGTCACCGTCATCTTCAAGTTTCTTGAAATTGTGCGGACACACATCTCCATCCCCAGCGACGAGGCAAGCTGCCCATGGTGTGTCACCAACACCTTTATCACTGCATCTGCCGGATACTTGACGATCTTGGAAGTGAATAAGAGAAACCAATTGCAATTGCAACTTAAGCGGTCAAATAGACTATTGAGTAATGCACCTTGTTACTCAGTAATTCTACTTTCTCAAGTCTCTTTTTGGCGATTATAGTTATTGACTAATTTTCTTAGCTTGAGCTTAGAAGACCTGTGTATTTCATTGGCTGCATAAGCACACACGCAATCATAAAACTCCAAACAAACCCTATGAAATGCAGCTGCAAACACAAGTTAAAAACATTTATCCCAATACTGGCGTTTCTCATTGTTTGTATGGAGTCTTGCATAGATAATCAGCGAATAAAACACACATTAGTCTCAAGTAATAAGAAAGGCACTTGCTTACTACTTTATACTTACCGTTTTTGTGTTTGTGTCGCTTCCGTGCACTAGTAACTTAAATCCGGCGTAAGTAATTGAACGTAATCGAAGGCTATAAATTACGATTAGATTACAGGACGCAATTGAACTTGCAATTTTTCTTTTGCGTTTTGTTGTTCTGTCCTCACGAATGCACATCGAAAACGCAAATTTTCCAAAAACAAACTCTTGAAAACGTACTATTTGGAATTAAAAACGTGAAAACGCACTTTTTGGAAAGTGAAAACGCAAACTCTTGAAAACGCACTATCGCAAACTTTTCAAAACGACTGGTCATGATGTTTTGGCGGATGGTTTAGGTTCTTACTTTGTTTTATAAAAAATATATATAAAATTGGTAGTTATCTAGCAACCTTTGTGACATTTTTAGGTGTTATAGAATGGGATCCCCATAAAGAGGGGTTCCCAACATGAACATTGATTTGCATCAATGGAATAAATTATGGAGGTTGATAAAAAATGTATGGGTGGGAGTTGTTGTGAGTAGTGCAAATAAAAAGAAATATTAGTCTGTTAAATTAGTTGTTAATTGAGGGAGCGACTTCTGCAACGCAGCACACTACAACCTCAATGTGATAAAGGAATAAAAATTTAAATTAAAATTAGTAAAAATTGAAAATGTGTTATGAAACAGTCAGTGTTTTTAAGGTTGGCATATGAACAAAGGGAAGATAGCCTTTCTCAAAAGTTAGCATTTGATTGGAGGAAATAAATTTATATTGTGAGGGTTGGAATTAGGTCTAAGGGGATGGTTTCTCCACCCTAGGGATTAGCAATTGTAGAGGGGGGAAAATAACCCATGTGCTAGGGGTTAGCAGTTGTAGAAAAGAAAAAAAAAACAATTTGCTAGGGGTTAGTATTTATAGAGGGGAAAAAAACCCACTTGTTAGGGGTTAGCAATTGTAAGGGGGGGGGGGGGGGGGGGGACCCATTTGCTAGGGGTTAGCATTTTCTTTGGGGAATGGTAACCTTGTTTTAAGGGCTATCGGTTAGGTCTAAGGGAATGGCTTCTCCACCTTAGGGGTTAGCAATTGTAGAGGGGGAAAAAACCTATGTGCTAGGGATTAGTATTTATAGAGGGATGGTTTAGGTTCTCGCTTTCGTGTGAAAAAGTACAACAACCCATAAACGATGGTATATTTTGTTTCATTTCGATAGAAAGGAACCGTTTGAAAACGCAGACTTTAAAACTACTGGTCCGGTAAGTTTTTATGTTGCTTAATCAGTGTCGAAAGTAATTAGGTTATAGGTTTTATAGGTTATAGTTTTCTAATTTTTTTATTTAGTTTATATTTCTATTATTTTTATGATACCTACTATTATCAATTTACCTTTTTTATCTCTATTTTATGCAGGCTTTGCTGGTCAAATAACTAAGTGTATCGACCACCTAAAATAAACTGTCAATTGTCTATTTCGTTTTGCATTGCTACACTTTTTGATTGGCTAAAAAAATCTCGCGATACTTTCTCAATCAATCAGAAGAAAAACCAAAACCAATCGTGACTTGCTCTCAGGCGTCTTGGCCTCGACTGCATTTGAGTTATGATCTGTTCATTCAATTGTCTGCGTCTGTTGTGATTGACCTTGACTCAATTAAAAATCATTATATTTGTGTCAGTTTCATGTGGATAAGTAAAGTTCGCAAACTATTGAAAAGGTATTCGTGTAGGCGTGACCTTAGAAAGAGAAAGCATTTGAAGTGATAGCGACTTGATTGGACATTTAGAAAACAGGTTATTTGAGTGCTGCTAAACTCTTTTGTAGTCAGCGACTTGATTGGATATTTATAAAACAGGTTGTTTGAGTGCTACTAAACTCTTTTGAAGTCATAGCGATTTGATTGGACATTTAGAAAACAGGTTATTTGGGTGCTGCTAAACTCTATTGAGATTTTTCAGAACTTAACGTAAAAGGAATAAATTACTTTCTTTTATGGCAAAAAATACTCAAAGTATATTATTACATATCTATAGAGTTACAGTAAATGCCATTTAACCAGTGAGAGCACGCGGATTTTAAAGTGTATATGACATGAATTTTTTTGTTGTTGTTTTTGGTCCTTTGATATGTATAAAAAAATGTTCTGAAATTGAAATGCGTAAAAAAAATAAATTTCCCATAGTTTTGGGCGTCGGAAAACTCCAATTTTCCCAGTAAAAATGTCCCGGAGTCTGGGGACGAGTGTAGGTTGAGAGCCCGGCTCGTGACGTCACATGACGTCACTTGATTTGTTTGCTGAGTACTATGATTTTACTTCTGGTATAATTCTGCTATTTTCTCGTCTACAAATGTCCAGCGATCTCATCGGCAAAATGTCCAGTGATTCAGAACTCAGCGATTTATCTGATTCTGCAGAAAGTATAGATATGAGCGAAGGTTAGGAAAGAGAATGGGGAGTCGTAGAAAGCGAACTAACTCCATATCAAGACGAACCACGAAGCCGGTGATGATGACTCCGAGGAAGAAAAAGATCTCGATGGCCTACATGTAACTCCTGCCGATTTAGAGAAGAAATAACGAAAGAACTGTAAGCGTGGATTCTTGGTTAGTAGAATTATTCAAACTGATGTCCATTCAGTTAAGTTACAGCGCGAAATGATGTCTATGACCATCTTTGTTGTGTTGTTATTTATGCCAGGTGCCACTGCGAACGATGCAATGCGGAGTTGTTGGTTGGATCACTGGAATTTCGCTGTTGCAGAAAGTCACCAGTTCATCGGGAAAAATGGTGTTTGATGGCTCTATTGTTAGTTGCACCAACACCAAGACTACGATGCCATAACAAACCGAGCAGTGCTTCTTCGAGTGGCCCCTTTGTTGAGAAGCAAAGATGGTGGAACTTATCGCCGCCGCGGTGGAGTGTCAGAAAACGAGTATGTAAAGTCCGAATTTGTTGCTTTTATGTCTAAAGCCATGAATGAGGGTCGATTGATGAAGAAAAATAAATCCGATATGAAAAACTTTCATTTTGACGGCTGCTGAAGTACACGTACCGGTACGTCGCAGCTTGTTTCATGAGGGGAATTGTTTACAGTTTGTAGATTCGCATTTTGTTCACTGTTGACTTGTTCGAAGTCGCTCATTTTTTCACTGCAACGATTGGGTTGCTTAGGAGCTCTAGGATACTTCGGTACACGAAAATAGGGAGCGAGTGCGGAATTGGAGTGAATGCGAGTTGGACAGCCTTGTTGGATAGACCCTGTTTCTAAATTGACTGATAGTAAATGTGACAACTGCCTTTTATGTAAGACTTAGGTTAGATTTTAAATTGTACATATTATATATAGTTTTATTTTAAATTCTTAAATATTTTTAGGTAGTATTTAGTGTCCCCAGTTAGTGGTTGTATAACTGCTATTTTAGATTTGACAGATTGTCTGTTTCAGATTTGCACTGTTGCATACAGATGAACCACACGGTGGCTTTGTGGCTACATGGGGTGGGACAACACCAGGCCACTTCTTGCCCGTGTTTATCATAGCATAAGGACAAAATACCAGTCAACTGGATATGCCACTTCGCAGGACAGAGAACATTGAGAGAAACATTGAAAATCTAACCGTGGTGTTAGACAATGCACTCATACAGGACCCAACGGCTCTTTTAGGAGCCATCAAATAAACAAAAAATATGACCAACAAAAGAATTATATGTGAATGTAACCAATTTTCATCTTAGTCTAGCCTATTTGTTCAAAATAGTCTTCATTATACCAATTTGGTTGCTATGAGGCAAATTTGTGAGGGGGATGAGGTGGCAAAACCACTAACATTCAATCTATCTTAATCAGAGAGCCCCTTTACTTATTTAATTTTTCTATTTTTGTATTCACAGTATTTTAGTAGCAATGACTTGTATGACATTCCAATTCCAATTTTGTTACCAATCCAAATTTAGAAAAGATGTACCAAGCTTAAAAATATTTATCATCTTTCTTTATTGATCAGATCCCAATCGCCATTTCTGAGTTACCTTTTGCCTCTTTTTCAAAGCGAGGCCAAATACAAGACCATTCAGAATTCATATAAATATAAGTTATATTGCAATGTGAAAGATAACTGATATTCATTATCTTTGCACTTGGCCACACTCTGAAAAAGAGGTTAACCCTTTAATTCCCAATATCAAAATACAAATTCTCCTTTCTTGTCCCCATACATTTATTGAAGCAGTAGTGAGAAGTTGTTCAAATATTAAGTGATGATATCCTTAATTCTCATGACCTCTCTAGCATTTGATATTTCAAAAGTATATTCCACTGCAAGGCAAATGGTACAATATTTACATAATCTGCAGCATTCCCAGATGCATGGAATAATTTTTCAACACTGATCCCTCTTCAGTACCCTAGAAAAGGAACACCAAGGGTAGTCCTCACTCCTGAATTTCAAAGTATAAGTGATAGTAAGGGTAGCAGCCCCTACATATCTGGGCATTGACCCATAATCTTTATCTGTCCTATAGACCTATCCAGTCTGGGTTGACCTAGAGTGAGTTTACTTAGACCATGAAACAGTATCCAGCAATTAATCAAAATTAGTAAAATATAAACAAAAGAAAACAATGGAATTAGTGTCTAATAGTGCCTTTTAGCTTAGTAACTATTTCACGGTTTAAAGAAAATCACTCTATTTCAGGTCGTGTGATGTCACTCGAGACAATATTGATTTTCCAAATTTCATCATGCATTTACATGTATGTGATTGAAAATGTTTTTGATCATCTGACATAAACAAAGCTTAAAAGGTCAGTCTCAAAAAAGGTAATGTAAAGGTAATTCTCAATATCAGATGAAAGAAAAAAGGCAGACCAAGTTTATTTTACAGCCCGGCACTGAGTCCTAACTCAGGGGCTAAGCCTGAATGGTGGTCTACAGTCATCAAAACTTAGGCCATGTTACTTCTTGCATTGGCCTTTATGACCACTCATTGTTTTCTTGCATACTGAATAAGAGGGAGGTCTCCTTGAAGAGGTTTTACTTCTGGTCTGAGTATTGTTACTGCTACATGCGAGTTGAATGGAAGACTGTTCTGGTTCTGTAGAAGAAAAAAGTGAATCATTACATACACAACAAGCTCTTTCCTAAAATAATGTGAAATGTGAACTTAGGACATTACATGTAACAGCTAACATGTTAGATGCCCAAGCCGACTCACAAACTTGTCTGAATACTGCACATCGAAATTATGTATCGAGAATCAAAAAGACCAAAAAAACAAATCGTGTCATATTCACTTTAAAATCATCAGTTATAAGCATAAATGTATACAATCCAAATACAGTTTGACTGAGTTTGACTTCACACATTCTCGCATGAAATATTCTCACGTGTATATAAAGCTATGAAGTAAGTTATGACTAAGACTATATAATTTGTAAACAAATGAAAATCGCTTACTTGTCGCTTTCTCCGTTCACTCAAAGGGTTGTGAAGCTTCGGGCAGGACGGTGTCTCTTGTAGGAATAGAGCCCGTGCTTAGGTTTCGTTTCCTTTTATAGCCCATTTAAAATGCCAGGATGTTTTTAAAACAGCTCGGCTCAAAATGAGCCGAACACAACCTGTTCATCGGCTCGCCGAAATCGATGCGGTGCCACCGGACGAATTTCAGCCATTTCGCCCTCACTGAAGGTCCTTGTTGGAAAGAGATGCATCGAAATGCCTGGCGTATAGCTAGTATTTGTAAAGCTTTCAATGTTTGGCTCTCCGGCCGCACAATATCTCCCGCTTTTCTTCTTATCGCCCTTCTCTCTTGCTGCCATTTTGTGTTTTGAGTCAAATCATTCTACGTCACATGACGTCACACAAGCAAGTCACATGACATTTTGGCCGCGCGCTCGGGAGGACACTTTTGAAGTCAACATACGCGTGTTTTGAGAGCGAAAAAGAAGATTTTTAAAATCTTTTTGACACATTTTTATTTCAGAACATTTTTTTATACATATCAAAGAACCGAAAACAGCAAAAAACAAATTCGTGTCATATACACTTTAAAGGGAATTACCAACAATTATTTCTTAAAATTAATAAACGATTATTTATATTATGAATACAAATTTTGCGACTTACACAATTGCCTTTCAAGGCTTCAATACAATCAAATTTTGGCGGTTCTTTCGGCCAGTACCGAGCAATGTGAAGAATAGGTCCGAGTTTTGCTTTGACGTCTTGTGACGTCATCGAAGCAGATTGATTTTCATGATGCGAAGGGCAATGGAACTGTGGGCAAACATAAAAAAGGCATCGGAGTGCACAAAATCCCTTTTTTGGCTTTTGATTACCATTCGCGTTAAAATGCCTTCTCCTTTGTCCCTTTGCGGTGATATGCTTACGAGAACGCGGCAAATGATCTCCTTCGATGACGTCACAGTAAAGTTTGTACCCAGCTCCCACAAATGCTCGGTAATGGGGCAGAAGCACCTAACTTCAAACAGCTGTAGAAACGCGGGGATTTTATCAATTACGATAATTTTTTCGCACAAGTAATCAGGACAAACAGGGGATTTTATTTAGAGAAAGAAAAATATTGGGGTTAGTTGCACTTAAATATATTTTATTTTTAATTAATATTTACCTAAATTAGTTCCTTTGATTGTTTTTGTTATGTCACCTAATTTTAGTATCACTTTGAAAAGCCAAAAAACATATTTGTTTCAGTGAAAACCTACAAATATAATGGTCCAGTTTTGTTAACAAATACTAAACCAGTGCACAGAAACTAGTATTCGTTATCTTTGGTTGCGGATGGCCAGGATGGAAATGGATTGCAACTTCGATGACAATTTACAGAAAAACTTATTATGGTTTGGTATTCCTTGAAGAAACCACTTGATATTTTCTTCTTGGTGTTCTAAGAGCAATTGTATGTTTGAGCAAAGGCACTTTGTCAACTATTTGGTGTATTTTGTCCAAAACACAGCAAAATCTGCGTGACAATGCCCCTTTAAGTTACTCCAACTTATTGTCGTGCGTTTTACACATGAACCTCTGGCTCGGATATGGAGGGCAGCCCACGCTTTAACATTAAAAAATTGGATTAATATTAATTAAGAGGATATGTCGGCCAAAAGACAGATATCTGGAATTCTCAGACCTTCTGATGGGGCCTCCAAATCGTAGGGACAGTATTGAAGATAATTTTTCTATGGGACTTGTAAATTTAGACCTGTAAGCGACTGAAAGGTCCATGTACATGTAGGCAAGAATCAAATTGTGCGAACACGGATATGCAATGAAGGAGTAGTGGACTGTATTAGAGGTTTTGAAAATACGAAGAATATATTGAAGAAACTTACCGGAAATGAGGGCAGCAAAAAGAAGCAAAAGAACGGTTGAATAAAGAGAAAAATGCATCATTTGCTTCGGTATCTTGGTGTCTGAAATCATAAAATATAAACTGATAGTTACGGTGTATTAACGGTTTTTTCTGGGCGAGAGAAAGAATCGCAGCATCAAAGACTTTCTTCATTGTTGTTCTTACCACGCAGTCGATGTTAAGATCTATGTGTATAGTGATTGTAGTTCTACCATCCAAAGTACCAAATGTTTGCTTTACAAAATATTACAAAACAGCAAGCCCATATTCAGTTCTTTACAATGTAAACTGTTAAATCGAGAATTTAGAAATGAAAACAGTGGAGCATCGATAAAACCCAATCTTTAAAGGGACAATGCCCCGCCCAAACAGCAAAATTTTGCTTGGCTTATTTTCTTGTTATATCGCCAAATGCCACCAAATATACAACTCAGTTGAATAAAGAGATTATATAGGGCAAAACAGAAGCAGTAGTTTGGCGATAAAGTGCAGGATTGCAAGGATGGAAGAGGATTACAATTCCTGAAATTTAATCAAAATTTCCATTTCAAATTTTCCCTCTTTTTGCCGATATTTTGTCTCGTTAGTTGATATTTCTTTGCTTTCATCATTTTTGGCGAAAGGAAATTATCTTATTAGTTGATCCACCACTTGTTGTTTTAATAGGTACATAAAAAGGGCGATGAAAATAAATAAATGAAATACATACACGCGGCCAAACCAAAAAATATTGAAAATTTGAATATAGAAAATAGGCGGTCAATTCAACGTGTTAAATATGCAGTTAGATATGGTATCGGCGCATCCTGCAGATTTGAATGGCGTATTATTTTTTATTTTTATGACGATTTTGTCATAAAGAAACTAGCTAACGAAAAAACTTAACAAACATCGAAACAATACTTAAGTAAAGTGAATAGTTTATCATCAATACTGGTTACAAACATTTATAAAAAGCGGTATAAAATAACAGCATATAAAGGAACTAAGTGCTTTAAATGATAAAAAGGAAGGAAAACTGGCTTACCTTTGAAATTCTATCTTTCTATCGAGAAAGGCAGTTTGGAAGTTAACAAAGTTTCTTGAGGTTTTTGATGTTTCGTTTGGAAGGATAAATGATGAAATAATTCCTTGCTCCACTGATACACTACAATATGTAATCATTAAGAAATAATGTGACGTAAACCTGATTTGCGTTCTTTGTGAACTTGTAGAGCGTGCTATGTCAACATTCCTCATTAGAAAAATCAACACCTTGAAAGAATTAACCGGTACCAGGAAAAAAAGCGGTCAACCATTGTAAAGGAGAGAAACTTTTTTCCGAAATATAGAGAAACATGTAAACCTTCGTTATCCCTAGATTTTATCTAACGTAATAAGCAAAACAGCAAACGTTTTCTCTTAAAAGGCGTATTTTAAATGCAATAAAAGCAATTTGGTTAACCAATGTTAGTTAAAGAAGGAAACTCTAGTTATCTTGAAGTTACCCATGATATATTTAGTTTGAGAAGATAAATTAAAGCGATACAATCAAAGCGAATCCTTTATCTTTCAGAAGTGTGCTATGTTAAGATTCTCGCCGAAAAAATCAACACCTCGAAATAATTAGCCGGTACCAGAAAATAGGACTGTTGGCTATTCTAAATGAAAGAAACATTGTTCCGAAATACAGAGAAACCATGTAAAAGTTCTTGTAGATATAAAACAATCTCAATTCTTCCTAGATTTTTTCAAACATAACAAGTAAGACATGATCGAAACAAATGATTTCTTTACATATTTTACTGTGAGTGTAAACATTTCTCAAATAGAACTGAACCCGCAATAGAAGTTAAAATAAAATTAAACGCTTAGCTTATTATCAAAATGCATGCACCGTTCTTAATCACTGTCTAGAAATCAGTTTTTGCCGTCGCAAGTCGTTTTTAATCGACATAAGAAAGGAAAAAATATCCAGTTCATTTCAAATTAAAGGTTTTTGGAAGAAAACAATCAACAGTAAACTAATTAAGATGCCTTAGTTGTAAGTACAATGCAGGTACCTGATTAGAAGAATAAACATTCGTTTATTAGACCCCAAAACGAAGGAAAAAGCAGTTGAAAAATAAAATTAATGGTATAGTTAACCAGTGTCCCTAGCCTGCTTTTTGTGTTGTCTTGCTTGAATTAACTCTAATTAATAGCTTTTTTAAGCAAGCTGCAAACCTTCACCAACCAATGCCTAAGAAAGCTGCTAAAGATACACTGGCCAGAGAAAAACAGCAATAGGGAACTTTGGTCAAAAACAGAGCAAGAAAGCATCCCAACAGAGATCGCCAGGCGCAAGTGGAATTGGATTGGCCACACTTGGCGGAAGCCAAAATCTTACACGACCAGGCAGGCCCTGGAATAGAATCCGCAGGGCAAAAGAAAGGTGGGAAGGCCAGTGAAAACCTGGAGGAGATCGGTAGAAGAGGAGCTCAAAGAAGCAAACATCACCTGGTTGGTGCAGCACTGTCGACGTCCTTTGTTACACTCGGAACCTAATGGATTAACTACTAACTACTAACTACTACTATTACTACTACTACTACTACTACTACTACTACTACTACTACTACTACTACTACTACTACTACTACTACTACTACTACTACTACTACTACTACTACTACTACTACTACTACTACTACCACTACTAACTTTTAAAACTAAACAATGCGAATAAAACAAACACAAAAACAAACCACCATGAAATTAGACGATATTTGAAGCGAACAAATACAATTGAACGAAAAGTTGTTCTTGCTTACTTAGGAGGGACGAGGAACTATCTTTCATATGCTGTTTTAAATAAGTAGCTCGTTATAAATTTGAAACGACCTATCAGCTAAGTTATTGGTTCTCGACCGAATCATTGTTGAAAACTTTAAAGCAAGAAGAAAATCCAAGAAATTTTGTTGAAAATAATCAACATTTCAAATTACAAATTTGAATATAGACAGAAGATAGTTTATTCAACGTGGTCAATACACTTAGCTATGGTAAAGGGACATCATGTAGACTTGAATGCGATATTATTTGTCTTTTTTGCTGACGGTTTTGTCACAAAGAAGCTAGCTAACCACACATAAATACTGGTGCCTTGCTCACTGACTTATTTTAGGACGGACGAGGGACTGTCTTTCATATGATGCTTCAAGTAACTTGTTCCTAATAAATTTCAAACGGCCTATAAGCCAAGCTATTGGCTCTCAACTGAAGAGACTTGAAAGCAAGGAAAAGGTCTAAGAAATTACTTCGAAAACAGTTAGTCTTTCAACCTTCACTTTTTCAAGATTTGGTGACTGACTTATGATTGGGATCAGCTTACAACCCTTACTACAATATATCAGTTCTTTACAATGTTAGGTGTTAATACAATGCACCAGCTTTTTTGACTATTTTCTTGAACACAAGCTTACTTATATATACTACTCGTTTTAATTTAAATAATAAACTTTACTGAAACGGTCGTTAGGCAATGAATTCAAATTTCGTAAAGCAGATATAAATGGTCTGTAAAAAGAATTGTTATGTACAATATTTAATAATTTTTGGTGTATGACATTCCTTGTTTGTCCGTCCATTTATAAAGAACACAAATTAAACTCTTTTTCGAGATGAAACAAGGAGACTAATATGTACATTAAAGCTCAGTGTGGCTGGTCAATGAACCGGAACGACAATGGCTTTAATTGTCTCGTAGTGTTTTTAATATCTACACTGAAAACTCATGTAAGTCAATACTTTTGAAATGACAAAAAAGAACTCTTTTTCTGTCGGCATTTTCTTTAAGCGTTTTATTGATCCTTTTTAGATTATTCTCGATAAACGTACAACAAAAAACAACAACATAAACACTGACAACAACGACAAACATGATCCTAGGTTTTAATTAACACGGGCGAACTTTAGATTGGTTATCGGATGTCATAGACAGCAAGTGGTTTCTTTTAAAAGACGTATTTTGAATATATCAAAAGCAATTTGGTTAACATTCTTAGTCAAAGAAAAATAGTGTAGTTGTCTTGAAGTTACATACATTTTATTTGCGAAGATTGATTAAAGCGATACAATCAAAGCGTATCCTTATTTTTTTTAATTGTTTGTATATCTATTGTTTTCAGAAATAAACTCTGTTTACCAAAAAAGGTATTTGGAGCGTTTTATCGTTAATATTTAACGACATCATCATCTAGCAAGACAAAGAATTTCTAAAATGGAAGTAACGATGACAAGAAATCAAGGAATCGAAAAGGATTACAACCGAATGAAGTATTGGATTTGAGAATCTTTTTTTGGTCAAACATTTTCATCAAGGAACCCTTTCAAATATGTCATCAAGAAGGAATGAAATAAAGACGAAAACAATAATTCTGCCATGGGTGCTTGAATGACCAACTAATCGTTCACCCGAAACACATCAATGCCACCAGCACAGAACAATCCAACAATGACATAACCGGCAGCTTTCCAATTATGTGAGCTTTCTACTATTGATTGGACAATTGTCACAGAATAGTGGTTTAATTTTTGTTTTAAGGTCCACTTTTCTCACACTCACATACAATCGTCAGCCACCTTGTACGAGATGGATCATTGTGGCGGATCGAACTGAGAGAGACGAGATATTCCAGTAGGGAATCTGTCATTTCCAAAAGGTAATTCATCTTCTCATCTTCAAATGTTTAGGTAACTATTTCAATTGACAAATAAATTATGCCAAAGAAAGAATACAAATGGAGAAGGCATGAGATCTTTTGGCGTACACACAATTTGTCCATAAGAAAAAAGGCAACCATTCGCCAAATTATGACTGTTATTTAACAGTTAAAACATATGTTAACTATATTTAACTAAATACTTCGTATTGTATTTCATTCACGTTTGAAATCCGGTCAGTCATGGGAGAGAAATGACGAGTCCCTATAAAAGCTGCTCACCACGTTTTCATCAATTTGCTTCAGAATTTTCCATCAACAAGTGCCCTTTTTTTTTAAAAAGAGAAAAAAAGAAATTTCTTGAAGATTCTTAAGAAATTTTCTGTGTTTTTCCCTTGACAGCGAGATCGCCAGAGCCAATTCAATTGCTCTTTTAAGAAATCCCTTAAGATTATTACAAACTATGAATAACATTTCTTTTTCTACCTTACTATTTTTACCTATTTTGCGACTCAACGTCATGTTTCAATCTTATTTAATTATTTGCAAAGTCAACTTAGTTAATTGCGGAGGCCGAAACACGTATAAGCTTTGTAGTTTCTTTTCGGTCTCTCCGCCACTTTTTGTTTATAAATTATTTAAATTATTCTATTGTATTCTCCCTTGTTATTACTTGTGTGGCAAAAAAAAAGAAAGAAAAAAAATTACCAAACAAACTGTAAGAAATAACTAATTTGTTGCGGCTCCGTCGCAAGTAAGCATTTAGGTCTCTTGGGTGTTTAACAAAGAAAATGCCTTTTCTTTTCCTGAGATATTCTTATTATTTTAAATGAAATCCGTTATCCTAGTATTGGAATATAGTTTTGCCTAGTCAGTGTACACGTGCTAACTTATTTTCCTATGATAACTGAATAAATTTCACGAACAGGTCTTTTTTTTAATTTTGCAAGCTCTAAGCTCACACTAAGTTTATTTCTATTTTTTGAAATGAGTGTAATAGGTGGTTTTCACGTTACGTCACGGCGGCCATGTTGGTGCACACCTACAAAAGAATTTTAATGAACTTCTTTTGTTATGTGCACCAACATGGCCGCCATGGCCTTTGTCATTTGAGTCCCAAAGGACTAATGGTCACGTGAGTGAAAACCATCTATTGATAGCTTTTGTCAACAGAGGTGCCACATTGTGTGGGACAGTGTGGGACAGTTTCCTGGTTGATATACCGTGTTTTCGTGATTGTGGCCAGGAGCTTGATTTATTATCTTGAAATAGGAAAAACAAAATTGCTAAAGGTGATGAAAGCAAAGAAATATATTAACTAAACAGACAAATTAATGGCTACAAAATGAAAATTCCACAAGAATGACAATTCCTGCACTTTATCTTTAAACTACTGCTTCTGTTTTCTCCATAGCATCTTTTATCCGATAAGCTGTATATTCGGTGGCGTTTGGTGATATAACATGTAAATAAAGTAAGCAAATTTTGCTATTTCGGCTGGACAATATCTCATTCTCTTCGATTCACATGTTTCGACCGTAGCTCGATTATGTTCATGTGCTTAAATTACTCAACGTAGAATCCGTTTTCTTTGTCTCAGTTCTGGAGCGCTTCCACGTCGCTCTTTACTTTTGTTAGTGCCCGACCTTTTCCAAACGCCCTTCCACGAAATTTGGCACATTAATAGTTCCCAATATGCCGAACTCACCTGCCACCAAAAATTTGAAATCTAACAGAGGAGATTTTACAAAACGCAAACATATTAAACAACAAATTACGGAAGATCCCTCTGTCAAAATTACATGAGACTAGTGTTAACATGCGAATATTTTTACGAGTTTACAAGAGACAAATGATGGACAATATCTAATGACTAGATTTTCTGAAAACAAACGAAACGAAGTTAGTGGTTTTAAAATGACAATGAATGATGCATAGGTACAGTAAAACTTTGTTCAGCCACCTTAAGATGAGTCGGAGTTGCTTTTCTCCGAATTTTCTCTGACATTTCGTCGTTGTTTGCTTCCGTTTCCTCGTTGGCTTTCTTTCTTTCTTTCTGGGGAGTAGATTTTAGTCTCATAGCTATCACTTTTGCTACTTTTCCGTTTAAAATTCCCCACATCCATGTTTCTGCCATAATCGTTTTGGTGTGGGTGTGCAGCCCCCTTCTTGAAACCGGCATCCATTTTAAGAACTTAATACTAATTTTCACTACTTCCCACCTTCCTTCCTTCCTTCCCTCCTTCCTTCCTTCCTTGCTTCCTTCCTTCTTTCCTTCCTTCCTTCCTTCCTTCCTTCCTTCCTTCCTTCCTTCCTTCCTTCCTTCCTTCCTTCCTTCCTTCCTTCCTTCCTTCCTTCCTTCCTTCCTTCCTTCCTTCCTTCCTTCCTTCCTTCCTTCCTTCCTTCCTTCCTTCCTTCCTTCCTTCCTTCCTTCCTTCCTTCCTTCCTTCCTTCCTTCCTTCCTTCCTTCCTTCCTTCCTTCCTTCCTTCCTTCCTTCCTTCCTTCCTTCCTTCCTTCCTTCCTTCCTTCCTTCCTTCCTTCCTTCCTTCCTTCCTTCCTTCCTTCCTTCCTTCCTTCCTTCCTTCCTTCCTTCCTTCCTTCCTTCCTTCCTTCCTTCCTTCCTTCCTTCCTTCCTTCCTTCCTTCCTTCCTTCCTTCCTTCCTTCCTTCCTTCCTTCCTTCCTTCCTTCCTTCCTTCCTTCCTTCCTTCCTTCCTTCCTTCCTTCCTTCCTTCCTTCCTTCCTTCCTTCCTTCCTTCCTTCCTTCCTTCCTTCCTTCCCTCCTTCCTTCTTTCCATGCATCCTTCCCTCCTTCCTTCCCTCCTTCCTTCCCTCCCTTCCTCCCTCCCTCCCTCCCTCCCTCCCTCCCTCCCTCCTTCCTTCCTTCCTTCCTTCCTTCCTTCCTTCCTTCCTTCCTTCCATCTATCGGCTGCAAACTTTTCTTGGTAATTTCGCTGTAAAATTAAAACCGGCTTCTGCCGCGGACTTCAAATGAATTTGTCAAGATTAGGAAAACGATGCAGCATTGTAAATGTTGTCTTAAAATATGTGAAGTTTCGCTGCCACTTGTGAAAGTTTAAATGAACCAAATTTTGTTTCGAAAACGTCGAATAAAAAATATGTCTTAGCGTCATTGTCTGAAACAATAGAGAACTGTATGACGCAATGTTTTAAATTTTTTACTCATCAATTCTTTGACTGCTCTGTGATACAACAAAAAGCTTAGACTGAGTTTAACCTCAGGCTTTTAAGGCTGCTTTAGCATGACGCATTTGAAGTGTTTGTTTTTCTCAGACTACAAACCAATTTTAAAGCGAAAAAAAAAATGGCATAGCGTGTCAGGATACGCGTTGTTTGAAATGAGAATGAACAGTGGATGGCGTTATATATGGAAACTCTATACTTAGCAATTCTTTGTTTTGTGATAGCTTTTACGTCACGTATCAAAACACTCCTCAGAGAAACAACAAAATGCTTGTGATCACCATCTACAAACTGTAAAGACTGTTAAACAACAGGCATTTTGAGGCATCTGCAATAAAATTTATCGATTCTCTCCCATGTATAAACATGCCATCCCATTAGATAACAGAGTTGCGACAGGAGTTAAATAAACCGACCTTTCATTGATGAGAAAGTCCTGTGCATATACTTTGGTGTGCGGTATATTGCATAGTCATTCGGAAGTATGTACCGACACGCTGTTTTGTCAAACCGAAAAAAAAATTAAGCGTATTTCGTTGACCAAAAAAAAAATCTTTAGATAGGAAAACGTCTTTGCATGATAGAATTTTAAATGAGGCGAATTGCTGCTTCAAAGCGATGGAATGAGTCAAAACAGACCTTACGGTCGCAAAGAACATAGTGCTCTTATTTATGTAAAAACGTCTGGCCGCTATGTATTTTTTGATGAATAATCTTTTATTTGGATCGTTTCGTGTTCCAAAGTTGGCACATAGGAGCCTTTGATCAGACCTAGGCATTAAAATTTATCCATTTGTCAAGCCAAAATGGCAAACGTTGTACCCATTTTCCAACCAGTAGGCAAAACAAACCAATTTGTAGACTAAAATTATCAAATTCTATACCCACTTTCAGACAAAAACACCTGGAAAAACATATCTACTTAGGCTGCACATATCTGTATAGCTTTCATGGTTAGCGTGCGATAATATCCACCTGCATTGCAGTGAAAATAAAATTCTGTGTCGACCTTACGTTATATAATTCTCAATACAATCGCTGCATTCGATTGGTTGCCGTTCTAAGGATCTTTAAAGCACGAGAAAACGTCACATATACATGTCAACTCACTGTATTGGGATAAGAGAACCTGGTACCCGTGTAATTAAAAATGTTACCCGGTCAAAAAAATACTGAATAAAATATACTTAAATTAATGAATAACTAAATAAACTTTATGCTTTTGTAAACCGTATGTTGATATGTATATGTCACGTGCTTTTAAGATCCTTAAAACGACGACCAATCGAATGCAGCGATTTGTATCACTGCTCAAATTAAATGTCATCAAAAGTTTCGTTGGATACGGTCTGCGTCCATTCCCAGTTATAGCAAAATTTTGCTTCATTTAAAGATTTCCATCCAACGCAGCAGGCCGTTTCTTCGTAGCGTAGGCTTGGTGGATACTCCTCTATAAAAGCTGGTTAGCATAAGATAACATCCACCTGCACCACCTCGGACACCTTATTGAAAAATGCACATAACAATTGTAATTTGGGCACAGAGATGCCAGTAAACTGAAAAATGTACACATGTATTTTATGATAAAAAACCTACCCAGAACAAGTTGAGAAACAAACAAAACAACGAAGTAAGTTTTGTTGGGTGGAGGATATTAAAAGTTTATCAATATTAAAGCTAGCTTTTTTCTTGTCCTCTTTTCTCGCCAATTACACTAATTTATGTTGCTTCTATATTTACACTACAGAGATTGCTCAAAGCAGATTGGTCAAACTGAGATTCTGGTACTGGACAACCGACCAGAATGGTCACCACGAAGTTTGTGATCGTTATTCTAGTGATTTTTCTTGGAGTTGATGGACAAGAGCCGGATTCTAAATGGGCAAAGAAACTACTTGAAGTTATTAAGGCAAGAGATTCATACATTGGCAAGCTTGACGATGTCAAGAAAGGAATAGATACTGCAAAAATAGAAGATTTAATCTCTGTCCTGAGAAACGTTCCAGGTCAACTTAGAGGAATCGATAACCTCAAGCTTTCAACCGTGGAAACTGACAAAAGTTTGCTGAAAGAACTTTTCAAAGAACCCGAGGAACCTATTGTAACGAAATTCTTTACAAGCAAGAAGTTGAAGACAAGTTACGCAACACGTGGTCTTGGTTTTATCTTAAGGACCCTGAGAGCTTCTTATGACTATCGCTGCATACAAATTCTACTCTCGCCTCCTCAATCAAAGCCAACCAACACTCCAATACCTATAGAAACCATGTGCTCTCGAGTAAAAGAAGATCTAGGTAAGCAAGACAAATTCATCTTCTCCACAGCCAAGATTTGCAACAACATAAAACAGTGCTCTGGAGCGGAAACACCTTATCCTTTTGGTGACACTGATGGCACAAGTACAAGAGGTGCTTGTACAAATGACAACAAATGCGATGTGGAAAAAGCACTTCCGATGATGGGGGCCTTACTTTGGTACAAGATAAGCGACTTTATAGCACAGAGCTTTTGTAGTAATTCCCTTGGCCAACCTGAAAAATCAGCTTTACAAGCAGCATTCAACGAGATTGACAAAATGGCAAACTTAATCATGGCTTATGGTAGTACCTTCTATTGGAAAGACTTTTTTCAGAAAGCTGTTAGTGTAAACGCTTTTTCAAATCTAGAAAAGGCCATGGAACTGGTACAAGAGCGCGAAAATTCACTCGGGTTCGTGTCCTTAGCCTGCAGTGAGCTACAAGTGGAAGACATGTGTGATGTTGGCAGCATTCACAAAGTATATCAGTCTTTGAAGAAAATTAAAAACGACCGTCTCAATCCGTCTGGAACGCGTAACTTGCGGCTGTATTCCAAAGTTAATCATGCAAAGATGATCCAACTTAAGCAAGATGCTTTAAGACATATAGATCTTCTGGGCAACATCAGAAAACTGGATGAAAATCTGCGCACAGCTGTCAAAGGCATTTCCAACTATTTCCACGGTCTTGCAAGGTACGATCAAGGTATTGCACAAGCCGACGTCACATTCCTCTCTGACAAATTGAAAGAATTTGATACACAGGCTACCGCGTTGTCAGAAAAGGTAGACAAAGACATAAAAGCTGCAATGACGGCATTGCTGGTCACTCAAGCTGCTCAAGTAATCGAAGAAAGCACTATTTTGGGACTTAAAATTGCACAACAGATGAATCCTTTGAAGGTCATTTTTAGTGGAGTTGAGGCAGGAGAAGTATATGAACAAACGGCAGAAGTCGCCAGAGCGGTGCAAGAGCTTGCAAGAGGTGCTGCTTTAAGGGATCAGATATACAATGTATACGACGACAGCTCGAAGTTGGCAAAAAGCTTTCAAGATAACGCAAATCAGATCTCAAAGCTTGACGTCATGGTAGATGCCATTAAGACCAACACGATTGACACAATTGGAGTTGATGCAGATAAGTTTATAGAGGCATACGGGGCGTATACACCCAAGGTTAGTCGAGCACGCCTAGCTAAGAATGATGCTCTTTGGGCCGCGTTTAAATCATCGACTTGCGATCTACTGTTTGGTGCACAAGGTGCAGCTGCCGCAGTTAGTCAGGGTGTAGTAGGAGGGATGCTTTTGTGTGAAAAACTGGAAGGAACTCTCGCTGAATTTGCTGCGCTCAGAGAAAACATACTTGATTTTCAGTTTGACCTGGTCGATGCTCTAGCTCGCGTTGTCCGTGGTAACGTTGCAAAGAAGTTAGCAGAATCCATAACCGTATCTAATGACCTTTTAGATGCGAGTAAGCTTATGTTAGGGTTCTTTATGACTCAATATCGGCTGCAGTCACATGCGGCATTATATTGTGATAAATTGGAGTATCTGAATCAAGGCAAGAAAATCAGACAGTGCTCATCGACTGGATTTTTTACAAAGAGCCATTTGGATGACCTCATCGCATATGATCCCGAAACTACATATGACCTAGATGAACGATTTGTCTACATACCAACGCGTCCCCAATTTGCCGGTGATCAAGGCTTCATCAATTTGCAGTCTCTAGCAAAAGGAGATGCTGTTACATTCCGGCTACCCGCAAAGAGAGACTGGTTACGAAAATACAATTGGTTGGCGCGCGGAGAAACCTTGGCACCATTCGTTGAAAGTTTCAAGTTGTACCTGCCTCTCAAGGAGTATAAAACAGGCAGTGAGAAACAATTCTCAAGAACCCAAATTGAGTTAACGTCCGTGGCCGGCAGCTCTTTCACCGAAAACGCCGATGTAGTGTACAACCTTCCTTTTGAGCACAGCAAGTACCTTACAAAATACAGTGAAGGGTACGATAGATGTCCAAATGGAAAAGAAATCCAAAACCCTTACAGCCTCTGCAAAAACCTACCTATGATATGTGACACCAACCAAAGAATACCTACGATTATGAGAAGTATTATGCCCACCACCCTTTCAACGTGGAAGATGCGTTACACCAAAGGCGCGGGAAATACAGACCTAATTTGGAATGCACCGAATCCTGCCACAAATCTTCTCATCATTGCAAAAGTAAAGCTTAGATTTATTTATGGGGCCAACAGAAAGCAAGTTTTGGAGTACCAAAGTGATGAAGTTCCTTTTGGATGCTGTACCGGAAACACCTACAGAAAAGAATGGAGGGATAGAACATGCATTGCGTGCCCGACAAAGCCGCCCACAGATTCTGTTTCAATGTTAAGAGGCTACTACTGCGAAAAGGGAGATGAACCTGTGGCAAGCAATCCACCCGAGAGTCCAAGCACCGCATGACACGCCATAATGAACGAAATGAACTGAATGTCTTTTGAGTAAATTATTGAATTAGTGTTTGAACGAGCAATTGAAGGAATGAGGGCAAATTTGTTTTTCCTTGTATTGCTAAAATTGTTGAACATTACTGTTGATCAAATGTAATAATCACTCTCTTAAATCTATATTAATATGTTTAATTCTGATGATTCTGTAAATTATTATAATTATCACAACATTAAGATTTACATTCCATCCTTATTAAATGATCTTGATTGGTGGAATTATTTTCAGATGACATGACAAGTTATTTTAACTAAGGAGAAAAGGCAAATAAACGTGTTCAAAACTTCCAAAGTTGTTATACTATATTTTACTGTAGGGCCCGCAACATTTGAGAGTCCTATTATCGGCTAGCATCCGTTCTAAAAAGTTGTTTTCTACATTAAAAATTATCCAGATGAAATGTTTGGAGCTAGCAAACAGTGAACTAGGTGAACATGTCAGATTAGAAAGCTTTCTTCAATGAAATTAAGCTTTAAAGTTAGCAAAAAATAGATGGAATCAAAAAGCATTAATAATTCTCTTGAGTACGTGCTTATGGTTTTATATTAAGCTTTTAGACTGTAAGCAGTAAAAATTGGAGTAAAACGGCGAATAATGTTAACTCTAACAATTAATTTGATTTAGAATTAACAAAAGAGAGTACATGTACCTTTATTTCTCTCAGCGAATGTATGGTCCACGCGCTTTGCTATATGCATTTGCTTCGGGTTTTCATTGGTTCGTTGGATTGCGTCCGTTATGATTGGCCAGAATTGTCCAGCTTTGGAAATAGATAACCACTCCATTAAAATCTACGACTTCAAGAATAATTCAAAATTCAAATAAATCCAGGCGTAATGGTCTCTGACCGTAGCCCTAATGAGTTCATGTCTCTGATCCGAGTTTCTCAAAGAAGCCAATATCGTGAAAACGATTTGAAGTAATACCTCAATTAAATGATTAAGACAGTGCTATTATGGAAAACTTTGCACAATACAACACGAAGCTATGTAAAATACCATGCGAATTATTTGACTTAGACTTGAATTAGAAAAAGAAAGTGCGATTAGGAGGACATGAATTTATGTACAACACTACTGAAAAATGTTTTTTAATGGAGGAGGAATTGTAATGGATGTTTAGGAATTTACCTATACAACTGCATGTATCCCCAAAGTATTGATCTTCTAAACCAACAAAAACTCAACCAGGAGCTGCTAACAATAATTCTGGTAACCGTTTAGTCCACTTTTATTTCAGAAAGCCTAGTTTTCATATGAAACAACCCCAGCTAGTGGTCAGAGCGGGACTTGAACTCGGGACCTTCGGATTTCAAGTCCAGCGCCCTCACCACTCGACCACGCTGTCTCCGTATTTGCATGCAATTGTTCGTTCTACCAAGTTTTGTAGGATAATAATCAATAGTTTCCGAGATTTTCCATTTTCCCTAATGTTCCTACCAGTTCTGAAGTAAAAAACTGAAAATCCGTACGTCAAATAGCCAAAATACACCATAAATAGATAGATAGATAGATACTTTATTAAGCACAGAATTCATAAAGTTGACACTTATTTACAATGAATCTGTGCATCTACATGTAAAGTATATTCACACAAATTAATAATAGTAAAAATTTAAGAAAGATAATACAAATTACAAACAGGTGTAAAGTAAGCCTATAAAATAAAAAAAACTCTAAAATTAAATGTAATAATAATTACAAATAAGTTATAACTCATAAGTATTTACTGAAATCTAAATGTGTCTGACCAATAGTTGGTATAAAATGACCTAACTGAACTAGAGCATTTCGTGATAACATTTAGTTTATTATACAGCTTAGCAGCTGAATAGGTAAAAGACCTGTAGCCAGACTTTGAAGTTATTTTTACCATGTAAAGATTAGATTTATTTCAAGTATTGTAGTTATGAATGTCAGAATTACGTGAAAATAAGTCACGGAGATAAAACGGGCAGAAACCATTTAGGCATTTAAATACAGTGAGACACTTATGAAAATTCCAGCGTCCAATCAAAGAGACCCAACCTAACTCGCGAAATAAATTCACTGTACTCTCTTCTCTGATCTTCTTTTGAAGTATAATACGTGCTCCCCTCTTCTGTAGCCTTACTAGGAGTCTGTCGAGAGTAGTACTATCAGCATTGGACCATCTAATGTCACAATATTCTAATAACGTATTATATTCTAATAAAATAGTTCAGTTCCTTCGATTTCTTCTCTTGTGCGCCATTTTGTTTTATCCTCCGCTGTTCAAAACCATCGCAGAACATAAAACGGGTACTCGACCCAGGCCCTTTCTCGGTCGATGCAGCCAGTTTCCGGTTTAAACACAAAACTTTGACAAGGCGTAGAATTTTAAACTTGCCTTATATTGCAATACAACCACATATTTTTGATATTAGGTGGTGCATGTATAACTACAAACAGGCTGAAAATGTCTTGATTCCGAGACACAAAATTTAACCAGGGCACATATCTTAATGAGTGTCGAAATTAAGCTCCAAACATTTAGAAAAACTCTATATCCTACTGCTACCTGTAAACTTATTTTAAGAACTTTATCAATTTTAACAGTTTCCTATGGTAAACAGTACATTCGTACGTACTTTTATGAGCTATTTATTACAGAATTTTGTACTTTATAGTTCTGTCATTTTTATGATACCCACTACAGGTGTATTATCATTTAACCTTTTTAATCTTTATTTTATGGCAGGCTTTGTAGGTCAAATAGCTAAGTGTATCGACCACCTTAAATAAACTGTCAATTGCATTGACAATTTTCTTGAGTACGTGCTTATTGTTTTTGCGATATAAAAGCTTCTGGACTGTAAGCTGAAAAAAAAAATCGGAGAATGATGTTAACACCAACAATTAATTTGATTCATCGTGAAATTATTCTGGAATTCGCAGTCATTCTGGTGTTTTGCGGGCGCTCCGATCGCTCCGATTAGTTTGGTTTCCATATGATTGCTAGGATTGCTACGATCGCTGGAGAGTGTTTTTCACATGATCGCTACCTGATCGCTAAACTTTTTTTTTCAGCGATCACAGCGTCCAGCATTTCTCTTAGTTCTGGTGTCTTGCTTCAAGTCTGAATGCAGCCTGTTTCAAAACGCAATGGCTGAATCGCTTGCCGTGATAATGAACCACGCCAATTACCATGAGATCTCCGTCAAACCCGCGACCCCCGAAAAATAAATAGTCTATCTCAGTGTTATAAAAATGGCTACCGGTTAGACGAAACGGATAAGTGTTTTCAGGAACAACTCTCAAGTGGCCTCGTATGATAACAATCAAATATGTAACCACGAGCGATTCAATACAATTACCCTACAAGCGCATTGTATAATTAGGTCTGTACATTTAAGTACATTATTTGCCGTTCTTGGCAAACAACAACGCAAAACAGCAACGCTACATTACCAGATTGAAGATTTTATGGAGAACAAGAACACAACCGGACGTCAAATTCTCCTTTCTTCATTAAACTTTGACGACATCCTTACGAATTCAAAATTAATGAATTCGGAATAATCGTAAAGTGCTTTAAAAGAACCTCAATGTATTAAATGTCATTTTCTTTGCGGTTTACGCCGTGCTTGCTTAAGGCCCTTAATGTGATGGAACTAGCATTTAAAAGACGTTTATGTCCCAATATTCTTATCATGCTTCCGACTCAAGTTACAGAGACCGGGAGCTCAACATCGAATAACTGATGGATATTTTAATTTGGTGTCAAACAGAGACTAACAAGAGGTAAGTAAAACAGAAAATTAAATAAACGAAAACTAAATAAACAAAAGGCAATTTAACTTCGATATAGACCCTTTTAATAATTACCACGATGCATCATTTTCCGCTAATGACGTCAAACATATTCTTTTGAATTGCAAGAGAATTCAAAAGAATATGTTTGACGTCATTAGCGGAAAATGATGCATCGTGGTATTTATTAAAAGTGTCTATAGAGGAGTCAATTGGTATTTTCGAATTTTCATTCTTTTCCCCTATTTCCACGCATTTTTCCTCATAAATTTAGAGTTGTCATTTTATTGTATTCGATTGTATATTCGCATTCCGCGAAACGTAGGTTTGTTTCACAACTATTTTTAGCAACTTCAATGGCAAATGAGCATGGCTTTAGAAAATCACTCAGCCATATTGAGTACCAAAAGAAGTGGATTGGATTCTTTCAAATTGAAAACAATAGATACATAACAAGGAATGTATTGTTTTGTCCACATCTTCCCTTTATGCAAATCTACAAAAAGTTGCCACTGCACTTTGCAGCCTTGCAATAACTGAAGAAGTGAACTGTTCTGTCGAGCAGAAGAAATAGCAAAGGGAAAGAAATTGTTTTGAAACATGACTTCGCGGAAGTACAGAGTTCAAAGGTAAGTTTTACAAATTTTGGGACTTGAAAGAAGCAATGTGACTAAAATGATGACACACAGCGCACAACTTGTATGTGTATCCACCGACAAATAAACTGCATTAATAACAGTCAGTTTGCACAAAGACAAGAAAATCTTGAAAATCACATTGAAAATGTTTATCAATCCCTTGATTAAGTCGCCATACGTTGCTTATGCTCCATATTTATTTGATTATTTGAGAACAAGAAAACACGTTACATCTTAATTTAAAGTTCTCAAAGACGCGACAACTAAAGTTCGATGCCCCGTCAGAAAACTTTGAAAAGCGAGTAAAGTTCACCATTCGACTTGTCGTAAGAAAAATACCGTCCCCGGTTGTATAGTTTAGACCTTTTAAAGACATATATGAACCTTTTAAAGTGTTCATATTTGCAGCGTACTGATTATTAAGCGATTGGTTTGTTTATAAGTCGTTTACAATAACTGCACACTTCACTAAGTTCAAGGAAAACACGAAGAGGATTAAATATTGGGAACAAGGTTCACCGAGGAACACTACATCATCATAGAGACCCTTGTTTGCACAATGTTTCTGTTGTATCTTTTATTTTTCCTTTTTAATTTGGAACCAAATAAAAGCTAATAAAATCATCATTATGGAATCATTTAAAGCCATGAGCGATCATTCTTTAAAGGGCGTTCTAGAAAATATTTTATTCATAAGGTTGTGCTTTTTTTCCGATGTTTGTTGCAAAGAGTAAATCACATTATTCTGGCAGTAAAAAAACAGCGTTCTTTTCTAAAATGAGAGAGTAATTGTTATATCTGGGGTAAAATACCTCCAATTTCAAATTAAGACAATAACGCTGTTTTTGAATGACACAAAACCATAAACGCACTTAACCGTGGACGGCTTATATTACTGAGATTTCATTGCATCAATCTTACAATATAGCCATGTGGCATCTCTCTTTAGTTAAATTCAAGCAGAAAATATCTCTGTTTGATTCCTTCAGCTTGACAATGCATTGATTTATGTATGGAATATTGGAATTCCTTTTCACTTTCATGACACACTTCTTGTTAAGCTTCACGTTCAACCCACGACGCATTTCAATTCGCAGCAACATCCCTCTGACACAATAATACATATTTATGTTCGAGTTAAATCAAAGATGACAATACTCGGAGGTCTTTTCGTCAGGGAATGTTTGGCAGAGAGAGTGGAGGGGAGGGTGGTGGGGTGTTGGGGGTAGGGGTAACGAGTTGTCATGCATGGTGCTGTAAAGAAATATGCGAAGAATTCATGAGTCGGAAGCGAGAATCTTCTTTGTACCAGTATTCCCTAATTTATAATTTGCATTTTTCTACCGCAAAGAAAGACTGCTTCTGAATTGTTTTTTCTTTTAAATAAGATTATAATGCAAATATAAACAATACTATAATTTGCAATCAGTGTTACTTGAATCATTTTGTCTCTGTGCATTTCAAATTCGACATAAATTTGGACAGTTACATTCGACTCAACCGGGATGCGTGTTACGAATAACTTCAAAGTTATCCATCAATGCATTATATTCAATTATATTATTACATTATACATTTATTACATTGGTCAAGCCAAAGGACAAGCAGTTTTTATGTTTTTGAAAATCAGTGTATATGTTGTGGTTCAATTTTATCCTTGGTTCAAATTTTATTTTCCTTTGTTTTTGGCTATGGTAATGTATGATAATGAGTTTTAAACAAAGGAAAATAAAATTTGAACCAAGGATAAAATTGAACCACAACATATATATCACATGCATGTTATTTACCGACCGGGAGGTCTGTATAGGAAAAAAAACTGCGCCCGAGGTCTTGTCTTGTCTTGTCTGCCCGAGGCCACAGGGCACAGTTTTAATTATTTAAGCTACAATGCCACCTTGTAAAACTCAACAAAAAAAATATAAAAACGCCCAACAAACTGTTTTGCTTACCAAAAAATTCAAACTTGTACTTGCCTTTTCGAAGAATAATATTGGCTTCCTTTCACTTAGCTTAATTTCTCTTTTTCCTCATGCAAGCATTAAGATCTTTAGTTCGTTTTCGGATCATTGTATCTCAGCCATGGTGAAACTTTGCTGGTTTTCTTTATTGTTTTCTTCATTTGTGTCGTTAAAAAAAAATTAATATTTTATCTGGCCAATAAAATTTACTTTCCCTTTGGTAGCTTTCGACTGGGTCCATATTTAACAAGAAAATTCAAACATACTAGGGCTCATAAACTTAAAACAACCTGAGTCACAATCGTGATTATCATGCTATGACACAACACGGGTGGAATTGTAGAGTGAGCGGGCAAGATGGTAAATTTGAACCCGCTTCCGAAACCAATAATACATAACACACACAAATGTATTGCATGATTCGGGAGAATTCCGCCCGCTCGCGCTCTGAGAAAAATAAAGGGATGATATGAATAAATGTACCCCTCCTCTCTCCTACTCCACACCAGCCAATTTCATTGATGTTTGTTTCTTTGTGCTATGTTCAAAACAAAGAATCGGTTGAAGCTTGTCAAAGGTTCGGACTTACTGTGCAACGTCCGAGGTTATGGAAATGCAGCATTCATCCTGCAACACTGCAGCTTAAGAATCGTGTTCGGGTTGGACTGCTTTGCCTTTGCTATTTACTTACCTGTATTTTTTTTTTGTTTTCTCCGTTGCCCTCAGTACGGACGAGCTGCCCGGGGAATTCAAGAAAAAGGCAGCAGCATTCAGTAGAACTTTGCGAGGTCTGGAGGATAGAGCTAAGAAATGTGAATCTTTGAAATGGATGGTAAGTGATATGAGCTATAGGCAAATCTTTGCTAAAGTTATTGTTTACATTTTGTTTTATTAGAATACGAATTTACATAGAGAAGCCACCGTGCTAAATGCGAATTTCTATGCAATCTTTCAGCTGTTTTCATGTAATGTTTAAGGAAGTACCAGCTATCGAAAACTGCAAAATTGTTGGGTGGCAAAAGCGCTACTGAGCAATACATTCTTTGTTAAATTTTGAGTTTTTGAAAGAACTTTGCACAAAGAGCATCTAGTACATCCGGCTCAAATTTTCAGAGAAAGCTCATCGTGCCATGCCCCCTCAATATTCGGAGTTGATTTTTTGTAGCTCGATTGGAGAATTAGGCACATGCTAACGAGGCAATAACTGTAAACAAAGATTCGCCTATATTCGCTATAGCTTGTAATTAAGTTATTTTTATTTTAGTTACTAACATGTAAGTTCTCTGACTTGAAAAAGCAATGCTATGTCCTTCCACTGATGGTTATGGACGCTTGACAAGGTGTTCCATTTGTCCCAAGCTAAATGGGTGTTCATTTTCTTTTATTCTTTCTGTCCATCGTTTGTAGTCATTCAATAAATATTGAAAAAAAATGCACCTGGAAGCAATATTACAATTTCTAAGAGGAAAATTGTGACTATTATAAAGAAGTATTAGTTTTTTTCACAGTTGAATACCAGAATTTTGCCCGCAAAGTTAACACTTCAGTGAGTGATATTAATTTATTTTCTTTAGGACAAACAATCTTCCAGTACAGTAGTGTCTAAGGGAGATAGAGAGAAGTATCTTCTTGACTGGCAGCCTTATTTGAATGATGGGAAACGAAAGCTATCAAGGTATACAAACATGAAGAACATATATGGAAACATCTACATGATAGTCTGCGAAGCATGCAGACTAATGTACCCTAATAAATCATCAAATAATTTATTTCGAGCTGATAGACTCAAATGATGCAGTCAATTGAAATCAAATTATAAAGTAAAACAACTAGAAATTTCCTATTCTCGTGCATAGGTCAAGTTGAAAAAACAAGTCAACACTAGCCAAAAGCAAAAAGTAACTTTTCACAGGGTCCAAGCGATGCAATGACTTAAGCCATCTCTGGCTGCCTGACATTTTGCAGACATAACAGGATTCTTCGTACTTCAAGTGAAAAGATCGCTATAATAATTTAAGCATTTTTTCTTTTGTCTTTCTTACAGAACCTTGGCAAAGTTAAAAGAAATCCAGAACCACAGAAAACAAAGGAAAACATCGTTTATTGGCTCGGTTAAGGAAGCACTGCCTTCTTGGGCCAAAAAGAAAGTTCGTGGTAACTACATTCAGCTAGATCAACTGATCAACGATACAGAAGACTATGAGGTTAGACTCCTTCATGATCAACTCTAATCAGATGTTTTGGTGGAAAAAGGAAACTAGAGATCCCGATCACATTTGGCAATAACAAATATTCTCACATTTGGCCAGGACCAGTTGTATAATTCCCTCAAATGACAGCCCCAAATAGCGCCCCCCCCCCCCACAGAACTAGACAATCATATGCAGTAGTTGGACGAACACCGTATTGATTATATACCCTTTCAATGTAGGCAATTTTTGATTCCTCTTTTGTCGGGTTTGGGTGGGGAAGGGAAGGGCGGGGTGGAGTTTAATGTTTATCACAGACGCTTATCCGAGGGAAAGTTCTTATTAGAGAGCGGAGGGCAATTATTTGAGAGAGAACGGTATTCTGTGTTATTTTAATTTTCGTATTTCTTTTAGGCTTTAATAGCAGACATTGTCCAGCAAATTAAATCGGCAGATGAGCTGTCAAACATAGTGAACAAAATATCTCAACATCAAGACTCCAATGAAAATGAGGAATTTTCAAAAGATTTGCACGACTTGTCCAATCGCTGGAATTCGCTCAATTTAAACGTCATCAACAAGAGCAACAGGTTTGGCTAAAGGGTATTTTTTTGCGTTTTAAATAAGTAAGTGGAAAGAATTTGGCAAACTTAAGAGCCAATGTCTGAAATTTTCGAAAATCGGGCGTCACTCACAAAATTTCGGATTTCTTCATATTTTGCCCAAATAATCTCTATAGTGAAGTATTTTCAAAAATAACATTAAAAATTGTAACGGCGTTTTATTTTTTTCGAAAACGGGCAAAGTTTGAAAAACGGCAAATCGGCGGCCTTTCAGTTGTGAAACTGGCGAAAAATTACACATTTTCATCTCGCTCGTACAGAAAAACGCGATGCCATACATAAATAAAATGTGGCCACAACATAAACACGCTCTTGTTCTTCACACTACTGTTATTTACTTTGGTTTAGCAGTTGAAATAAGAATATTTCGTCCGTTAGAAGAAACATGATTTCTTTCATTTTAAATATTAGCAAATTTGAACCAATTCCAACGCCGTGGAAACCCAATTGGTACGTTGAGTTTGAAAACAAAATTAAGACGGTCTTGAAGCACAACTTCTGTTGTTTACTGTGGTGAAATATTTCTGGCGGCACTTTAAAAGTGCCCCGTCGAGAGACCAAAATGTGAAGGGTAGTTTGACACCAGGAGAACTTGTGACACGAACCTGAGCGCCGCCACTACGCACCAAATGTTTATCGCTAAAAATAGTTCCTTTGAGATAGAGCCTTTTTCAGAATCGTAAGACTTCAGAAGAACTTTATATATCCTTTGCTAACGTAAAATGATATCTTTTAAGCAGTTTGTTGGGATACGGAGTAGAGACACGAACATCGATCATGTTGTGCGACCTTACAAATAACAGCGATCAACACTTACCTGCTTTTTCATCAGAAAATTAAACTGACCCGAACCTTGAATTGCGTTTATAATAAAGTAATCCTGCACTCCGATCCATTATATTGCTGAGATCATATCATAGCGTTATTTACTCCAAATTTGTTAAAACAACAGTCGCTAAATGACAGTTCGGAAGTTTCCCACAATGTGTTGCAAAGAGATTGCGTGACGCGTAGCACGCTGGAATTTGTTGCGTGCTTATGATATCGGTCACGGAAAGAACATTGCCGTGGAAAAGGTTTCAGGTCAGTGTCATTTAAGCCCCATTTACACGAGCAATTTTTCCTTGACAAGTTTACTTGTCAATTTTTATTGCTCGTGTAGATGATTAACAAGTTTTCCTTTACAATTTTCCATTGACAAGGTTTCCTTGTTCGTGTAGACGACGAGCAAGTTTTCCTTGATAAGTTTCGGTTGTGCCCACAATGCCTAAATCAATAATATCCTTGCCACATTTTCCTTGTTGTCCGTCTACACGAGCAAATTTCTGACTTGACAATGTTTCCTTGTCAAGGAAAAGCTAGCATGCCAGCTTTTCCTTGACAAGGAAAAATTGTCCACTATTCTCCATCTACACGAGCAATTTTTCCTTGTCAAGGAAAACTTGTCAAGGAAAAATTGCTCGTGTAAAAGGGACTTTATAAAGTGGGCTGGGCCGGTCCTTTAGTTGTAGAACTTGAGGCTCTAGTGGGGTCCGAGTGCATGCCTTCTATATTGATTTTTGACGTCGGGAGGCTCGAAAGTGCTTTTAGCATCATTCAATACAAGATATTTTCGAAAACAAAAGTGAAATTCAAAGATATTTTTTTCTTTTTAGCCACTATTGCACCCGCTTTCCGTTAATAGTTCATCAGAAAATTAAACTAACCCGAGCCTTGAATTGCGTTTATGATAAAGCCAATCATGCACTCCATTGTTGTAAATAAATTCCTGCACAGCAAAAGTAGAGAAAAAAAAAATCGTTCGCAGCGAGCGAAAGAAAAGTATGGAATAATCTCGAAAAAAAAATTCTTGCACAGCCTCAAGGCGGAAAACAAATCATGCATCACACAAGGCTTCTTCAATCTTCTTACAAGAGAAAATAAAACTGTAAAAGTGGTTAGCAATCTTGCATTACATTGGCCCTTCGTTTTCTAGCTTTACAAGGGCAACTATCCTCAAAATCTTCAAGGAGGGCCATCGATGGCGCTTTTTTCTTCACTGCCGGGCACGGGCACGACGCATTTCTTTTGTAACTAGTACATCCGGGTCGACCTTCCTGTCTGTGGATTGACCAATAGTAAATTTAGCCTCCAGGTAGGCTTTCTGCTTTTCATTGAATTGGTAGCAAGGGCTGTTCCATTTCCTTTAGCGCCCAGCCCGCCTTGAGGCTTTGGCCTTTGTTTGAGCTGCTAACTGAGCTTGAGAGTGGCAAAGAAAGGGAGAAGTGCAACGCTTTCGCTGAAGAGGGTGGCGTACTGTTGTTTGGCCAGGTTCATTAGGGTGTGCCTCTCCGGTGACCTGGAGCAGGCTTCTAATGACAGATGACGTTACAGGTCGGACGGCCGTTGAAACACTTTGATGCAGCCCCCGGGAGGTACTAGCCTGTGAGCAAGGCTCTCGTTCTTAGAGGTTGGGAGGAAGGGGTTCGGGGGGCCTCCTCCTCTCCCAAATCGCGAACCCGGTCCCGACCCCGAGAGCTTGCTCGCAGGCTAGGGGGGTACTCGGATATGTCTTGGCTGGGTATGTGCCGCCCGGGTCTCCAAATTTAGACCCCGTTTTAGAAAGAATTTGCACTCAAAATGTTACCCCATCCTAAAAATAGGTCAATTTTTAACACTCTGATTCTAGAAAAATGATATGGAAAATGATATGCGTTCTCGGATGGCAGAGCCTCGAAGCTCGCTGGGTTGTCAGCCGCCTATCCCTGATTGTCCACGGCCTTGTGGACGTTGAAAGTCAGATTCTGGTTAGGAGTACAAGTGGGCGTGTAACTAGACAATCCCAAGGTCAACACCACTTCTGGAATATCCCGCGCAGTATTTAATTTAGATTTCGTAGAAATTGCGTAACTTTCAATAGCCCATTTTTTAAAAAAGTTATTTCTTTGTTTGTTCGACTTATACATCAAAATACGACAATTCTGCTTCTACACAAATCAGCAACATAATTGCTTTGATTTCAAACAGACGATAAAGGCGATAAAGTCACGATTTACAATTTCTTTATTCACCATCTTATGAAGCTTTCGTGCGTTCGAAATATTATACCTCGTTCTAGGAAATGTCTCTAAAATGGTTACCCGTTCGTTCTAGACCAGGAGTCCCAAAATTACGACCCCGTTAGGCGGCACATACCCGTATAGGTATTTTTGGGAATTACCCCCCCCCCCCCCCCCCCCCCCCCCTCCCCGGGATGCAGCCTTTCTGTGGGCATGAAAATACATAGATAGATAGATAGATAGATAATCTTTATTTAAACACGGTAAAAATTCGTCAGCTAAAAATCATTATAATACTAACACAAAGCAATAAACTAATATTAAAAAATATCTATATATGAAGAATTTAATAAATAATAAAAAGCCGCTTTCCACGAATGCCGTGCCTTATAGTTCCTCTTTGAGAAGTCGTTTAAATTGCCCAAGGGACTCAGCTTTCCTTACATTATGAGAAAGGCTGTTCCAGAGCATGGCGCCACTATAACTGAAACTATTTTTATAATAGTTTGTGCGCGGCAATGGAACATTAAGTTTATCCTCAGAGTCCCTTAGGTTGTAACTAATTTCTCGCTTCTCAAATTTAGAACTTAGATAGTTTGGAGCCAACCCGTGTAGAGACCTATAAACCATCGTAGCTCTTTGAATTTGTTGCTGGCAAGCAAGATTTTTCCATCCTAGGAGTTCTAATAGATTACCAGCATCTACGTCATAGTCTGAATAGGTCAAAACACGGGCTGCTCTGTTTTGTAGCTTTTGTAGTTTATTCTGCAGAGTTATCCCACAGTTTCCCCAAACAATGTTGCAGTAGTCGAAGTGTGGCTGTATCAATGCTTGATAAATTAAGTATAAGGTCGCTTGAGGAACGAGGTGCCTAATTCGTTTCATGGCCCCAATACCAGAAGCGACTTTCTTTGTGACTTTCTCGATGTGGTCACTCCAGCCAAGTTTGTCATCAATGGTCACCCCAAGTGATTTTGTGGTAGTGACCCGGTTAACTTGAAGATCTTTAATTGCAAGTGCTGGGGAATCCGTGAGAGTACTTCGCCTCTGTCTAGATCCGATAAGCATAAATTCAGTTTTAGTCATATTTAGAGTGAGTTTGTTTGCTTTCAGCCAATTGTAAACGTTTTCTAAATCTTGGTTTAGATATAATTGAATGTCGTCTGCATTATTACTTGCGTAAGTAAGGTGGGTATCGTCAGCATACATCCTCGGCTCGCAGTTTAAGAGACAATTTGGAAGATCGTTAATATATAATAGAAATAGTAGTGGTCCTAGGATCGTCCCCTGGGGAACACCACAACTTAAAAGACAACTTTTTGAGAGCGATCCGTTAATAGAGCACATTTGGGTACGATTCTCTAAATATGACTTAAACCATCGATGTGCATTACCATATATGCCATAATTGCTTAATTTTGATAAAAGTAGCCCGTGGTCAACTGTGTCAAAAGCCTTTTTTAGATCTAAGAAAACAACGGCATTGACTTTACCACGATCGATATTATACGCCCAAGCGTCAGTGGCTTCAAGGAGAGCCGTGACAGTTGAGTGAATAGTACGAAAACCTGATTGATATTTACAGATGATTTCGTTTTCATCTAGATAGGCATATAATTGATCATAGACGATTCTTTCAAAGACTTTGGCAACAACTGAGATAACCGAAATTGGACGATAATTGTTTAGATCGTCCCGATCGCCCTGTTTAAAAAGTGGGGTAACCTTTGCGCATTTCCAATCATCTGGAAATATACCTTGACTTATTGATTGGTTAAAAATATCACGGATAGGTATACAAATGAGATCAGCACATTCACGAATGAGCCTAGCAGATATCTTGTCAAGGCCAGCTGCCTTTGACTTATTTAGTTGATTTAAAAGTGAAAGAACTTTTTCAATACTAGTTGGACGTAGCTGGAACCGTTTATCTGTGCCTGTAAGATATCTCTGAAAGCCATCACTATCTGAGGAATCAATATTGCTGGCAAGGGTTGGACCGATAGTAGCAAAATGATTATTAAAATGGTCCGACAGCACAGTTGGATTTGTTATTGATACTCCATTTACTTTCAGGGATGTTACCGATTTTTTCCCAGATTTCCGCGACGTAAGTTCGTTAATAGTCTGCCAGGTCTTTTTAGAATCGCCTACATACTCGTTAAAACTATTTTGATAATAGGCTTGCTTAGCTAGTCTAATTTCGTTATTTACTAAATTACGCTGCTTTGGATTGCATTGGATGTTGGACGTTCAGGACTGTTTTCCTTGTCATCGGACGTGGCTGTTGAGACTGTAACTTGCGGTGGAGATGTCACAGATACAGCTTTAAACCCACCAGCCGAAAACAGAACTGACAGCCAGCTGTAGCTCACATCTGTAATAGTATCACTATTCTCAGATACTTTTGCTTGCTTTTGAGACGTCAATATAAAGTCGTATTGACGTCTCAAAAATCTAGACAAAACTAATTTCGATTTTAAGGCGCGCGTTAATACTGCATTATATTGACGGCGTTGAAAGAAAATATATTCCATACTGGGCTCCGTCCCCGGGGCTCCGCCGCTTCGCGACTCAGCCCAATACGGAATACATTTTCTCCCAACTAGCCGTCAATATAATGCAGTATTGCAATTGACACCTCAAAATCGAAATTAGTTTATAAGAGTATTGAAAACATAACTTCGTAGCAGAATAAAGGCGGTGTGTTATCGCAAAAGAGCCGGCAAGGGGCTTAGTGAAAGGGTGAGGGTGACACCCCCCCCCCCCCCCCCCCATAAATGACTTGTATATTTATCTACCAAATATACCTGAAAGACGGTTTGAACATTAATTAAAATTGTACCAAAACGAAGGAAACAGACTTTATACATTTATACATTTCCAAAAACGGACGTTACTCCTGTGACTTTTCCACGGCAATTAATGTTCTTTCCTTGACCGATACCATAAGCACGCAGCAAATTCCAGTGTGCTACGCGTCACGCAATCTCTTTGCAACACATTGTGGGAAACTTCCGAACTGTCATTTAGCGACTGTTGTTTTAACAAATTTGGAGTAAATAACGCTATGATATGATCTACAAGGCTCAGATATTCCAAACACAACAATATAATGGATCGGAGTGCAGGATTGTCTTTATTATAAACGCAATTCAAGGTTCGGGTCAGTTTAATTTTCTGATGAAAAAGCAGGTAAGTGTTGATCGCTGTTATTTGTAAGGTCGCACAACATGATCGATGTTCGTGTCTCCGTATCCCAACAAACTGCTTAAAAGATATCATTTTAAGTTAGCAAAGGATAGATAAAGTTCTTCTGAAGTCTTTACGATTCTGAAAAAGGCTCTATCTCAAAGGAACTATTTTTAGCGATAAACATTTGGTGCGTAGTGGCGGCGCTCAGGTTCGTGTCACAAGTTCTCCTGGTGTCAAACAACCCTTCACATTTTGGTCTCTCGACGGGGCACTTTTAAAGTGCCGCCAGAAATATTTCACCACAGTAAACAACAGAAGTTGTGCTTCAAGACCGTCTTAATTTTGTTTTCAAACTCAACGTACCAATTGGGTTTCCACGGCGTTGGAATTGGTTCAAATTTGCTAATTTTTAAAACGGAAGAAATCATGTTTCTTCTAACGGTCGAAATATTCTTATTTCAACTGCTAATCCAAAGTAAATAACAGTAGTGTGAAGAACAAGAGCGTGTTTATGTTGTGGCCACATTTTATTTATGTATGGCATCGCGTTTTTCTGTACGAGCGAGATGAAAATGTGTAATTTTTCGCCAGTTTCACAACTGAAAGGCCGCCGATTTGCCGTTTTTCAAACTTTGCCCGTTTTCGAAAAAAATAAAACGCCGTTACAATTTTTAATGTTATTTTTGAAAATACTTCACTATAGAGATTATTTGGGCAAAATATGAAGAAATCCGAAATTTTGTGAGTGACGCCCGATTTTCGAAAATTTCAGACATTGGCTCTTAATATGCTGTGAAAATTTGAGCGTCAGATAAGGTGAACCATTAGAGTATCGACATTTTACTAAAATATGTTTGGCTGGGAGGCAACCCAGTCATACATGGTTTGTACATTTCACATTTTTTCAAATCTATTCTCTCCGAGAATAGTCAACATATTCGACCAATATTTACACTGATAACCATAAGGATGACATGCTCCTTTAGTTTATGCTGTCCATTTGGTAGTAACTTATTGTTTTATTTATATATGCCTATGAGTCAAATCGTAGACAGTGAAGAATATTCCCCTATAAGGATAACCTTAAGTTACCTCTGCAGAATATCCCAGGTGCATTCTTTAAATCAGAGCCATGATTGTAAGAATGCAATAATGACCACATATGAATAATTATGTACGAAACGCACGAATACAATAATAACCATATATGAGAAGTTTTAGTTTTTTATCCTACATTAATTATAATATATTATCGTTACAGTTTATTGTAATGTAGATAATATATGTGGATAGTTGTACTGTATTGTACATTGTACTGTAGTGTAAAGCCATGTAATTCAGTCTACCAGACTGCAGATTGGGTTATTTTGTAATGAACGATCATCGTCATTGCCATAAAAAACCTTACAAGTTACTCCCTAATATCTTCAGCCTGGAATCGTTGGGTTTGGAAGTTGATCACGAGTACAGAAAGCTGAATGAATGGTACGAAAAATGTGACGCCTTTCGTCCCTGGCTCGACTCTACAGAAAAGATTTTGAAAGAAGAAAGCGGCACCGACGACAATATTCCTGCAGTCAAGGAAAAGTTGAAGACAATTCAGGTATCTTCTCCTTCTCCATGTACATATTTTGGCATCAGCAACGTTTAAGTTCCTGAAGGAATTTTACAGTTTATACAAAGCAGCTTTTACTCATTGCTAAAAAGTGATATAAATGCTTATTAACTAAGAATGAATAAAGTTATAAAGTATTATTTTTACATCGCAAAATATTACAATCAGTGTACTTTCATGTTTTGTTAAATATTGACACTGAAACATGCCCAATCCCTCTCTTGAACGGTAATGTTAAGTAGTTCCATTTTAAAATCAGGATATATCTGTTGGTAGACAGTATTTATGTTCTGGTTCCAACTTTTCTTTGGTTTGAACATTTTCAAACCAGGTTAATTTTTTCCTTTGTCTCATATTCATTGCCATAATCTAGGAGAAACGAAACTGGCTTTTAAACTGGCTTAAAAATTGCAACAATTTTTTAAACCAAAACATGTAGGTTAGAATTCAGTTTCAGTTGTTATATATATATATATATATATATATATATATAACAATTTTTTTGCACAGTTGCTTAAGTTTCTGCTTCAGTTTTTGTTTGTGCGCCAACAATTTGTACTCACATGTATATTATTTATTTTATATGTGCAATGAATCAGGAGAAGATAAAGGAGTGTCAAAGCCGTAAACCACAGTTGCAGCAAATTAATGGTGACGCTGACGTTCTTCTGGACAGCGGTCGCCTAGACCAAGGAGATGCCGAGAGAGTTGGACGAATAAATGAAATCCTGAGTACGCGACATACGACAAACAATGAGAAGCTTGTAGAAGCGGAGGGCAAGTAAGAGTCGGTGATTCATATCAAAGATAAAAAGTGCAACGAGTTTGATCCTTTCACCTCGAGAGTTATTAGAAACTATTTTTAAAATCAAACTTGCAGTCAGTTAGTGTAGTCTGCGTCGCTGTGAATGAAATCTCAAAGTGTGACCATTCAGATGAAAGCTGTTGAGCAATACTTTCCTGTGGTGCTGTTAATTGTGTTCCATAAAGTGATTCTAGCCTTTTAATCTGTGTATAAAATCCTAAACTGTTACCACTTTTTATGAAAGCTACCTGCCAGTTAGTCTCCAATGCAGACGTTCGTCCCTGTGATGATTTCCATTTTCAACACACCCATTTTTTTCCCAATTTGGTCTCAGGCATTCTCGCGAGCCAATGATCGAAAAAAAGAGATTCACTGCCAAATGTTTAGCCACTTCACCAGTTGCAAAAGAAAAGAAATGAAAAGAAAAGAAAGGAAAGAAAATGGAAACTATTCTTGGATCTAGGGTTAGACAGATTCTGCTCAAAAATTGTTAAAAATTGTTCAAAAATATCCCCAAAAGTTGTTCAAAAGTTGCTTACAATCGAGAAAGTTTTTTTAAAAATTTAAAAAGTTGCTTGCTGACATAATCACTCTAACTATATTCTGTAACTCCTTCCTTGTTTATTAATTTATAAATCGTAAGATGACCTCAATGAATTACAAAACACGGCCTTATAAACAAGAGACATGCTGCTAACATAGCAAATAATACATGTTGCGGTCCAATTTGAGTATTTGACCCTCCTTCAAATTCATCCGTTCTATTATTTCAATGTATGCAAATTAATGGTAATATGAATTTTTTAAAATAATAGAATCGAAAAATGTAGCTGATCTAATCACAGGATACCCAAGAATATTAACACAGGGTATCCATTCTGGAAATGGAGTCACATCCAGCACATCCATATTTGGAATCTATCAACACATGAAACCCAACCGATCAAAATAGCAGAGATTTTCTGGTAAAATTCTTGTGAAATTCCAAAGAAAACGTGTTAAAATATTAATTACTTATTAATTTGATTAAAAGATAGTGAAACTATGCCAAAAAGAGGAAGTTGCTCACTCTCCGAAAAGTTGCTCAGAATCAAAAAAGTTGCTCAATATCGTAAAAGTTGCCGAGCAGAATTTCTCTGGGCCTACTTGGATCCATACGAGCCAACGTTGTGCCAGCTAAGAAATCATGCAATGAAAAAAATCCAATACGCAACCTTGTAAATTAAGTAATGCTTCATATAAGAACTATACTAAACTTCATTGTTCTGCGGCATTGGCTCTTTCCCACATAGAATATCTTTGATTTCAAGAATAGAGGAGGATCTGATGGTTCATAATTATGTTTCATTATAAAAATAAAGAAAATTTATTTGCGTCAAATAAATTTTAGGAAATTTTCGTGCTTAACCAATCAGAATAGCAGAAGACAATAGCTAATAATTTTGCTTATTTGATGAAGTTCCCCAAATACGATATCTTTTAAAAATTGCATGTTGTGCGATTGGGTCTCAAAATACTTGAAACCTTAAAAAAATTAGACTTAATGCACCTTGAACCTTAACTTTTTAGCGGTTTTTGAGTCTAGGCCAATGAGATCACTAGTTGTAACAATGAAAATAGTTGACATTCCATCGTGCATTGCCGTTTAGCACTATCCTTCTTATGCGGATCATTTTTTAATACAGACATGTTATGATGTAATCGTAACGTTATGTTTTAATGTTGCGCCCTGTCACTCTTTTATATGTTCTCTAACATTATTTGAGGGTAGAGCGGAGGGTCTTAAACCTATAGATGATTCGGTAAATTCTCCTGCGATCAGCAGCTATTAATTTATGAACTTTTCGAGTTAATCAATAAGCCCTGTTTGCAAGACAGTTTTAAAACAATTTCTGAATGAGACAAATGAGGGTAATTAAGCAAGAAGCACGTTTAAGGTTACTGATAGCTACATGCATAAAAGTAATGATTTTGGTTACTTGCATCGTCTACAGATTGTATGGCAGTATACACCTGTTAAAAAAGAAGCCTGGAGAAAAGATAGAAACTCACATCGTGGAGGACTCGGTCAAACCTAATCACATGGTATTGATATTATTTCTTTATAGTACTCGTAGAACTGATTTTTTTATTAAGAAGACCTACTTTCCTTTAGAAGATGCAGGGCCCCTCTGGTTAACAGCCCTCACGATGAGTGCGCCATCCTGCTAAATAAAGTTTACTTTGTTCCAGGCGCGGTTTATATAGTCTATATCTCTTCCCGCGCGGTTTATATAGTCTATATCTCTTCCCGATAAGAGACAACAACTACAGCAAACAAACAAACACATAGCAAAAAACAAACAAAAACAAAACAAAAAACAATTAATAAAAATAAAAATGGACAACAGGAAAAAAAGAGCCCGCTTCTTTAGGAACACGCATGTAATAATTAACTTCACCCAAATCACTGAGCATAATTTTCATATAAATATTCTGCTTTTGTTATCAAGTTGTTCCCATTTTTATTTCAAATTTGTTTTCTATTTCCCAGCCGCCACGCAAGATCATCTCCCCCTTTCACAAGGAGAAAGATAACACTAATGAACACAAAATAAGCGATTCGATGAAAGCCATCAAGAAGATGATTGGAGAAGCTGACAACAGAAATAGACCGACTGAAACAGAAAAAGAAAGGTGAATGTGCAGTCCACGTGCAAAGTTAAAAGAACAGCACCAATTAAAAGCATATTGTAAAAACACGATTTGTTTCTAAAAAAATAACAGAAATGTGTTTTGGAGTGAAAGTTTCATTTGTATAATGCACAAAATGCATGAACACGTTGCCGCATAAACGTTTTTTTCTGTGATAAACTTACTTACCCGTGTTAACACCTCGACAAAGTCGTGGACTAGCATGGTTTCTCTCGCCTTTAGATACGACTCGGAGGCACCTACCAGGTTTTAGATGAGTAGCTATTTTCAAGTATATTACAATAGTGATGTTGCGTTAAATCCTACGCTTTGTGATTGGCTAAAAAATCTCGCGTCACATTCTCGACCAATCAGAAGTAAAACCAAAGCCAATCGGCCGTGACTTGCTCGCACGCGTTTTCCCGCGCTTGGCGCCGCCGACATGTAATTGCTTCGAGCTCTGATTGATTCATTGGATTGCTTACGACTGCTATGATTGGTCAGAGTAATTACTTTGGTTTTGGTTTGACCACACTCAATTGAAAACTGCTCTGAGCTAAAGAGACAAAATAACTGCTAAAAAGCTCAAATTTTCACCGGAATTTGATATCTTGACGACCTGCCACGAAATCAAATCTGATGAATAGAAGTTTTGCACGGCAGCCATGTTGCATGGTCAAGCCCAAATCATACCGTCCAGAAGGACGTCGGACACCTTATTGAGACTTATATAACGGAGTAACTGGTTAGCTTTCAGTTGAGGTTAGGGGTAGCAGTTTATATAGTTAAATTTAAAACTAAGCAACCCGAGAAGCTAGGTGGTACAGTGGTACGGTAGGCTATGTAAGCCTAAGCCTAGCTGAGGTCACAGGTTCAATCCTGAGTGGGGATTTAAGATTTTCTTTTTTACACTTAAATTTATTGAAAATAAAATTATAAGTGTCGACATTACGTTATATAAGTCTCAATAGGGTGTCCGACGTCCTTCTGGACGGTATTATTTAGGCACAACCATGTTGCATGGCAGGAGCAATGAAAATGTTTTGCATTAGAAAGAACATTCTTTCCCATAGGGAAAAGAATCTATTGTTCCTGCCATGCAACATGGCTGCCGTGCAAAACCTCTATTATAATCCACTTCCATCCTTGTAATCCTGCATTTTATCTCCAAGCTACTTCTTCTGTTTAGCTCTGTAGAATCATTTCATCGTTTTATCAAATTTAGTTGTTCATGTGTAAGTGGTATTTGGCAATATAACCGATGGACATTAGGTATATAAAATTTCAATATTTTGGTGATACACTGTTCCTTTATAGCAAACTAATTTAAATGTTGACAAGGGAGAGCAATTTTTCATTTTGTGAAGCATAATTTACCTACGAGTGTTTTAAGATCGTAAATCACAAGATTATAAATGAAATTGATGTTAAATTATTTCCGGTGTTTATTCAATCATTATTTTTGATAATACACTAAACTGTATACATTCACACTATATTATTTACATTCAACCAGGATTCATGATGAGTCCGCGAAAGAATTCAATGCATCACTGGACACTTGTGAGAAGGCAATCAATGAACTAGATGAAGAATCGCTACACAATTTTTCTGCTGTTGGATCGACAGTCAAAGAAGTAGAGGAGCAGCTCGACGAAATTCAAGTGAGTAAAAAAAGTAAAGATGTGATGTCAATCTACACGAAGCAGTAAGATCTTCTCGATTGACCATGACTTTTTGTCCCTTTGTGCACATGTGTATCGACTTGCGTTTTCTTCAAACTAAAAATATTAAAAAACTAACCGCATGAAGTAAGTGAACTGACTTTTTTTAAATAATTGATTTCTAACTTAACAACTACGAGCAGTAAACGCTGATTAGTTATCCCTCAAATGAACACTTTCTTTTCTAGGTTTTGGAGCAAAACATGGCACAAGAGAACAAGAACTTTACCTTGGTGAAGGAAACTTTTGACGAAAGCGAAAATAAAAATATAATGAGCGAGGAAAGCCATAGAAGGCTTCGTAGAAAAGTTGATGACTTGAACATCAGATGGGAAGAAATGTGGCGTTCTCATGAAGTTAACAAAGACCGGTAAGTTATCAAACTAAGATATCGATTGCCACTATATAATGTCCTTGAGCCAACTGCTTTGACAGTAGTCGAGCAACGAATATTAGTTTTTGGAAGTTTTAGTACAACGCTTTCAGTGCTTATAAGTCTTATAAGTGTTTTATCTGAGTCTGACGTCTGGTCTGTATATTTCAAAGAGTTTTAATACCGTAAATCCTCAAATTGGCTCCTCTCCTTGAATAAGCGTCCTTTTCAAATAAGGGCCCCTTGTATCAGCAAAATGTTGAAATAAGCGCCTTCCCTCTAGTAAGCGCCCCCTTTTTGAGACAACAAAGGTTGAGTATAGTGTTGATCATGTTTAAGTATTGTTCCACATAAGAACGATAGCAAACTTCATTGTTCTGCGGCATTAGCTCTTTCCCACATAGAATATTTTTGATTTCAAGAATAGAAGAGGAGCTGATAGTTAATAATTATATTTCATTATAAAAATAAAGAAAATCCACTTGCGTCAAATAAATTTTAGGAAATGTTCGTGCTTAACCAATCAGAATAGCAGAGGACAATAGCTAATAATTTTGCTTCTTTGATAAAGTTCCCCAAATACAATTTCTTTTAAAAATTGTATGTTGTGCGATTGGGTCTCAAATTACTTGAAACCTTAAAAAAATTAGACAAAATGCACCTTGAACCTTAACTTTATAGCGGTTTTTGAGTCTAGGCCAATGAGATCACTAGTTGTAACAATGAAAAATCTTGACATTCCATCGTGTTTGACATTCCATTGCCGTTCAGCGCTATCCTTCTTATGCGGATCATTATTTAATCACTCGTGTGGCATTTTTTACAATTGTTGATATTAATGTTCATTACATCATTACAATACAAGAAACCAGTTTCTTTTCTTCTAAATTGACGCAGTCTGACGAATTAGACTGAGGTTATTATTAGAGATTATTCACATCATTGACATGGATAAGGATTACATGAAATAGAAATTGATACCGAATACGTTACGTTCGCCGAGCTACAGTAAACTAGACCAAACTACCATTATAGTGGTAATATATATAGATAGGCTGAGCCTAACAGCGTCGCTCTGTGAACAAGCTTAACTAAGGTGAAATGTTGGAAGCACAAGAATTAAGATTGACGAAGGTTATTTTTCAATTTTAGCAATTCTCAAAAACAGTATTACGCGACCATCTGCACAGTACATTTTTATAGACCGTACAAAAGTTCACAAAAACAACTTTTTCTCCGTCTAGAATAACTAGTACGACTACTTTCCGAATAAAATACACTTGTCGCTTGTCAAAAATTGCCCGAGAAACTGATTTGAAAATCAAAATTGCAAAAATACACAAACATATTGGCATAAGGCGATGCAAGTGAAGATAGAACTGTACGATAAAATCAGAGTCTTGTTTTGTTTACATAAAATCGCTTTTCAAGCTATCTAATGAATGAACAAACACATAAAAATGGACAACACATTTTTCTTTCGAAAAAAATTATTCAAATCTCCATTAGTTTACGTTTAAAAGCAAAACGCGTACCATTTATAGCTCATCGAGTTCAAGCTTTCTTCGATGAAATTCAAGAAATCGATACAACTGAATGGGTGTCAGTAAAACGCGGGGTCCGGGCCGGGGTCGGGGTGGGATTAGGTCTAGGATTAGGTATGGGATTAAATATAATTCCTTTACTTAATCATAACACTATGCCTAATCCCATACCTAATCCTTACCTAATCCCGCCCCGACCCCGGCCCCGACCCCGGGTTTTACTGACACCCCAACTGAATTTAAGCACGTTTTAAAATCAATTCTCCAAAACAAAGAATAACACAAAGAAAAAGTCACTCACAGATTGATTTTAACATAAATTTTCATCGAAAACTGTAATCTGTTTTACCCTTAAGTCCCTCGCTTGCTTGGAAATTCAAATCTCCGTTTCTGCTTCTGAAATCCGTAAAAAACAAACATCTCCCGCATTGATAAAAACGTAATACATGAAGTTCCTCGAAGCAAAATTTTATCCCTGAAAGCTCGTCTTTTTCCACTAAAGCGGCTTCTGAGTATTCCTTTAATTGGTATCCTTGTCTTGAGTAACAAGCCGCGAAATATTCAGGGAAATAACGCCTTTAATTTCAACGGTTTTCTCCGCTTTGTAAATTTCTAGCTGACGTGACATTCGGCCGTGTAACCGCGCGAAAAACAAAGCCTCGATTTGGTTTCAACATGACGTCGTACGCGCATGTTTTGCGACGTCTTACGCGCCCGCGAGCTAGTAGTCCTGTGCGACGGCGGCGGAGGGCGGCGGGCACACGCGCGCCCGCGTGAGGGTCCATGAGTATGGGGCTACGCCCGGGACTTTGGCCCGCAGAGCTCCGCTAATATATATATAGATAGGCTGAGCCTAACAGCGTCGCTCCCTGAACAGAAAGCCGATGATAAGCTTAACTAAGGTGAAAGGTCGGAAGATTGACGAACCGACTATTCTTAAAAACGTAATTACGCGACCGTCTGCATAGTACATTAAGACCGTACAAAAGTTCACAAAAACAACTTTTTCTGGGTCTAGAATAACTAGTATGACTACTTTCCGAATAAAATACATCTGTTACGTATCAAAAATTGCCCGAGAAACTGATTTGGAAATCAAAATTGCAAAAAATACACAAACATATTTGCATAAGGCGACGCGAGAGAAGTTAGAACAGTTACTATAAAATCCAAGTATTGTTTTGTTTACATAAAATCGCTTTTCAACCTATGTAATGAATGAACGAACACATAAAATTGCACAACACAATCTTCTTTCGAAAAATTTTATTCAAATCTGAATAAGTTTATGTTTAAAAGCAAAACGCGTACCATTTATAGCGCATCGAGGCCAAGCTGTCTTCGATGAAATTCAAAAAATCAATGCAACTGAATTTAAGCACGTTTTATAAAAAATTCTCCAAAATTAACGAGAGCACAAAGAAAAAGTCAATCACAGATTGATATCAACATAAATTCCCATCGAAAAATGTAATCTGTTTTACCATTAAGTCCCTCGCTTTCTTGGAAATTCTTTAAATCTCCGCTTCTTTGGTTGTGAAATCAGTAATAAACAAACATCTCGGATGTTGTGTGGCGTCATACGCGCATGTTTTGCCAACACGGACGGGCGGGCACACACGCGCCCGCGAAACATTTCGCTAGCCATGACCATGAAAAATGACGGGCATAGGTTTAGTTCTATGAGTATGGGGTCCAGTTCAAACGACGAACTTTTCATTTGCCGAACCTAATTCCTTCAATTAAGTACATGAAAAGATCGACGTTTGAATCAATTAAGTTCGACATATGTTATTTGGGTCGACCCAAGAATTAAGTTCGAGTGGGCTACATGGGAAGTTCGACTATGGAGCGACTTCGATTCAAACGTCGAACTTTTCACGTGCCGAACCTAATGCATAAATTATGTTAACGTATTTTTCAATATAACCGCGCTTCTGATTGGCTATTTAGTCGGTTTTCGCGCCTTTGCAGACAGAACTCACAGAAGCGTAACGACGGTTACCAGCATTCACTTTGTAGATTATTAGACTCAGCTTAAATCGGTCTACAAAAAAAAAGTTGCTTTTCATTATATCCATAAAGAAAACGTAATGTATTTTAAAATTTATGGCGTTACTTTATTTTGTCCAAATATCACGATCACGATCTCCTCAGCTGTCTCCTTGCCATCACAGAACACAAAGCACACTAAAGTCAAAACAAGAATTTCCAGGCTTGGTGAATTTTACTTTTTTTCGGTTTATTTCCCTATTTTAAGCAGTAAGGATGATATTTCTTTTCGCCACGAATTAGGTTCGGCACATGTAAAGTTCGACCGTATGAATCAACAGTCGAACTTAATAGTTTGGATCGACCTAAATAGGTATTAGGTTCGGCACATGAAAAGTTCGACGTTTGAACTGGGCCTGGGGCTGCGCGCGGGCCTTCGGCCCCGCAGAGCTCCGCTACGAACAGATTTGCCAGTTACTACATTATGTACATGTTTCAGTTTGTAAACTACTATATGAACAACTTTGTATTTTAACACTATATTGTTGTTAACACGCAAATGTTTTACGATGAAATTGAGTAATTAAATACGCACCTATCCTCGAATAAACGCCCCCTCCTTTTCCCAAATTTGAAATAAGCGCCTCGGGCGCTAATTCGAGCATAAACGGTATTAAAATAAGGTTCAAATTGACTGACATCGTTATCGACATTGAAATTAAAAGGGCTAGGAATTTGAAGCGCTATGTAATACAACCGTATATTTTCATTTAGCATGATTCATTATGATTTTTATTTGTCGCACCGATAAAAGCTAAATAGAAGAAACTTTTTGTAAACAGGTCTCATTTGTTGTCTAATTTCACCAGCCAATTTATACTCCTTGAATACTTCTATTCTGCTTATCCATTTGAAACCTTTATCGAATTTTCATCAACATGGAGCCCCTTATTAATAGAGGACGTACAGTAAATCTTACATCGAATCTTTCCATTGCCGTTCAAAGCTTGGTGCAGGCAATCTTGATCATGGGTGGTCAGTGGATGGGACGAGTTAACAACAGCCTTGATGAGCTGGAGGACAGTATGAAATCAGTTGAAATCGAAGAAGAGAATCTCCAAGCGTTGCGTGAAGAGGAACAAAGGCACAAGGTAAAAAAAATATATATATATATAAATTCATCCTCCTTAACCATGTTGGTTCCATTTCTTTTTTTTCCAGGCTTGGGTCTATATTCTGTGTTTATGGTTATTTCTGTGGACGAATTTCTAAAGTGTGATCATTCAAATGGAAGCTTATTAAGAGCGACTTGCTGTAACTATCAACTATACCTATGCAAGATAGAAAAATTCGATTTTCTCATACTTCGTCACAATAAAGGTCTTTACTAGCTTGTTTAAAAAATATAACTTTTAGGTTGTTTGGATTTTTTTTTTTTAGCCGAAGCGGCTTTTTGCATTTGCCGCCCACACTCGCCCAAAATCGTCGCTGAAAACCCACGTTTTTCGCGAGCGAGCAAGCTAAAATTAAAACCGTGTCTGGAAAAACTGTACCACCCTGTTAAAATATCGCCTTTTGAAAGTCATTTCGCCTTGTCAGATCAGAATCAAACCTGAGCCTGAATTTTTTATCGAATTTCCAAATTTATGTCCTTCGACGGCTAGGAACCACATGAAAATTTAGGTCAAATTCGTGGGCCAAAAAGTCAATCTGGTACATGGATTTAACTATCAAAACTATTTTTTAAGAACAAAGTATCATTTCATCTCACTTTTTATCCAAAAACTGGCTTGGGTAAATAAAACGAAAAATTTTGAGAGCGTCTTGAAAACAAGGCACTTAAGCTAATTACTTGACATTTTGACCTTTCATGCTGCGAGTGTTATCACAAACATTGATCCGGAAAATTTAACTGTGGGTCCCATCTCCCGTGAAATAGTGGTCAGTGTGTCTTAAATATCTGAGGAATATCATTTATGGTATTAATAAATCAACATCAAACCCAAACCGAGCATTTTTGTGGTCTAACACAGGTTTATTTTGAATTGCGAACTGTCCATTTGCTAGCGAGTTTATACAATACATGCGACAAAATACCCGTTTATAAATCAGCATCGACAAAAAACGTCAGCAAACCGGTACAATAGATCATTAACCAAATCTGTACAAGTATTTCTTACCTTAATCAAGCATATCTTGATAAGAAATAGTAACATTGTTGCCGGCTTTACGATAGCGTGCACGAAACGTTCACTGTTCCAAAACTGTTGCCATAAGTTACATATTAACTGACAGCCACAGGAACCCCAAGGTTACGCATGCTGTAAAAATTAAAAAAGACAAGGAGCCCGTTGGGCTTCGCAACTGGCTCGTTTGGTCTCAGTTTCCACCCGGTTTTCATTTTAGAGTTTTATATTAGCAATCCACAATACACAATCTGGAATCTATTAATATATGCATAGTCCAGTCCACATCAACATTTACATTTCACACCCCGCTTCAAGCACTTCTTAGGGATGGACCATTTTATTTTTAAGGGGGCAGGAGGTTGGGTAATTACCACAAAAAAAATTCATGCACTGGAAAAGTAAAGAAAAAAATCATGCACAGCGAGCCAAAGGAAAAAAAGGTATCCAACGATCCCCAAACAAAATCCTTGCCCGCCATAAAAATAAAATGGTCCATCCCTTAGTAGGTTACAATTTCAGGTCTATTATTTTTTTCTCTGATCGGCTCCGTACTGTTAGAAAAAACACAAGTTCAGAACTTTGTATATTTTTTTTCCCTTTAAAATGCTTGAAACCACCTACTACAAGGAATCAGGATTGTTCACATGTAAATACAGGTATTTTGGAGAATCATTGATAGGAATAAATTAACAATATCAACATGATCGATCAAATAATTAACAGCCGACCATAGCGTGACATAAATACGAGATGTGTGGAATTTGAGCGTGACTCCATGACGTAATGCTTGAGAATTGTTTACTCGGCAGTTCTCTGACTCGCCGGGACGTGTGTTATTCAACGATTTATTCGATCTAAACTCGACTGTTTGACAATTGATTTGGTTAGAAAAATTCAACCCGCTTTCCTTTTACCAGAAATAGATCACATCCGAAAATCACAGAGATTTAATTTTTAACAATTCCGTCGAAATTAGAACGGTAAATATTTGAATTATAGTTGCTGACATCACTGATTGCCCCATTTCTGAAAACCGGAAGTAAACTAGGTACGGTGTTGGCCGCAGCAAAAGCGATTCCCAGGGCAGGTGACCCGACAGGGAAAAAAAAGAGGGTATTTTAAGAACTGTCTCGTCGCAGAGCGACGAGCCAGTTAAAAATCATGTCAGAAAAAAAGTTATCGCGAAAAAAGCATACGTGGCCATCGCTCGTGGACACAAAATTCTATCCTCGAGATCACGCACTCGACGAATATTTTCAGTTCATACCTTTTCAGGACGTGTGCCTGTGCCATAAAACAAACATCAAATTGTTCGTTTTAGTCAATGCATTACATCTATTTTGTTATTTCAAGAATTACTTTAAAGCTGTGCTTCCTGTCCCTGCGAAACATAGTGTGAGCTGATGGAATAAACGCGCGCTTGATAAGTGCAGTTGCAAGGATTTAAAGGGTAACTTGAAACAATTATATCTCCTTAACGAGCTTGGTGACTTATATTTTTTATTGCAGATTTCGGATCACTATATTGTGGGAAACAATTAGGGAAAGTTTAAGAAATTCTTATGTCAACTTTTTTTTAGGGAATCACCTTAAAACTCGGACGTAAACGCAAACGTATACCCCCACCGTGGTACAAGGGGGGGGGACCCCCCTTGGGTTTTTGCGATGTTGCAATATTTCGGAAATATTTTACATCTAATAGATAGCCAGCGATGTGCCCTACAAGATAAGGTAAATAGTATGGGTTGTGGCGCTGCTGGGGGGGGTCCGTGACGTCATCCAAAATGGCCGCCATGTTGGATTTTACTAAAAATTCAAATTTATCGGAAAAATGCGGGAATTGCAAATATTGTTCGCTAGAGTTGCAAAATAACATATAATTTTAAAACATTTTGATGCGTTTGGTAGCATTTTATATATTTTTGGCTGAAAAAAGGTGAAAAGCACGCAATTTTATTCAAAAATGGGTTGACCTCATGTTACTTATGACATCATATCTCGTTACCATAGCAACCGGTTGTCGCCAAACTTTAACAAAATGTGTCTCAAGGATAAATGAACAGCTATTGTAAATGACATAAGCTAATGTTAAATGGTCTTTAAAATATCGGAGAAAAACCTTGTACGTCCGAGGGTTAATTTATTTCATGATTTTAATTCCTGTTAAACTAATATATCGAGTTCGTTATAACTCGATAAAGCACGCGTGTGACGTAATGTTCATTATACCCGTTTAGTTTTATAAAAGAAATAAAAAAATTGTTCCTCGCACATTGTTGAGTTATATAAGCACTTAGGAATTTTTAAGAACACTAGAGAAGTGCGAGAAGCACTTTTCTGCACTTCTCTCCTGTTCTTAAAAATTCCCGCGTGCTTATATAACTCAACAATGCACTCGGCGCGTTTTTTTATTTCTTTAAGATGAAAGTCTATTCTCGCGAACTTCTGTATTATTTTAAAGCAAGAAATGATTTTTACATAGAAATTATAATTCCAGATTCTAATTATTAGAACTCGCAAAAAAACCTCATGGGTCCCAACCATAATGGCCATCCATGTTGTGCAAAAACGAGCACGGTGACCCCATTTTCTATTGCATTTTTACAATGGAAAATGACATAATTACCAACTGGACCAAACATTCCTTCTTTTTCAATGGAATCACCTTAAAAAAGAAAATAGTATGTTTTATTTGGTTTTGATACTAGCCTGGAACTATGTTACGCACAAACTTGCGGCTCCTGTGGCTGTCAGTTAATATGTAACTAATGGCAACAGTTTTGGAACAGTGAACGTTTCGTGCACGCTATCGTAAAGCCGGCGACAATGTTACTATTTCCTATCAAGATATGCTAGATTAAGGTAAGAAATACTTGTACATATTTGGTTAATGATCTATTGTACCGGTTTGCTGACGTTTTTTGTCGATGCTGATTTATAAACGAGTATTTTGTCGCATGTATTGTACAAACTCGCTAGCAAATGGACAGTTCGCAATTCAAAATAAACCTGTGTTAGACCACAAAAATGCTCGGTTTGGGTTTGATGTTGATTTATAAATACCATAAATGATATTTCTCAGATATTTAAGACACACTGACCACTATTTCACGGGAGATGGGACCCACAGTTAAATTTTCCGGATCAATGTTTGTGATAACACTCGCAGCATGAAAGGTCAAAATGTCAAGTAATTAGCTTAAGTGCCTTGTTTTCAAGACGCTCTCAAAATTTTTCGTTTTATTTACCCAAGCCAGTTTTTGGATAAAAAGTGAGATGAAATGATACTTTGTTCTTAAAAAATAGTTTTGATAGTTAAATCCATGTACCAGATTGACTTTTTGGCCCACGAATTTGACCTAAATTTTCATGTGGTTCCTAGCCGTCGAAGGACATAAATTTGGAAATTCGATAAAAAATTCAGGCTCAGGTTTGATTCTGATCTGACAAGGCGAAATGACTTTCAAAAGGCGATATTTTAACAGGGTGGTATAGTTTATCCAGAAACGGTTTTAAATTTAGTTTCCTCGCTCGCGAAAAACGTGGGTTTTCAGAGGCGATTTTGGGCGAGTGTGGGCGGTAAATACAAAGAGCCGTTTCGGCTAAAAAATAAAAATCCAAACAACCTAAAAGTTATATTTTTTAAACAAGCTACTAAAGACCTTCATTGTGACGAAGTATGAGAAAATCGATTTTTTTCTATCTTGCATAGGTATAGTTGATAGTTACAGCAAGTCGCTCTTAACTGTACTAATTCCTGTGGCGCATTTCGATTGTTGCCGGTAGTGAAACGGCAGTAAAACCTTTAAAAAGTGATAATTAAATTGTTTTCGAGACTAGTTGCTCACTGAGCCGAGCCGAGTCTAACACGGTACTTGCGACTGGAGTGACAGAAAGGTACTTGATGACAAACGTAGTATAACTTTGTACAAGTAATGTTGGAACTCCTGGTGAAGCGAGCTATTCATCGATATTCAACAGATAGATTGTAACAGAGTTTCGCATATAAGCTCAAAAGGTTTGTTAAACCAAGAGATCTTCGTCCATACCAGAAATATTATTATCATATATTTTTTCTTTGAAAATACCAGTATTTCAGCCGCAAATCTGATCATTCGCTTCAGATCATTCGCGGATAATAATTTTTCGACAAAACCGAAGGCTCTGGGGTCGAGAATGACTCGGCATTCGATAGTGACAGTTCTTCTCGATTCCTCCTAATCACGTAATTGATTTCAGTGTATAAATACAACTCAGAGACAGCATACCATTCGGCTATCGGATACGGAAACATTCCTGACTTTATTAAATCGAGAAAGATGCCATACATGTATGTCCCCCAAATAAAGAACACAGTAGTTGTAGTCTCATAATCAAAACAGCAGGAGTTTATAGATGTTGGGATTGAAGGTTTTTAAGCATAAAACAAGATTGGGTGGCACGTCATGGAATCCCAATACAAAAGTAAGTAAACAGGGAGCTTGTCGCTGTTGCTTGAGCACAGAGAGGACACTTCATCAAGTGTGCGTATCATTTCACAAATATGGCGAATAAAGATTAACATTTAGCCGCTCGTCATGGTATAATTTTCAAACTCACAATACATTGCAAGGCTGATCTGACTACGTAAAAAAGTAGACTTTGCGAGACACCAATACGACAGAAACCGATACTTTATGGGTAATACTTTATCGGTTTCTGTCGTATCTCGCAAAGTCTACTTTTTTATGTAGTCAGATCAGCCTTGCAGGTTATTGTATGTTTGTTCATTTCTGTGGCTGATTAGGTCTCTTACAGATCCTCCGTATCGTTAACAGCATTACCCTTTGCGATCCTTTGCAGATTTCACTTTTCTAATTCTCACTTTGAGCAGCAACGGCTAATGTTTTTGCTGTCTCATCTTATTAACTTCTTAGGAAATCATGAACAAGATAATTTCGCACGAGGATTCTGTTAGTGCAGCAGTGGATGTCGCAAGGGAGGTTCACAGGAGAGATCTTGTGACTGAAGAAACTGGTGAAACGATTCAACGTGAAACACAGGCGCTTGAAGATAGGTTGGAGCGATTGATAAATGAAGCAGAAGAGAGGAAAAAAAGGTAACTTTAAACCCAAAACTTTACAAAACCAATTGATAACAATCAAACCAATGGACGTTTTGTCCTCCTTTCGCAATGCCCGTTACCGGTCAGTTTCACTTCCAAAAAATGTTGCTAAAATTATGAAGAAGCCTATCGATGTCTATATACAGGCTCGTTATTACTTTCACCTTATAACATACCTCGAGAAAAGCGCACACTCTGATTGGTTTGTTTTTGTGTTTACGATATGTTATAGATGGTTTTCACTCACGTGACCTTCAGTCCTGTGGGACTCAAATGACAAAAGCCATGGCGGCCATGTTGGTGTACATAACAAAAGAAGTTCATTAAGATTATTTTGTAGTTGTACACCAATATGGCCGCCGTGACGTATAACGCGCATGTGCGCACGCTGCACGTTTACCATTTTTTAAGTTGTACTATTTTTTTTTCTGTAGCCCCCTGGCTTACATTTACATTATGCGCGCTCTGGAGGAGCTTATATTGGAAATTAAGTTTATAGTGTTTGTAATTATTGACATTCAACAAATCTTTCTTTAAGGATTGATGTGGCACTGCGGAGCGCTGAACAAGCCAGAACAGTTAACGAAACAATGGTGGCTACCAGTGTAATTTCTGTCCATTCTGCGCCTGACGATTCACAGACTGATGAGGGATTTGTAGAACCAAAACAACATTTTTTTAAAAAGAAGAAGAAAGTAACTTATGAGGTTAGTAACATGAGGTTCTATAAAGCCCTGCATTATCGATTTTACATTGTGACAAAAAGAAGTTAAAATGGGCGGAAATTGTGACGGCATTTATCGATACGCTACTAAGGTCTCGGATGTAAAGTTGTTTTTTTTTCGATTGTACAATTGTTTTATAAGGCAAACAATACTCCAGTCTAAATCGCGCGCTCCGATTGGCTTGTTTTTTTTTTTGGTCGGAATTTTACAGCACAGAGCCGTTCACTTTACCGACTTTTTGATATAAGCAAAACAGTTAAAAAAAATCATGAATAAGGGAATCAAAAAGCATGACCAATTTACTTCAGTGTGTGTTTTATAGATTGTAAGCTGTAAAAAAGCGAGTTAATCGGTAAAGAATCTGACAATAATTATTAGGTGAGTAAAACGTTCTCGACAATATAATAATTCTTCTATTCCAACGTTCTTAGTTCCTCATTAATCAGAAGATGAACGAGTTTAATAAAGAAAGCAAAACCATGAACGACTGGATGGATGAAACAGAGAGACTGGTCAAGTCCCTTAGTGTAGATATGGACCCCAAAAAAGCAACCAAGATACAACGGACAATTAACGTAAGTGTGTGGTATCGCATAAATAGGGAGTTTAGGATTTGTGTACGAGTACAATATTGAGTACGAGTACGACTTTTGAATGTAAAGCCATCCATGTTCCCGGAGCTGTCGGCCATTAACTGTTACTGACCAGAACTGAGATAAGGAGACTTTAGGTATAAAATTGGTGTGAGCCGTCATGTGCATTCTGACAAGTGAAGCAAGTGAATTCAATTTTATTGTTAAATCACATGACTCTACAACTGAGCCATTTCACAATTTACCGTCTTTATCGTGTTTAATTATGTATGATGCTGATCATTGCAAGACTGAAAACGACGTTAACGATGACTATATAAATGTTGAAGATGATGATGATGTTGATGGTGTCGATAATGATGATGATGATGGTGACCACGAGTTATTTCCGTTTTATAGGCCCGATATGGAGAAGTCCAGGAGAAGCAGACCAAGGTGGACCGCATTGTCCAACTCAGCAAGCAAATAGAGAACGAGACTTTAGACCCTACAATAAGCGGACCGGTTGCCAAGCAAGCCGACGCGTTGAAGGAAAGATGGAGTAAGGACAAGGAGATGATTGAAAACTACGGTGAAAAAGACGCGGGAAGCAAAGCGGGACAAAGCAATTGCTGCATCGCGTTCATGAAAAAGAGGTTGTTTCCAGCTTGGTCTTACAATTAAGCTGGCCAGTGTGAAATATCCAAGATAGTCCTAGACGAAATCAGATAAGAATGAATCGTCGTCTGTTTGTTTGTTTAACGTAGTCATAGTAACAAAACATCAATTGTAGGTTAGTAATTGCAGTCAATGAAACGGAGTGGTGACTTTTGAAGTACTCAATGGTGCTGGGGTTAAAAACTGCATACAGATAGGAAACAAACCTATATAAAGGTATTTAATAGAATCGGAATCTTGTTTAGTTAAAATGATTACATAAAGAATTTTTCATTGTATTCGCAAGCAATTCGTCAAAATTAAAGACGTTTTCAGCAACCAAACCGCGTACTTAAGGTAACAAGAAAACATATTTTGTCTACACAAAAATGCAAAAGTAATTTGCGGAAATTAAAGGCTAAATTATATATGTATAGTAATTGATACATGTATCGTTTGGCTAAACGAATTGAAGTTATAATCAAATTTTGTACCCGAGTTTGTTAATTAATGAATGACAATATCAGAAATAATTTAAGCTTAAGGTGGTTCGATACAGTTTTCTGGAGACCGTACCAACATTTTTCAATCGGCTTTTAAGCGGTCTTCTCCAAGTCAGATCAACGTGAAATTTTCACCACTAACTGGTTTTGAATTGAAGTTTGGCAAGATATATTTTCTGGTAAAATCGATATTACCATGACAACGATAAACAAGAAACTTAGAAATCAGTAAAAGTGAAATTTAGCCCGTTTAAGATTTCGCATTGAAAATCCCACATAGGCATCTTAAAATATGGTATATGGCATATATATTTTGCAAGAATAAAAAAATTCTGTATGTTTGAGTTAAAATAAATCGCAATAACATTTCAAACCTTACTATTTGTGTACTGGTATTAAATTGATCGAGAGATTAACACTGGTTTTGTGAAATTACTTAATGATAATGTCAAAAAGTAGCTTGATGTTATGTTTGTAAACCCTGAAAGTTTTGTTTACTTTCTCTTTTGCGATCTTGAGAACTACCTTTTTTCCTAACATCGCATCATGTGCAATTTTTGGGTAATTTTCGATTTAAATGGCTTTTGCAAAAATCTGAGAAACGGCTCGATGGATTTTTTTAAAACATTCACTGTGCATGCTTACCGATGTGCAAAATATTATCTGAAAGTTTCATTAGCATTGATTCACTGGAACGCCTTTAAATTTAAAGATGAAGACGACGTACGAACCGGCCGAAAAAATGGCGTTACAAATTTACTTTTTTAAGTTATTCTCAGTAATGATTTCAAATCAATGCGCACTACATTCTTCCGTGATTGAAACATTGCAATGTACGCTCTTTGATGCAAATTTCTTTGCATCTGTTTTCAAATTTTTTTGCATCTGTAAAAACGTTTTCAAAACGCAAAAGGGCATTTATTGCTCAAAATAAGACTTAAGGGAATCTGGAAAGTAGCAAGGAGAGTAATAAGGTACAATCATGCTCGAATATAGATAATAATAGATGCACAGCAGATCACAACGAAAGTATAAATCACGGAGGAATGCAGTGTGCATTGATTTGAAATCATTATTAAGCATAACTTAAAAAAGTAAATTTGTAACGCCATTTTTTCGGCCGGTTCGAACGTCGTTTTCATCTTTAAATTTAAAGGCGATGGTATGGTCTCCAGAAAACTGTATCGAACCACCTTAAGCTTTGTATAATAAGTAGATGGCAACCCTCAATCTTGACTGACACCTCAGTAATTGGAAAACTCGTTTACGTTTTTGATAAAAATGTAATGCTTATTCAATAACTGAAGACCTTTAAACCAAGAAAATATATTGCATGAAAAGGGCTTTTGTGCCTTCTCTTAGTGATGTACTTAGTGATGTAGAACTTAGATGAACAAATCTTAATATGATGACTGGTTTTCTTTAAAAATTGAACAGTCGACACGCCATATATATGTTCAGCATCAAATGAATGTAACGTAGAATTTAATAGAAATAAAAACAAAACAATGATAAAAGAAGCAAAATCGTTTTACGTTTTCTTTAATCACACCCCATGCTTTTCCAAGTTTGGAGTGTAATAGAAAGGCGTGCCTGTAATCTTGATGAAACACATTCACTATCTCCCCTGCCGATGATATCACAACGACACAGAAATGCAGCGTCGAAACACATTTATTTATGGCTTATTTAACAATTTTAAAAATAACGAAAGGTTACCTCGTTGCAAAATCCTCCAAGCTATGTTGCGGTTATCAAAAATGTATGTTTGGACAGTGCTTGTTTGGAATAAAACAAAAAGCCGAGTCGCTCTCTATTTTCCCGCCAAAAACAGTCTGAGGAACAACCACAAATATTCTTTTTCGATGTGTTGTTACCCAGTTGTAGCCATTACCCTTTAATGCCATCCGATGTTTTACTGACTTTGTACAATACACAACAACAATACCACTAGACAACAAGGTAGTTTCCTTCGGAAATCAGAGCAAAATAAAATTGGCATACAAGAAACGTTTCATATTAAATTAAAAAAAAAAACCTATTAACCTCTAGTCTCCAGGATCGCTCAAAAGATTGGCGATTTCAAAATTACAGTACATGAAACTCGATCTATTCTTTAACCCTCTCATAACCTGAGCTGGACTCGTTTACCTCCAAGTTTTATGAGGTTTGAACTTTCTGTGGATGAAACCCTAAAAGTGAAAGTTACTCAGAGGTACTTTCCTGCGGTGCTGTTTATTATGCCGTACATCGTGGTTCTAATTTTTGAGTCGGTGGGTAAAATCCTCGAGTGAGACTACTCAAACTTGAAAGTACAATGCGAAGTAAAATTTGGCTCTGTTTCACTTGTTTCCATCTTTACCGCTTTTGGCTCTGGAAGAGTTAGAACAAACTGGTTATGAAACTCAGTCAGTCCTTTGTTATATGTTTTTGTTCTCCATCTCTTTTGTTCATTTGCCTTGACCCTGCACAAAACACAACAGGTATTAAAATGCATATGAGCAACTGACCAGTAGAAACATTTGGGCTCACACGTTAAACAAAACAATGTGCAGGGTCACGGTTCGTTCAACATAAAACAAAGCAGCTTTGTATACTCTTTTTGAAATTTGTTGAGCTTCATAACCAGTTTGTTCTATTAACTATGTTACAACTCATGACTTTAAAACAAATCAAATTTCACGAGAAGAAATTACACCGAAAAAATGTCATTCAGTGAACAACATGATTTCATCCTTTATTCAACATAGCAAACGGATCACTATATTTTGCGTTAAAACCAAAAGACGGAAAACAACACTGCTTAAGGTTACAGTGTACCTTCGGGGGCGTCTCCAGTATAACAGCTCTAGCGTCTTAAGATTACACTTAATATACCTAAACCCAGATATCAAATTAAAGCTTATAGAGCTGGCTATCTAAATATGGAAACCATTTGGTAATAAAATGAATTGTCGAATTTTTAACGACGTCTAAATTCGAACGTCCGAATCAGCTTTAAAACCCTATAACTCAAAGCGATTATTGTATTTTGCTAATTTGATTTGTTCTCGGATTTCCGGACACGAAGCGCTAAAAAAGTGTGACGGCGATTTCCCATATTCAATTGCAGTGAAAAGTTACAGAATATTTTCGTAAAAGGGAGAAAACAAATTGAAGTGATCGCACGGAAATGGCTCTTGACGAAAAAGTTTTCGGAAATAAGAAATTCGCCGACACGTTTTTGTTGATTATATGTTAGCCTAGCTCGTGTCCAAATTTGAGGAAAATCAAACAAATTCCCTTTGAGTTGTAGCTCTTTAAAGTGTCCCCTACAAGCGAAAAATTAACTTTGAGAAAACAGCGCTTAGAAAAACATATCGCTTCATAAACAAACTCCGCCCACAAAAGTTATACCGTCATTTCTCCGTCAATTTTCACTATTTTTCGATAATTTTTTTTGGATGAAAGTTCATTCTGTAAACTTTATTTTGACGCCAAAAAAAAAAAATTTCAATAAATTTTCGATCTGAAGGTACACTGTAACCGTAAATCATCCGGGCCCGGCTGTTTAAAGGGAACCTCTATTATTATAACAAATTGACGTTAAATTGTTGGAAATAAAGTCTAAATTTTATAGCGTACAAAATACTGGATAGGAATATCGCATTTTTTCGCTTTTAAACTTTCCGCGTGCCGCATCATACATCGTATGGTTGCCGCTATTGACATTTGTATCCAATTTTGTGTTTTCACCTGTTATTAAAATAATAGCAATTGAAACTTTATTTCCAACAATCTAACTTCAATTTGTTTAAATGGTGGAGGTTCGCTTAAAAACAGGATTAAAACTATGAATTTAATTTCATAGATTAACAATGTAGATTCTAATATTAGTTATTTGGATCATAAAATTTCAGCTCCCTCTAAAAATGTGTGTTACAATGAGCAACAAACAAGAAAAATTGAAATTCTAGATTAGCTTCAGGGCCTGTTTATGTGTAAGAAAGATGATCCTTGCACTAAGATCATTGTAGAAAGAGTATCCGAGCGAGACATTTTTTCAGTTTGTTAACGAAGGGTTTTATACGTGTTGCAATAGGACGTCCTACGTCAGGATCATCCTTCCATATTATACCATATTATTACTGCTACAACCATTCGCATGGAAACGGAAGGAAGGAAATAATCACGTCACCGTCGGATGAACCGCGTACTAGCATGATCCTAGTTCTAGGATCATCCAACTGCTACAGCCCATCGCATATAAAGTGGGCAATATGTCATTAGTGTGCTAGGATAATCACCCCTTCATGAAAACAGGCCCTTTTAATCGGCAATCGAAGAACCGGGCCCTGGACGTTCAGATATTATCAGTGCGGAGTCGAGGCTGTCAAGATGTAGGTGTTGGGCTGGTCGTATCGCCCATCACCACGTATTATCACAACAACCGGTCCGTAATCCTGTGGACCATCCAAGCTGACCTCTACGAAGTTAGCTGGCCCGCCAGATATGTCACGATACGGAGTCAACGTGTTACACTTCCCTCCATTGTAGGTCTTTTTGCAAGCATAAGTGGCGAAGCCGGACCTCTGATCGTCAGCGACCACCGTTATGGTGATGTTGTAGTGATGGGCGACTCCAAAGCAGTAGTCGAGTCGAAGGTATTGAAGAGCTCTGGTCGTAACCACCTTCTTGGTGTGGGTTATGAAAATTGGATCCAGATGACCTGACGAAAAATAAATCACGTTCATGAGAGTTCAGAAAATCATCGTCTTGAACACTATTTAATTAATGGCCTCTGATAAGCTTCTCCTTAGATACACCCATATCTTCTGGGTTTTATTTTTTTGCTTAATTGTCACAAATGGTCAATTTTGTGACGAAATTTGCCTCTGTCATTTTGATTCAGGATGCTTGTTAGTAATGAAGAAATCAGTCATTTGGATTATCATTGATCAACTATTATTGCTCCATGAACAGAGAGCCTTTTCATGGTAATGTTCATTTGTAAAATATAACTAAACCATTATAATCGATTTAACATATTTTTTCCAGAATGTAAATGTAAAGGTGTTTCTCGCATTCTGGACAAAATACATGCATCAATGTTGCAAATGTTTCGGTAAGATGAAAGCTTACAAGACCATCATTTATTTGATGATGCCTTCACTATTATGGATGGAAGGCAGTAACAATTATTTATAAATATATAAAATTGAAAAACTCAAGATCGTACAAGCATTATAGCTTTAGCAAATAAATGATCAAACGAACAAAGGTATTTATCTTTGGTAAAACTAAAATTGTAATTGTTAAAACTAATTGGGGTACACTAAAATAGAAAGTTTTCTAAGTTAAAACTACCAATTTACAAATGTTAAAGCTGGTTAGTAAACTGATTGACAACTTGAACTAAGTTAATACTAAGAATTTACAATTTTAAACTGGCTAAAATAACAAGTTGAACTAAGTTGAAGCTGCAAATTTACAAATATTAGAACTTATTAAATTTTAAAATAGTGTAGTTACAGTTCGTGACTCTCTTAATTAAGAAGCACATAAAATACAGTTTTCACAACTATTAAAGTTGCGAGATCTTTTTGCTTTATGCTATCCTTAAAAACATTTAAACTAACTGATGTCTCTTTTTTATCGCTCTGGCTGAGTTGACTCGAGAGGCAAGGTCCAAATAAGCGCAGAGAATGTTTGCCATTTTTGGCGCAAAAACCTATCGGTCTCGCCTACTTACTCGCCTTTTTCGTGGTCTTAATGTAGACACTGAGGTATTATAAAAATTTTCCATTTGTGAAATTTTCTTGTCTCTTATGTTTCCCTTTTTAATATGATTTAGGTGAAGCATTTTTAAACGTTATTATTTGTCAATCCAATCAGGCTCAATTGTTTTGTCCAGTGTATCAAAGAAAAAGAAACTTGATGGTGTTGATGGCCTGTATTGTTTGATTTGCAAAGCTTCTTTACAGAGCATGCATAAAGAGTATTTACCTGATTCATCTCCTTTGTTGAAATTTAAATAGGTAGCATACTCCATGGGACTCATCTGCCACCGAGGCTTAAACGGTATAACACGATCTTTGGTAGCATTGAAGTCAAAGGACAGTGAAAGCGTAAACACAAAGGAAGGGGCGGGTCCAGTTAAAACTCCAAAAATCAAATCGCCATACCTATGAAAACAACATTATAACAAAATGAAGTAAAATACATTATAGACTGTTATGGCGAAGCAAAAGTACATAAGATTGAAACGTTTTTCAAAGGACAAAAATTGATTCGATTTAAATTTGTCATGCTGTACAAAAATAAATGCCTCAAAATGAAATCTATCTATAAATAAAAAACACAATTGCATCATTTTGCATGTGCATTTTGCATTTGCAGTTTCAGTTTTTTGTTTTGGAGTTTGCTGGTTTCTGGAGAAAAAATGTAGCTGGAAGGGTTAGAATGAGTACTTACTTCATGTTATATGTGAAATTGAAGTCAGGCATGGGGTATTTGGTGCCTGAAACAATATTTGAAGCCAGAAAATGTCCAGCAGAATCGTTAGCCGTAACAGTGATATAGTCTCCTGAATCAGTACTCCACGGATTGTTCGCCAGGTTGACTGCAACGTGGGCCATGAGACCATCAAAGTAGGTGCCTCCACAGAGAGAAGCATGGTACTGCAGCTTCGTATCTCCGGGATAATTTTGGTCCGTTTGGGTGATGAACTGAACTTCTACTGGAATTGGCTCTGCCTGAAAAGGGTAGCTTTTCTCCAACTCAACCATTTCAAAACATAATACTTGGTTAATCACTAAAACTGTGCCTAAAAATAGATTAATGTTTACTTCATGTAGTACTGTAAAATCCCACATGCTAAAGCTTTATGGGGTAAATAACTCCCAATATATCTTAAGACCCGCTTCAAACTAACATGTAATCAGACCAAAGTGCGCAGTGTTTGATATGTAGAGAAATAATTTCATATGCTACATGCATATGAAACTACTTTTCTGATTAGCAAATAGATTATCTGTCAAACCAACAAATCAGGAATTTATTATTGGACTGCTTAATTTTTTTAAATATTTTTTTAAAGCTTTTTGAAAGAAGCTTTCTCTTAGTATCCAGTTTCTCAATTTCACTCTTATCCTGAGCATGCGCACTTACAATTTAACTTCCCCGTTCCTAATCTGTTAAACCATTACAGCAGTATAGCGAAGTAGGCTCGCTCTTGTCCTTATACGGTCAATCAAAATATTTAAATCGACAACTCCAATGCAATCTTAGTAGTTTTTTTTTTTAAAGTTTATTTTCAGCAACTGGATAATAAATGTCTATCACAAAGAACTGAGTCGAAAATCTTCTTAAAACCGAAAAATAATACCGGCTTGGATGAACTATGATTTCCGAGAAACAGTAATACATGCAGCATCGAAACTTGGCTTAAAGAAAATCCCATATCCAACATGCGTGAACCTCTTTCAAGAAAACACGCAATTTAAAATCGAAATCTAAAAATATCTGGAAAGAGTTGCTTTTATTTTAGATTCGTCAGAACTACCAAAATATTAGAAAACGAGGAAATACATTTACATAGACTATCATAACAAGCATGTTTTCAAGAAACATTAAAATATTAACAACACCGAGGTCACTGCTTATATGCATAGCGTCTGCAGGCATGATTTTGCGGCTTGCCTTCAAAAGATTGCGCAAACTTTTGTAGACTTGCAAAGATCAAGGGCGCCTTTCATGCATTCGACCGAAAAACGCTCGGTTGAAAAATTCAATGAAAAGGAAAATTTTCTGGCAAAGGTTCTCAGATTCCGGGAACTTTTCGTTACCGAAATGCGAACCATTTGGCCCAGAACTAAAAACGTCCGTAAAGAGGCATGATGGAATAAAACTTTCCGGGAATAAATTTACGAAAATTTGGGTATACCTCGTGAGGTTGTCCTTTTTTCCCGAAAATTAAGTTTAAACCGAAAATGTCTATTCCATTCACCGCCGGAAATGTTCAGACATTGTAACATATTCAGCTCCATCAACTGACCTGACTTGCGACCTTTTCCGAGAAAACGATAACAAGAAGGGATAATATTTATTCTATAGATGTATGTATCACAATTCCTACAAGAAAATAATTTTAATGCTTATTGGTTTAACCACATCGTATAATATCATCAGCTATCGTGAATTTAAGCCTGCTAAATTCTAGTTTTGAACAACTAGAGCATAAATGTCCGCGTAAATTTTATTCAAATTATTGATTCTTCGGTTTTGCATAATTGTCTGGCACGAGGAAAGACGAGATTAAATATAAAACGACACAAAAAGCTATAATTTTAAATTTTTGAAATCAAACAAGAATAAGAACTGAAAATGCCTAGTGAGTGAAAGAAATTTAAGATCAAAATCACTCCTGTGAAGGAACAGCTTTGAACAATACACACTGAAACAGCTCTAAGAAAGCGTCGAGGTGATTTATTTACTCGTACAATTCGTTTTGTGACGAAACATTGCCGAAAAGTAGTTAAAATCGTGAAATGAAAGATTTCACGATAGAGGAGGAGGATGGAACACGATTTTTCTAGTCAGTTAATTGAATAAGGTTCGGCAAAGGCGAGGTAAACTTGACTATGAGACATAAAATTTTAAGGTGAAAAGTTTGAGCTTTGCTTACTGACCCAATCCATAATAAAGCATTAGTAAATGGTATATTGTCAACCTTACCAAGAAGGAACAGGAAATACATTTCTGCTTTGGTACGCTTCACCTTTGCAAACAATCTGCGGCCAGGAACACTATTATTCACCGATCCAACCTTTATAATAAGTCTTGAAGACGGTGCAGTAACAGTGCTGCAGACGGGCACTCCTTCAATTCTTGGAATTTGATCATGCGAAATGTCTCGTGATCTCTCTGGTGAATCTGCTGAGTGAAGTGAGTGCAGCCTCTGTCAGATACCACGCCCAATACTGCCGCCATCCGATGGGTGGGTGGGGATTTAGACGTTGCACAACGGGTGGGGGATGAAACATGTTTTCAGTCAAAAACTCAGGAATACAAATTTATTTAACGTTTCTTTAACCTCTTCCTCTCATAAAAAAAATTCCCATTTACAAAGCCTTCAGAGTAATCGTATCAAAACAATTATCACTTCGTGCAGTGTTTGTGTTGTTGGGCGATTAACATGGCAAACATACATAACAAATGTGTCAGTTTATTCAATATTTTAAATGTTACTGTAAGTGCTTTAGGGTCATTCCGTATTACAAATTCTACATTTTCTTTCCTGAAGTGATTTGCCAATTATATACAAAATACAGATTGTATCGACGAAAAGTAGTGCTGCAACTAAACAAATGTTTACTTGTACCGTAACATAGTCCTGATAGAGCGATTTTCACATGACCTGAAAATAAACACAACCAAAACAACAAACGAACTGGAAGGAAGAAATTTGATTGGTTTAGTGAACGGAGGCAAACGCGCGCGGCTTTTGGTTGGTTTAGCAAACACGAAAAGCAAAAGAACGGATTGCGAGGAAAAAAGTAAAATTCATCTTTGACGTCACTCGTTTTCCGAATTCTGATAAGTCAATCGATCGCGAACAAGCCTTTTTCCATATTAGGGAAATTTTTAGCGAGAAAACGAGCAAAGCTTGTTTCGATCAACTTCTGGTGGTTGAAACAAATCGCGAACACTCAGGGAAACCGTTTCAAGCCACACTAACTTTCAAAACCACACTAAGTTATCTAAGTTTAATGTGTATACAGATATTCCACTTCACATATTCGCAAAACGCTCTCAAAACCTCAGTGCAAATAGTAGCGCAACTGCAACACGGAAGCGTTCAACAAAGTGACTGACAACAAGAATGCTTCCAAAGGAAAAATCGGTTTCATTGGTAATGACGAAAGCAGGTGTAATATTTCTGACACCAGAATCGAGTTCGGTACTAGAGGATTCTCGGATGACTATCACACTTGTGGAAATGAGGCATATTTTGAAGAAAACGGAGCCCAACAAAACGAGGCCATCGGATATATCTTGCTTCAATAACAAAGAAATAAGCTTTCCACGAATAAAAAAGGTTTCAGCTGCTTTTAATTTGTCACTCTGCTTTCGTTACTTTAGTTGCAAAAATATTTAGTTTCTTGGTTAGTTGATGTAGTTTGTTGCTTAATATAATTTAATAAAGTAGCCAAGACTTTACTTTGCATTACTCATGATTTTCTGATCGATGGGGATTATAACCTTTGACGCTGTTTTGTTGTTGTTGTTGTTGTTGTTTCAGACTGATTAAGCCATCATGCTATTTTAATGACAGCTTCAAGTGGAGAGGACCTAAAACGGAGTACTAGCTCATATAAAAAAGTGTTATAACTAAAATTATACTGCAAAGTGCATCAAAGTGTTGCATGATCTTCAACGTTGTTATCAGAAAGAAGGGAAACCAATAAACCATTTTAGGGAGTACCTCCCCCCCCCCGGGCATTCGATAGACCATTGGCGTCATTTTACTACAACTGCCAAAATTCATTTCGTATTAAAAATAAAAATAAGTGTCAAAGGTATTTAGCACGCGAGTACTAATTGGGGACACTTTCCAGATCTAATTGGAATTTGGAAGTGTTGGTTTTTGAGGAGAGGGGAAAACCGGAGAACCCGGAGAAAAACCTCTCGGAGCAAGGAGAGAACCAACAACAAACTCAACCCACATATGACGCCGGGACTGGGAATCGAACCCGGGCCATATTGGTGGGAGGCGAGTGCTCTCACCACTACACCACCCCTACGTATTCCTTTTCTTATGTCAATTTTGTAATGCCAGAGGAGCTTCCACAACAATAGCCCTAATTAACATTAGAAAACAAAACAAAAAACCTGAAGGAATATTGGACCTTTTTAAGATCAATTCACTTTATATAGCTAAGTTCAAGTTTTCCTACCATCATCAAGCCCTGTTTCACTCTTTTCTTAACTTGTTCACAAGAAATAATCAAGAGTAGTCTATGACAGATGAATGGGAGAATTTATTCATGTATGCAGCAACCCTGAGTTAATGAGATTGGCTCGGTAAAATCCGGCTTTGAATGGTTCGGTCAGGAGATAATGAGTTGCATGCCGTATAGGTGCAGGAGGGGTTTAATGAGATGCAGGCCATACAGGTGGAGTCATTAAGGATGCATGAATTGGGAGAAACGTATTCTGAGATTTTATTGAATATTAATAAAGTGTTTAAGAGAGAGGTGTATGGTGCGGTGTGGTGTTACGTGTCCACCCAACCATCCGGGTGGTGGTTTCAATTTAAAGGCAAAAAGAACAAAGGACGGGTGATGAACCAATGAGAAATTCACTGACGTCATGGTCAAACCGGTTCATACCAGTTTGTCTAGATGTATATTATTCAAAATGGCCACTCTCTAGAAAAACTAGTCAAACGGTTTTGTTCACCCTTATTTAGTATTCAAAATGGTACCCTGAACGTTGTCTCCACAAAATGAATACGACACAATATTTCATGTTGTCAAAATTATTTTATTAAGTAAACAAAAACAATGATTACAATCAGTTCTACTTTGTTACAAAGAGTGCGATGTTTATGTTGATTTTACAAGCCATCTGCAATTAATTGTCCAAGATCTCTTTGACATTTTGTTTTATCTATTCTGCTAAATTGTCTCTGAAGTGTAGGTCTTTTGATCTTGTCTTGATTTTTAATCACCACGTTCGCTTCAGTTTCTCTTGGTTTGTACACAGGAGGACCAAAGACATCTACAGGCAATTTATCGGCCCATTGAAAGAACTGACACTTCTCTTTTTGTCTGCACATGAAGTATGGCCTGAAAGGGTTCTTTTCTGATCCAGATACCCTCAAGGTTGACACTTCCATGTGTTTGCAACAGAGCTGTTTTCCACCTTCGCATACTTTATATGCAGATATCACATTGTCATTGATACATTGTTGATAACCATTGACATTGTCTTCACGGCAGAAGAAAGGACACTCTCTCCAATTCAAACAGCGTATGTAGGGAATACCTGATGCGGGCTTGATCACCTCAAGGTCTTGTAGGCAGAGTCCACACTTTGAGTAACTCATCTTGAAACTGATGTGTGATGAACACTGTCGCAGAAACTTTATACAGTTTTTAAAAACCAGTTTTTTTTTACCAAACAATAAACCTGTTTAACAAGTACGAACTGGTTAGGACTGGTCCACCTCAACAATGCTATTTATTAATATGTGTAACCAGTACCAACAGGTTTTACAAAACTGATCGGGATTCAAAATGGCGCTTTCAATGCGTTCTCTTTCTTGCTGTGGATTATCAATCCAGTCTTGTTCATAAGGTGCTAGCAAATCCAGAATGTCCAATAAATTGTGCCATACCCAATATGCCTTTGGACGATACTGATCCAAAACCGTAAACGCATGATCCAAACATGTCGTCAGCTGTTTATTGTCTTGTACAGAACTGGGGTCTCTCTTCTGTATGTCGTCATACACCATGAAAGCGAGACATATCCAATAGGCGTCTTTTGTTTTTTCATTATTCACTTCTAGCACATGGTGCTTAATGATATCAGGAGTCATGATGTAAAGCCAATCAAATTAAAAGTGTTTTAACAACACAGTGTTTGTCCCTTTTATTTCAATTTAGCTTGACAAACTGGTTCGTCCGGTTTAGTACGGTTCCCATTGCTTATTGCTTCGTAACCTGGCCACCACAGGTGTTCTCGCCTTGCGTTTTTTCACAGTTTTGCGCATGGAATCAGGTGGCGTTTCCAAAAGCAAAGAAAGTGCTGATTCGTCAGGTAAAACGGAAGGCGGTGTTTCTTTTCTTCTAGGGAGTTTCGATTCTTTCGTAGACACAGGTGTAACAGGCAATTTTCTAACTGTTTTGGTCGTTTTTGATTCATATTTAGGCGAAGTGGTTGGTGGTGGTGATGGTTCTGGTGTAGGAAGTACCACTGTGGGTTTTACGGTGGTTTCATTCTTCATCTGTTTTGTCAACCCTTGACACCTCTGTAGAAGTTGATCCAACATGAGGACTTTTTGATCTTCTGGAAAAGACGAATCCATGATTTGTTTCATCCGGATGGTTGGGTGGACACGTAACACCACACCGCACCATACACCTCTCTCTTAAACACTTTATTAATATTCAATAAAATCTCAGAATACGTTTCTCCCAATTTATGTATCGTTAATGACTCCACCTGTATGGCCTGCATCTCATTAAACCTCTCCTGCACCTATACGGCATGCAACTCCTTATCTCCTGACCGAACCATTCAAAACCGGATTTTACCGAGCCAATCTCATTAACTCAGGGTTGCTGCATACATGAATAAATTCTCCCAGTCATAGACTACTATCAAGTACACAGTTATAGATATACAGTTATAGGTCTCACTCATGTCGAACCAATGCCAAACAATTTATTATACCGTAGTACTAGTCAACCACACAACCAAGCAGTCATCGGACAGCTGATCAGCTTAGTTATTGGAATCAACAGGCAGGGAAACTGTTTGAAATCTCCGATCCATGCTGCACCACGTCACCGGGCCGTAACACGTGGAAGTCAGTGATTGGTTCACAGGTCTCCTTATAGACCAAGTGTATCAAATAAGGGTACAACGCTACAATGTATGTGCGACAGTGTCGCTTCCAAAACAATCTGGACCGGTATTCTGACATACCAATCTATCAGGTTTAGTACTGGAGGATACACTGCTGACTCCAACACGTATGGAAACCAGACTCTGAATGAACAGCTTCGGTTTTTAAGTCAACTGACCAGAAAACCAAAACTCACTAAAATGCCGTTTAGAAGCCATAAAGCCGCCAAGAAACAACTGATAGACATAATTTAATGAGGTAATACGTATGAACACTTTAATGGCTGTTTAATTCTAATTTTGATATTTTATCCAACTCACGATTCCTGTTGTGGACCTGGGCTCCCTGTGGTAATTAGTGTCTCTTCTATAATAACAAAACAATACATGGTTGCTTGGGGATATGAAATTTATTTTCTTGTGTTCAACTTGATATCTGAATTGTTCGCTGCGGTCACTCGTGAGATAACGAGTTCAACACGCCACGCGTATTATCTTCTATTTCTGACATACTTTAAAACAAAAACAAACAAAAAATTATGGGAGACAGAAGATTATCGCCTGAACGTCCTTGTCTGTGCTGACTTCAACTAAGAAACTAAGCTGTAAAATGACTGTCTGTATTGTGGATAGATTTTACGGGATTATTTTTCGCATTGTAAATGATTGATTGAACCCAGAAGTATCTGACAATGGCGGATTTAGGGAAGGGCCCGGGAGCCCTGTCCCACCCCCACCCCCTCTTATCTTACCAAAAAGTAAGACACGAAAGTTCGAAAAACCCCTTAATTCACTCCGCCTCCCCTCCCCCCTTAAGATAGAGCCTGGATCCGCCACTGTATGTATCAGCTGACTGCGGAGTGTGCGAGTGTATTCGTTCAGGTTAGTGTAGTTCTGAAAAAAATACTGTTATGGCAGACAATGACGTTTCGACAACCTGAGCATACATGTAAGTCATTTTCAGGGTCATGTTGATTAAAAGCCGTCAGTTGATGGTATCGATGTCCTGGTGTTGTTATTCAGTTTTTCAATTTTGTTGTCATTGCTCAAACTCGATATGTTACTGGCTGTTGAGACTCAAGACTATACATTGTATATAATTGGCCCGTATCGATCGGTATACTGTTCGGTGATCAGATAACACATATTATGTAACTGTTTCACTATACAGAACGACAAGAAATACGCACATATTGTAATATTTACATAAAAACATTCGTGTCTATAGATATAAACAGTCACATAGTATGTGACTATATGTACATGTACTCCCGTAGGTAGCTGTTGACATAATTCATTGGTGTTCGTTTTAAGTAATTAAACCAACTCTTTAGAGTGAGTCGTCTGTAGCAGTCCGTACTGTAGGTAACGCATTCATTAGATTTCCTTGATTGGTGTGCAAATAGTGCTCAGCAATGTGATTTGCCATCTGGCACTATTTTTCATCGCAGTTTGTGTTCCATGAATCGCATCAGTCCCATACAAGTGGACTGGCAGTTGCAACATACAGCTTCTTATCTGTCCGCTTTAATAGTTCGTCCCTGTCCTTGACATTTGTTAGTAGCTGTCGTAAAGTAGTGGTCGGTTTCTGAACGACACGGATATTGTAAGGTTGTAGGATTCGTGCATTAGTCTTAGAAGTGCCGTTGATGTAGGGTATTGTCGCTGTGGTAACAGGTTTAAGGTTGGTGTTCGTCGTGTTGAGTCCGTTGTTCCTGTCAGTGTTGCGTCTTAAAAAGTCTGAGTATTTTCAAATCATAAGGAAAGAAAGAGCAATACAATAATAACAATGACCATTTACTTTTTCAGATAACATCATATTTATACATTCTTCTAGCTGTTTCTTGATAAAAGAAGGTACGATGTATTTTTTTAAATAACGTCGCGTTGCACTTTTAAACTGGCTAATGCGACAACATTACAAAAAAAATCCGTATCAAGAAACGAAGTTGTGTTTAACCGTTGAATTCCCTATCAAACTATACTTTTTTTTCATTCCTCTTTCTTGTCCCCACGCGTTTCTTGTAGAAGTAGTGAGAAGAAGCTATAGTGAGTGATCATGTGCTTAATTCTCATGACCTCTCTGATTGATTAAGGCTTGATATTACAAGGAGAAGACATTTGATACTGATCACTACGTGGGCTTAAAGGGTTAAAAGAAGAGTAGTTAAGGACTTGGCGGTACCAGATCAGTTTTGCAAAACTGATCTGATACCATGCCAAGTCTTAACTACTTCCCATCTGTTGGATTAAAAAATATAGAAAAATTAAATGAAACTATATGTTAATAAAAACAAAATGGTGCGTTCATTTCATTGCGTGATTCCACATAATAGAATCCTTTGCGTGACACAATTCTCGGAAACACAGGAAGTCTACACAGGATTGAATTAAGGAAAGTTATTTTTGATTTAATTCTTTTTCATTTTATAATGTCCATAAGCATATGAATTTATACCATCTTCCAGTATATATCTTTTGTCATCGAAACAGCTGAGTGATACTTTATTGATTTCATAACTTCCTAATTGATGGTTATTGCTTCGGATTGTTTTCATTGTATGATGCATCTGTTTATTTCCTAATAACGTTTCTTTATAATCTTGATGCTTGATATTATTTTTGATAATATTCTTTTTGATTCCCTTGGCAGTCTTTCCTCCTTTTTGGTTGTCTTTCGTGTAACTATACATTTTAGATCGTAGACCGATGAATTCACAAATAGGAACTCCTGCGGCTTCATCTTTGAATTTGCCAATAACTTTTTTATTTGTCTTATCAAAATACGGTGAGCTTTCAGGGTAGTCACTGTTATCGAATTTATTTTTATCATTCCAAAAGTCTTGGTATACATCTTCAGCTTCGATTTCATAGGTCAAGCTGTCTGTGTCTGTGAAGAGTAACTTGGCTTTGTCTTCATATTTCTTTTTAATGTAGTTATAATGGAAATCGTACATTAACGTCTTGCTTAAATCTAAGATGCACATACCCACATATGCCGGCCTGTTTAGGGTAAGTGTTTCTTTGATCTTATGCACAGCTACTAGATTTTCGTTGAAGATCTTACTACTAACATACGTTGGTTTACTGGCATATTTCAATAGTTTTTTTTCATCGGTGATTAGTCTTACATCTACTCGCTTTCTAATATTTTCCATCGTTTTACCAAATACAGAGTTATTCATAAGTTTAAAGAAGTCTTTTTCAAAAGCATTTTTTGCGTTCTTCCTTTTTTCTGTATTAAAGTCGATATACTGTTTTAACCAAGGAGATTGATCAAACTCTAGTACTCGAGGGACTTTAGTTATTTTCAAACCAAGATCAGTGTATAATTGAAGGTTCCTATAATGGAGCACGTATTTTTCTTTGTTCTTCAAGGTTGGTATCAATTTATGAACTAAACCAGTTGATATTTTATATTTCTTCGCGATGTTTTTACAATACCCAGACAACATACTCTCAGTTACTTTAACCTTTTCCGGCCCTAGCGGGTAGTCATTATGAAGATTGTGTAACCCTTCAGGATACTCTAAATCTACTTCCAGTATCAAACCCTTCTCACTATCTTCTTTATACTTAGCTAGGTCTATCTTATCGATCTGTTTTTGTGTCATCCATCTAAAACCGCCAGTAGGTAGGTATTGTGACATAGCCCAACCATATAGATTGTTAGCATCCAGATACATTATATACTTTGAGGGCACCTTCTCATCATATGTTTTCATGTATTTATTGTTTGCTTTACCATACCTATTGGCAATGTAGCTTATTCCACCACGCATTCCTTTTTCGATAAATTGAAACATGTCAATATCAGTTATAAGTTCTAATTTGATATCAGTCATTTTAAGCATAGCATCCCAAGACAAACCTGGAGATGTGAAATAATGACATGGATCTAATTTGTAGTATTCTAGACAGGTCTTTCTAAAGTTTTCAAACACATCAGCCAGCAAAAGGATATCAGATTTAAGATATAAATTATGGTATTCACCCATATTTTGAAGATTGAAGGTATTCCACACATTTTGAGCATGTTTGTAATCTTCATTTGATATATGTTCATCATTCAATATGCTGTAAAATTCTTCTTTTGATGGCAGTTTTTCATTGAACTTTTCAAAGCTATCCATGAAGTCATATGGATACACTCCTTTTCTAGCCATCAGATCAAGCTTTTTACCTTTGAATTTTTGAGAGGTATATTTTAATGATTTTCTTGGTAGATTACTCACTAGTTTTTCCAAACCAGAGCTCATGAATTGGAAACTATCGAGAAAGGTTAAGTGATTACCCAACATGAAAGCCATATACTTTTCCATATTATTCGGAATTGCATTGATATTCATTTGACATTTTCCACCTTTTTTATTTGTATATGTATGCTTCTTGACTATTTCACCAATCTCTTGCATGATGAAATGAGAGTCATACCCACGGAGATTATGGAATATCACAGGTATTTTAATTTCTTCTGGTTTTATTCTGAGTTTTAAATTACAATCTTGATGAGCGGATCCTCTGTACTGACCAGTGATATGACGGTGATCTCTTACTCTTAGATCGGTTTTGTTATATTCTTTCTCGCATATGTGGCATTTATCAGCTTTTTGGAATTCTTCTTCATCGTCTTTGGTCATTCTTAATGATTTATTGAATTCTTTTTTCATAACCTTCTTACAATATTTAACTTCCTCCAGCATAGCTTCCATGAATTTGTATACAGCTCTTTCGCCTCTATAGACCTGAACTGGTTTACTGTATTTATCATCATAGCAACAGACAACTTTGTATCCATATCCACAGTCTTTATGTTTTTGATATGATTCAGTATATGATTTATCATTGTTTGGTTGACATCCTTGTACTTTTTCTGTAATAGCCTCAAAATCAGCATAGATTACAAATGGAACAGCTAACTGTTTATGATAATTGTTAAATTTTAATATGTTATTATCTTTTTCAGGCATTTTTACAGCTTGTTTACCATTAATTACAATACAGTTTTCTTTATGGTTATTAAGGATTGTTTCAGAACTGAAGCATTGTAGACAATGCATGCAAAAATGTTTTCTGTGTTCGTGTTTCGTCTGATTGTACATGAATTTATTGAAGTCTTTTATTAATACATAATGTTTGTTTTCGTTTTCTATGATCAATAACAAGTTCATATGATCTTCGTACTTTTCTTTGGATACATAGATAGGATATGGTTGCTTTTCCTCATAACCGAATACATTGATATTGATTTCATTTTGTGTTTCTATTTTATTATACAGTTTGACAGTCACTGGGAATTGAATTCCAGAGTAATCTAATTTTTCAATAAAATCTTTGTCGACTTTTTTGATTCTCTGTGGATAATTGTCTTGAGGGTTCAAGTACCTTATATGACACCATCTAAAACACTCATTGTCTTTATTTTTCATGTTTATCAATCCCTTAGCACTATTTCTTAGTTCTGAAGGTAATTGAATGTAAGATGATCCCTTTAATGGTTTGTATTTAACAATATTAATATAGTGGTTGTCAATAGATCTTATTGTCCATCCAGAACCCTCAGAAATCCATTGAGCTACACTATTTAATATCTGTTGTTTAGACAATTGTAACGCTTCAGCGATTTCTATGTGGTTAATAATCGTCTGAGCCACACTGTTAAAATATGCAGTCTTAGGCACTATTTCATCACCAGCTAGTTTCTCAAATGTGACCTTTAGTGTTTCAACAAATTTAATTCCTTTTGTATCACTTAGTAGGGTTTTAAAATGGTTTTCAATACCTTTTCTTGTTTGTTGTAATTGTGTTAAAGGGTCTTTATTATTCTTTAATGTAATTTCGAAGGATTTAGTATAACCTTTTAGAGCTTTGTTTGTTTGCTCTATCTTAGTCCTTGGAGCTGGTACAGGTTTAACTGTTTTTTTAGTCCTTGGTGTAGGAATTGGTGTCTTTTTTAATTGTTCTATTTCTTCTAACCATTCAGAAGGTGGGGGTGGTAATCTTTTCCTCTCAAAATAGTCAACCAATTCTTTTACTGTTTGTCTTGGTGATTGGTTTGGTTTTACACTCTTGCGAGGTGTTGGAATAGGCCTCCTTGGTGTTGGAACTGGTTTGGTATCATCTACGATGATAATTTCAGGCTTTTTCTTCTGTTGCTTTAAAAGCAATTTGATTAGTTCTGATTTACTAAGTTTCTCAAGATCGATCTTGTTCATTTTATATACTATAGTATAGATAATTCTTTATATGTATTCAGTTGGTGCGTTTAAGTATGGTTGAGAATTTAGGTGATCCAATCATGGATCCATTAAACTATATATTTCTTAGTTTTTATTGTGTGTTTAAATGAACGAATTCACGGATCTGCCTATTAATATTATCCATATGTTTATTAGTTTTCAAATGACAGAATTTTCCAGCAAGTGAGTAGTTGATATTGTTATTACATGCACGGCAATACCACTCTTTATTTAACATATAACGAGTTTTGGATCTTTTAATAGCTTCTTTTTTGGCTTCTTGGGTTTGGTATATAGGCGGTCGCCCCCTACCTCTTTTTATTATTACTTCTTTTTCCATTATATTATTACTATATATTATTTTATCTTTATATGCGTTTAAATATGGTTGAGAATTCAAATGATCCAGTTATGAATCTTTTAAACTATATTCAGATATTCATTTCAGTTTTCAATTCAGCTATATTATCAACTTTTGTTTGTTTCAACACATTACATTCCTCATCGTATTTATTGTTTTCTATCTCATTGCAGATAATATTCAATAACTGTTTCAATGTTATATCTTCATCCATTTCATGTATTTTTTTATGATAAAGTTTCAATAATTTCTTTTTATATTGTAACATATCCAATCTACGCTCATTATCGTATATTTTATCACGAAGATTGTCTGATTCATCTTCACATTCATTAATTTGAACATTTATTTTTTCAATATATTTCTTAATACCACTCATGATATATATAAACATTATATATTTTTGACATCTTTTAACGGTATCCATGAATTAAATTCTTTTGGATAACCAGACCATGATACCAAAGCTGGTTTTTTCTTGTAATCCCTCCTAATGACTTTACCAATTCTGAATACATCCTGTTTTGCTAATTGTAATTCAGGTTCATAAAATGACCCTTCTATTGATTCATTATTAAGATCCTTTAACTTATATGTAATAGGGTTTGTGTATTGTATCTTATCGACTGTAAACACTTCTTCAGTCCAGTTTGGTGTATAACCCTTGTCGAACACATTCCGTTTATACTTTGAAATTCTAACCTTATCACCAACTTTAAATTTTGGTTTATATGATAATAGTTCCGTATCATATAGATTGAAATAAACAGTTCCTTCATTCTTTTTCATAGATGCTTCAATAGGTTTCATTTTAATACTTGAATGCTTTGTACTGTTGTATTCATTTAATAGTTTTGGTAACATGTCTAAATATTGTGTTGTATTTTGAGCTGTAAATTGTTTCCACATTTTAGATTTTAATGTTCTGTTAAATCTCTCAATAATAACAGCTTTACCTTCATTGAAAGTAGAATACATCTCAATATTATTTTTCTTTAGCCAGTCTTTGAAAGTTTTATTATAGAATTCAGACCCTTGGTCTACCCAAATAAATTTAGGTTTCCGTTTGGATTTTTTAATAACATCATCAAATGATTCAGTAATTGTATTACCTGTTTTATTTTTAATAGGGATGCTCCAAGCAAATTTCGAAAACACATCAATGATGTTTAACAAATATCTATATCCTTTATTCCATTTTGAAAACTTCTGCATTTCTACAAGGTCAGCGCTCCAAATATCATCTATTCCATTAACAATAACACGTCTCTTTTGAAATTTCCGTTTGATTGGTTTATGTAGTTCATTTGCAAGGAGTTCAGCCCAATCATTACTCAACTCCTTTTTACGTTTTTTGACTTCCTTTTAACACCTAATCCAAGTTTTTGTTTTACATCAATCGTGTTTCTAGCCAACCAATGCCCCCATTGTCTTTCATTATACGGTACGTTGTCTAAAGCTTGAACCATTTTTCGGTCTGCCTTATTTTTACATTTCCTATCATCCTTGCAGACTGAATAATCGACATCATGTTGCATTGCTATTTCATCAGTTCTTCCTGTAGGTTGGTCATATATTTCTAATATTTGGCCAGTTGTTGGGTCATATTTCACTTGACTCTTTAAATCATTATATGGGCCAGTATATTTATGGCCGGGTAATGTCCAACCGCCTTTTGGTTTCGGAAGCTTCCCAATGGCTTTATGAATATCAATCCCACTACCTTTATGCAATGGATCTAGTTTCTTACTAATATCTGAAGTTAAACTATCTAAGGCTTGATCCAAATATTTATCAGCCATTCCTTTTATTTTTTGTTTAGCATAACCAGATTTAATTGCCTTTGATGCTCCGATTCTACCTAAATTATACAAACCTTTTAAAGCGCTTTTAGCTGCTATTTCACCAAGACTGTGACTACCTTCTATATTTAAAAAGCCCCCATCTTGTGAGGGCTCAATTAGTTTCCCTGTTTTTGTTTTATAAATTTGGTTTTTGTTATACCACATTCAGCGCAAGTGCATTTCAACATAGTTCGACCATTTTTAGTTTTCACATATCGTTCGCTTCCTGGAACACATTCAGTGACTTTATTCTGTCTAACACAATATGATTTTACCATTATATATATAAGTTAGATATTTCTAAAATAATGTTCGAGGAATCTCTCATTCTTCATTGTATCATATATGTCAAATACTTGCAATAAATTATAATATGAATTCCCTTTATTCATTTCATTCAGAAAGTATAAACAGAAGTAACCACATGTAGTCGTTTTATGTTCTGGATTTGGTTGTTTTGATGTAACAGAATCAAATTCTTTCTTTTTGTATGATTTACGATCTCTTGAAATGGAGGCATACCGAAACTATCAAAATAATTTATCACGTTGTCTTTGACATATGTGGCCACCCAATGGCTTCCACTCATATATGAGGGTTCAAGATTGTATATGAATAACGCCTGTTTATGCTTATGTGGAACTTTCTCATCCCTCGATAGAACATCTTTGATTGGGATGTTCAAATATCTACACCATTTTATTAGATCATGATTACTTAACGGGATATCTTTATGGAATTTTGGTTTTACAGTATTGCCCCTAGTAGTGGTATGCCATTGAATGGGCTGTTTTTCCCTAATAGTATGCCTTCTCCCGACTTGTTTTTTTTGGTATTTTTTTTTTTAATCCCCATACCAATTGGATTATCCCATGTACCTATAAATGGAGGTGGTTGTCTGTATGCACCAATTCTCGGAGCTCCCTTACCCCTTTTTTTCTTACTAATTCCCATTCGTGGAGCCCCACTACCAGTTTTACCAGTCAAAGCATTTAGAAGGAGTGGAACACCAATGCTTGCCAACAGAGTGCCTAAAAATCCACCTGATTGTGTTTTTGTTGGTTTTACATGAACACCTGAACCTGATTGAAGGGCATTCAATATATCCTGTTTTTGTTTCGTCGATAAAAGATGCTTATATTCTATCAGCTTATTAATTTTGTCTTGTGGTACGAGAAAACCACCCGACTGTACGCCTTTGCCAGATATTGATTTCACAATCTGAGAAGCACCTTCTGAAGCCAATCCAGCAAGAGCTGATAGCCCAAGGGTTTTACCTATAGTTGGTGCTAGTGTCTTTCCAATACTTAAGATAGAAGTTAGTAGACTACCTCCAACCTGTTTTCTGATATTACTTTTAACAAGTTTGATATCCATACCCTTATTCATCATACGATTCTTCTCCAATCTCTTCTTTACCATTGCTGGTACATATAGAATATCATTTCCGTTCAGAGATTCATTTGATAGTCTGAGAACAATAGTTTCCCTTTTTTTGAAAGCATTGCTAAGATTCTTCTTTTGATTGTCAGACAAATTTACTTTGATTTCAAAAAGCTGAGTCATTTGCTGTATATAATATATGTTATATAATTTTTCCAGTTATAAAACATATATGAAATAAGGATATTTATTTTTATTAGTAATACATTACTTATTATACAATTTTACACTATAACCAATTCATTACCCACCTTGTCAATGACAACAGATTCTTCATATAGGACTACAGCATGAACATTGAAGTTTGCAGCTGCATTCTGGCTTAGTCTATACCTGAAGATTAGCTGTTTCGGATCTCTTGTTATTTTTTCAGTTTGATACGTAAGATTAAAGTAAATCAACCCATACAGAGAACTATAGTTTGCTAAGTTCAGCTGAGTTCCGCTGTTATAGTCATTTTTCCGCATAGTATATGACATCAAATCGTTAAAGATTCTCACTTTTGATTCTGTATCATACTCTGTTTCTGGATAAAAGACTCCATTTCCATATTCTAGTCTACAGTTTAAAAGGGAAGAGTTATTATCAGCAACATTAAGTTTAAAAGTGTCCATTAGATAAGGACTGTCTTCTTCAACTGCATCATTAGGCGGGTTTGTTCTTTTCAAGTAAACAAAAATGTGTTTGACATTGTCAATACTGCTTGAAATCTGGAAAAATCCTGATGATTGTGTAGGAGCTGATGCTTCGTACATTTCCCTTAAATATTTCCACTGAGTTTCTTTAAGAAATGAACTAACGAAATTGTCATACAATGAATCCTTTGGAGTTAGTTTTGGCACCCAGAGCAAAAACCTGTTAACAACAATTCTTCCAGCATCAGTTCCATTAGCCATGTGAATGAGTTCACCATCGTTTTGTAGCTCAATGTTAAATTGTATTTGCATTGGTACAAGCATCTTATCTTCAAGTTCTTCAAAAAATGAGAACCTGTTCAATGGTATAATCACATTAATGTTTTTAGCACCACCAGTCCCATTGTCTCGAAGTGCTTGAGTTTGCAACCTGCGAGCTTCAAATCCTGTGTTATTCGCAGCTGTTGTAGCATTCGTGTCCAAATACCAGAAACTGTTTTTAGCAACTGATCTACTGTAATCATCAGAATACTCTAGCAGGTTTTTAACAAAAGTGACTTTATGGAGATTGTCAGTGTCATAAACTATTTTTCCTGCAGATTTAATCATTATGTGGTCAATTAAGGAATGCCCTCCATTAATTACCGTTATTCGATCAGCAGCAGCATATCCTACTCCGTCTGCTAATTTCTGTAGTTGGAATTGGACTTCAATATAGGCATTGTACCAATCGTAGAAACTCGATCGATCATTAATTGTAAATTTATAACCATTTTTCGTTTGGTGTTGACCGTTAGCTGGAGACCTGATTACATCATCGAGTTGGAATCGCACCAACTCATTTCTTTGAAGAAAATTATCTGTTCTAAAAGACATATATTATTATGTTATATAATTTTAACAATTAAAAAATATATTCATTGATTCTATACAAATCTAACTCTACGTCTTCTCCTCAAACCATCTCCAGAAATGAGTCTATTCAGTATCATATCAGTACTTTCTTGATCTAGTTTTGGCTGATAATGTTGCTGCAGCTGTTTAATGGGTGAGGATGGAACAATTGCTGTTTGTCTTGTAGCTCCTTTTCTCAAATTTGTCAATCTTTTCATTATCAAATCACCAGATTTTTGAGATACCGCCTTACCCAGTCGCTCACCTGCATGGGATATCCCCGATTCTAACGCCTTCTTTGCTATTGGCTTAGCAAATTTCTTGAAAACAGATGATGCAACACTCTTCAACGGTTTGAAAATATTATCAACGATAATTCCCGATCCTTTGTGTCTGTATACAAATTTACCAAGTTTTGGATGGTAAAATCTTTTGAATTCATACGGTTTCATTATACTATTATGTTATATTATTCTATACTTTTCAGAATTAGTGAGAAAGATGTATCTGCTCCATTCAGGTCAACTAATCTTCTTTTTCCATCAGTAATGTATACCCTGATACTACTAATATTATTCTTATTGACTGGATTGAATGTGACTCTTCGTGGTTCGAGGGTAAAGGAGTAACTAGGTTGGAGTACACTGGTCGAGAAGGAATAAATGATGTCTGTATCTTGACCGTCGACAAGACTGTCGTTTATTAGGTTACAATGGATATTCAGGATATCTGTGTCTTGACTGAGATTGGGCACTTTCGGCCCTATATTTGTTTCATTAGATAATACTGTCTTATCAAACCCGATTAGATCATTAAAATTGGAATGCGTCAAATCAAGCTGATAATTCTGAGTCAATGTAATCGTAACCCTAAATGTTGTATTATCGAATTCAAGAGTGATAGGATACGTATCACCAGTCTTCGTTATATCCTTGATATATGTATTGAAGTCTGTATAATTCCATACTCCGGCTGGAAAGGTGATGTTGTTAAATGTTGAACCACTATCAGAGCTAAATTTAATTAATTGATTATTGTATCCAGCATTAACATTAAACCATGTAAAACTCATATTGATAATTCGGTTAAGGCCGATCACATATTGAGAATTACTATCCAATATCATTGGTCTAGTAAATTTTGTTGTGAAATCTTCAGGTTTATTATTCCCTTGATTTTTTACACTATAAGATGATAAAACTATCTCTCGTTCCATTTATATAATAAAGTTACATAAATTATATTTTGAAATATTGACTATACAATTTACTATATTGTGACCTATTGATTTTCGACATTTTCAATAATGTGTCCAATATAGTAACTCCCATATTTCGCATCTCAATGCTGGTATTCCCTGCCAATCTTTCACCAATAATCAATTCCAATTTTTTCAAAAGCTGCTTTACATCATTAAAAAACATAATATTTCCACCTCTCTGTTTTCTTCCTCGGCCTTTGATTCCAGAACCTTTCATTGTTTCCAATTTAGTATTATAATGTTTTATGTATTCATTTAAAGTAACTCTTGCGTTGTCTATTCTTTTGTTTCGCATTTGCCTTTCACCTGATGATATAGCCCCACTTTTGAACTGTTTTGTAACATGTGACTTATAGCCACCTAATTGACTCCTTTTTGTTTTGGCATTTTTTATAATCTTATTAAGATATGTCTTAGTCTTTTGGGGTGTTATTGTTGATTGATTCAATATCTTATCCACATTTTCATAATCCGTAATACCAATATCATTCAAAATCTCATTACTTATATCTTCATCATCTAATCCATAGTCCATCTCTTCTTCTTCATATTCTGGTGGTAATTCATCTGGTTCATCACCAAAGTACTGAGGATCAACACAAATCTCCTTCTTCCCTTCTAAAATATCCTTCAACGATTCTTCATATGTTGGTGGTTTCGGTACAAGTTGTTTCTCTTGATTTGGTGGGACATAATCACCAAATAAATCATCAACTTGCATGTCTTCGAAAGGGTCAACTTCAGGCATATAGTCAATACCTTGGTCAGCTTTTTTAGGTGCTCTTTTCTTTCTTATGGGTACCCTTAAATCTACATTACTGTCGATAACATCATCTAATTTACTAGTCACAGGTTTGAATACCTTAGCCAATGACTCTTGACTTATCTTATGACTAAGATTATGTTTTGTGATTGCATCATGTACAAGATTAATCTTATCCCCTAATAGAGATTTTCTCTTTGCAAGTTCTTTCCACTTAAGTAAACTCATTTATTGTTATATTATTACGTTACATAAAAATGAAAATCATATATAAAAAATAACGTTTAACACTGTGTTATACACCGTGTTGAACACCGTGTTGAACACCGTGTTATACACCATGTTATATTGAAATAATATACCCATATAATATAAATGATAATACCAAATTACGATGTTGAAGACGATATGGTCTCGAACTTTAGACAGTTATGTGATTTCATGCCAGATCAATCATTTAGGATGTTGGTTTGCGGCCCAAGTGGTTCGGGAAAAACAAATACACTTATGCATATGATTTACAATTTATTGTACTTTGATAAAATATACCTGTATGCGAAAAACTTAGAGCAGTCCAAGTATCAGAATCTTATGGATATATTCCAGCCAATAAGTGATGAAGCTGGTTATAATGTTATTGAAGCAAGCAATGATCAAATTATTCCTGTAAATGATATTGATAATGAAAGTCAGAAAATAGTGATATTCGACGATTTCGTATGTGATAAAAACCAAAAACCATTAGTCGACTATTTTATACGAGGGAGACATAAAAACTGTAGTGTGATTTATTTGAGTCAGAGCTATTATAAGACACCGAAAGACATAAGATTGAACTGTTCACATTTCTGTATATACGAATTCCCAAGTACCAATGAGAAAAGTCTAATTTGCCGTGAAAACAGTATTTCAAAACAATTATATGATAAAGCAACTAAAGAACCATTTTCATTCATATATATTGATAAACCAAGGAAATTCACAACCAAGAATTTTAATGAAAAAATATAATCAAAGTAATATAATGTTATTATATAAATGAGTTACTCAAACGGACGTTTACCTGAATCAACATTTAATAATCAATCTCAACGGGGATTACCTGGTGTCGGGTTTGTATTAACAGATGACGGAAATTATGATATTCAGAATAAAAGATTGACAAATGTTGCAGAAGCTATTAACAATAACGACGTAATCACAAAGCATCAGGATGACACGCTTGGAACAAGTTTGGAAAACAAACTGATTCAACTGAGGGCTGATTCTCTTCAAGTTGACGGATCATCTCATATGACTGGAGATCTTGATTTGAGGGGACATAAACTAATTCTACCCGGTGAGATTGATATGGATAGAAAATTAATCACAAACATGGACGCTGATTTGAATAATGACCTGGCTGCTGTTAAAGAGCATATGACACGAAATTTTTTTCTTCGGTTTCTTGTAGTTCAATATGTATAAAAAACGATTTCACGCTTTTACAGTGCTTGAATTTTCTAAAAAGCCTTTTTTTCGCCTTCAAAATACGCGCTTTTCAGCCTAAAAAGTGTCCCGGAGACTGGGATCTAGTTTAGCCCACGCGACGCAATTATGACGTCAGTACGGGTACATCGGCCATGTGAGTTCTATAACAAATGTTGACCTCAAATCCTCAATGTTGAGCGATTTGAAGGATTCGTCGACGTAGGAATTGACTGAAGGCTACATGGCAGAAGAAGAGAAACCAGGAGAAGAAGTGTAGGTTGTTATTGGCGAGATCGAACGAATAATACGTAGAAGAACCGGTCGCTTACTCTGGGTGTTCATGTAAACAGTGCTGGAAAACCTTTTGCAGGCACCCTCGAGGTTTTTGTTTTCAAAAGAATACCACTACTACTCGCTTTTGATTGCTCAGTCGAAACAATATGCTAAATTCCGAACTGAGAAACACAACAGTCTTGTTTTCGTGGCTCAGGGATAAAAATGGAAAGCCACATCGGCAATGAGGAACGAGTGAATATGGGTGAGTAACACTAACAACAAAAATGAATACAGATCTCTAAAACACTGTTACATTTCAACCATTAGCTAGAAATACATTTGTATTTTATGAAATAAATTAACCCATTACTCTGTACTAAAATATAAGCTTTGTCTCAAATTTGCATTTCACATGGTTTTCCTTTTCTTATTTTTGTTGTTTTCGGTACTTGGGGATAGTTTAAAAAAAAAAAGTGCTATAAAGCTGGATCTCTCATTCTCTCTCTCTCTTATATCACTATTTTCCCTAAGTAAATTCCCTGTTGTTGTTGAAAAAAATAATTATTATTTTAGCCGTGTTCCACATAATATTCCCTGCATAAGGCCTGGGGCTTACATGCCACCAACAATAATTTGAACATGTAGACACAAAGGTGGCAAATGATAGTTATATACCAATTATTATTTATTGTGCTAACCTTATCCAGCTTATTAAATGTTGAAACAAAGAGTTGTTTTGATTGAGGAAAGTTGTATGATTGAAACTCTGACTTATTTGTGCTATTAGCCTTATTTTCATCTTGTCTGTTGGAAATGAAGATTTCTCAGAGCAGCTTGTAACATGGTTGTTTTCGAATACTTGGGCTGGGACAAAACTAGATCCATACCATCTTGTATACAGTGTACATGTATATGCCACTGACCATTATAATAATTCAATTTTAAGATTGAAAGCCACTCATCGCATGGCCTGGGTATTCCACTGCACAAGCAAGAGAACAGCATGGCCTTTACACCAGGCTGAAATGAAAGTTTTGCTTTATATGTACATGTAAATGACAATAAATAAATAAAAATCGTCTTTTTATCACCCAGATACTTCTTATTTCATCAGAATAAAAAAAAAACACTCGACCTTTGGGGGACAGGGAAGTAAACTATTATGATATGAGGACATTTCACAAAACAGATGAGAAATACAGATTAGTGTTTTCTTTTATGTATGGGACACTGCTCGAAGACAAGCATGATATCTAAGGTTTATTTCCTGGGGATAGGGGCTTGGTACTACCAAGGGCGTTTGAATAAAAAATGACCCATCAGGAGTTATTCTGATACCTTTTAGGGTTTTAAGCCAGAAAATATGCTGACAGGAAATATGCTTAGGGGTAAAACATGATGTGAGCCAAACTCACAAAACAGGTCTCTAGTACCTTTTAGGGGTTCCCTTCAAAATTTCTAATGACCACTACTGTCCATTTTATGTGGGAGCCCCCCACCCTATAGGGTATATGTCTGGCCAATTCTTAGTTAGAATCCATGGGTACTCCTGACCATCATGCATTACAAGATATATAGGTTGCGGTAAGTGTGGCCCCAGCGGTTATGGAGTTTGAGCATCATCTTTAGCTTTGCAATGTGGTGTCATGAGTATTGTGAGAATGTGTGGAGTAATTGGCATGAAAAATGGAAACCTTTTAGGGTTAATGGTCCCCAAGTAAGTATAAGACAAACTCATATAGCTATTTGTCCATTTAAAGCACCCTGTAATCTTTTCTTAATATCCCTTTGTGCTATTGGTGTACTTGCAACACTGTGACTGCTGTTGTGGACACAAAACCATTAACCAAAATACTCTGAAAACCATTTTGAAGGATAATATAAAGATGCACACTCAAGATTTATACTTGTTAGTACTTTTAACACTACAAAGATTAGGACCTACAGTGTACTCCTTTGCAGCTGTAGACAACTAAATTGGACACAACTATTATAAAAAATATACAGATTTAGGCAAGGTACAATAATTTTAATAGGAAAGAGAATTGTTTGAAATCCCTATACTAATGGAAGTATCTTCTGAACCAGAATATTTTCTGCAGACAAATGAAGGAAATAATTCTGAAAAGCACCTTGTTTAGTCTAATTAAATATGGCAGTGTATACTGTTTTGTCATACTATATTTAAGAAGGTTTTCGATTTATATAATGAGTATAAATAAACAAGATGCATGCTCTTTGGGTTTTTTATTATTTTTTAGTCTGAACCAGACCCAACATGATTAAACCAGATCTAGAAAGAATCCTCATAATTCAACACCGCACCTTCGCTAAAATTATCTCATTTCCAAGCGGGCTTCTTCGTTTGTGGATCCTGCGTGAGATAGCGATCAAAGTGTGCATGCCAAGTCGCCGCGAGTCGAGCTATAAAGAAGCAGTGTGGCATGTGGTTGCTCTCGGATTCGAAGAAGTCTGTACGGTTTTGTTGGAGAAATCGAACTCAGTTTACTATACCTGTCGGATAGGAAGAAAAGTAATGCACTGTTTGGTCCGAAGTTATGAATTGCTAGAGCAAATTGTCTTTTTAGGCGCTCAAGCCAAGCATTTTTTCCAGTCTTTCGGTCTTTCCTCTCTTTCCGCCATGTTTGTTTTCAATGTGGTGTACACGTTTTTACGTCACAGGGCATGTCACGTGACCTTTTGGCCGCGCGATGGCGGGGACACTTTTTAGGCTAAAAGCGCGTATTTTGAAGGCGAAAAAAAAGGATTTTTCGAAATTTCGAACACTTTAAAAGCTTGTAGTCGTTTTTTATACATATTAAACTACAAGAAACCGAAGAAAAAAATTTCGTGTCATATGCTCTTTAATTCGATAACTCTCAAAAATCAGGTTAATAACAAAGCAAACATTACAGATGCATATATGAAAAATAAAAGAATAGGATTGACTGATCACATGGATGCCAATTATCATTCTATATTAAATGTTCAAGCAGCTGGTGATAACGATGCTTTTCCTTTTTATCATGGAAAAACACATTTTTTAAATTATGATGGTCAACAATACGATGCGAAGAATAAGAAAATCGTAAATGTAATAACCGATGAATCCAATGATTTAAGTAGTGTAAACATGGTTACTTTGAAAAAATATCATCCTAATACCGATCCTTCACACACACACGAGATTTTGAAAAATATTGATCTGAAAGAACTTTATAATATTGTGAAATCAAAACAACAGACATATCTTGAATTAGCAGCAAATTATAACAATCTTGTATCTTATAATGATGTAAAAAACATTTTTCTCAGTCGTAAAGAAACTTTTCCAATGGAAACTAGTCTAGATATGGGATCAAATACTATTTATAATGTAAAAGATCCAACAGAAGTTGATCATGCGGTAAATAAAGAATATGTTGATAGATTATACGGTGACAACATCACGAAAATCGAACAGAACGTTACTGCTCTAGCTTTTTTAGGAACATCGAAACTCGATAAAAAAGTGGAAAATGATCTTGATATGCAAAGTAATAAAATTACTAATTTAGCAACACCTTTACCAAATGAGAATGGTGCTGCCGTCAATGTTTCATTCTTCAACACCGAACTCAATGATTCTAATACAAACTTGTACACACGAATAACGGATGATTATAAGAGTTATGTAAACAAGTCACATATAAATACCTCTACAGCTAAAAAAGATGTTTTTAGATACATGATGGAAGATGTTAATCAAAGCTCGTCGGAGAGTAATATTGTTGTTAATGGTATTATTGATTTTGTATCCAGTCCACACAAAATTAACAAGAAAGCCTATGATATAACTCTTACGACAGACAATAACGATGACTTCGCGTCAAGGATAGGTTTTAATGCACTAAATCTTTCTCAAGGTGAGTACACTATGGTGATTGAGTTTTTCGTTCCAGATAAAGCTTATATTAGTTCAACAACTGTCAGTGTTGTATCAACAGTCATTAATATTGGGCAGCAAACAACAAAAATATTTAACACTGAAGGATATACGAAAAGCATTGTTCATTTACACAAATGGCAGGTCTCTCCACCTGAATATATAATGATAGATCTTCATGGAAGAATAACAAAAGGAAATACAAATAAAGCACATCTAATTGTTTATGGTGTTCAAGAACATGTCTCGAGTGTCGATCCAGATGTATTTGATACTGTTTTTGTAATTGAAAATGGAAAAATGGTTATGGAGACTGATATTGATTTAAATGGTAGAAACCTAATTGGTTTACCAAAACTGAAAAATAAATTCATATTTTTAGGCAATTATATGAAAAATAAGAACAGTCGTGATATAATGTTCAACGGTTCATCATTTATTGCGGTAACTAATTTGAAAATAGTAAAATTATGGTTGATAATATTGGACGATAAACCGCCTGAAGGATACAAAAAAATGGTTATATTAATCGGTAACTATTCATTTGGACCCCAAAATTGGAATAAAACATCAAATAAAATTTTATACACTTTCAATATATCAACATCAGTTATCAATTTCAATGAAGATACAGTTGTACGAATCAAATTACTATCAATTGATCATATTACATATGCACCTTATAATTGCCATATCAGTGTACTTTTTGAAGAGTTTTAATATATAATTATCTAATATATTGATATATATAAATGTCAATTCTTGCACAGTCAATTAATTTTTGTAATAAATTTTTCACAACCCAAAAAAACCTACATCCTAATACTAAAGATGAAATATTAAAATCGGCTTTAATATATCAATTTTTGTACGTTAACTATTTGAATAAGCCAATATTATTTAACCAAATATTAGAAAAACACCCTGACATTGGATTAATAGGACCAGGTTCTTGTACTCTAAATACCAATTACCAATTTTTAATTAAACATGCTATTTTTCATGATGCATTTGGAAGATTTTATAATGACTATGAAATGGGGCCTGGATACACATATTGCTTCCTTTCAATGCCAAAGAAAGTAAAAAGATCTCCAATAATGGGCCAAATAAGTGGTGTATTATATTGTCTTATTTCAAATCCTAAAATATAATATGTACTAATAATATATAGAATAGAATGACTAAAACAGATATCTTTCAATTTAATCATATCGATAAGTGTATAAGCAAAGAAAAATTATCTGAAATCAAAGCGTTATATAGATATTACCACAAACGCTTTTGGTGTTATAAAAAGGCTTTCAAATATTTTAAGAGATTGAATTTAATTGTAAATGTTACTTCAACAGGCTTAGTAGTTATTGGTACAATAGCTGGTAGTATCACATTAAATCCTGCTATACTAGCTTCTATTTCTGGAGCTGGTTTATTGCTTAAGACAATATCTGAAATCAAGGACTATAAGAGAAAAATTGAAATGTCTAAATTTTCTTATATGACTTATGAAAAAGTGTTAGTTGATCTACGGTCTTTTTTAAGAGGAAATCAATTCAACCACACTGTTTTCATCAATGAAATGAGACAGTTAGATGAAATAATCATCGATCTTTGTCCTCTTGCTGATAAATTCGAAAAACAGTATGATAAAAAATTCGAGTAAATTTTATGAGAATCATGCAACAGGTCACCTTTTAATAATTTTGTTGACATCATTCTTTATTAATTTATAAACATCATCCCACCATTGTTCATAAAATTTTAATGTCTTTTTAGAAGAAGTTATTTTTATTTTATCATAAGGTAATCCTAAAATTTTTAATAATCTTCTCAAAACATAGGTTACACTAATCATCCGTTTCCGGTTCTTATTGACTTCTGGTAACACGTTGTTTATTAATCCGAAAATCTTATATATTTTGTTACGGTCATTAAAACTTAAATGAATCTCTTTTATATATTTATTGATTGTATTTTCGATATGATATTTTCTTACATATACACTCTTTTTTCTTATTCTATATAAATTTTCATGAAAGTCAACATATGAATTAACTAATTCATAACCATGGACGGAACCGCAATTTAGACAGACGCTCATACCATCTATACTATTTATATCTTGTTCACTACAGCATGACTTGACCACTCTCACACTTCTGTCAACTTCTGCCAATTGCTCATCACAAAAGGGACAGGTCAACTCACCAATACTCATCATATAATCGTGAATATCCAAATTACAATAATTCATTCTATACTATTATATGAGATTATATTTTTTTAAAACAATAGCTATAAGCGGTGCGTGTCTAAATTCCCAGAAAACAAAAATAGCGAACATGTAAAAATCGGCTAACGCGAATTTATTGCTACCGAACGATGTCATTTCCTCACAATAAATATTCCCACGCGTGGGAAACTATCTTTGTTCCATTGCGTAGATGTTATTACGCGAATTTATTGCTACCGAACGATGTCATTTCCTCACAATAAATATTCCCACGCGTGGGAAACTATCTTTATTCCATTGCGTAGATGTTATTACGCGAATTTATTGCTACCGAACGATGTCATTTCCTCACAATAAATATTCCCACGCGTGGGAAACTATCTTTGTTCCATTGCGTAGATGTTATTTTTAATCCAAATGCTAATCATGGAAGCTGTCATAAAAGGTGATGAAACAATAAATATTCCCACGCGTGGGAAACTGAACTAATATAAACAAGAGTGGAAGGCATAATATTTCGCACACCTTTGATATCACTGATGGATAAACAGCGTTTTATTGAGTTTAGAACAGACCGGGCCAAGTTGAGAGATCTTGTAAAGTTAAATCAAACCCCATAATATGTTGAAAATATTTTCTCTCGTGATCCGAAACAATAGCTATAGTGATGACTCATTTCATAGGGGGCCTCCCCTGTTTTTTCCGAGAATGTCACACACCGATAACTCCATCCTGTTTACAATCTGATGACTCATTTCCTCACAATAAATATTCCCACGCGTGGGAAACTATCTTTGTTCCATTGCGTAGATGTTATTTTTAATCCAAATGCTAACTCTTTGATGGTTGTCATAAAAGGTGATGAGACAATAAATATTCCCACGCGTGGGAAACTCAACCAATATAAACAAGAGTGGAAGGCATAATATTTCGCACACTTTTGATATCACTGATGGATAAACAGCGTTTTATTGCGTTTAGACGCAAAGGAAATCACGCAATGGAATAAACGCACCATTTTGTTTTTATTAACATATAGTTTCATTTGATTTTTCTATATTTTTTAATCCAACAGATGGGAAGTAGTTAAGACTTGGCTTGGTATCAGATCAGTTTTGCAAAACTGATCTGGTACCGCCAAGTCCTTAACTACTAAGAAGTGAGTACATATTGCAAGCAGTCTCAGAGTCGATTAACTATATCTTCTTTGATCATGAAACCATAATGGTTTTCTTCAATGGAATCATGTTATATGAAAAAAGTTTCTATCAAATCGATCGAATGTCCATTGTCGAAACGAAATTGACACTTTGCTGATGTTCTTATGGTCAAGGAACTGAATAAATATCCTTACGGTGGCTGACACGACGAAAAAACGAAGAGAGGGTAGAGAACAACAAATGTCCTGCGGATTATTATTTCAGTCTAAGTTTGGTACAATAGCCATCGTTTTGGCGAAAAAATTAAAATATTGACGATGGAAACACGGGTGTCACGGAGAATAATGGAATTATATTTACTCAACAACATGGGAGAAGATAACAGAGGCAGAGTAAAATAAATGTCTAAAGATTCTTTCCTCCTTCATGTTTTGAGAAAGAGCTAAATTTTCCGTTGCCCTTAATATAGCCTGATTCGTTTCTTCTTCATTGACTTTTACATTTAAGTAAAATGAAATATCACGGTGCCATTAGCCTGTCAAATAACAAATTGAAAGAAAAACTAATAATAGTCAAGAGGAAGGTAAAGTTATTCATTTCAGAAGACTGACTCGTGGAAGAAGGATCTGAAATTCGTTCTTAAAGCAAATTCTGCATTTATTCTGTATTACAAGACTTGAAGAAGGTAAATATTTATTTTAAATGTTGGTATAAATAAGGATGATTTAAGTTAGGTGTGCGTGTTTTATGTATAGCTTTCATTAACCACAATGCTCGGAAACAATTTAATTTCCACAATTAAAATTATATATCGTGAGTTTTGTTGTGCGCTGCGGTACAGGATCGTGGAACCAAAACTTGGTAGAAATTTAACTAAAATTGTGGCTATATCATTTTATATTAACAGCCCGGCACGGATATGATGACATAACGATAAAATACATGTTTCCATAATATACGAGCTTGATATAACAAAAATTAAAAGAAGATGCCCTTGCTTTTTCAGATAACATGATATTTATACTTTTTTGATCAAAGATGTAGTTTTTTGAAAAGCGTCGCGTCGCGCTTCAACTGACTAATGCAACGACTATGCAAACTAACCCGCCCCAAGTCATGAAAGTCGTGTTTATAATGAGCGGACCGGTATCTCTTGCAAGCAGGCTCAGAGTAGATTAACTACATCTTCTTTGATCATGAAACCAAGATGGCTCACTCTTCAATGGAATCATGGTATCTAAAAAAAGGTTTCTATCAAGTGAAGCGATCGATGTCCACTGTCGAAACAAAATTGACACTTTGCTGATGTTCTTGCGGACAAGGAACTGAATAAATATTCTTATTGTGGCTAATACCGTATAAAAAACAGCGAGAGGGCAGAGTAGACTGGACAAATGCCCTGCGGATTATTATTTTTCTAAGTTTGGTACAACAGTCATTAGTTTGGCGAAAAAGGAAAAGGCTGAGGATGGAAGCACGAGTAGTGTGGGGACGGGTAGGTGTGGGGAATCAACCAGAATGTGAACCACTAATTTATGGTTAAACTAGTCACGGAGAAGAATATAATTATTTTTACTCAACATAGTGAAAGAACACCAGTAGCAAATAAATGTTAAAATATGCTTTCCTCATTCATGTTCTGAGAAAGAGCTAAATTTCCGTCGGATAACGACATGCCCGCTATGCATGGAAACAAGTGTGGCTGCGAATCGCCTAGCCCTTATGTTGCCTTTAGTTATTAGTTTCTTCTTCATTGACTTTTACATTTAAGTAAAATGGAATATCATGGTTCCATTAGCCTGTGAACTAACAAATCAAGTTGACTTTACTCGTGATTCTCGTTGTTCTTAGAACAAATTCTACATTTATTCCGTATTACAAGACTTGAAGAAGGTGAATATATATATATATATATATATATATATATAATTATTATCCCTAATCAAAGTAATATATCTATATACATATACATGTATATATACTGATTTTCAAAACAATAGCTACTTGAGAAATATATATATATATATATATATTTCTCAAGTAGCTAATGGGTTAGTGCAAGACTAATGGGTTAGTGCAAGACAGTCAAAGCAGTGGTGATGAAGGAATGCGTGGTGGAGAAACTACAGAAAATGATCAATCTAAGCCGACGGATTCACAGATTCAAGATTTAATTTCCAGAATTCGAGCGAAGGATAATTCAAGGAGAAAGAAGAACAAAGTGTGTGTAGAGGATTTAGGTGACGAAGAACCGTGCAACATAAACCCGCTTCCAATGGATTCAACTACTCTGCTTGAGGAGATCACCGGTGATGAGGTTGATTACAACACTTCCAGTGCTAACTTGGATATCATTAGGGAGGAGCTGATAAACGCGGCCGAGAGTGTAGAGCCAGGTATACGTGAAAATGTGACTACACCTAATGTGAGTACTAATGGTAACATTACGGAGGAGACGAGAGTGGTAGGGGAACAGGCAATTAATCAATCAATAGGATTGGCGAGTAACTATCACCAAGAGTATTATCAGGGCTCGGAAACTATAGTTAATCTATCGTCCAGAATTTTAACGGAGGCTGAATTATCGGTTCTCTTTAGAGGGCTAAAATTTTGTCCTACCCCGGAGGGAATAGACGCATATCAGCTACGCAAGGATATTACGGAGTACGCAAGGCGGGTTCGACTCAGGGAATATTTTTATAATGACGAAACGGTTGAAAGTGATTTCTCAGAAACCCCAGCATTTAAAAAGAAGTCGTCATGGTGTCCTAAAAAGAACAGGGAAATGGTACTTGAAGCTTATGTAAGGGAGCTCGAGAACAAGATTTTGTCTAGTGATTTAGATACCAGAGTAAATCGCAACCTTACAAGGGAGGAACAAAGAGCATTTAGTAATTTAAGACGGTACAATGACATCATTATAAAAGAAGCAGATAAAGGCTCAGGGGTGGTTATCATGGACAGGGAGATATATATTGCAGAAGGAAAGCGACAGTTGGGTGATGTTAAGGTTTATAAGAAGTTGCCCCGGGATCCGACTATGGAGATGAGGGACTTGGTTAATAAGAAACTAGAACAACTACACGACAAAGGTTACATCAATGATGAGACTTTGGACTATCTTTTAGTTGATTCCAACACTAAAGCAGGTAGATATTATTTATTACCAAAGATTCACAAGAAAGAGTCCCTGGGAGACCTGTTATCTCGGGATGTGGAACGCCGACTGAGAAGATTTCGCAATTTGTTGAAGCGCATCTGAAACCTTTGGTTCCTAAGGTTAAATCATACATCAAGGACACAAATGACTTTCTTAGGAAAATCAATAATTTAGGTATTCTTCCAGATGATTCCATTATGGTTACAATTGATGTTGTAGGGCTTTACCCTTCCATCCCACACGACGAAGGTCTGAGAGCTATAAAGAAAGCATTAGACGGTAGAATAAATCCGGAAATCCCTTCTACAGAAATTGCGGAACTCGCAGGCATAGTGTTAAGAAACAACAATTTCGAGTTTGATGGAGAGCACTTCCTACAGATATTGGGGACAGCAATAGGGACAAAAATGGCCCCTCCATACGCCAACCTTTTTATGGATGAGCTAGAAAGAACACTCATAGATGGATACGAAAAGAAACCTCACACTTGGTTTAGGTATATTGACGATATCTTTATGATATGGACAGCAGGAGAGGAAGAATTGGAAAGATTTTTGAACTTTATTAATAATTCACACGACACTATAAAATTCACGTGGAACTACTCTAGAGAGCAAGTTGACTTCTTAGATGTTACAGTCTTGAATAGAAATGGGAAGCTAGAAACCGACTTATACATTAAACCCACTGACAAACACCAGTATCTGGACTCAAGATCTTGTCACCCGAGAGGATGTAAAGAGGGGATTCCGTATGCCCAAGCATTGAGACTACGTCGTATTTGTTCTTTAGAAGAATTTTTTGACGACAGAGCCAAGAGATTGACCGAGTTTTTAGTGGCTAGAGGATATGAGAAATCGTTTGTTATGAGACAGATAAACAGAGCGAAAAGAATAACAAGGGACGAGGCTTTAACGCCAAGAGAAACAAGCAGAAAAAATGAAAGGATTCCGTTCGTCGTAACGTATCATCCCGGTCTTCCAAACATTGGAAAAATCCTGAGAGATCTGCACCCCGTGCTACATGCGTCAAAGAGATGCAAGAAAGCAATCAAGGAACAGCCGATGGTGGCTTTTCGTCGGCCCAAGAGTCTTAAAGACTATTTAGTGCACGCTAAAGTTAAACAAGAAATTACAATCAGGGATAGCGGGAACAAGCAATGTGCCTCGAAGAACTGCAGGATATGTAGGAAGGACAAGCTTCTCAAGATGGGGGACACTTTCGAGAGTACGAACACGGGCAAGTCATACACCATAAATTACAGTTTGAACTGTAATAGCACGAATGTGGTTTATCTGCTTACTTGTAAAACATGTGGCAAGCAATATGTGGGTTCGACTTCGACCAAATTTCGACTCAGATTTAACAACCACCGTAGTCGACTGAATTTGCATGGTAGAATGACGCCCGAAGAGAGGCTAGACGATGAGATCTTGTACAGGCATTTTTTTAGTGCGGGTCATGGGGGTCTGGAGGATATGTCAGTTCAGTTAATAGACAGAGTGGACAGAACGGAAAATCTGACGGATAAGGAGGGTCAATGGGCTTACAAACTGAAGACACTCAGACCCCACGGTCTGAATGAGAGCGATTTTTTTTATAGCCAAAATCGGGGACTTCGCGCGCAAAAATAGCAGTTTTACCAGCATTTGTATTTAGCTGTTGTAGCGCGCGCAGTTTAAAAATCTTTTTGATTAGCGCGCACATATAACGGTTGTAACGGTTTTTATCGCGTGTAACGCCTTGTCAGCCATTCACCCTGATGAAGGCAGCTGTACGCTGCCGAAATATAGGTGTTTTAAGAAAAAAGTGTTTTCTCTTGTGTTAGAGTATATATATATATATATATATATATATATATATATACTTTTTGTATTCCCATCAAATACAGTAAAAACCCGCGTGTAAGAACCTACATTTTTTGAAGTCTGGCAAAATAGGTTCTTGTATTTTGGGGTAGTTACTGGCAATTTAGGCTTAGTAGGTTCTTAATTTCTATGAAGAAGATGTACAGTACAAACCCCTTAAAGCAAGGTCCATGAAGACAATTACAGTATGTACTTTATATAAACCTGTTTTAGTTGTAGGAATTACATACTTTTATTTGTAATTCAGTACAGTTTGGTATTTTCTTGTAATATAAATTTTCAATCTCAAAGTCAAACTCCTTGGTTAAAATGTTTATCATTATTTAACTGTAACCCACATATAAGAACCTGCTTGATTTTGCTTGGCTAAACAGGTTCTTATACCACTGGTTTCTTACACGCGGGTTTTTACTGTAGGTGACGTTTTTGATGGGAATACAAAAGGTATATTTATAAGATATATATTTCTCAAATAGCTATGTTTCTCAAATAGCTATGTTTTTTCATATTTATATATATAATGTTGGTATACATAAGGATTAACTAAGTGACGAGGATGCGTGCGTTTATGTATAGTTTTTAATGACCAGAATGCGCGTGAACAAATTATTATCCCTAATCAAAGTAATATATCTACAGTTCTGCTTTCCGTCGCGGCACAGGATTTATCAAAGTTGTGGCTATATCATTTTATATTAACAGCCAGGCACAGGAATTTTTTGGGCGACGATGGCGAGAAAATACACTTTTCCACATTCACATGCTTTATAGAAAGTTTTCGTTGGGAAGCGACCCGCCCAGTTAATTAATGAATGAACCATGTTTGCGAAGCTGTTCAAAATGTCTGTTTTTCCATACATGACATAGAAAATAGAAAGAAATAAAACCAATTTATTTGGAAACATCAATAATAGAAAATACCTCCCAATAAACTGTTCCTCCGCGTTAGTTGTTGTTCATACGAAAGAGATTTTGTGTTTCTAAAATCTCATTTTGGCTCCATGTGATAGTATTTGTTGGATTGCAGTAGTGAGAAGCACAACGGAACAATTATGATTTTATTTTTTCAACAAACGACTGACGGTCGTTCTTGTTTACTTGAACGTAGGGTTACTGTCCTTAGTCTACTTTTGTTTTGACCAGCGAAGAAATTTTTTCCAGATGCTATTATCTCCTATTTTGTTCTAGTTCAACTGCATGACAATGAAGACGTTAATCTTTGCGATGTTAGTCATTTTGCTGGTGTCTGCTGTGAGCTCTCGCTCCTTTCGTGATGGTAAGGCTATACTGTGAAAAAATCATTTTAAGGCATACACCTCGCATATGTAGTGCATTTATATTGAGCGTGCTTTGTGATAGTATAAAGCACGCAAATGACGCCACAGGGAGCCCAGGCTCACAACAGGAATCCTCAACGACACAAAAATGTAAGGATTCGTATGGGATTTTATCGTGAGTTTGATAAAATATTAAAATTATAAATAAACAGCCATTAAAGTGTTCATACCTCTTTAAATAATGTCTGTCTGTTGTTTCTTGGCGGCATTGTGGCTTCTAAACGGCATTTTAGCGAGTTTTGGTACTTCTGGTTTGACTTCACCTAAAAGAAGTAAAGGGAGAACTCGCAATTCCAAGCCGTCACTCCAACGAAAAGTGACAAAAATTACCTTCAATCGACTCCAATCGCTCCAAAACTTCGCTCGAGTAAAGAGCTAGCCTGTTTTTTTCTATCAATCTCACATTTGGCTCCAAAACCGCAGTCATCACCTCATAAAGACGATAAATACAACCAGAAAATTCAATGCTCTCTGTTCCTTGGATGGTCGGACATAAAAGCGTGTTACGGGCGGGTTGCGGGCGCCCGTTGGCTTGGCTTAGCAGCCAGGCCGTTTGGTTCAAAACCCTCTCGTCGGGGAGGGACACGAGCAAAACAACCGTTGCAAAACTGGATTCGCACGAGTACCCAGGGGACGCCCAGTGTCAACATTAGAGCCGCCCGCCCGGTTGTTCGAAAAGTTGGCGGGACTACTTTATTCTTGTTTCAATTTCAAATTCCTCCTACAAAACCATAACATTTCAATTTAATTGGAAATATAGCAAATACAAAAACATGCATCATTGAACATGATTTATCAGAATTGCCCACTCCAGAAAACTATTAAGAATACCATAATACTCTTTATGAAGTGCAGGTTTGGGTGGTACTTGATGTAAGCCTCGTTTTTCCAATTTCTTTTGTTTTCAGTACGAACTGCACGTGCTATGCTTCAACTTCATGGCAATTTGTGTATGCGAACACACAATGCTACGTCCTAGCGTTCCTACATGTTCTCTGAATTGCATTGTGCCATTCTAACAAAGAAGACTTGAATAATTACACCCCGGTGAGGCTAAGCCAGCACATAAAAAAAATATTATGGTATTTTTCGGAGTGGCTAATGTTAAGATTTTTTTAATACAGAAAAAAATACAATACCCCACATCTCCTTACACATTCTATCCTACTGTAATTTTAAAAGCAGTCACTTGTAGAACTATCAGGGCGTTAATTTTAATTTTTGTAATCAGGCTGTATCCACGAATTTCTAAATAATTCAGTATCATGAGGAACATTATCACATTCGCCCTAAATTGACTAATATCGTGAATAATACACTTACAGACAGTACATGGAAATATCATTTTTACATAATTTGCTTCGAAAACAGAAGGAGAGACAGCAGAAGCTCACGACGGTTCCAATGACGGTACAGCTGAGAACAACGGGTATCAGCGACGCGGTATTAGATGCGACCTTTGCTTTTGTGATTTGGGGGAAGAAGGCTACTGTGCCAAGTATTGCTGCTAGGGTAGGAAGGATTAAATTGTGTGCTTTAATTTACAAACCAAGTTTGCAACTACATGTACGTCGCATTAGCAGGAGGGCTCCTGGCAGTGGTCAGTTTAAGCGCGACGCGTATGCTGGTACATTGTAAGCGGGCTCAATGTCGTTAAAATATGAGTCATTCTACCCTCTTTGATCAAAGGAGTGAAGTATGTACACTGTGGTGTACTAAAACTGGCGATAAGTGTCTTTAGTCATAGGCGCCACTGGGTCTGAATGAATTGCAAGTTGAAAAATGTTAGGCTACTTTTGCCATTAACCGCGGTCAAACGAGAGAAATTTGCAAAAATTAAGCAAAGTTCTTAAAAGTTAAGGTTGTCATTTTCACTGCTTAAAGTTGAATATATTGCCAATACACTGTCAATTTACCAAACGTTTTGAAAGTTTACTAAAAAAGTTCTTAGCGTTTAAAAACTGTGAACTGCAGAATTGTCGGCGCCATTTGCCAACATAATTTTGATCAGGCGCAAAGAGTTTTGGTCAGTTTTCAACAGAAAAAAGCTCATCATTTTGAGAAAAATTAAAAGATAGTGACGTCAACTAATTTTTTTTTTTATACATCCTTGCCCATATTTCCATTTAATATTTAATAAAATCCCGCTAAATAAAACGAAAAACGCCTCGGACGTTTGACCGCGGTGGAGTTATGCTAGAACAGACCATGATTTGTTGCTCTTTCAAGAATTGGTTGATTTCCTCTTCTCGCTGTTGTAGTATTACTTTGTTTTGTAATCGGATAGCTGTAATTGGACACCTACGTTGCGCGCGACGTCAATCAGTTGCAGTTTAATGGGTTCTTTTTTGCTGTTTTCCTCTTACTTTCAAATTGATAGAAAATATCCCAGACGTTTTGAGTACAAAAAGACTTTTAATCTCGAATTTTGTTATTGATGCGATGCGCTCGGCCGATTTTAAATTACTCGCCCGATTACTCTCTGAATTGTACTTCACTCAGTCCAATTACTATTACGAATAAGTTGTTATTGTAGCATGTTTTTGACCGAAAAAGGACAAAATCCCCATAACATTGCCCCTTTAAATACCACGGGCAGATAATTTTAAATTTAAATTGAATAACATTTCAGGAATAAATGGGGAGGGTAAACTAGGCGCTATAATTAAAAAAAAAAACAACATTGGCTGAGGCAAAGTGAAAGTCTCGAGAAATCGGATGAGCTGACATCTTTCCTAAAGGGAACCTCCATTGTGATAACAAGTTGACGTTAAATTGTTGGAAATAAAGTCTAAGTTTCGATTTTTTTAATAACAAATAGGAAGGAAATTTCAGTGTACAAAAAAATGGATAGAGTGATTTCCCTAAGACCGTGAAACAATATCTAGCAATTAATCAAAATTAGACAAAACTAAACAAAAGAAAACAATGGAATTAGTGTCTTATAGTGTCTACTAGTGCCTACTAACTTAGTAACTATTTCACGGTTAAAAGAAAATCACTCTATAGCGTCGCCTATTTTTGCTTTCAAAATTCCCGCCTGTCGCCATTTTGAATTTTTATGACGTGTTAGGGGTGCCGGTATTGTTAAGAATCAACTTTCATTTGTTTGGAACAATTGGGCAACCATATGATGTCATAAATATTCAGAATCGCGACGCGAGGGAAATTTGAAAGCGAAAATAGGCGAAATTCATATCCAACTTTTGTGTACACTAAAATAATATTTCCACTTGTTATCAACATCACAGGACGAAATAATGAATTTACTAATCTTTAAGAGAAAATTAACTTTTACTTAAAGGTATCGAAAATCTTTAAGTTGAGACGTAAATACTCTTAAATGTATTAAAGTAAGTAAGTATCTTTAATATGTGTTTAAGAACCTTTACGTTATCTTTAATTCAACTTTTCAACAACTTAAAGACCCTTAAAGGCAACTTAAATTGTTCGTTACTTGCTTTAAGTGTTGTCAAGTAAAGGCTTATTTAAGTAATTTACGGTGCACTTAAAGATAGTCGAAATTGTTCTTTAAGTTTTCTTTAATGAACCTTTACTTGCACTTAAAGTCGTTATTTCGTCCTGTGTATAATTGAAATTTAAACAATATTTCCAACAATTTGACGTCAACTTGTTATAATAGTGGAGGTTCCCTTTAAGGAGGTAGCACGCCCCACTCTATATTTTAATTGCTTTATTTCGGCCTTTTTCTCTATATTTTTGTAAACTGACAATGCTTTTTTTTAATTTCAGGATTGTAATTTCAGGGAAAAAAAGACATCAGGAAAAAGAAAGTGACCTGTTGTATGCTGAAATAAAATGTCGATTAAATTACTGTTCCTTCATGCTGTTTTATTGACAAAATTTAAAACAAAAAACTTTAGTCATGTTCTCTTAGGTTGCGTTCGATTGACCCTATCCCGGAAAGAGAATATATTTTTCATTATTCCAGAGTGGCCATTCCGTCCGTAGGTCAATAAAACCATTATTCCGTTTCTGGAATAATGCCCGCGATATAACATGCAGACAGCAGTTTTCCACTCTTCTCTGGCATCCTCGCAGCAATCAATTCCCAGACTTGTTTCTTTTTGTAATTGACGTTTTGAAATATCATGATCTCTTTCATTTCTTCGTACAAAGAAATGAGGAGAAGTGTCTTTTCTTGACTCCAGGAGTATCCTTTTTTGAGTAACAACTCATTTTCTTCGCACATGGTCGCCGGCGGTAGCCATTTTGTTTGTTGTTTTAAAAAAAGGCCGCAAGGCGAGGACGAAGTGACGTCATTATTCTGGGTTATTCCAAGCAGTCTGTTCCCTAGTGCAGAATGCTTGGAATACATTCCACGTATTCTGGAATCGGAATAGCGACTCAATCGAACAGGCATTCGGGGTTATTCCGTTTATTCTTATTCCGGAATAAGGTCAGTCGAACGCAACTTAATGTTTAACTTACAGGAGGACTAACCTGCATTCTTTCTCGATCCATGGCTGCATTTTTGTTAGATAGTTTTAACAGATTTTATTCGACATGAGTAGCTTACTTTGACCTTATGGTTTGTGCTGATCCTCGATGGTCAACTGGCGCAGCGTGTGGTTTCATGTCGTACTGTCCGGTTTCGAGGCAGCCTAAACTGCGTTTTGTATTGTTCTTTTGCTTTTTCTGTTTTCTCTTTTTTTGTGTATATTATTTCTACGTTATTCTAGATCTAATACAGTGATTCATTTGTCAAAACTGGCGACGTCACTTAATAGTGCCTAATTGCGATAATTTGCTTCTTTCTTTCGGGCACTGTTACGTTTACTAACTATATTAAACGGTGGCGACAATTTTGTTTCATGATGGAATTTCATCACTCTGAAGTAAGAAAATAGGATTAGAGAAATTATTAGCAGAAAAGATATGACTGTAGGCTTTAACTCCGCGAAGATGGAGCCCCCGGCATACGAAAATATTGTTCCTAACCGGGAATCGTATCCTGGGTGCCTGAGGCTTTTCTTGCGCTCTCATCTCTCTCATATTACACGCCTCCCATTTTCGCCGCGGAATGTCCACTCGCGGCTTCGCGGCAAGTTGCCGGCCTCCGGTCGGACAGTCGACCTTCGGCAGGCCCCGACATCTCACGAAAGCGTGCCGCAAGAGACCCACCTTAATCACAACCCAGGGAGCCACCTTAATTCCTTTCCCCCCTTGAATTCCACACCATTATGAGTGAGATCATGCTAGGGTGTAACGATATCTGAATAATCGCGAATAAAACGGGATACGTAGTTGGACATGCCCAGTACACTGCGTACATCACTCTCCGGAGTAGGTGCTTCTCCTTGCTTGATTGCGTCCACCTATGCAGGGTCAGGGTCCTTGGCCACTGAAAACCGAAGAACTTGATATGAGGCAAGAATAATTGACAAGAGTGGTATTTTTATATCGTTATTATATCGTTTGGAACTATAAAATCCAAGTCTTGTTTTGTTTACATACAATCGCTTTTCAACCTATGAAATTAATGAAACAAACACATAAAAATGGACAACAAAATCTTCTTTAAAAAAAAATTATCCAAATATTCGTTAGTTTATGTTTAAAAGCAAAAATAAATAACCTGATTTGCCAATAGCAGTTATTGTAAAATTTGACGTCTACAAAGGTCCATCTCTCAGTCACAGTCTTCCATCTTTGTACCCATATGCCCAGTCACTGCGTCAGCTCAATTATCAATTATCAGATGGCTTCCATGAAAGACAGCAGCTTCCTGTTGCACTTGCATGGGTCATAACAATTCACAAAAGTCAAGGACTTACCTTACCTAAGGCTTGGGTAGATAACCTGAGAAAAGAAGAAGATAAGAGCAAAAAAAAAAACTTGAAGTGAGGGAAAATTAAACTCAGAGTAAATTACTTTTAACACATGTTTGTCTGAGTACTTATCTAATAGTCCATTTTAGAGTTGTGTGCTTGGTGACCGTACCTTTGAGTGGAAGCGGGGCTGAAGGTGACCTTGCTTTGATACAAACCTTTCTGCCTTTCATATGTTAATGTTTTTCTCATGCTAACTAGCTAAATTTACATCTGAAAAGCTCCAAGGTCTGTATCATTGCAAGGTCACCTTCAGCCTCGCTTCCACTCAAAGGCAAGGTCACCAAACACAACTGTAAAAAGGACTATTGACACATCACAACTCGCTATCGTAGCCGGGGCGAATCGCAGCGTGTTTCCTAGAAACACACCACTGCACAGTTTTCTGATAAGTAGCTTCAGTCATATTTTCAAGGGAAAGTTCGAATAAATCTACAAAACTTCACTTACCTTGGGGAAAACTGCGTAATACAGCAAAGGCAGAAGAAAGCACGAACAAAAACAGAAAAACATAGTCGTCGTCGAAAGTAATTTCACTGCACTTGTAAATACCAGTTCCCGGCGGCCGACATGAGATCGAGGCCATTTGTGCCAGCCAGCCAGCTAGCCAGCCAGTCCAATATGGCGTCCAAACCCTGAAATCATATGGCATTGCGATCGATACCGCGGGAAAAACGACTGATATAGTATGTGTCCTCCTTCGTCGAACTTAATTAACCGCATATAAGCGAGTCAAATTAACATCAAATTACCGCATGCAAGCGATTAAAGTAGGCCCAATTCATCTTCTGAGAAATAACGAAAATGGAGCTGATCTCAAACTGGCTTTCGTCTTTCACTTAACATTTTACATAAACTTAACCCCCTTTTGTTTTAGAAAAAGAAGGTAAAAGATCAGAAGGGTGTATGCCTCGAAGCCGAGTCGTTTGCCTCATAACTAATACCCATATCCACTACACTTACGTGGGCTAGCTGACAGGAACTGTCATTTTTAACATATTTATAGAGTTACCCATAACCATAAATGAAAGCTAACCGTTTTCAAATCAGTGCTTAACCCTAAACACTGCAGATCAGTGTTAAACTGGAGCTCTTTTCTCTCAGTTCTGGGGTTCTGTTCTCGTGTACGTCAGTAATCGCGTTCGAAGAACGCAATTCTAATTTCGTGTTGGTTGTCCTGTGGTTTATGTGCAGCAAAATTTGAGATTTTTTTGGTAGACGGTCTTCCAAATGGCCGCCCCTATTGTTTTTTTTCAGGGGCTCATTTCCGCCGGAAATTCCTTCGAACGCGTCTCCATAATCTGTGATTACTGCTAGTATAAAGAATACTACTGTTAGGTAAATAGGGCCTATTTTACTCGCTTGCATGCGGTAAGTTGATGTTAATAGGCCATTTCCGAGTTACGTTATGCCTCGTTGTCAAAGCAAGGCTAGGTGCAAAACCTTTCATATGAAAATGTGTTTAATTTGCATTTGAATTAAAACTCATTTTCATATGAAAGGTTTTGCACCTAGCCTCGCTTTGACAACGAGGCATAATGTAACTCGGAAATGGCCTATTAGACCCGCTAATATGCGGTTAATTATATGCGAATCGGGTGTAGCTTGGAGCGGAAAGAGAGAGACCCTGGTCTGGTCTGGACTGGTCACGTGTCTCCAAAAATCTGGGAGATTACAAATAAACGATTCGAGAGAGGGCGACAAAGTGTGAAATTTGTCAGCTCTAGCTGAGCATCGAAATAAAAACCAATCCAAAAGCGTTCGGCGGCTCGCGAGAAATGCGAAGCGGCGGTCACCCGCAGACTTCGCAAAATATCGCTTAAAGATTTCCGGCTCAGTAACTCATTTTAAACTTGCTACAGAATGCAATCCAATTTTATTATTTGACGCCGCTAAGCTCACGTTCGGCAGAAAATGCTTTTGACTTATGTCATTGTTCCGAACTGGGATGAAAAAGTGGTCTTCAAGCTTCATTCCAGCGGCACATTTTGCGATCTTTCGAAAAAAGACCGAGATAATTTACAAATTCCTGCGCCACAAGTTGCACGATTTTTGCTGTTGTAAGTTATTAGTTGAAAAAATTACAAATCTGTTCAAACACTGTTCAAACAGTTTGCACACGTGATATATCGGGTAGTCTTTCAGGCTGAACAATGAATATCTCTTGGTACCGTACAAAAACACTTTGGAATTCAATATTTTGATGCGTATGGAAAATTACCTTTTGCAGAAAAAAGGCGGTGAAAGTTTGCACAAACTGAAATTGTTGTCTGCTCAAAGGTAGTTAGACTTATCGTGGGACTGTTTTGCCTGCTTAAGTCATAATTGCGTTCGACGAAGGACAACGCATACTTTCCCAGTGGGAGCTCTGTGATCTCGTGGGTTTCCTGTGAACGCAAGCGAAACACTTCAAGGATTTTTGGTGGTCCTTGGTTCGTCTTCCATTTCGGCGCCATTTTGAATAATTATCCCCGCCGTGAAACTGCATAGCACTCTCAACCTACCGAGAAGATCCTGGGGACAAATCGTATCTTGTATAAACACTGATCACATGACGTACGAAGGTTTAGGCGTTTAGTGTTGAAAGGAAGTTTATGTGTGGCCTATAGAAGGAATAGCAATTCTCAAATATTATTTAAAAGTTTATCAGCCAATACAAATCAAGAAATCACCGATTAGTTCAAAAACTGATCAAGACACTGATCAACACACTTTTAATTAGCAACCTGAAAAATTGGCTCATCCTCGGTGTAAGAACCTGTCAAATTCACGAGTGACGTAAAACAAAAAAAAACAAAAGGCATAAAACAATAGAGTCAACTGGGAATGCAATACTACAAAGGTAAAAAACAAAGGAAAAAGTCACAGGTTCTTACACCGAGGTAAACCCGAAAAATTACAATAATACAGGCAACTATTAATTAGTGTCTTCATATCTGCATCTAAAGCATGTCGACGGATCCCAAACCTAATTAATCAAGTTTAATTTCACATACCTTTTATCCTGAGCATCAAGAGGATTCAATGCCTCGACGCCATTTTTGTCTTCCAAATGACATGAAATGACGCTTCAGATCACATACTATCCCATACACAGTTCTGGGTGGATACCTTTCACCCGACTCTTTACCTACTTTCATGACAACTTCGCGAGCCAGTAGTTAAGAGATACGGCGGGAGAAAACGACTGTGTTTAAGCACTGCTAGATTTACACGCCGCTGTAAGTTAATGTGTGCTATTTCAGTGAAATAAATGACGAATGATTTTAGTCAGATTTATTGAATCCCGACGGTGCACTACTCCTTTGCCATTTTACGTCGAACGCACTAATTAACCTATAATTACTGGTAGTGTAGATTTTTCTGTTTTTCACTTACCTCCCATAAAAAACCTCTACAATAACACAATTTACAGTTGTTTGCTTAGTGACCTGGCCTTAGGATGAAACTGAGGCTGAATATACAAACCTTTCGGCTTTTTATTTCAATCATGTTGTTCTTATGCTAACTAGTTTTTGTTTATAATGTTTTACATATGAAAAGCTGGACGGTTTGTATCACACAAAGCCAACTCCAGCCTCACTATCACTTAACGGCCAGGGTACTAAGTGCACAACTGTAAAATGGTCTATTCCGACGCAGCCATTTTGGTTATCTATCACGGATAAGCGCTAGCCCGTTGGAATTTTCTGACAATGCTAAAGAAATGATTTATGAAAGCGTGTAAAGGGCAATTTTTTTCTTCAACAGTCAGCCTTCATATGGTCCTTTTTTTTTTTCGATATTTACACAATTATATGTGTAAGTTCTTCTGATCATGAAGTTTGATTTTGATCGTTCTTACGAGGGAAAGGAGTGAACTGCTTACATTTTCTATTTATTTTTTCGTAAGTAATTCGGTGTACAAAACGAAGTCGATCCAGTACCAGCATCTCTACAGTGAAACAACAAGTTCCTTTCCATTACACGAGGAAACCTTTCAGTGAAGTTTTAAATGATTGGTTTGCCATAATGGGCCGTTGATATTTCCAAGTATTTTCGAACTAATGAAATTCCTTATGCATTTTTTAGAGGACACAAAAAGAGAAGCGGTGTTTGAAGGAACAATCAGTAACAATCTGAAGACCATTTCAACAAATAACACTAATTATTGAAGTTGAACTTTTAACGGTGGATAAACTATGTTTGTTACTAAACTGTAGGACTTTTACTATTGCATCAAGTGCTGGAAAGGACGCTAGGATGTTTAAAAATCCAGTCTAAACAAGGTTGATTTTTCGGACGAAACATCTCTTACTAGTACCAGTAATAACATAAACATGAACTGACATTTTAATGGAATATAATCGTTTCTGCCATCAGCTTCCATTATAGTGATTTCTCTAAATCCGTGAAACAAAATTAAACAGTCATTGTCTAATGGTCTACTTAGTTGCAAAGTGCTGGAATGGACGCTAGGACACTAACGAAACAACTTTTACTTGTAGTACCAGTAATAACATAAACATGAAATGACATTTTAATGGAATATGATCGTTTCTGCCATCAGCTTCCATCATAGTGATTTCACTAGGCCGCGAAACAAAATTAAACCGGCAGTCATTGTCTAATGGTCAAAATAAGACAATGGAATTAGCGTCTAATTGTGTCTATTTGTGCAATGTCTCTAACTAATCTAAATTTTCCACTACTTTCATAAAGACCATTTAGAACTAAAATAATATATCTCATCGAACATTAAGTTAAAAATTTGAGAAACAAAGTGAATAAATAACATCGGGTGTTTTTTGGTGTTGCGGAAGCCATTGTTGGTTAGCTTTCGTGTTGTGATGTGGGTACTGTTCAGTGTCTTTTGAATCTTTTGTTTTACGTCATTTGGTGATCACACCATCCGCAACACCAAGAAACTACCACGACATCTATTCCACCCACCACCTTACATAACCTTAGCTATCCGTGGCGCTCCATACACATTAACCCATGTGCTAAGAAGCAATGAGACCACAATTCCACCTCCATGACAATTTTTCAGCCGATGTATTCTGAGAGGAAAAATATGATGTATTAACTGTGATATATTACAAAACTGTGAGACTTGCTGTAAATGCTGGAGTATTAGTTTAGAATGGAAAGGACTGCTCTTAAAAAGGTCCAGCTAACGATGTTGGCATTTTATTTTTAAACGACGGAAAACTTTTACTAATACCAGTTAAAGCACCAACATTGAAAGACATTCTAATGAGTCTAATGGCTTTCCACTTTATTCATTAAACCTTCCTCGGTGTTTCGTTTTGGCGCCATTTTGACTAAAAATTATCTCCGCCGGGAAACTGGTACGCACTCTCGAGCTACCAAGAAGAACCCGGGGATAATTTTGCTCTTGTATCAACACATGACATGGCGTACGAAGTTTTAGGCTTTAAGTGTTGAAGAAGAGAAGTTCTCGTGTGGCCTATAGTAGGAACTTTATGGTTGTCAACGGCAGACACATGAAGTCAATTGACCGCTTTCGTCATATAGCAAGTGAAATGAAGATTGACAGAGGTTTGACGAGAAAATCGACAGATTTATTTCACTGTTGGGTTCCAGCAATCCATTTGGTGCTCTCGATAACGCGTCTCTCGCGGTTTTGCTCGCTGTTGTTACTGTTTTCAGACATTAAACAACTGATTCACAGTGTTCCTGTGTTGTCGGTTAAGCGCTGCTAGATTTTCACGCCACTGTAAGTTATGTGTACTTTTTCATGAATGAAATGACGAATGATTTAAGTCAGATTTATTGAATCCCGAGGATGCACTACTTCTGTGCAACTTGATGCCGTACGCACTTATTAATCTATGATTACTGGTAGTTTAGATTTTTCTGTTTTTCACTTTCTACCCATAGAAACCTCTACAATAACCCAATTTACAGTTGTTTGCCAAGTGACCTGCCTTTGAATGAGAGTGAGGCTGAAGTTGACCACGTCGTACTTAGTTTTTGTTGAATGCGAATTACACATGGAAAGCTGGACGGTTTGTATGAAAACAAAGCCAACTCCAGCCTCGCTCACTTCCAGTCAACCGCCACTAAGCACACAACTGTAAAATGGTCTATTCCGAGGCAGTCATTTTGGTTATCTATCACGGATAAGGAGTGAACTGGCTACATTTTCTACGTAGTTTCTCGTGATGATTCAGTGTACAAAGCGAAGCCGATCCAGCACCAGCATCTCTAAAGGGTCCTAAAGTGAAACAACAAGCCCCTTCCATTACACGATGAAATCTTATGATTAGTTTGCCATAACGGCCCAATGATTCAGTTAAAGGTTGAGTCAGTGAAGGCTTTTAAAATTGTTTTATCCTGCCCCTCTCCAAATTATATACCACAACAAGACACACTATTGTTTGGGGCTTGCTCTGTTTGCAGGAAATGGTGTTTGACAATGAATCAACAAACTCAAATTTCTTTTTGGATAAACTTTGGCTATGTGGCTGGCCACATACATGTAGCCGCTTTAATAATCGTTTTAATTCAATATCAATTACAGACAAATGAAAGGAAGCCCTACCCAGCAAAGGTGAGGGCAAAAATCCGCATCGAATGGTCAAAGGTATATGTGGCTAGGACAAGGGTGGGGGGAAGTGGGTAAAGTAAAGAAGGCGACGATTAACTGCTTCTGTTTATGTCGAGTCCGTCCAAAAACCACGAGGGTTGGATAGATCGCCTAGAGGATTCCCGGAATGTTCAATATGTTGCACCCCCCTATTGAAATACCGCAGCCATCATAATAGTTCGGTTTCAATATTAACCGAGTGGCAGCATAAATTTTTTTTTTGTCTGGACAATAATTTCTTTATCCTACCCCTCTCCAAATTATATACCACAACAAGACACACTATTGTTTGGGGATTGCTTTGTTTGCTTGAAATGGTGTTTGACAATGAATCAACAAACTCTTTTTTTTTTTGGATAAACTTTGGCTATGTGGCTGGCCACATAGCCGCTTTAATAATCGTTTTAGTTCAATATCAATTACAGTAAAATGAAAGAAGCCCTACCCAGCAAAGGTGAGGGCAAAAATCCGCCAGAGCTCACTTGGGTAAAGTAAAGCAACCCCACCCAAGCCCCAACAATAGTGTGCGAAAATCACATACGCTAGCAGGTACGAATAAGGCAAACAAAAAGAAAACCGTTGCCCCTGTGAACAATTCTATGTTATAGCGGAGCACTCGCCGGGCCGAAGGCCCGGCTGCGCAGCCCCATACTCATAGAACCTAGCCTGTCATTTTTCATGGTCATCGCTAGCGGAATGTTTCATGGGCGCGTGTCTGCAACATGTGTGTCGCGCACGGCTACCTCGCATGCGCGTATAACGCCACACGCGCGGCTACACAGCCGTCAGCTCGGTAAACACTTTTTAAAGTTTTAAAAAAGTTGGATCTTTCGCAGTGTTAGGCGGAACAGTAAAGTCGTTATTTCCCTGGATTTTTTCGCGGTTTGCTATTCAAGACAGGGATACTAATTAAGGAATACTCAGAATCCGCTTTAGTGGAAAAAGAAGAGCTTTCAGGGATAAAATCTTGCTTCGAGGAACTTCATATTATCAATGCAGGAGCAATGCGGGGAGATACCTTGTTTTTATTACGGATTTCAGAACCGAAGAAGCGGAGTTTTAACGAATTTCCAAGTAGTCCAGTGCTTTAAAGGTAAAATAAATGACATTTTTCGATGGGAATTTATGTTGATATCAATTTTTGATTGACTTTTCCTTTGTGTTCTCTTAAGTTTTGGAGACATGTTTATTAAACGTTCAAATTAAGTCGTGTTGTTATCTTGAATTTCAACGAGGACAGCTCTGCCTTGATGCGCTATAAATGGTACGTGTTCTGCTTTTAAACATAAATTAATGGAGATTTGAATAAAATTTTTCGAAAGAAGATTGTATTGTTCGTTTTTATGTCTTTGTTCATTCATTACATAGATTAAAAATCGATTTTATGTAAACAAAACAAGACTTAGATTTTCTGTCTTCACTCGCGTCGCCTTATGCAAATATGTTTGCGTATTTTTGCAATTTTGATTTCCAAATCAGTTTCTCGGGCAATTTTTGACAAACAAAAACTGTATTTTATTCGGAAAGTAGTCGTACTAGTTATTCTAGACAGAGAAAAGTTGTTTTTGTGAACTTTTGTACGGTCTAAATGTTCTGTGCAGACGGTCGGGTAATACTGTTTTTGAGAATAGCTAAAATTGAAAATAGCCCTTTCGTCAATATTAATTCTTGTGCTTCCAACCTTTCACCTTAGTTAAGCTTGTTCAAAGTGCGACGCTATTAGGCTTGGCCTATCTATATATATTATAAAGGAAAAATGACAAGAGCACCTAAAACAATCTCCAGGCATAATCTCAATAGTAGCCCCTGCACACTATTGGAAAGATCATACTAGAAGTGTCATGCAAAATTATGCGAACAACGGTAAGTGTATACCAGTAGTAGCCAAGGAACACTGTTCATACAAAACCGAAAATGACAACCCAGCATAACAATAGTGGCCCCTGCACACTATTGATCCAAACAGTGTCAATTAAAATGTATGATGTATTTTTAAACGAAGACAATATAAAACGAGAACTAACATGGGTGTAGCCTATTTTATGCCAACAGTGGCCCCTGCACACTATTGAGGAAGAGCACCTTAAACAATCTCCTGATATAATCTCAATAGTGGCCCCTGCACTATTGAAAATTAAAGATCATACTTGAAGTGGTATACAAAATTATACGAATTTTGAACAATGAACATTATTCATACCAAATGAAAATGGCAACCAGCCTTACAATAGTGACCCCTGCACACTATTGATACAAACAGTGCTTATAAAAATGTATGATGTGTTACCATATAAAGATAATATGGGTGTGGCCTATTTTTATGTTAACAGTGGCCCCTGCACACTATTGAGGAAATTTAAACACATTAGGAACGCAGGACAACGACTGGGAGAACAATTATTGCCAAGGCCAAGGACATAGCAGTTAACCCCTGCAAACGTCTCTACAACCGAGGCCTATGTCACTTCAACCCACAGCCAAATTGCTCTCATAAAGCTTACGACTGGTGGAATTTTGAGCTGTGTGAAAAGCTAGCAAGGCGAATATACCTTTTAAAAGCATCTGACTTTCACCTCCCGAGTAGGCGTTATTACCCTTGCCAACCACTCATCAAATTCTGTTCGGGTAACAGGGACCCCATTCAGGTGTTGAAATAGGGGCCCTGGCACTGACCCATGCAATGAAAAATATCTTAAGAGGTTCTTAACAGGGCAAACACCTGGCTGGCGGGGAATGATTATGGAGACTGGGGGCTGGTTATAATGGTGCTTAAATTGATGAAAGTTGAGCTTGAATGAAGCTATAAAGCCAGATGCATTAGAGAGCTTAGTAACTTGACTAAGCTTTATTACGTCAGAGGCCTGCTTAGAGGCAGTTATCTTGCCAATGCGCATAAAGGCATAGAAAGCAGCGGTACACATTGCTTTGAACATACATGCAATATATTAACCGTCTAGAACAAGTGCACAATCAGTACACATCGATGGAAACTGTGATAGGAATGCGTGTATCAAGCCTTGCACCAACTTTTCCATACCCCTTCAGCATTTCCATAATAATAAATACTTTTGTTGGATCAGCAACACCAGCCAGCCGGTGTATATACCCAAGGGCAGAAACATAGGTATTCACCGTGGATGAGGCATAATTATGTTGGTACAAATAAGCAATGAAAATGGCCAAATTTGAGGGTGGCAAAGGTAAAGGACAGGCAGACTGACCAAACACATCTATTGAGTAGGTACTGTATAGCCTCCAAGCTCGCCTATAAGTAGGGAGAGAAGATGGCTGTAGGCTGGAACCCAATAAATGTTTTATCACATCTGCCAATGTTCTGGTTGTACTGACTGTCGGGATAGGTACCGGAGCGAGCTGCATGTGTGCTGGAGCGAGGCGTTGAAATCTCTGAATCTGAGAGAGAATGTATAACAGAAGCCACAGACCCCTGTACAGTGGCATCTGCCCCAAGGGTAACATTAGGTGAGGTGTTGACAAGAGCATCCCGGACTGGTATTTCCATCAGTGTGGATGTCGACGCCGAGGCAGACTGCTCAGACACCATAAAGGGGGTCAAAGACTGGATAACTGCTTGTGATACTGCTCTGGCAATGCCCTGGACCATGGTTGAATTGGGGGTGGCTATGGATGTTGATGTGGATGTGGATGTGGATGTTGTTGTTGCTGTTGATGTGGATCTGGATGTCGATGTTGAAGCCAAGGGTCCTGTGCGCACACGTCTGACGCGTGGAGCCAGTGGGCCCGAACTACGTGCCACCTTTTTGGAGTGTGATGGACGAGGCATTATCCTATGGGAAGCAAAATAAAGACAAAACAAAACAGGCAGCAGGCAAAGCAAGGCCAGACCAGATCTTAATCTCTGGGAGTGGCCTTAAGAGCCCAGATAAAAACAAAAAAAACATATAAACATATAAACAGCAGAGTAGCATGGCAGACAATACAACACAGTGTCGCCGCAGAGTGCTCCCTATTATGCTGTAAAAATATACTGTGCCAATACAGGCCAGTGACATCATGCCTGACTGATGCTATAGAATTATCATTATAGCCCCCAAAATAGTCAGAACAACAATTAAGTAACTATGCGTGTAAGAACTAGGCAATGCTCTATTGTCCCGCGGCATTTCGCTTTCCCCACATAAGATTGTTTAGGTTTTTCTTTCTGAGAATACATCAACCTATGGACAACATGTTTTTTAAATAAAATGTACTGGAACTTTATTTTAAAGTGATGTTTCTTTTGTGCTACAAGATTTCATCCAATCGTGAAACTCCAAAACAATGGCCAAGAAAGGCTTCTAATTTTACATGTTTCCCACATAGAATTTTGGTTGCATTAAAACTCAGAATAGTTTTCACTAAAAAGGAACCAATTAGTAAACTAAAGAGAAATAAATGCACCGCCTGGTTAAGTAATAATACATTTTCACGTTTTAGCCAATGAGGTGGACGGTTTCAACAATATCACAATTAACACCTCTCTGCATTCCTTGCCGTTAGGTTGCCTAGTTCTTACTAGGATCATTACTTAATGCATTAAGGTATAGGATCAAATTTCTAACACAAAGTTTGAAGTATAGTGTCAGTTAATGCCATGGAATAATCATCACAGCTGATACTGACAAAAAGAAACATTGCCATACAATTACGTGGCAAGATGAGATTATTATGTTGGAATTATCAACCCAGCCAAATATTGGTACAGATACCAAGTTATAAATGAATCGAGGACATAGATGTACCAAATGTTGTCGTAACATGTTGAACAAAAAGTAAATTCATTGTTGGTGATCAAACACCAGTATAGGACCCAACCAAAATAAAAATTCAAAACATAAAATTAACACAATAGAATGACAACACATATACATGTAACCTAAGTTCTCAGCATACAAACATCTCATGTACTAGGCCTATTGGAAAGCAAAGAGATGCCTTTTAATATAGCACCCCTGTAACTCCGATATAGACAATACTGCCCGTGAGGATTCAAATGAACGCTATCAGATAAAAGGACTCGACGACAGAAGGACTACAGTTCCGAATGTTCCCAGGCTTAGCCTAACAGCGTCGCTCTCTGAACAAAAAGCCGATGATAAACTTAACTGAGGTGAAAGGTCGACGACCGGGCTATTTTTCAATTTTAGAAATTCTCAAAAACAGAATTACGCGACCGTCTGCACAGTACATTTAGACCGTACAAAAGTTCACAAGAACGATAACTAGTAAGACTACTTTCCGAATAAAATACACCTGTTGCTTATCAAAAATTGCCCGAGAAACTGATTTGGAAATCAAAATTCTTGATTTCTTTACATAAAATCGCTTTTCAAGCTATGTGATGAATGAACAAACACATAAAAATGGACAACACAATCTTCTTTCGAAAAATTTTCTTCAAATATCTATCTAGTTTCTGTTTAAAAGCAAAACGCGAACCATTTATTGCGCATCGAGGCCGAGCTGCTATCGATGAAAGAAATCATGAAACGACTGAATTTGAATACAATACAATACATAATTCTCCAAAACTAACAAGACACAAAGAAAAAGTCAATCAGATTGATATCAACATAAATTCCCATCGAAAAATGTGATTTGTTTTACCTTTAATAAGAAATTCTTTACATCTCCGCTTCTTCAGTGAGAAATGGTCAGAAATGCCCTCGCATTGATTAAACGCAGATTTTATTCCTGAAAGCTCTTTTTTCCACTATAGCGGCTTCTGAGTATCCCTTAATTAGTATCCCTGTCTTGAGTAGCAAACCGCAAAAAACGGCAGAAAAATAACGACTTTAATGATGTTTTGCTGCGTTCTTCTCTGCTATAAAAACACAGCAAAACATCAGAAGTGTTTTCCCAGCTGACGTGACATCTGCTGTGCAGCCACGCGAAACACAAAGCCTCACTTTGCTTTTAAAATTGCTAAGATCCCGGATGTTACGCGACGTCATACGCGCATGTTTTGCGACGTCATACGCGCCCGCGAATTGGCCCTGCCCAACGCTCGGACACATATGCACAGACGCCGCCCGCGAAACATTCCGCTGGCCATGACCATGAAAAATGACGGGCATGAGTTATATGAGTATGGGGGCTACACAGCGGGCCTTCGGCCTGCGAGTGCTCCGCTAAAATCCTCCAGAGGCAAACCCGTGCCGCGTTGCCGCCGAGGAATGACTTTGCAAACACCCACCACCGCAGAAGATTCAACAGACCGCAGGGAATCCATCGAGTCTAATATTTCCCCGATTACAACCTCAGGAGATTGCTAACTTAGATCATTTGTCCCGATCTCAAGAATAACGACCCTGGGAAGAGGCTCGTTAGCAAATACAAGCCTTAATTCCCGGGCTAATCGCGGGACGGTCAACCCACCGATGCCGTACAAGGATACAATCGCGGTTTGATTTAAGTAATGATCCGCATAAGAAGGATAGTGCTGAACGGCAATGCACGATGGAATGTCAACTATTTTCATTGTTACAACTAGTGATCTCATTGGCCTAGACTCAAAAACTGCTAAAAAGTTAAGGTTCAAGGTGCATAAAGTCTAATTTTTTTAAGGTTTCAAGTATTTTGAGACCCAATCGCACAACATGCAATTTTTAAAAGATATTGTATTTTGGGAACTTCGTCAAAGAAGCAAATTTAGTAGCTATTGTCTTCTGCTATTCCAAGAGAACATAACGTTATGTTCTCTTGGCTATTCTGATTGGTTAAGCACGAACATTTCCTAAAATATATTTGACGCAAATGGATTTTCTGTATTTTTATAATGAAATATAATTATGAACCATCAGCCCCTCCTCTATTCTTAAAATCAAAGATATTCTATGTGGGAAAGAGCCAATGCCGCAGAACAATGAAGTTTACTATAGTTCTTATGTGAGACATTACTTAAATTATAATCCACAGCGGCACGGTGATCGAATTTGGATTGCAAATCAGCTTGAAGCCTCTTAACTAAGGAATGACCCGCAATAAGTACATTTGGGAGAGGCGAAGCCATGGGAGAAAAAGAGGGAGGGAGAAATTGGAAAACTTTGTAAAATTGAAGCGTATAAGCTTAATAATTTCTCAAAATGGCACTAACAATGACAAATGTGTCGAACTGCAAAACTACACGATAGGGAAAAACACAGATATCTCACAAGGTCTCGAAACGGAGGAACAAATAGAACTTCCGTATTGAAGAACTAGGGAAAAAATTCAGCACTAACCTGGCCGAATAAAGTAAAGAAGGCGACGATTAACTGCTTCTGTTTATGTCGAGTCCGTCCAAAACCACGAGGGTTGGATACATCGCCAAGAGGGTTCCCAGAATGTTCAATATGTTGCACCCCCCTATTGAAATACCCTAGCCATCATAATAGTTCGGTTTCAATATTAACCGAGTGGCAGCAAAAAAAATTTAAATTGTCTGGACAATAATTTCTTTGTGTTATAATTCAAGTATTATCGTACTAATGCAATGCTTTATGAAAACATGAAAAGGGGCATTTTGAGACGACACAAAAAGAAAAGCGATGTTTAAAGGAACAATCAGTAATAATCTAAATAAATAACGTTAATTATTGAAGTTAAACTTTTAAAGTTAAAACAATGGGTAAACTATGTTTGTTACTAAACTGTAGAACTTTAACTACTTCGTTGCAAAGTGCTGGAATGGACGCTAGGACTCTAAAATATCCAGCTTAAACGTGGTTGATTTTCAGACGAAACAACTTTTACTTAATTATAATACCAGTAATAACATAAACATGAAATGTCATTTTAATGGATTATGATCATTTCTGCCACCAGCTTCCATTATAGTGATTTCACTAAACCCGTGAAACAAAATTGAACAGTCATTGTCTAATGGTCAAAATAAAACAATGGAATTAGTGTCTGGCAGTGTCAGTGTTCCGCTACTTTTCCGCTAAGACCTTTTAAAACTAAAATAATATATCTCATTGAACTTGTAGTTAAAAAATTGAGAAACAAAGTGGATAAACAACATCTATTCCATCACCTTACATAACCCGTTAGCTAACCGTTTCCGCTCCATACACATTAACCCATGTGCGAAGAATCAATGAGATCACAATTCCACCTCTATGACGATTTTTAAGCCGATGTATTCTGAAAGGAAAAATATGATGTATTAACTGCGATATATTACAAAACTGTGAGGCATGCTATAAATGCTGGAATATTAGTTTAGAGCGGAAAGGAACTCTTAAAAAGTCTAGCTAACGATGTTGGCATTTTATTTTTAAACGACGGAAAAGTTTTACTAGTACCAGTTAAAGCATAGACATAGAATGACATTCTAATGGATTTCCACTTTATTCCATTACCCTCTCGGGCCACCGCTTGCACAATTACCCACGAGGTGTTAAAACACTGACCTCTATGTCAAAAACGATGAGGTAAGAATTCCACATCAGTTATTTATACTATTTCAAAACAAAGTTCTTCACCAGATCTTAGTTACACAACAAGCAACACAGATCAGGAGAAATCAAAGGTTAGTAACAAAGACTAAAGAACATTAAGGCCTTAAAGCTTTGTATGTGGTTTCTTCTAGGTCGAATCGTACAACGATAACTGTTAAAGCTGAAAGGGTAAATGCGTTTTTTTTTTCCGGCAAAAATCCCAGCTGTGTCGATAATTTGGGGGTCTCGTTCTCGCAAGCCTTGTTTCCTTTCTCTAATTGTTCACTTAGTCAAACTTCAAGTTTGTAAAACCGTCTAACATCAAAGTATGTTCAACATCGTATTCATATTTTTAAGCGTTTTTGTTTCATTTTAATCTTTTTAAAAAAAAATCGCATTTAGAAAGGCTAAATTTATAACCAGTGCGGCCATTTAAAAGCACGCAAACAGAGGATGGTAAGCCGGCTATGATTCGCCCGTCATGGTCATCCTATGCTAAGACAATTGTTAAGGAAATCTACACATAAACTGAGTTCCCAGAGTAAATACTTACTTCCTGAAATAAAAAAAAATTCCATTAAAATTCTAGGTGTAGTGTGCAGTACCGTTTCATTTTTCAAACATGATTCGCCGGTTATGATTCGCCCGTCATGATTCGCGTGCCATGACTCGCAAATCGTGATTCGCCCGTCATTACTAGTCCCTTTGTCAGGAAATGGTTAAGGGATTCACCGATCTTGTTCTTTGTGGCTGTTGCTATTTCAAGAAGTAAATATTTACTCTTTGAGCTCATTGTATGGGCAAATTTCTTCACTATTGTCTTATCTTGAGAGAATCATGAACGGCGAATCATAGGCAGTGAATCACAGTGAAAAACCCATCTCTGAATTTTATTTAACCAATTTCCGCCACCACATAAAACACACCAGATCGTTAATTTCCTATTAGTTTTGACTTCTAAAATACTCAGTCGATCCTTGTAAGCAAGTTCAAGTTCGATCATTTTATTCACACTAAAACTGAGAGGAACATATGGCCAAATTTCTTCACTATTGTCTTATCTTGAGAGAATCATGAACGGCGAATCATAGGCAGTGAATCACAGTGAAAAACCCATCTCTGAATTTTATTTAACCAATTTCCGCCACCACATAAAACACACCAGATCGTTAATTTCCTATTAGTTTTGACTTCTAAAATACTCAGTCGATCCTTGTAAGCAAGTTCAAGTTCGATCATTTTATTCACACTAAAACTGAGAGGAACATATGGCCAAATTTCTTCACTATTGTCTTATCTTGAGAGAATCATGAACGGCGAATCATAGGCAGTGAATCACAGTGAAAAACCCATCTCTGCACAGTGCAGTGAAATTGGCTGTAAGTACCTGTCTACATACTGTAGGAGCCCGGTCATGAAAACGTTTTCATCAAGGAGAAATAAAAGGCATTAACTATCTTACCGAGAATTTATTCTTTGGTAGTGAGCTAATTCTTGTGAATTTTATTTAACCAATTTCCGCCACCACATAAAACACACCAGATCGTTAATTTCCTATTAGTTTTGACTTCTAAAATACTCAGTCGATCCTTGTAAGCAAGTTCAAGTTCGATCATTTTATTCACACTAAAACTGAGAGGAACATATTAAGAGAACGACGTAAAACGTCGTTAACGACGTTTTACGTCCACGATGTTTCAAAGACTCCAGAACACTCAATTGCTGAAACTCCTTTGCTATACCTCGCTTTCAAAATGTGCGTCTAACACAAGCTGCAGTGCTTATATATTCAGCTACACCACATGATATTGTACAATTATTATTAAACTCACGATATTTTGCGAAAACCGAGTTTAATAATTAATCGGGCAGAATGCCAAGCCTGCCCGTTTAATAAAATGAGCTGTGCTTCTCCGTAAGTTTTTGATGCCTGTTCTAGAAAGTTCTAGAAAATTCTGTTTAAAGTGTTTTTGAGATAGGAGAGAAATGGACACGTTTATGCGCTAAAGGTTAACTTTCATATGTCGTCAGTGGATCTGTTCCTCAAGTGAAAATATATCCTTACGTTTTTATACTTGGAACAGTGTATGTAGACCTTAAATATCACACATTTCATATCGCGGATTACGGTATTTTACTCACCATTGAGTTGTTATTTTTTGGACATCACTTTTCAGCAGCAGTAAACTCCTGTGATCTCAACCATTCAAGCAAATTGAGAATTGGGTTATCAATTATTTGATATCCAGTATATAGAGCAAAAACTATAACAGTATCTAAAGGGAACAGGTTAATTTGGGAGATCGCACTCACAAGCTTCAAAAATGGAATTTAATTGAAACAATCGAAAACAAACAGAACACCACTGCATATTGTCCTGGAGCCATGTCCACAACTGTACTTAATACATCCACTTTCAGACCAGTTTTCTTTCTGACAAAAATTAATGAAGGTAGGTGGGGGGGGGGGGGGGGGGGGGGGAGGGGGAGGGGGAGAAAGGGCCTGAGGATCGTTTGGTACCCAGTCCCCAATCCCATAGCAGTTACAGCAAACCACAGCTCAAAACCCAAAACTGACCAGTACCAGCTCCCATTTATTTTATTTTAGGAAGACAGGGCACAAAGTGCAAGTTAAATGGAAGAGACTGGGAACAAAAATGTCACAACGTTTGGGGCTATTGCCAGCAAGCAACCCAACCTTTCCAGTCAAACCAGAAATTCCATCTCTCCCTCCCACATCGTTAAAATTTTGCAGTGCATCCTCCCCCAAGCTTCGTGAGGTTCTGCGAGACATAAACAAAGCACATTTCACTCACTGTTTATTCACAAACAATGCTACATTATGTAAATGTTGTATATTTGGGAAATAATTTCCACCTGTGTGATCTGTAGTTTTGATCATTTATCGGTAGTTTTGATCATTTAAAAAGTTCCGTAGTGACTTTAGTGAGAATATCAACAAACATTAATTTACAGTGTGTACTAAGAATTATTTTTCAGTGTTTGAGTATCCTCAAACACCTCCGCCTCTCGTTGCGTCGCGCAATTGAATGCCGATTGGCGCAAATGAACGTATTTTCGTATTATTGTCTGACTTTTAGTGCAAATGATTGCGTATTTTCTCTAAATGAACAGCAAAAGGTGTAGTATGATTTCACATAACGAAAATACCGTATACGTAAACAAAGCACATTTCACTCACTGTTTATTCACAAACAATGCTACATTATGTAAATGTTGTATATTTGGGAATTAATTTCCACCTGTGTGATCTGTAGTTTTGATCATTTATCGGTAGTTTTGATCATTTAAAAAGTTCCTTGGTGACTTTAGTGAGAATATCAACAAACATTAATTTACAGTGTGTACTAAGAATTATTTTTGATTGACCAATCGTGCAATTGATTTCGCGTTGATGTTATTGAAATGAATCAACGCACAAATGAAAATCTATTTCACATCCGTGAATGTCTTTTCGCGCTAATGATTGTCCGAAAAATGCAATTGAATGCATTTGATTATGTAAAAATGGTTAATGAATGTTGTTTTAGTTCAAATGACTGAACATTCACTTGAATGAACGTATATTGGCGCATATGTTCATGAGTTTGGCTAAAATGATTGTATATTTTGCGGTAATGAATGGCAAAAGGTGTATTATAGGACGGTGGTGGAAGAAAACTGCGCACGAGCAGAACATTATTTACAGCGAACTTTGCACCGTTGTGCGCATGAGTAGACCATTATCCGTGGGCAGATATTTGCAGATGACGTTATGGTCTATAGACCAATCAAAACATCGAAATAACCTGAATCAGGATAAATATTACTATCGAAGGTTTACTGCACCAAATGTACGCCGTCTTTTATGACATTTGCTTCTGTTGCATCATGAAAACCGGTCCGTTATCAGTCATTCTCAGTCAGTGAAAATTGATCTGAAAACTAAATAGTATTGAAGCTTTTTTATTTATTTCCCTTGCTAGAAGCTAAGATGGATTTCAAGGAGAAAACAATCTTTTTTTTTCTTCTTTTTTTGGCCACCATGATGTCTGCAATGGGAGCAAAAATGATCAATTTTAAAGGTAACAAAATCAACTAAACCTTAATGAACTAAACTGATAATTTTTGTTGTTGTTACTATGAACATATACAAAGCGTTGCCTACAAATGAGTGGAGGCATTATACACTTGGTCTATTAGTTGCTGTCGTTGTTTTGGTTATTGTTAAAGTTTGTTTTTTATTGTTTTAATTGTACCTGTGACTGTGCAATTGTTGATCCCATTACAGCTTCGCAACATAAGTAAATCCGTGAAAAGCTACCTTTTCTCATCAACCGTGTAGTATAATTTAACATCCAATGTACACTGAGGATCCAGACTCCATCGGGGCGCCCGAGTGAATGAAGGCGGAGGGGGGGGGGGGGGGGGGGGGGGGGGGAGTGAATAATGGGAGAGTGAATTAGGGGGAGTGGATGATGAGGGGAAGTGAATGAGGAGGTGGTGAATGAATGAGGGGAGACCCGAGTGAGCGAGGAGGGGGAGTGAATGAAAAGGGACCCGGGTGAACGAGAAGGGGGGAGTGAATGAAGAGGAAGGGGGCGCCCGAGTGAATGAGGAAGGGAGTGTGAATGGGGAGGGGGGGAGAGGGGGGCGAGTGAATTAGGGGGCAGTGAAAATGTTGGAGACTTTAGGCCTTAATTTGTTTGTGGGGTCCACGGATCCATCTCCTAATTCCGGCACTGAGTGTAACTGTCATTATTAACGAAAATTTAAATTGCCGTACTTGAATTCTTGAAATACAGGTTACACCACAAAAGCGATGATGACATAAATTTGGGAAAGCAGGTAAGATAAATAAAAGCTAGAGTATGGACTTCACTGCTGTGTCGTGCTGACCCCGGGTTTCTTGAAACATCATTCTATTCACCGGCTATGGTTCTCCTGAGAGGTTACAATTCTGTCGAAGTCTGTCCTCGTGGCCGCTTTGGGCTAACATCAGCGCACCGTTTATACAATTTTCGAATTTTCGATACAAATGTAGTAAAAGGACTCCTCGATGATTCTCCACCACATATCTTCGTGTAAAACTTTCATGGTTAACACATAAGCCAACAGCTTTGTCAATAGAATTGTTGAGTATACTGCTTGGTAACCTCTAGGGCGAATCATAACCGCCAATTATGGTCAGTTATCAGGTGGCTTTTTTCACCAATAGTTACCCAACCCCCTCGCATAAGCGCACGCAGTCGCGGGAAATACAAAATACAGTCTAGCATGATATCATTGCGGAAGTGTAATATGGAGAATTGCCAATTTTTTTTATTTCTAAGCATCGTTTTTTTGTCCTCCTGGAAATTTAAAATGTTTTTAATGTATTTTCAGTTTTATGGCGATTCATGAAAAAAGCGGAAGGTTTACTAATTAGTAAATGTAATGCGAATTGCTGTTAACACTTCAAACAGAAAAAGTAGGAGGTGAAAAATATGGCACATGAAATGAGTATAAGCAAGTTTTTTAATCAAAAAAGGTTTTAAATCAAAAGCTATCGACAAACTGTCTGTATTAGTTTTGAGTTTTCCTTTTCGCAACGTATACAATCGATGCATACAAAAAAGTCATGAACTTTACAAAAGAAAATGAAGACAATAATGCGATATAAATGGCGAAAAGGACACGTAAGTTGATGTTGTACGGTAGCATTCAAAATGTGTATTTGATTTTTTGATTACGTACGCCAGTGCATATGCTTGCGTCAGGTTGGTTTTTACTTGGTGCAAATCACTTATGCTGGGCTTTATGTTTGCACTAATGCTTACGTCACTAGTAAAAATCAATCTTTATTATTCCACTGTTGCGTAATTTTTCCTATAAGGACAAGAGAACACGAACGATGCGAGCTTATTGCACTGTAAATCCGCGCCACGCGCAGGCTAATAAAGTTGCAATACACTGTTGTAGAAATAGGTGTTGGTTGAACAGGAAATTATACAGCATTTAATTTGGTATTTTAGCAAATAATACGCTTATTGGTCACAAATACAACGCAACTTGTAAAATATCAGCGCTTTGATCTGCCAAACCACCGAATAAGGCGTATTTACTTAATTCAGTCGTCATTCGTTAGAAACGTGCTGTGCCTCCTGTCGTGGCTGAAATGGCAACGGAAATAGCAAAGGAAGCTGTGCAACATCAGCTGAATGTGATGAAGGAACAGGCAAAGAAAGCAAAAGAGTTTGTTAATAAGAAGGTGAGTCACGCTATTACGATCTATTTTCATTTCAAATTTTTTCTCCTTAATAAAATCGTTTTGAGCCATGTCTGCAGAAAGGGACGTATCAGGACGCCTAAAAAAAAGTCATTATTTCCTATTGCCTTTACCTCATTGAAAATAATCAGAATATAATATATATAGCAATTAGCAGAATATGAAAAAGTAGCCTGTTAGGCTTCACAAGCGGGCCATTTGTTCCCAGTTTGTATACTCAGCTAGTGTTTGCTATAATGATATATTAAGCTGACCGCACGAAAGGCGGATGTGTGGGGCGAGACATCTAGGGAAAAATACATGCATTTTACAATGTAAAAATTATTGCGAGTAAACAACAATGAGTTACTGTGATTTTATTTGCAGATGGAAATCAATATTGAGCCCAACAAAGGTTGGAGCACGGATAATTCGTTCGTTCCTCCTGGATTCCACATTGCATCTGAAATGATTGACGAAGGTAAACAATCAAATGGGGAAGCTGGAGACCAACCATACGCCTATCCCATGGGGATAGGTGGAATGATCATGAATGGATGCTTTGGTACAAACTATCAGGCAGGTGACCCCTGTTATGAAGCTAGGTGGAAAACTTCTATTTGCACGGTAAGCAAGAACACTTTATGCAGTTAGTATTAAGGGGGAGTGGGTACGTGACCCATGTTTGAGTACAGGGGTGCCGCTGAGGGCTTAAAACCCTGACACTGTTTAGGAAATACTTACCCTGTGTAAAACAACACCCTCGTTTCCCTCTCCTTTGGATATGCTTTGGTTGTTGCTTAACCAAAGAAGAGAAGGAAATCTTTAGGGTGTTGGAGACTTACGAGAAAGCAAAGAAGGTCGAGAACACTTGTGGGAGTATGGTAACAAATTACATACTTTGAGGGAAACGATCCGTAGGATGCAATTTTATATGGCGAAAGCCGACGATAAATGAATTGACGGAATCAGCGTAGAGCTAGAAAATATGTAATGCTTTTTTATAGAAGAGATTTTTCTTTCTCGTGTATTGCGTGATGTCATCATATCGTTTATTAAATACAAGACTAACTATTTATGGTTTCATATGTTATCCTTTATACTGCTTTGGTAAATGAGTTACATGTCATTCATTCGCCTGAAAAAATAATAACAAGGGCATATCAACAATGCTATTTAATATTAGACTTATATTAATATTTTGCCTTTCAGGTTAAAATATATGGACAAACCCTATTTTTGCTCCTCGTCTTCGCATTCCTTTACATCACCCTATACCCCTAAAAACTGTTATAACTAAATTTTGTTAAAAACAGTAAGGGAAATTACATTTTGTGAATGATAAATGATAACATATCATCATAAACATTAATTGGATAGTTTTTTAATGAAACTAACATTACATTTAATTTTCGGTGCTTATTAGAATCTTATTGATGGCGCAGCTTTCATCGGAGTCGGGTTTGATGGTCGTGGTGACTACAGTCCAGAATCACGGAAGATGAGCATTGTACAAAGAGATTGTTCGGGAAGAGCAACGTAAGCGAAAACAATAGGTCACTTCGAAAAATACCATAATACCCTTTAAAGTACAGGTTTGGGTGGTGCTAGATGTAAGCCTAATTTTCCAATTTTGTTTTACTTTCAGCAAGAACTGCACGTGCTTTGCTTCAACTTTTTGGCAATTTGCATGCGGTGCACATTTGAATACGAACACACAATGCTACGTCCTAGCGTTCCTACAGCACCTGTACATGTACTCCGAATTCCATTGTGCCATTCTAACAAAGGAGACTTGAATAATTACACCCCGGTGAGGCTGAGTCTGCACATAAAAGAGTATTATGGTATTTTTCGAAATGGGCTATCTCCAGGTGTTAAGAATGGACTACATTTCGACAACACAGTCTTGTCTTTTACCGTTAACTCTCCTTATTCAACTCAACTCAGCTACACGGTTCAACATTTGTTGATCAACAGATGTTGCAACGGCTGTTGGAAAAAACAACGATTATCCAAATAGAGCGCGGATTTGGAGTCACGTGGGTCAAGGCCTGTTTTCTTAAATTTCATAATATAATGATTCGTTCTGAATCACGATGAGCAATACTCTAAAGCACGATAAGCTGTCACAATTCTCATATTTGAATAACTGCCGCTATAAAATGCCACACATATTGGGAGCAAGGTAAACTGATAACTAAGTTATTCACATTTGCCAAGTTGCACTTTTGTGCTGGCATCTCGCTATTGTCCGTAGTCCACTATCTCCTCGACTGGTAGATGTGCTCGGCGCCCCCATAGGTGTTCCCAAACTCGGAACGGTCAACTGAGAATTGTTTGTCCCGCTGGGATCGAAATCCACAGGACTGATTATTAAAAACAATTAGAAAAAAACGTCCTTTATTTAACGAGAAAAAGTCACAAAGTCAATGTAAAAATCTCGCACTAAAAAGAGCACACGCGACAATACACGACTCCATACGTCATTCTTTTCAAAAACGCTCTCGCGTGCTGACAGACAGGTTCAAATAGCGCGCGTATGACAAACTTTGAGAAAAAGGTAAAAAAGCGTTCATGTACACGACGACTGACCTTTTTCACGAGACAAAACCTCGCAACGGCGACACCAAATTACGATTGAAATAATTCGAGATCCCCAATAACAAAACATGGAATAGAATTAAAAAAGGGCGCCGAATCCTTATTTTAGGTTGGATTATAACACATTTAGCTATTCATTAACTTTCTCTCAAGATAACTCTTTTTACCATATCTCGCGTTCTTTTATTCTTTGGTTTGATGTACTAAACCACGATTTTATTTGGTTTGACACACAGCTATGACGATTTTGATGTTCCTGACACTATGAACGTTCACGGAGTATACGACACCAGCGCTACAATGAAGTCGTTTTACAGTCGAAGTGAATACCTAACGTATCTTCAGAAACAGTCAGGAGTGTCAGGCTCTTCATTTGGCTTTTACGCAGGGGTGAAGAATGCCTGGGGAAGTTCCTCCCTCAGCGGATCACAGCAGTACATGGCCCTCTATTCTATTGATATTGATAGGTTGGTAGAAATACATGCCCCAGCAGTGTACCGTCATATGCCTCGCTTTCTCCACGCTATTTTTTCTTTGTTATGTTATAACCCCCTCCCCCCCCCCCCCCCCCCCCCCCAGCGAGTTTTGCAAAGTAAAGAGGTCCTGTACCTTATGACGTCCCATCATTTCTTAACCCTCGGACATGCATGCAAACTTATACCCCCGTGTAACCCCTCCCTTGGGTTTTGCGGTGTTACAATATTTCGGAAATATTCTACCTATAATAGATGTCCTGTGATGTGTTCATCAAGATAAGATGAATGTTATATGCTATGGCGCTGCTGCTGGGGTGCGTGACGTAATCCAAAATGGCCGCCAAGATGGGTTTTATTAAAAATTCAAATTTATTGCGGAAATCGCAAATATTTTTTGCTAGAGTTGTAAAATATGATATAAATAAACATGTGGCTGCTTTTGGTAGTGTGTTATATGTTTTTTTTTTTCAAAAATGGCTTGATCTCATGCTACTTATGACGTCATATCTCGTAACCAGGTGACAGTATGGTGTGCCAAAGTGTATTTCATATAAGGTTAGATTTGATATAAGAATTATTGTTAACAAAAAATAACATTAAAAACAAGCATACCTGTAATTTAATAACATGTACAGTTAAGAAGAACTAGAGGCTTTTGAAAAAAATTTGCGTCTGCAGTAAACTGGCTTTGTACGAGGAAAAACACCACAGAAAAATACCAGATGTCAGCCAACTTAAATAATGGAAATGAATATCAAAAGACAAAGAAAGTAAATCAAAGAAAGAGCACGAAATTGTAAATTCGGCCTTAACGTCCATTAAATACACTGGAATCATTTCAAATTTGCCCTCTTGGCGTGTTCCTCCTCCATCATTAGGAGAATCTAAATTCTGCAGTTGAATAGAGACAAAACGAAAACCTAAAGTAGAATAGACCATTTTACAGTTGTGTGCTTAGTTGCCTGGCTTTTGAGTGAAAGTGAGGCTCGTATCAACTTTGTATGATACAAATCGTTTTGCTTTTCATATGTAAATGATGTTGGGCAGCAACTAGTTAACGTAAGAACAGCATGACTTACATATGAAAAGCAAGAAGGTTTGTATCAAAACAAAGTCAACTGCAGCCTTACTTTCATAGATACTAAGCAGACAACTGTACAATTGGATTATTGTTAGTCAGTATAACAGAATAGCTACGTCCTCAATATTATAGCGAATATCTCGGTGAACACTGATGGTAGTATAAGAGAAATAACCTAACCCGAGCTCTCGTAATGTCTGATCTGATCTGATCATTAGATCTTTTCGATCCTCTCTTTCAGGTATGAAATCTACCTAGATGAAGTCAAGCCAAATGATCTTAGTGTAAATTTTCTTCGCGAATTCATGGATCTTCCAGTATTCTATCTAACTCCTGGTGCGGCAGTCAAGTTCCGTAAGTTCTCTTTTTCATGTACAAATAAAGAAAACCCATCATTTTCCCAAGCAACAGGCAATTTATTAAGAAAAAAGGAACGTGTTATTCTATGATCGTGAGACTTTGAAATACTAAAAACACAGAAAATAACGACTTCGCTAAAAGGTTAAAGTTGAGAATTATTTATTGATCTGAAGAATGTTAACTTTTGGACTTAGGTGTAGGACTCTTGAGGTAGCAAACATGACGCATTCATCGTTACTATGACGTGTGATCAGGTTACGGATCAAGCACATGTAAAGTTTTGTATTCGTGTCATTTTGTAAGGTTCAAGTTTTGTCGATAGTTTTTCTACTTTTTCACGTCGGAAAAATTCATTAAATGGTTTAACTCGAAACCATTTAATATATAGTTAGAGTTTATTTCATCCTCAGTGAAGCTAAAAGCTGAATAACAAGAGGGTTCATTATTTATACTTATACAATAATAAAAGCAATAACACAAACACACAACTACATGTATTTAATTAGCTACACAATAGGAAAACCGCTTGGTTCTAGGAATGGTATGCATAGGCACGTTCCTGTCAGACCGCAAATTATAACGACGACTGGAATCGGCAAGAGTGTGCTGATGAATTTAGGGCCCGTTTACATTAAAGCCGTGATATGTTTCCTCCTAGGATATGAGTGTCGCCCCGGTATAATAAAATATTAGTTTACATAAGTGGTTTCATCCCGGAAGCCCGAGACGAAAGCCATCACTAAATACTCTTCACAGGACAAATTATCTGAGTTACTTACTTTTTTACGAGTCACTCCGTTTATCTGGAGATAATAGTGGATGGTGGAGAGGATATAAGTTGGGCCTTTTTCCCTATAGATATCTTAAGCAATTTCTGCGATCGTATGGTTTGCATGGCCCAGAAAAGATCATTTTACAGTTGTGTGCTTAGTACCCTGGCCTTCGAGTGAAAGTGAGGCTGGAGTGTACCTTGTTTGATACAAATCTGCCTTCTTTTTATACGTAAATCGTGTTATTTTTATGCTAACAAGTTTTTGTTCAACATAATTTCCATATGCAACGGAGATAGGTTTGTATGAAAACAAAGTCAACCAACTCAAAGCTCACTTTCACTCAAAGACGAGGTCACTGAGCAGTCAACTGTAAATTGGGCTATTGTCTTCATAATAACGAGCTCTTCACCTGGAGAAACGCAACAAAGCCATAAGGCCATCCAAGCGTGGAATACGATACAGAAACGTAGATAGTTTTTAAAGATAGCGATTTATTGTTTTTTTTTTCTGACATACCAGGTAGAAATCGGTTTCTTTTAGTGAAATGTGATTTTAAAACTATACGAACCAGATAATTCGCTTCATCTTAGTTCATCGTTGTATGGAGCCGGCATTTTGTCCTGTGAAGAGTATTTTGAAATATATTCTGCATGTGAACATTGCAGAATTGTATTTCTGCATTGCGGTCTTTCATGTACCAATTCACGACTCTCCAGGAAACTTTTATTGAAATAGCTATATACTAGAAACTCTTTGTGCAATGCTTTATTCAAAACTCAAAATATAACAATGGAAGTATGGCTCATTGGCGCTTTTGCCACCCAGCAATTTTGTAGTTTTGGATAGCTGCCAAAAGCTAATCAAAGGTTTCTATGAGCCAACTCGTTAATAGCTCTTTTTACATGGTCGGACCGGCAATTCCGTTTTGATCTGATAACGTTTGTATTAAAATTTGTTTTAATAAAACTTGCACCACTTCAAGATTTTGAGAATTTTTTGTTTCCAAATGCGAGATTAAATACTAAACTTTATTTTCGTTGAAGAAAAGGGTTTTTCAATTTTTGTCCTTCGAAGGTAGGGAGTACTACCTACCCTACAGAAACTAACAACTCGGTTTTCAAATAGAAAATTTAAAGATATAATTTTCTTGCAGAGGATTTCATTCTTCGCTGGGGGACCCACTACATAAAATCAGGAAAATTTGGCGGCCAACTTCAGATTTTCAAGACAATGGATGCCAGTCAAGTATCCAACAAAGAGGAGTTCAGCAGAGTCATGGAAGCCGGTTTCGAAAGCCTGTTTACTAGTATTCATTACAAGTCTGAAGAGAAAGGAGGAAGTAGTCAAAAGAAAGAAGCCAAAACTTCCTCGACCTCCGTTAGTGTGAAAGGAGGCGACGAGAAAATCGCTTCTGTCATCACAGATTTCAATTCACCAACCATAAAAAATGATCTCAATAATTGGTTGGAGTCAATCCGGACCTTTCCGAAGGCTTTCAATTTTATGGTTGCGCCAGTAACAGACCTGGTAAAATTTAGTCTTTCATCCATGTTTCCTGACGAAGAAAAAGATTGGGGATGCGAAGCACATACCGCTGACATGAAAAAAGACCCAGAAACCAAGGAAAGCTACTACGAGGTCATAGTCAATGGAACAACAACAAGAAAGGATTGTAAATACAAGGACCGCCAAATCTTGGTTGATTCCATCAAGCTAAGAAGGAACGCCTTGAAAAGAGCAATCGCAGTCTATATGATGGAGGTGGAGTATTTTTTAAACTTTCTTTTTTTTAAAAAAAAGTTAGATCCTACTCTTCTATATTTGGATTAACCCTTTAAACATACTCTTCCTCTTATACCGAACTACATTTAGGATAAATAGTGTCAAGCTGCCTTTAAAAAACGTCGTTACTTTAACCCTCGGATATACAAGCAACCAGCCCTACCATACATGTAGTACAAGGAAGGGGGTTGTGTGGACCCCCTTAACTTAGTACTTTGTTGTGTTTCTAAGTTTTTGGGCTTCAATAAATATCCCGCCGCGTTTCATCGTATAAGATCAAATGAGGTCATTTGTAAAATCACCACTTCGGTCGGCCACCTCAGTGGGTTTTTAAGATTTATAAAAAATCACTTATATTCATCCAAAATGAGACAAAATTTTGTTGTTGCCATAGAAACATATCGTGCCCAAACTTTACCTTTTCAGCGGGACGAAGGAAACTAGTACTTCTTACTCAGGAACATATCAGGGAATATAAAAAGATTTCTATTTTAGCAGTTGAACTATTTCCATCTACCTTAAAATTATAGGGTCCTATTTCTGCATCGGAGATAACGATTCCTGCTGGACGGCCCGGTTGTCAAACGGAAAACTTTCAGTTTCAAGAAAAAGCCTATAAACCAACTTGGGATGAAATCACCAAACAGAAAGCAATTTTTCTGGTTATTTTAAACACGAGAGAAGAACTATCTGGAACTTTTTTTAATGGTCCCATTAAAATATCTCCTCATGAGGAAAAATATGTGAGATTATACAATAGTGAATGGTTTGTTGGTGACAGTAGTGATCAACTGAACTTGGCTACGGGTTGTAATCTCGGCAACGGAAAAGTGAACAAGATTTGCATATTTGGATTGCTTTTGACTTACAATCAACAAAGTGGGTTACTCAGGCTGGCGAAAGAAGACTTTAATATTTCCAAAAAAACATTTCCAAGTTTGTCAAAGGATATGATTGGGTCGTTAATTGCACGTGTTGAATGGCCATCTGATCACATCTTTCAGATGAAAAAAGTGATTGGTTATCTGCCGTGTAACGTACAGTGGTCTAACGTATTACGGTTTGATCTAAGCAATCAAGAAGGAAAATGTCTTCACTTTGCGGCATCGTCAAAAGGAACAGTGTTCGTTATATTTGCTGCAGTCCCGAATAACAAGAATACATGGTACTATGTTTAAATCTCACCATCCGGTGTCGGGATATTTAAGGTAAGCTTAGTATTGCTCCGTTTCATCCAACACGGGAAGTTGCATTTACGTTGCTTTTCCTCTTGGCCTGCCCTTATTTTGTTATCCGCTGCTGATTTCTTATCATGTATTTCTTGCAGGCATGATAAGCTTACAGATTAAGAGTTTTTCTTGGAATTAATTTAGTTTGCTATTTGCATTCACAGTCTCAAAAGCTCATGGTTTCCACTGTTGATATCAATGCAGTTGGGTTAGGTGCTGACATTCTCTACCAGTCGTACTTTGTTTGCCTTAATGAGACTCCCAAAAGCACTGTGATTGAGTACGGAAAGAGTAAGGAGACGACAGAGTTTGGCGACGTCTACCTGACAATGATTGACATAGAGGAACCCTTGCATGTCCGTTTCTATTCCTTTGGGACTGGAGAGCAGCCTTTGGAGGTAGTTGATGCACACATCATTTCACGTCACCTTACCAAGACCAACTGCAGAGGCGGTACTGTGCATGACAATCAAACCAACATGTGCGTGCAGCATTGCCACGAATTATGTGATCCAAGCCAGGGTAAGAAAATAGATCATTGTAGTTATTCATCAACTTAAAAAAAAAATTGGCCTCGATGCGATTCGAACCCATGACCTTTGTGTTTCTGGAACAACAAATGAATGAATGAGAAAGGTTCATAGTACCTGTTTAGAATACATAGCTGTCTTGTTCACCTACCTTTGTAATTCCATATAAAACAAAAAAAATCGTTTTTACAACCTACGCCAAGAAAGGTTATCAATTTAAGTTAGACGATTCCGTAAATAACGTGGTCATGTTGGTTATCATTTGCTCTTTTCCTCGTTTTCGTAGTGTCCTTTTTCAAAGCAAGAATGTTTTTTTTTTTTCTACTTCCAGTACAAGCGAACAGAACGGTACAAATGTAACCATAAATCTGTTAACCATAAATCTGTGTTGGCAAAAGCCATCTTACGTGTTTTCATTTGTCTTAATTACGCTTGATTCATATGTTTGAAGGATGCAGAGGAGCCTCAAGTAGCACACCTTTGGCCACCAACTGCAATGCATGCCGGTATGTGAAGAATGGAGTCACTGGAGAATGTCTCAAGGAATGTCCAGATGGCTGGCAAAAACTGGATAACAACACTTGTATAAGTAAGATTGCTGTAGACAAGTACATCGCAGAATTCAGGAAATTTCTTTTAAATGGTCCATTTGGCGCTCCCATTTTCTCAGTTTACCTTCACACTATTTGCTAAATAAAACTGTTGTTACAATTTCAACTGTTAGTACCACCTTGTAGCGAGTGGCGCAATGCAAGGTTGTGTACATATCATCAGTAGTGACGGGGAGATTGATGATAGAAAAATCCAGAGTGTTGCATTGTATAGTGTTACGAGGCTGACAGCTTAAAGGGCTAATAACTTACATCGAATTGAACCGGACTAGCAATGTTGAGGGCGGAAGAGGGGAATAATAACTTTTTTTCGAAAAAAGAAAACAAAATGTTTCTTTGAGTGTATGCGAAACTCGAGGGAGATAAAAAACTTTCCATACAGCCTTTTAAATGAAATCTGAACGATGCTCTCATCGAGACGTTTTCCAGCGGACTATTTTCTTGCGTGTGCGCAAATGTTAAACAACCCAAACAACAAGAACATTTTTTAACACAAAAACATTGGGGGATATACTTGTTAGAGCAAAACTCTAAATGTCACGTTCCACGCCGGGGTTATCACAAGCTTATGAGTCGTGTCTGGCCTGTCAACACCTCCTTTTACGCATTTAACAGTCCCTGGACTTCTAGCGTCTCTGCACCTGCAAACCCACCATGGGCAAAACTCAAAATAAAAACTATCAGCAGACTTTCCAGACTTTGATAATCTTGGGCCCTTCTAATAAATATTTCGCACATAACAATGTTCCCAGTGAGATTATGTCGTTCCATTTCCCTCAAGAGGGATGGCAATCGCATAATAGTCTCCTGAAAATGACTATCTGTGAGTGGCGTAGTGCTTTCTGATTCCGCCATTTTAAAATTTATCCGTTCGCGGTGGAGCCTGGACGCGATTAGGGTTATCGATTTTCAACAATGAAATCGATAACAAGTTTTATATATTTGTGGCGCGCGGAAATGGTCAAAATTATGTTAAGTATTATGCATTTACAGCAAGATTTATATATCAATTTTTCACGTTGTATATATTCAGCAGAAGTTTTATATTTAAAACAAGTCCTGTGTGGCTGAAGCAAGTTACATATATTCGACCCGAAGTTTGATATATTTAGCACAAGTTGTATGGGAATCAAATTTTTACAGCAAAGTTTATTTTATATCCAAAACAAGTCTTATGTATCTAAAAAATGTTATATATACATGGAAGTGAATCACATATATCCCAATCATGTTTTATATATACCAAACAAGTTTTATATATTTGGAATAAGTCTTCTATATAATCAATCAAGTATTTTTGTCCGCTACAGCGCGTCATACTACGGAAGCCTGTAAGTACGGAAGCCTGTAAGGGACATTCGAGATGCGACTTAATTTTAGGAAAACAATTTTTTTTAGGCATTTTTTTTTCGGTTAGGGAAATTTTTTTTATCGGTTAGGGAAATTTTTTTTTTTTGGTTAATGCGAGATAAAAATGCGAGATAGAAAATGCGAGATAGAAATTGCGAGATAAAAATGCGAGAACGAAAATGCGAGAAAGAAAATGCGAGATAAAAATGCGAGATAGAAAATGCGAGATAGAAAATGCGAGATAAAAAATGCGAGATAGAAAATGCGAGATAGCAAATGCGAGATAGAAAATGCCAGATAAAAAATGCGAGATAAAAATGCGAGATAAAAATGCGAGATAAAAATGCGAGATAGAAAATGCGAGATAGAAAATGCCAGATAGAAAATGCGAGATAGAAAATGCGAGATAGAAAATGCGATATAGAAAATGCGAGATAGAAACTGCGAGATAAGAAATGCGAGATAGAAAAAGCGAGATAAAAAATGCGAGATAGAAAATGCGAGATAAAAAAATGCGAGATAGAAAATGCGAGATAGAAAATGCGAGATACTGAAGGGCGGCGTGGTTACCCTGGAAGCGCCTTTGTCTGTGTCCATCATAGCCGCGTCCCTTCGGTACCGTGGATGATGAGGTAAAGTATGGCATTTTTCCCGTAGTTTTAAATTAATAAATTATTAATACATGCTGTACACAAGCATATGGAACTGCAGCATATAGATCGACAGGAGATTCCATCGAAACCGTCCTTCGAGCTTGTCTGAAGATATAATGAACAGGCATATCCGAACGATCCTCATGCTACGAGCCATCTCTACATCTCTTTACAACTGCGAAACCAGTAAACGATTAAACCAATTACATTATGAAGTTAAATATTTAACATTAGTAAAACCTACACAGAAAAATGCGTACAAACAGAGTTCCCAGTTGTAAAGAGATGTAAGAGGATCGTTCGGATAGGCCTGTTCATTATATCTTCAGACAAGCTCGAAGGACGGTTTTGATGGAATCTCCTGTCGATCTCTATGCTCTATGCTCTATGCTTGCCATATGCTTGTGTACAGCATCATGAATAATTCATTAATTTAAAACTACGGGAAAAATGCTATACTTTACCTCATTATCCACGGTACCGGACGCGGCCATGATGGACATAGACAAAGGCGCTGTCAGGGTAACCACGCCGCCCTTCAGTATCTCGCATTTTATAGCCCCATTTACACGACATTCATTTTGGGTCCGGCACTCCTAAATTTTGGCCCGCGGGCCGATAATTTAGGGCACGGCCCGCTGGATTTTTGCTGTGTAAATGCAAAATGTTTGGCACGCGTGCCCAAAAATTTAGGCGGGCCGAGACCACCTTAGGAGGTAGTCTCGGCCCGCCTAAAAAGAGGCCCGCGTGCCAAAACGAATGCATTCTCGTTCCCGGCGAATATAACTTTTGGCGCCAAAATTTCAATAACACAGGCGCAAACGTTTGTTGTTCGCGGTAAGAAAGATGGCCTCGAGAGGGAAAAGTACGACCACATCAGCTCCGCTGTAATTTTTATCGTGTTTAAATAAATGCTATTATTATTATTATTATTATTACACACAAAGGTAACTGATACTCCAAATAAGTTAGCAATTGTTCTATATTCTGTTGTCGAGGCTAGGTAATACAAGGCTATTGCCAATGGACGATTTGGAGTAACAGCCTTTCGCATTGGTGTGTCCTGACGAGATATGTCATCACAAATCTCATGGAGAATATATTCAAATGTCCCACGTGACTATGTCGAACCAGGCAAAAGAATGCGGGTGCATTCACACATCTCTCAACCGCGGAGGGTTTAAACAGCTCAAAATAGCTTGCATCAGGCCGTACTGTCGCCGCTTCAATGCCTTATTGAAGAGTGGTACAAGCGATGACCTTGCTTTGTTCCTCAGTTCTGTTGGTCGTTTTCGCTTTTTAAAGGCATAAAGCGATAAAATTGCTTTTCGCACTTGAGTATACGCCATTTTGAACAACCCGCGTCCGCGAACCCGAATGGAAACTATAATGAGGAAAAACAGCGAAGAAAAAATATACAACTAGAGAACTTGAGGTTTCCCGATATTTCGGACAGCCAAGCTGTCCTTCTTCAGGGGATATAAGAAGGACAGCTTGACTGTCCGAAATATCTAGAAACATCATTCTCTAGTTGTATATTTTTTCTTCGCTGTTTTTCCTCCTTATAGTTTTTATTCTAAGTACTTAAAAACAGCAAAATTTGGTTAAATTTGTGGTCGTTTTAATATAAGTTTCAACCCAAATGGCCCCGGCGACAAGCGAAGAACTATGTGAGCCGCTGTTAATGAGACCGGTCAGGCTCGCAAATTTAAGAGTGCCGTTCTCATTTTCGGGGTGCCGTTCAGAAATGAACATTGAAAAAAATCGAACACATTTTGACGTGTAAATGAAGCGGGCCGTGCCCAAAATTATCGGCCCGCGTGCCAAAATTAAGGAGTGCCGGACCTAAAATGAATGTCGTGTAAATGGGGCTATTATCTCGCATTTTCCATCTCGCATTTTCTATCTCGCATTTTCTATCTCGCATTTTTATCTCGCATTTTCTATCTCGCATTTTTTATCTCGCATTTTCTATCTCGCATTTTCTATCTCGCATTTTTTATCTCGCATTTTCTATCTCGCATTTTTCTATCTCGCATTTTTTATCTCGCATTTTCTATCTCGCATTTTTCTATCTCGCATTTTTTATCTCGCATTTTCTACCTCGCATTTTTCTATCTCGCATTTTCTATCTCGCATTTTTTATCTCGCATTTTTCTATCCGGTACCGTGGATAATGAGGTAAAGTATAGCATTTTTCCCGTAGTTTTAAATTAATGAATTATTCATGATGCTGTACACAAGCATATGGAACTGCAGCATAGAGATCGACAGGAGATTCCATCAAAACCGTCCTTCGAGCTTGTCTGAAGATACAATGAACAGGCCTATCCGAACGATCATCTTACATCTCTTTACAACTGGGAACTTTGTTTGTACGCATTTTTCTGTGTAGATTTTACTAATGTTAAATATTTAACTTCATAATGTAATTGGTTTAATCGTTTACTGGTTTCGCAGTTGTAAAGAGATGTAGAGATGGCTCGTAGCATGAGGATCGTTCGGATATGCCTGTTCATTATATCTTCAGACAAGCTCAAAGGACGGTTTCGATGGAATCTCCTGTCGATCTATATGCTGCAGTTCCATATGCTTGTGTACAGCATGTATTAATAATTTATTAATTTAAAACTACGGGAAAAATGCCATACTTTACCTCATCATCCACGGTACCGAAGGGACGCGGCTATGATGGACACAGACAAAGGCGCTTCCAGGGTAACCACGCCGCCCTTCAGTATCTCGCATTTTCTATCTCGCATTTTCTATCTCGCATTTTTTTATCTCGCATTTTCTATCTCGCATTTTTTATCTCGCTTTTTCTATCTCGCATTTCTTATCTCGCAGTTTCTATCTCGCATTTTCTATATCGCATTTTCTATCTCGCATTTTCTATCTCGCATTTTCTATCTCGCATTTTTATCTCACATTTTTATCTCGCATTTTTATCTCGCATTTTTTATCTGGCATTTTCTATCTGGCATTTGCTATCTCGCATTTTCTATCTCGCATTTTTTATCTCGCATTTTCTATCTCGCATTTTCTATCTCGCATTTTTATCTCGCATTTTCTTTCTCGCATTTTCGTTCTCGCATTTTTATCTCGCAATTTCTATCTCGCATTTTCTATCTCGCATTTTCTATCTCGCATTTTTATCTCGCATTAACCAAAAAAAAAAATTTCCCTAACCGATAAAAAAAATTTCCCTAACCGAAAAAAAAAATGCCTAAAAAAAATTGTTTTCCTAAAATTAAGTCGCATCTCGAATGTCCCTTACAGGCTTCCGTAAATTTCCCTAACCGATAAAAAAAAATTTCCCTAACCGAAAAAAAAAATGCCTAAAAAAAATTGTTTTCCTAAAATTAAGTCGCATCTCGAATGTCCCTTACAGGCTTCCGTATCATACGGTTTAAACTGTTTAATAAACAGGTTCTTGCGAGTACAAATTACGGTAAAAATCGAAATGAGCTTGAGTCTTGTGAAAAGACTTCAACGCCGGCGAGATTGAACAGTATTTTTCTGAGCACGTGTTGCTTCGAGCGTAAAAAAGAATTTGGTAGGTTTTTCACCTTCTTCAAGCCCAACTCTGCTACGAATTTGGCTTCCTCTCATTTGGGATAAATTAATGACCCGAATTTCTCTTTCAAGCGTTTCTATGGTGGTTTTCACTGAATTTATTATCTCCTTCAATAAGAGCCCGTTTAGCTTCGATCAAAGATTTAGCCTCCAAAGTCCTGGTCCACGGGAAAATGCATTATGCAAATTGGGAATCATGATCGGAAAAAACGCAAGGCAAAATTTCACATTTTAAAAAAGGAATCATACAAGTCCTGAGCAATAAAAAAAATTATCCAAACGTGTACCGATAGTTTTAATATCCGCATTAAACCATGTGCATTGTATTTTTCAGTCGGCCGTGCACTTTGTAGATCTTTCAAATCCGTGGAAATTGTAGGATTTCCGGCCAAACTTATCAAAAACGTATTCAATGCAGTTAAAATCGCTAGCAATAATTTTAAAAGAGTTTGGAAAAAATATTCACGAATTGTATCATAAAAGCATTTACGCTAACTTGGATTCGTGGGTGCATAAGTAAACTTATTAACCAAATTAATTTTCGTGTCGTTGAGTTCAGTTGTAAAAACACTAACAATTCAACCAGAAGAATCTTTTTTCCATTGTAAACATTTGAAATCAGTATTTTCAGCGACAAGAATGGCAACGCCGCCTTGTTTACCAAGAGCGGGCGACCAGAAACTTTTACCGACATTTTGTCTTGTCGCTAAAGTTGCTTGTTTTAATAAAACAAATAAAATCAGATCGGGAATTTTTCGCAAAATCAAAAACAGAGCGCTGTTTGGCTTCATTGCCAAAACCACGGATATTCAAAGTTGTAAATTTAGCTCTGAATGCAAAAACTTGGAGAAAATTGTTCTGATAAAATTACATAAGCTTATCTGATAACAGTTACTTGCTTTCCTGTTTCTGTTTGTTTGTCCGATGTCCAGTGTTTTTCCTCTTCGGCAAAGGTTGTTCGCCGTCAGATTCAGAACGTTCGCGAGTTTTAGGGTCCGTTTTCTTTGCTTCAGGAATTGGCGTGTCTTGTTTGTCTTTCTCCGTGGTTTTTCCAGTGACAAGGGCGGATTGTGTTGGTGGAGGCAAGCGTTTGCGAATTTCCCTGTTTGTAGCCGCGGGAAGCGCGCGAAAAACAAAGCCTCACTTTGGTTTCAAAGTTGCTAAGATCCCGGATGTTGTGTGGCGTCATACGCGCATGCTTTGTGACGTCATACGCGCCCGCGAGCTAGCCTTGCGCGACACACATGTTGCAGACGCGCGCCCTCGAAACATTCCGCTAGCCATGACCATGAAAAATGACGGGCATAGGTTCTAATATATATAGTTAGGCTTAGCCTAACAGCGGCGCCCTCTGAAGACCCTCTGAACAAGCTTAACTAAGATGAAACTTAACTAACAGGTGAAAGGTCGGAAGCACAAGAATTAAGATTAATATTGACGGCGGGCTATTTTTCAATTTTAGCAATTCTCAAAAACAGTATTACCCGACCGTCTGCACAGTACATTTAGACCGTACAAAAGTTCACAAAAACAACTTTTTCTCCGTCTAGAATAACTATTGCGACTACTGTTAAAAAATACAGTTGTAGCTTGTCAAAAAATGCCTGAGAAACTGATTTGGAAATCAAAATTGCCAAAAATACACAAACATATTTGCATACGGCCACGTGAGTGAAGTTAGAACTATAATAAAATTCAAGTCTTGTTTTGTTTACATAAAATCACTTTTCAACCTATGTAATGAATGAACAAACACATAAAAATGGACAACACAATCTTCTTTCGAAAAATTTTATTCAAATCTCCATTAGTTTATGTTGAAAAGCAAAACGCAAAACGCGCATCGAGGCCGAGCCGTGTCGTCGATGAAATTCAAGAAATTAATACAACTGAATTTAAGCTACACGTTTAAAAACAATCTCCAAAACTAACGAGAACACATTAACAAAAAGTCAATCACAGATTGATATCAAGATAAATTCCCATCGAAAAATGTAATTCGTTTTACCTTTAAGTCCCTCCGGCGACTACTGTGCTTGGAAATTCTTTAAATCTCCGCTTTGGTGCTGAAATCCGTAAAACGAACCCATCTCTCGCATTGCTAAAAACGTATATAGTTCCTCGAAGCAAGATTTTATCCCTGAAAGCTCTTCTTTTTCCACTAAAGCGGCTTCTGAGTATCCCTTAATTAGTATCCCTGTCTTGAGTAGCAAACCACGAAAAAATGCAGGAAAATAACGACTTTAATTTAAACCGTTTTCTCCGCTCAGTAAACACAGCAAAACATCAAAGTGTTTTCCCAGCTGACGTGACATTCGGCCGTGTAACCACGCGAAAAAAAGCCTCGCTTTGGTTTCAACATGACGTCGTACGCGCATGTTTTGCGACGTCATACGCGCCCGCGAGCTAGTCCTCCGCTAAGATCCCGGATGTTGTGTGGCATCATACGCGCATGCGCGCTAGCCTTGCGCGACACACATGTTTTTGTTGCAGACAGCGCCCGCGAAACATTCCGCTAACCATGACCATGAAAAATGACGGCATAGGTTCTATGAGTATGGGGCTGCGCAGCCGGGCCTTCGGCCCGGCTAGTGCTCCGCTATGAGTATGGGGCTACGCAGCGGGCCTTCGGCCTGCGAGTGCTCCGCTAACAATATATTGAATTAATTCTCGTACCTTAGGGACACTTACAAGACCCTTAAAGCTTCTTAAAGCACGACTTCATTACTCGAAGAGTTGTTGTTCTTGTTATCTTACAAACATGTAAATTGAGTGTAACCTTATCTCCGCATACCCGCCACCCTGGACGGCAGTGAGTTCATAACCTTTAGTTGAAGTGGTATCCGACATTAAAATTCATTTTTACTGATTTATTTTAACTCATAAAAATAGACCTTAAAGCTTTGTCCTTCATGTGATTCGCACGATATTGGCAAACAAATGAAAGCATGGAACATTAGATGAACATGTCATTTCGTTAGATAGATAGATAGATAGATAGATAGATAGATAGATAGATAGATAGATAGATAGCCGATAGATACTTTATTAGGAACAGAATTCATAAGACTCTCATAAAGCTGACACTTATTTACAATGAAGCTGTGCATCTAAAATTAATCCATACAAATTAATAATAGTAGAAATTAAGAACGATAATACTAATTACAAACAGGTGTAAAGTAAACCTATAAAATTAAAAACACTAAAAAACGTTAAACATAAAAATACGTTTGTAATTTCTTTTTTCATTTCTCTTACAAACAAGACAAGCTGGCCTGTGAAGAGGTACAATGCTTAAATGGAGGAACCTGCGAAAACCTTAAAGATGGAAAGTTTAAATGCCATTGTTTGAATGGCTTTAATGGACGATACTGTGAACGTAAGTTGTTCAGTTGAGAAACTTAGATAGATCTATTTATGTTTTACATTATCCAAATATTGGTAACTGGTACGTTTGTGCAAGTTTGAGTTTGATTGTTTAAACAAATTGCAGCTGTTGCATGTATATCACATAGAGATTTTCAGATGCTGTTCTGTGTTTTTTCTTTATTAGTTATCTATAAGAGACCTTTATCAGGTTTTCACGTTTGCATGACGTTCAGATATTTGAATTTGTAACGCGCGACAATTGTTCCCGATTGGTGTGTTCCTTTTACGCTAGATGGAACAAATTGGGCATTGAACTGTACTGAATAAAAATATGCTCACTTGGAAAAAAAGAAAACTTTTTTCCGAATGTTCATCTGCGGGAAAATGTGTTGTTCCAAAATGGAAGATTTGCAAGATTGTAGGTAAGTTTGATTAATAAAGGTTTTTTTTTTTGTATTAGAGAAAGGCATATCATTATCTTAGAGATAAATTGAGTGTAATCTTATCCTCGCCATACCCGCCACCCTGGACGATAATGAGTTCATAACCTAATTTAGTTTAAGTGGTATCCGACATTAAAATTCACTTTTACTGATTTATTTTAACTTATACAAATAGATCCTAAAGCAATGTCCTTCATGCGATTTGTACGATATTGGCAAACAAATGAAAGCATAGAACATAAGATGAACATGTCATTTCGTTTGTAATTCTTTTTTTCATTTCTGTTATTTCTCTTACAATCAAGTCAAGCTGGCCTGTAAAGAGGTACAATGCTTAAATGGAGGAACTTGCGAAAACCTTACAGACGGAAAGTTTAAATGTCATTGTTCGAAGGGCTATTATGGACGATACTGTGAAAGTAAGTTGTTCAGTTAGAAATTTAAATCGATCGTATTATTATCCAAATATTGGTAACTGGCACGTTTGTGCAAGTTTCAGTTTGATTGTTTAAACAAATTGTGGCTGTTGCATGTATACCACATAGAGATTTTCAGATGCTGTTCTGTGTTTTTTCTTTATTAGTTATCTAAGAGACCTTTAACAGGTTTTCGCGTTTGCATGACGCTCAGATATTTGAATTTGAAACGCGGAACAATTGTTCCCAATTGGCAATCTTGTAAAACAGTGAATGAAGTGTATATATATGTTGTTATTATAAAATTGTCACTTTTTTTAATATACTGAAGATTTTACCGAGTTTTTAAAAAAGTTATATATATGTATGCATGTAATATATATATGTATGCATGTGTGTCGCTTTTATGCTACAATTAGCTGCAAAAGTAGTTGAGACACTTTCATTCACAAGTGCTTTTTTGGAAGAAGTGCACCATTGCTACCTTTCCTTACCTCTCCCCTCTCATCAATGTTGTTTTGTGACCGGCGCCATGTCCAAAACTTTGGCTAACAACATTGAACGGGGGAGGGGGGGTTGTGAGGGAAATATATTGTTCTTTCGTTTTTCGAGGCATCATTTTTTATAAAAGTGAGTGTTTTTTGTCTGAGTGTCTCAACAATTTTGCAGCTAATTGTCTGAGGCGTTCACCGCTTAATAACTTACAACGGACAAGGCTATTCATGTTGAAACTTGTGTAAGTTTTGCATGACTACAGGGTGTTTGAAAAAATCCAGCTCTAATATTCACCATGCTACGAATTCTAAAATGGCAAGAGAATAACTGGGTTTTTTTGTGTTTGCATTAGACACAAATTGCACTAATTAATGCATTCGAAATGGTATATGCTTCAATATACGCTTGACGTTTTGTGTTGCATTCAAGTTCACGAGTTTTAGATGTTTTTGTAGCCTTATAGGAACATAGGTGAAATATTTTGAGAGTAAATTCGCGTTCAAGGTGTTGCAATTGAGCGGAATGGACTCGAAAAGTAGAGAAAACGTGCTCAATTATGCGATACCTGACATAGCGATCGGGTACTGAAAATTTGCTAATTTGCATAACACCATGCCAAACGCAGGAATGCAACACCTCTATAAATTTACTACTGCCGATTAGTAGTGATATTTAACACTAATGACAAAAATGAAACCCTTTCGAGAATTGCTCTTGGGGTGGCAAAATTTGTATATGGTACACTGCAGCCTATAAGGTGAAATTGCATTAATTTGAATGCAAAGTGCGGGGTATAATAATTTTTGTTGTGCATTTCTATATTGTACTCTGGCTTTAGCTTTACACTAAGCTATATGACAATATATGATGATATATGACGATCTACCACGGACTACCACGGTCTACCAACAGAAATATATAGAGTATAAAACATATCCTTTATACTTTCGATGGTAGACCGTCTCACACGGGTATACCGTCAGCAAATTACAACAATACAATATATCACAATTTAACTGAGATCGTTTATTAGTTACACATGTTGTTTAAGAATGGTTGCGTGTGAGTTGGTCATAAGAAGAAAATTGAACCAACAGAAACATAGATTAGTTTTTTGCGCGGGCACAAAGAACAATCACGCCAGTGTGATTTTTCGAGGTCTCCCTGGCCTTTTTGTTTTTGATTTTTTCTCAGCATTCAAGCATCTGTAAACCGTCGCGCGAGACACGGAGCATTTTTGTGTGATTTCTTTCACTGTAAGATAACTGTTTTCTTTTTAACATTTGATATATGCCCTCGTAGTGGCATCTATTTGGCTGGTAAAAAACGTAACTTTGAAATCACCGTTGATATCAACTTCTATTGTTGTGTCACTCACGAACTTCGATTTTCGAACATTTTTGTGTTCTCATTTTTAATGATATTCGAGTATATTTTTACCCCCTCACGCGACAAATATAATAAAACGGTCTTTTCTCAATCTATTGCTACTACTCGCATACCTGTAGGCCTGGAGAGCTTGCGGCAATCGTTGACAGAAGTTAGTATATATTCAGACAATTAGCTGCAAAAGTAGTTGAGACACTTTCATTCACAAGTGCTTTTTTGGAAGAAGTGCACCATTGCTACCTTTCCTTACCCCTCCCCCCTCATCAATGTTGTTTTGTGACCGGTGCCATGTCCAAAACTTTGGCTAACAACATTGAACGGGGGAGGGGGGGTTGTGAGGGAAATATATTGTTCTTTCGTTTTTCGAAGCATCATTTTTTATAAAAGTGAGTGTTTTTTGTCTGAGTGTCTCAACAATTTTGCAGCTAATTGTAGATAGAACACAGAGATGTTTTAGATGCTGTTCTGTAATTTTTTTCTTCATTATATTAGTTAGTAGGGCAACGAGATGGAGTACGAGGGCCTCATTCCAATTTTAAATCACGAGACTGGTGTGCACTTGATAATATAAGCTATATGCACTAGTTTATTGAAAGTCGTACTCGTACTCAATATCGTACTTTTAGTCCGCTCTAAAGGTCGCTATTATAAACAGAGATTTCAGCGGTTTCCTCGGTCATTTCAACACACGATCCACGTGGTTTGGAAACTCCGAAAGATATATTATATCTTCCTTGGCAATAGTGCTATTTTATTGAATTGTTGGAGCGACATCGTTTAGCAGTAAAAATCAGTTTGTACTTGAGCGACGGACATTCCGTAATTAATTGACCAAGTTATCAAATGATGAAAAGTTAAATTACTATGCGTACGAGATTTATCTTAGCGTTGACATAGATTCGAAGGTAGAATTCGAAAGTGAGGAGTAAACAAACAATACTTGATCAGTTTGGATTGACGCTTTCCTCAAATTCAATGTCACTGGATCGTGCCGCCATAAGTTAGGCGAAACAAAAATAATAAAAACAAATTGCGGTAGCTTTCCTGATCTCTAACTAGGGACCTAAAAGGGACAGTGTTCTACCAAAATATCGAAAATTCAAGAACTTAATTTCCATGATATATCGCCAAACGACACCAAATATACAACTAAATTGGGGGCAGGGGCCGTATTCACGATATAGCAGTCTCCTAAGTTTAATGGTCGCGGGCAGTTTCGATTAGTAAAAGTAAACCAATCAGATATACTGTAGTTTATATGGCGCGCTTATGAAAATTACATGAATGAATATTTTGTATTGTGTAAATTGCTGTTACAATGACAGTACAATAACCTTTATTTCATCTCGAATTTAAGATAGCAACTGATAATATCTTCGTTCATGGTCAGTAGCGAAAGCAACAAACAAATCCATCATCATTTTAATAGGGTCTACTTCGATATTTCTTGTACAAGGCCTTATTTTTACGAAAAACGGAAATATAACTCTGCTATGAGAAAGAAATGTGGAACCCGTTGATGACACAAAGGCCTATATGTAATTAACCGTGTTGTTTGAGATTACTAGAAAATATTTAAGTTTTCTTAGGAAAGCAATACATGTATAATACTTTAAAATGTTTATCTAATCGGTAACTATTGTGATACAAATTAATGACGCCGAAAATCGACGTAAAACTCGTCAACAATCGAATTTAGCCCCCCGTAAAAACATGTTTTAATATGTTTGAAGGTCAATTTTGACCTCCTAAGTTTAGGAGAAAAATTAAGACACATCTTAAGGTGGGAGGTCTTCGTGAATACCAGTTAAGACATGTCTTAAAAATTTAGGAGGTCCTAAGTTTAGAAGAAAAAAATAAGACATGTCTTAAAATAGGAGGTCTTCGTGAATACCAGTTATCTCCTAAGTTATATCTTAGGAGGCTCTTTGGACTTAGAATGCTTCGTGAATACGGCCCCGGATTACAAAGATGGAAGCGGATTGCAGTTCATGAAATTTGATTTCATGACAGGCGGTGAAGAAATCAAAATTTGCATTTCGGCGAAACGTTGAGGCTCTTTTATCCGTTATTTGATCTCGTTAGTTTATATTATAACAAGATAAAAGGCAACCTTTAAGCAAGCTTGTGACCATTCTCAGGAACCATAACATATCAGCAAGGACACTGTCCCTTTAAGCAATTACCAAGGCAACATCAAAGAAAACGTTGCCATGGTTTCTTCATTAAAATCACATGACCTTATGACGTAACATATAACATCCCTCTTTTAAAGATTGCGAGGATCGAGTACGAAGACAGTCCTTAATCAAGAGGGTCCCTAATCAACCTAATAATAAACCAAGTTCTTTTGTCTGGTTGCTCTGACAGTTCGGCCAGTTCTTGTTCTGACGACGTCCGATGTCTGGAAGATATTTCTGTTCACCTGCGAGGTGTTCATACATGCTTCTCTGTCACCTTCCAGGGTCCACATTTATGTATCTCTGTCAACTTAAGGGGTCTTGATGATGTATCTCATGTTCCGTCTGTTCTGACTTCCATTGCTGGTTACATTCTTAGTGTGGTTTGAAACTATGGCAGTTTCCAGGCATTTGGTGACATTGTAACAACTTCTACTTTTCTGAGAGGTTGGCCGTTAGTAGCTGGGAGCATAGTATATGTTGCATTTTTTGCGTTCCGTAGATAACAGTAGTAGTAGGAAGTTTGGTTTTTAGCCCTATGTTGAGGACGATTTGAGCTGGAGAATAGTTTAGTCCAGTAATGGACGTGTTCCTAATTTCCAAAACGTTAATGTATGGGTCAGTATCATCTTGTTGAGCCTTCTTCAGTACAGCCTTTACTGTTTCAATGAATTTCTCCACTTTCCAATTAGCTTGTGGGTACTTGGGACTTGTGGCTATGTTCTTGAGCTACCACAATTCTGTACATTATTTGAATTTCCGGCTTGAACATTGTGGACCGTTATCCGAAATGATTTCATCGGGTATCCCATAGCATGCAAACTGACTTCAGTTGGGTGATGACTTCTGAACACATTAAACTGTCACGTAGCAAGCCCGTTTCTACCCAATTTGAGTAATCAACTGTCAGAAGATAGTCTTTACCTCCAAGGGTAAATAAATAAATCATAATAAATGATAAATCTTCTGCTAGGGTCAATGGGGTACTTCATGTTAAATAAGGGACTCTTTGGTGTTTTTCTTTCTGTGTTGGAGACAACAGCTAAGGTTTGTTATTTGTGCATTCATAAATGCTCTATTTCTCTCAAATGACAGGAGCATCTTTAGGATCCTGTTGTTTTCTATACAAACGACATGTCATAATGCTGGTCATGAAAGTGAGAAGCGGAAACGGTTAATCTTTGTCTGACTCAACAATATACGATTAACCGCTCTCTCACAATCGTAATTGTAAACAATGTGCTTATATGAAAGGCGTTTTAGGGGACTTGTAGCCGGCGCGGTGAAGCTCTTTACATTCTGCCTCATAGAATTTGTCAGGTTTTGTTAAGTGGTCTTTTAAAACTGTGTCAAAGGGAGCCGTTTTATTCAGACAATTTAGCGTATAATGTAAAGTACTAACTGAGAACAAGAGGGAAATTAGCCTGTTCCAGGCGTTCACAGATAGTGAGGAAAGCGCGAATAGTAGTTGGGGAAGACGCGAAGAAAAGCGAACGAAACAAATGCGGGGAGACGAGGGAACGCCTGTAAACAAACTCAACAAAAGGTCCTTCCGCCCACTTTTAGACCGCCAACTCAGTTGTCAATCATATGTCAATTACAACCGGATTAGATTTCCCGGGATTAGATTTCCCGGGAAAATTAACACTTTCAAGATCCACGTTGGCAAATTCTCCTATATCTCATATCTCGGTATGCGTTTCGATGTCTGATCGTTGTGTACGTTCTTCTGCAAACGAATTGTCAGTCCATCCTTCAACGTGTTGTAGGTTTTGCCAAAAAATGTGAAGTGTTCAGGAACCAAAGTTTCGCGTGTCACTTTTTAGTGTAGTTAAAAATAAGGATATTGTTGGATAGTCTGGAGCGGAGAGTTTGGTGTTGGCCGACATTGCTCGCTCGTTAGGCCACGAGCTGGATAAAAGTGAACAGAAATCTGATGTTAGCTGCCTTACCTGTGCCAGAACATTGGCAAAACCTCATGCCAACATTTCAGTCTAAATTATTTTCGGGGGATACTGGTGAATCGCAGAGAGCGGGGAAGCGACAAACCTACACAAGGTCGCCGACAGGACATACTCCCTCAGCGAAACGTGCCCCGACGGCTGACAGCGCCAGAGAAACGACAACAACTGCGAAATCGCGTTCTCTCGCTTTTGCAAGCTCTGATGAGGACCAAAATTTGCTTGGAGTGGCCCCCATTAACGACGCAATGGCTGATGAAATGAATTATTCGATGAATCTCAACGAAGACAAAGCAGTCGCGAAGGTCCAGTAAACTTTTCTCTTTTAAGCTTATAAAAAACGTCAAATGAAAGTACATGTAAGCTTATATATATCTCCAAAATAAACATTCGTTAGAAGACTTTGTGTCTTAACAATTCATTTCAGAACATACGCTTAACTTAAATCTTAAATTGGATTCACATAAGCTTAATGAAACCTTCAAAGCTGAAATGAATTTAAAGAAATGTTTAAAAAGCTTATATAAGATTTATGTGTTTACAATTTGAGCGATGAATAATTTGTTTTTCGCCGCGTCCTCGTCCATTCCCTCCTCCTGCTCCAATCCTTTGGCTGTTGCTCCACTTGATCTTTCATGATAGCTACGGCGAGTGGCGTAACAACGAGGATCGTCGAAACGGCACCATCTTTTCCGTTCATTGTTTTCATTATCCGTGGAAAGAGCTGAAAGATCAAGCTCTTTCCGAAGCCGGTCGGAAGTATCGTGAAGATATCTCTACCAGAAACGAGGTTATTCAAGCAATCTTTCTGTTCTTCGCGAAGAGATACGATATTCGGGAAGTCTGAGTACGTTGTTTACAACGATTTTGATCTCAGCGTGACTCGATGACAGCTGTCTTTCCTCCGCCATATCGCATTTCTCATCAGTGCTCGAGTGTTAACAGAAAGTGTCATAATTGACCAATCAGAGGGTATACCAGAATCTGGTATACCGGAACAACCTTTTGTTAAATTTATTTACAGGCCTTCCCTCGCTTCCTCTCCCCAGTCTCCCCGCATTTTTTTGCTCGCTTTTCTTCGCGCCTTCCCCAACAATGCGTGGTTTCCACCACTATCTGAACGCCTGGAACAGGCTAGAAGGAAATGTTCCCACCAGACGGAAGGCCAATAAATGGTATAGGGGAGAGTGGGGAGAGATGAGGTTAAAACTGGAAAGGAGTGGTAATAAAAATAATCCTACATTGAAGTCATTGCCCGGTGGACGAATAATCTTTATTACGCTGGCAAGGTTGGCGCAATCGAAAATGAGCAGGTAAATGTTTTGTTTGATGACGGCGACAGGATCACTCACAGCATCCGGGACATTTCGGCAGTAATCCCTGATAAAGAACCAAATCAAGTGCAGATAGGACAACACGTCCTTGCTACGTGGAAAGGGGGCAATAAATACCACATTGGTTATGTGTCTGATAAAAATTCTAACAACCGCTTGAAGATCACCTTTGATGACAACGACGAAGATTTCTACCTTGCAAAGCAGCTGAGGATATTCCCGGAGCATAACTCGGCTCATGAAGGTTGGTTTGTGGGGTGGGAGGGGGAAATGGGGCTTTAAAAATTTAGCGTACCGCTAGGATCAGCAATGTCGAAAGCGTTATGTGTGGTGATAAATAAAACTGATGGTATATTTTACGTGAAACGAGAAAGATGTAATGTTGTTCATGTCACGGGCGTGGGACAAAGAAAACGTATTTTTCCCCGACAAGAATCGAACCCATGACCACCGGGTCAGGTGCTTTATAATTATTAGACAGATTTAGCAAAGACAACGCGACGTGAAATGAGGACGCAACACCGCGCGGAATAGTCTGGACCCGACTTCCGGTCCTTACGTTCACGTTCTCGGGTCAAGGTCGCGTCGCGTTCACGACGGCATTTGGGTTGTTTTCACGTCGCCATCACGACGCGGGTGATTTACTGCCAAGGAAAGGCTTTTTTCGAGTTGAAAAGGTAGGAAAAGGTAGGAAAATTTATTTGGCTACCTAAAATGATCATTTTAGTTTAATATTTCATGTGTCCTAAAAGCCTATAACTTTTAAAAGCCGACAAAAACTTGTTGATACTGATTCGGTTTTGTCAGTGTTTGTTTCCTTGAGTTTAATTTTCTTGTCAAGTCTTTTTTTCGACTTTTTTATGGAAGAATGGTGCTGTTTTGCTTGATAAGTTGCTTATTCTGGAGAGATAATAAAGGCATGAATTTATTCTGCATTTTTAGCGGTTACGGTTTTATACAATATGATAGAAAATCGCGGTGGATAATTACGGTGTTGTTCATTTTAGCCCAATTACAACAAAACAACAAATTCAACAACAGCACACTATAATTAAACTACTTACATAAGTTTAGCCAAAGCTTAAAAACATTTAATATGTAGATTTTATAAGTTCACTGTTACATTTATCTTGCTTTTATTTTAAAGGATTTGAGTGTATAATGGAAGGAGGAAATGGAAGTCCAAAAAGCGACGGATGAGTAAGCGTTATTTTAGAACTTTTAGTGCGCGAAGTGATGAGCTTAATTTTATCGCTCACTTTTTCCCATTTTTTTGTGTACGTTTTAATTAGTTTATGTGTACTGCTGTAGAAGTGAAACCCCCCACCAGCCTTGATATTTTCTCCATTTTAGGTCCAAGAAGCCTTGTACGTAGTTGTGATTTGTAGCCCATTCTTTCGTTTGATTTATACTTAATTTGATCGGGTCGCAAGTATAAACACTCGGTAACAACGTTTTACCACCCTTCGGGTATGAATTTTTTTTTGTTTTTATAAACCTCGACTTTTTAAGCAAGGCGGAAAAACAAACTGTGAAAAGTGACGTTTCTGTGTGCTTTAATACGGCATCCAAAAGGAATCGACAATATTTCCTCGCGCTTATAAGCCGTTCATGGTATAAATGTTGAAAAAAATATTGTCAAAATAAAAATTAGGATCGTCACTTTTCAGTGACAAGAATGACAAATATGTTTACCCAAAGTGCTTATCTGAAGATAGTTTTAAGTTACAATACAAATAAAATATTATAAGCTCACTTAATATGGTACTATGATCAAAAATCGTGGAAAACTCATTTTTTGTTTTCGTTATCTGAAAAAGGTGTAGTAATTTATTAACATTTGGTATTTTCGTTCTGCTCTAGGTAAGTGATGGTGTGGACTGAGGAAAAAGACTTTGTCATGTTAAAGGAAGTGGCGGGGATTGTTCATCAGTAAACCCGGAGGCAGGGAAATGGGCAATGCATGGCAGGGTGTGGCAAGCAAATTGAACAGTTCGCCACAGTTCTGCGTCAATGCCCGAGCTGTAAGACATCAGTTTAATAAAAATTCATGTCCTAGTTTTCAAGTCGGTGTCGATGTGAACAGATGATATCCTGTGGGATTTGCAAATTATCAAAAAGCAACTGCAGATCGTCAGTGCGACATTCGACATCTTCCCAATTGTCGATGTCAAAGCGCCCAAACTTAGAATAGGGAAAGACTGACTTACCAAACGGACAACGTTCTACAACAGCTCATTTCAAAGTCTGAGGACTGTTGTCTTTCGTGTGAAATTAATAACATAATTTTATTTCTTTTATATTTCTCTTTTCCATTTATCTATTAACAGACTAAAACGACACGTAATGGAGACAGTGGATTGTTCGGAAAACAAATCGAATTCAAGAACATAATCGATGTCGCTGTCCGTCTTGTTTTCAGCTTGCTAAATCCCTTTTATCCGCAACGCGACGGCGTTGTCGACCCAGTCTTAATCTGTCATTTCTTGTGCGCGCGCCGTCCTCATCTCACGTCACGTTGTCTTTGCTAAATCTGTCTATTTACTGAGCTACGGGAGATTCATGGTAAGCTAACATTACATCTTCCTCATGTCATTACTGACCTTAAAAATTTACTATCTTTCTTTATTTATCAGTGTAGAGTAGAGTTCTAACATGAGTAGGGCATTTAGGAGAAAGAATGAGGCCGCTTACAAATTATTTTTATCTACGCAAACAATTCTAACAGATTGCCCTTTCCAAGTGTTCGTACAGAACTTAATACGGAAACATATTTCTTGTTTCCGTACTACAGCAGTCATGATCTGGCTTTAATATAGCAGTCCAAATACTCCTCCTTTGACTCAGCCCCATCAATCACTCAGCTAATTCGTTTGCTTTGTTCATTTCAGTGGGAGCCCGAGTGTTTGCACGCTGGACAAATGGACTTTACTATCGCGGGTTCGTCAAAAGTGTCACCTCTACAACCGTGTTCATCAGATATGATGATGGAGATACTATCACTCTGCAAAAGGATGACTGCAAAGCAGTGATACTTGACCAGCTTCCTTGTTACTATGACATCCACCTCGGTCAGCGTGTCATTGGATATTGGCCAGGAAAGACTCGGTACTACCCTGGTGTAGTGAAGGCCAAGAAGGTTACTGGCAGTACTGATTGTTATCAGAAAGCTGTTTATGACGTGTTGTTTGATGACGGAGACAGACGAGTCCAGGATTTCCACCAGATTCGCATTATTCCATGTAGTGAGTAATTTGGACGCACTCGCAGTATACGTTAAGTCGTAGGTGCATCAAGGATGTCAAATGTGAAATAGAAAGTTAAAATAAATTAAAGCGTATTAAGGGGAAACTCTGAGTGGGAATCCAGTCGACATCCCTTATAGAACGGGGAGTTAAAAATGTCACTAAAATGTGTCTGTAGAACTGTAGAAAGATAAATAAATCATTTCAAGGTCATGATGAATTTTCGCAAACTTCTTTCCACTTGTACTTTGTAACGGCTCTGTGGCATTCGCAATACTGAGAAACTAGAGACAGTAAATAAACGCATTCTCAGGCTTATTTTAAGGACAAGGACTGTGAAAAAATATTGACAGTTTCTTAACGAGGCGGGAACAACCGCCTTATATCGTATCGTATCGTATATGTATCCACTTGAAGCAATCCTAGGTACCAAAAAAATTTCTGATAACTGCAACCAAAATTTATTTTATCACAGCCAGACGTACTTTTGCTCATACCAATTTCAAGTGCCATATTTTTCATCTGCCATTTTTTTCGTTTGAAATCTTAACAGCAATTTGCTTATTTTGATGAATCGCCGTAAAACTGAAAATTCGCGCAAACGTATCCGATTTCCTTGCTCCCCGCGGAAAACGGAGCACGTCCGTTTTCCGCGGGGAGCAAGGAAATCGGATACATTTGCGCACAGGCTACAAGAAACGATGCTTGGAAATAAAAAAAAAATGGCAATTCTCAATATTAATTCTCCGCAATGATCTCATGCTAGACCGTATTTTGATTTTCCCGTGACTGTGCGCGCCTGTGCGAGGGGGTCGGATAACTATTGGTGAAAAAAGCCACCTGACAACTGATCATAATTGGCGGTTATGATTCGCCCTAGAGGCTACCAAGCAATATACTCAACAATTCTATTGACAAGTCTGTTGACTTATGTGCTGTCCATGAAAGCCTTACACGAAGATATGTGGTTGAGAATCATGAAGGAGTCCTTTTACTACATTTGCATCGAAAATTCGAAAATTTTACAAACGGCGGGCTGATGTTAGACCAAAGCGGCCACGAGGACAAACTTCAACAGATTTGTAACCTCTCAGGAAAACCATAGCCGGTGAATTGAATGTTTGAAGAAACCCGGTTCTGCACGACACAGCAGAGAAGTCCATACTTCAGCTTTAATTTATCTTACCTGCTTTTCCAAATTTATGTCATCATCTCTTTTGTTCTGATAACTTTTATTAACAGCTGCTGGTGTAACCTGTATTTCAAGAATTCAAGAACGGCAATTTAGATTTTTGTTAAAAATGCCAGTTACACTCAGTGGCGGAATTATGGGATGGATCCGTGGATCCCACAAAAAAAATTAGGGCCCAAAGTTTCGAACATTTTCACTGCCCCCTAATTCTTATTTTTCTTCCAATTAGACGCCCTCGTTCCTCGCGGTTTCGCCGCTAGTTCGCTCGCGCGCTCGCTCGCTCGCTCACTCGACTAACTAATTGAAGAAAAATAAGAGACTACTTGCGGCTAAGCCTCTTTGGCAGCCACTGAGATGAGTAATTGCTAGATAAACCAAAGTGCACTTCTAGTCTGTTTAAGAAAAGGTTTGTTTACAATGTCAAGTTAGAGCTTTGTCATATGAGCTCGGTCAATGACGACAATGCAGCCAGAGCAAGTGACTCATCCACCCCCTGTCGGTTCCTGTCCTCGCAAAACGTTTTCCCCACTAGACCTCCCTTGGGTGCAAAAACGGTCGCGATAAAAGGCCGAACGCTATTTCACAATACACCATTGAAAAAGTCGGCTATTGAAATATAAAACAAAAGAAACAAAAGCGGCATTGTTTTAAAAAATCCTAACCATAACAATAGAGCGTTTTCACTCACGTGACCTTCAGTCCCGTGGGACTCAAATGACAAAGGCCATGGCAGCCATGTTGGTGTTTCTAACAAAGGAAGTTACTTAAAATTCTTTTGTACGGGAACACCAATATGGCGGCTATGACGTCAAGTGCAAACGCTCTATAGGCAAAGCTTCATATGGTAAGTCCTTTCCTCCTGCCAGTGACTGAATTAATTAATAAAACAAGGTCAAAATTCCGTTTTGTAACGTACTGGAAATGAAAACGTACTTCTTTATAACTTTTTAATATTTGAATAATCAGACTTGAGGGCTTCATACACCACAAACTCAAATGCTAGAACTACATGATAATGTATTTAGATATGCTAGCCTAACAGCGGAGCTCTCAAGTAATATCAAATTGTATTGACCCATTTGGGTTTATTCAAACACCTGACCCATTTCAAAATTTTTTTCCTTGCAAAATAGTTCAATATAAGAAATAATATTCAAATGGTTTAGTAAGGAGAATTTCTGCCTACAATTTTGATTTTGTAAGGAAAAAACAATTTTCTGTTAGCAATTATGACCAGCTAATGTGTAGCAACTGTATAGATAAACACATGACACATCAACATTACTGCTTCACATTTATTATTGGAATGGTGATCAGTATCTCAAATCTCCTCACAATATCAGTGTACGAACAAGTACATAGATTATGCAAATTAAGAACCTGATCACTTTTAACATGAGTTGTCTGTGGAAATTGAATACAAATTCACTGTAATTATATGCCTATGTGAACTGTATTGACACCAGTAAGGAGAATGTACATCTACAAATTAATTTTGATTTTGAGATTTTTAAAGGGGTTAACTTGTCATGAAGACCTAAGTCCTGGTCTTAACCTACGAATTCTCCATCCTGGTCTCTATACATTGCTTATGATATTTGCAGAGAATCTGTTGCATCATCTTGAATATTCATGTTTAACTTTTGTAATCAATTTCGTAATTCTCTTGACCTGTATCCAAAATATAGTATTAACTCCTGCAATCTCAACCATTCAAGCGAATAGCGAATTGGATTAGCAATTATTTGATACATAGTATATAGAACAACAGCTACAGCAGTATGTAAAGGGAACAGGTTAATTTTGGGAGATAGCATTCACAAGCTTCAAAAAGGAAATTTAATCAAGACAGCAGAAGTTACCTGTATTCCTGATAAACTAACTCTCACCCAATCAAAATAAACAGAACACCACTGCATATTGTCCTGGACCCATGTCCACAACAATACTATACATCCACCTTCAGACCAATTTTTTTTTTCTAACAAAAATTAATGAACATAGGTTGGGGGGGGGGGGGGGGGGGGGTGGAAAGAAGGGCCCTAGGATCTTTTGAAACCCAGTCCCATAGCAGTTACAGTGACCCACAGCTCAAAACCCAAAACTGACCAGTACCAGTTCCCATTTATTATAATTTAGGAAGACAGGGCACTAAGTACAAGTTAAATCGAAGCGACTGGGAACAAGAATGTCTCAACTTTAAATTTGGGGCCATTGCCGGCATGCAACCCAACCTCTCTAGTCAAATTAGAAATTATCTTTCCCACATCGCTAAAATTTTGCAGTGCATCCTCCCCCGAGCTTCGCGAGGTTCTGCGAGACACGTATTTCTAGTTAGTATCCCTGTCTTGAGTAGCAAACCGCGAAAAATTCAGGGAAATAACGACTTTAATTTAAACGGTTTTCTCCGCTTAGTAAACACAGCAAAACAGTGTTTTCCCAGCTGACGTGACATTCAGCCGTGTAACCGCGCGTGACGTCGTACGCGCATGTTTTGCGACGTCATACGCGCCCACGAGCTAGCCCTGTTCAACACGAGCGGGTGGCACACACACTCGCCCGCGAAACATTCCGCTAGCCATGACCATGAAAAATGATGGGCATAGGTTTAGTTCTAGGAGTATTGGCTCCGCAGCGGGCCTTTGGGCCCGCCAGAGCTCCGCTACAAACAAAATCAACAGACATTTATGAGATGGGGAAGGGGGAGGGAGGTGGGGGAAGGAGGTGCTTTCATCTCCACCCTAGCCAACAACCAACCTCAAATGACTAGCAAACTTCTTTATTATGGCCTTTTAAAATTGCGATATTCAGTTATAAAAAATGGTCGAAGTTTAGGAAATTCATTTATGTAAAGACGAATTAAATTTGCCAACGATTAAGATACATTTTAAATAGGTACCATGTTCGCTAGTAAGGAAAGTTTATACCTTTAAATACGTTATAAATCTTGCGCTTAAATAAGAAAGCCTCGCTTGATTTGATACAAATACAGGAGAGTAGACGAGGATAGGCTTCGCATGCACAAATTCTTTGAAACTTACCAAGAATATTTGCGTGAACCAAAGGTTGGTACATTTCCTATTTCTGCGTTATATTGCCTGATCACAACAATCTGTTTTTAAGGATGGACCGATACCGCTTTTCAGTTCAAATCGATACGACACGAGTACGATATTTACCGATATTTGGCATTGTATTTTTGACATTATGACGTCATCACTCGGGCCTCATATCGTGAGGTAGACTTCAGGTCAAAACCAGCCAAGAACGCAATTTCTGACGGTTGCATCAGCAAGATATACAGAAACAGGTCAGAAAAAGTCTCTGCTCTTGGTGGGGCGCAGACCAAAAAAAGAACGCAGTCTCTGTGTTGTCTCTGCGCAACCTCGTTCCAAAATGACGGGGCGGTCGTAGAAACCCCTGGGCACTAGGAGAGTAAAGTATTTTGTCACGTGACACAAGATTCTTTTTATCGATTGACAGCCATGTTTGTTTTCTGGCAATTTGAAACCGTTGTTCAAATGAAATAAAGATATTCACGTTTTACGTGACAAAATAATCCAGGATTTTTTTAGTATTTAGGCAGTCTTTTTCTAGGGGTTTCTATCCCCGGCCCGCCATTTTGAAAGCAGGAGAATTGCCGCGCCAAGTGGTCACGTTGGCAGTATGGAAAGGAATCTAAAGCAGTGATATTTCTCGCTAGTTTGGTTATTTTTCAACCATACCGGATTATCGATGGTATCGAAATTCTTGGTGTGGATAACAGCCCATCCTTACTGTTTCATAACCCGAATTTTATATATATATAAATATCAAGTCCTGCAAAAGTATCTGATAACCATTGTCTTCAGCTTATGTGTCAATGGAACCTACATTATTTTTTAAACACTGCGCTGCTTCGATAAGATGACAGATGATTTCGGGTAATGCTTATCCTAGGGGGGAGAGGGGAGGGGATATTTTGGTAGTCGCCTGGTTTAAAGCTAGTATTGCTTTTTTGTTTTAAATCAGAAAATTGCTTGCACCTTTATAAGCCCTTCAAAAGTTTTTTCAACAGTATAGTTACACCAAAAACTGGCTCGGCTAATCATCTGAGAAGACAAATTTAGGTAATTTCTTGGTATTGCGTATGATTCGACACGGAAAACAAAATAATCAAAATACACTAAACAATATCCACAGCAAAAGCTAATAACCAATAGTATCCGCAGGACCAAGAAATACCCGTTTGGGAATACACAGGGCACGCAGGTATTCATCTCCCCCACTTATAAAGCGACGATAATCTGCGTCACTTGCTCTGCAAAATTTCTACAATCACTGAAATACACCGAATTTTCTTTTCATGAGTCGAACAAGGCAGCATTCGTTGTGTGGTTGATATCCTTTATCGCTAAAGTTTTCCAGCTGAGTAGAAACGTCGCTCCAGCGGGCATTGAATGGCTGGAGCTCATCTTGAATGGCATCGTGAGAGGGTTGATCTATTTCACCAGCGAGGTCTTTACCAAGTCTGTTGATGCTATCAACTTTGGCAGCGTATCTGGGACGTTCTTCGCATTTTATCTGCAACAGATAATTTAAAGTCAGAAGCTGGAAACATAAGTTTTGATCCGATTCCCTCCAGCTGTCCGCCTATAAAAAGGTGTCCTCCTTAAGCCCCGTCTACACGAGCAATTTTTATGTGGCAATTTTCTATGTGGCAATTTTTATTTGCCCGTGTAGATGGTGAAAAATGACCAATTTTTATGTGACAACTGTATTTGCTGAAAAACTGGCGTGTTAGTTTTTATGTGGCAAATAAAAATTGCCACATACCGATAATTGTCCGTGTGGACGAGACGCCACATAAAATGTGACAATTATATCGACGTCATCTGTAGAACCCAGTCACTCCGCTGTGCGAAATTATTACTGACGCAAATTAACAACAAATATTTGTCGATCATCTACACGGGAAAATAAAAATTGCCACATACAGTTGCCACATAAAAATTGCTCGTGTGGACGGGGCTTTATCGCTTTGAGAAATTTTGCACATCATGGCAAAGATTTCTTGACATTTTTATTTGTAGATAAACAATTTAAGACCGTTTGCATGACCCAATCTCCTACCTGAATCCCTCACAAGCGTCTTTGTTTTACAAAAATATGACTTAGTTTTTGCGTTCGACGTTAGGAGAACGCAATCATAAACTTGACGCAGAGCAGGAAAAAACTCGATTTTTGGACGAACAAGGTACCGGATGACGTCACAAAATTAGTTTTTGTGACGTCATCACTTAAGGACTCTATAAAGTGCGCGCTAATAATCTCTCGCAAATATTTGAACCTTCAATGCAGGAAAAAGAAAGCTTACTGATTCCCCACGCTTAAACCCTTTGAACTGCTAACCTCGCAATGGCCATGTTTACATCTTGAATAATCGTTATGTTTGCATCTAATTGCTGCCCGCACAGGGAAGCCATCCTATTCTCGCGTGTTGGGTGTCTTGTGCGAAATTATATGCCAGTGAACTTGAGTTTGTAAATTTGTCCGGATGATTTCTGGAGACCCGGGTAGTTATGGCCAGCGGTGTTTTTAATTCACGCAGCCTGGCATCACGTTAAAATATCACATGGTTACGGAAATGCACGAAACTTAGATTGTCAAAGAATGAATGAGTTCAACTAAAGATGTTATTTAGGCGCTTTTAAAACTGAAAATTTAGACGTTTTTATTAGTGAATAGTCGTTAACTGAAAACGTGCGTCAGCTAATTAAATAGTTCCAAATGTCGCCATGTCGCAACATTGCCGCGCGCGCGGAAAAAGTCTAAATAAAACTGAAGTCAATGTTTATATACCGCGTGGTTGAAGAGTTTGGAATTTGAAAATTCAGTCTACCCTCCAGTCTACTTCAGTCTCAGTCTCAGTCTGCTTCATTTAGACGAAATGATTCATGTATCACGCTCGATTCCAAGAAGTGTTTGAGACTTGTTTGAGTGACATTTCGTTCTTTTATAACTTGTAATATTCATTCATGATGTCAAGCATACATCACTAAGTAATTCTTCCTGAATTTCACGAAGACGTATTCCAAGTTACTTGATTGATAATTGACATTCGTGACGTAGCCCTTACATCACTAAATCTACAACTACCAGGTTTTAACGGCAAAACTTTGTTGTCACCAAACTGCCCTCGTGTCTTGAACTGATAATCGGAAAGTTTAGGTAAGTATTTCTCCTCAAAATTATGTCAAATCTCAGTTTATTTGTTGCTGGAAGTATTCATCAAGGTCACGAAAGTTTTAGTGACGTTTCAAGGGAAAGACTAAACTTCCAAATGTGGCAGCACTTCACTTCCAATATGGAACCGCTAGTCGTTATGTAATAATCATTATGTTTACATCTTGAATAAACTATGTATGTATAGTATGAATTGTAGCAAGTTGTTATGTTACACTTATATACATCAAGGTGTAGCCAGCTTTTTTACATGTACAGCTGTAGACCAGGGGCCCGTTTCTCGAAAATCCCCCAACTTTTTACCATCCCGACCATGTTACGGTGTTGATGTATAACAAATTGTTCAGTTGCAAGCATAAAGTATATACATCCACTTTGAAACAAATGTTGTACATCTTATTTGTAATGGTTCCGCCTTCGAACGCACTTCTCTAATCCGTGATTACTCCTAGTATTATTATTATTAGATGCAAGCCTCTGTAATTCAGTTTCCTTTGTAAATGAGGAGTTTTAAATAAACGATCTGTCCATCTATCCATCAACAAAAGCCGCAGTCAATATTGCACACAATAACTGACCTCTGTCTTTTCCTGTAACGTTGTGGCTTCCTCTGGATCCATACCGACGTTAAATGACTTGAGCAGCTTTTCAGTGTCATCCATCCATTCATTTGTGGTATCCATATCTGAATGAAACTCCCTTAGTTTACTCTGGGAGGTCTCCAGCTAAAATGCAAAAAAAAAAAAAGGAAAAGAAAAAGAAAAGAAAATTAAGGACGGTGGCTGAGGCTGACCATCAAAAGTGAAAATTCAAAAGCGAAAGTCGATTTCCAATGTGAAACGGAGTTCAAATGCAAAGTGGAAATTGAGAATTGATAACTGAGTTTTCGAAACCGAGAATTCGCCTGTGTTGACTTGTTGTCGGACTTTTGATGGCCAATATCGTCCTCTCTTAATCCGATAGAATCTGGCATTAACTAAGAAATTGATATGCAAATAAGTGCGTGCTGAAGCCGCAGATAAAAAAAGAACATTCCTTAAAAGCCAGTTTTCACTAGCAATGATGGCACAAGTCCAAATATAGAAGATCCATGTCGACTGAAAATCAAGAACATGCTTATGATTGCGTCGAGTCCGTTTTCTCGTTGACACGCTGGCGCTCATAATAGCGACACAGATGCTGTGTTTTACTCTTACCAGTTGTATTCTGTTAATGACTTGCTTTGCAATGTCATTCCAACAGTCGTCGAAGTCTTTCAGCTGTGTTTTGATTTCGTTTGCTGCCGGGTCACCTTCATCAACATTCTTCAGTAAATCGTCTCCGGCTTTGTGCAATGATTGTAGACGTATTCCTTGTTCGTCTAATTCTTTTTCTATTAACTAGTATCGAAAAAGAAAGAAAACACAGAAATATAGTTGAGGAATAAGTCTCTAGTGTCTATGTGATTACAACTAAACATATTGCAAAAAAAGTAGAATATCTCGCTTATTTCCCAGTCTTTTCAGATGTGACGTACACACACACGCATGACATCCTGAGCTCAAAAACAACATCCAAACTCTTGAATGGTCAAAACGCAAGCCGGGGAGATGGATTTTTACGTTCTCTCAGTGGGTTAAACTATTCGGCGAATCGGATTAAACCTGGCGGCATATGGGACTAACTCGCTCCAAATCAACGGTTCAAACACATTTCCGCTCCGGTAGTATGACGTGCCGTCATTTATATTTCTGTCCTCCGCAAACTCGCCTCTGTGCCGACCTTTTAATGAGAAAGATGTTCGCGACAATCTCAACTTTTTATAAAATATCTTGAGTGACAAAAGGTTTGTTATGAAATTATGGCAATGACGTTTCGATGTATCCAAGATCATTATCAAGTAAAGAATGACAGTAAGAAGGCAAGGGATGTCTATAAATGAGACCAACAAAAGAAGGAATTTAAAGAGACGACAGAAACAACAAAAACAATACTTGTCTTACCCGGAGTTTTTCCAAGTGTTCTTTTACTTCGTCCTCATCAGTGAGATCAGTCCTTCCCATGTCTTTCAGTGTTTTCTCTTTGTTTGATAACCAGTTGAGTAATATTAACTGCTCGTCACGGAATCTTTGCCAGTTACTCAAAACCTAATGTAATATAATGTTTATAATGTAATGTTTAACTGTCCACATTTTCGCAAAAGAAATTGAATTACAATGTGTTTGCAAAAGACTGAAAAATACAAAACTTGAAAGGAAATTTTCATTATCGGGACTGAGTCACACAAGTTTTTAAAATCTGAGATAATAACAACGTAATAAAAAAAATTCATTAGATGCAGCTTGAACTATTTAGCATGACAATTGGGCTCGGGAAGAAACTTACAATTACAATTTATACAGCGCCAAATCCTAACGTCCTAAGGCGCTTTACAATAAACAAACCATAAATACCAGATTACTTGATTAAAAGCTTGCGTGAAAAACGTAAAAAACTGATGAGACATTTGTCAGTACTAAAACGATGACTGTAAAGATTGAACGAAACGTCATGAAAGTGGAGCGAAATTAAGTGGAAAATTGCGTAATGTGGAGTTCAGACTCGTAAGTATGCCGAGTTAACGACGCCATGATTAAGGAGTTTCATGTTGATTCTTGAGAAAGACATGGGAATCTTATACCCCATTCACACCAACGCTTAAACATGTTTAAATGTTGTTTAGTTAAAAACAGGTTTAGAAAAATACTTCCTAATTTCCCGTAATATTTGGAGTGAAATCTTTACTAAAAGAAACTTTATTGACTTTATTACCATTCCAGGTAGTTTGAGTTATATACATTTCAAAACGTTCAAGATAGAGGCTAAAACGTAGTTAAACTAAACATTTAAACATGTTTAACCGTTGGTGTGAATGGGGCATTAGGTAACCACGACGGCAACGTAACGGAAAATATCAGTTCACCCTTTCACACCCAGAGTGTAGAGCAGTTCTAACATTTGAATCCATGGACAAAATCCTATGGTGTGACCATTCAAATGAAACCTCTTTGTCAGTACGTTTGCATGGTACCATTTTTCATTTCAGAAAAGGAAAGGAAAATTCACTATTCTCTATTTTCGAATTGCCCATAATACACTTTGTTTGCCCCCCAAGAGCATTTACAAACAATAGTTTATGCAACATTTGGGGGCAAACAAAGAAAATAGAGAATAGTGTCTCCACGATTTCCATAAACCACAAATTTGGTAATTTCACGTTGTAGTTGTGCAGGGAGAGGAGAAGAAATGTATCAAAGTGAAAAACGTTTGGTTTGCGCGTTTTGCCGCCGTCTTGGTTGCTAAGGTCCTATTTTAAGTATGATTTAAAGGAGGTTGGTAACATAGATCAAGGAAAATCACTTTTAAAAAAGAAAAACAACAACATCAAGAACAACTAAAAGAGTGAGTCCACAACTGAAGCCATGCGTTTTTTAAATTCAGTACCTTAAGAAGTTGTTTTTTTCGCTGTTCAGACCAGTTCCACACTTTGCTCCAGCGGTCACTGAGTGACTTGACTTGTTGATGGGTGCTGTCACTGATTGCGGGGTGCGTAACGTCTACTCCGAGAATCATGGAAATCATAGAATGATCGCGAAGTTCCTCTTGAATGGCCTACGATGTAAATAGAATAAAAACGTTTGAGATATGTTCAGGGATTGTTTTCCAACAGAGAGTGTCTATGGTATTGCTATATTATGTTGTACGAGACAGTTCTAACGTTTGGATCTTTGGAATAATCCTAAGTGTGAGCATTTCATTAAAAGCCACTGAGAAGTACTTTTTGATTGGCAGCACGGTTTATCATGCTTTACAAGTAATACATCAGACACTGGGAAGAGTTCGACACCGATATCTTTCTTTTAACCCCCTTCGATGTGTTTGTTAAAACTTGATGAATTATTGAACAGGTTGAGAAGGTGGTTTAAAGTTTAATTCTGTAGATGAAATTGTGAAGTGTAACCATTGAAATAAGAGCTACTGAAAAGTACTTTCCCGGGGAACTGTTTATGATGTGTACAAGGTGTTTAAATAAGTAGATGAAATTCTAAGTGTGACAATTCAAATAATATCGTTTGCTATTCAGTGCAAATAACATTAAGCGCTCTCGTGACTGATGAGAAGAAGCTTCCATCTCACCTGATGATCTTCCAGTTGTTTCTTTACATCATCATAACCGGGGCCAATCTCCCCTTGTGTCTTTATCCGTGACTCCGCCATATTGAGCCATACATTCATTCTTTGCAAGTGTTGTTTTAGTAGCAAAATATATGTGTCAAGCAACCTGATAAAAAACAACAGTCATTATAAGGGTCCACATAATAACAAGGTTACTGAGTCAAAACAATAGGCCTACATGTATTTCGATATATTAATATTCTTCCTTGGGAGTAAAACAAAAGAAATCTCATTAATTTGGTTTGTTTCATTCCCCAAAGCATCATTTTGAGATAGCGAAATTGGTCTATTAACAATATCAAGCTTTAGTTAAATATTACAGAAATGCATGCAGGAAAGATAGCTACATCAGCCGCAGGTGGTTATCGTGCAGGTCCTGTTTATCGAGTTCTTGTTGCAAGTTCAAACTTTAGGTTTTTGTAGAGGAAGACCAGTGGAACCAGGAGAAAAACATCACGGCAAAGCGGGAACCAACAATGTTAACGACTTCGATTACGGGAATCGAATACAGGACGCTTTGGTTGGAGGAAAGGGCCCTCGTTATTGCAATAGGGAAGATATCAATGACGTCACCAATTGTTATTAATGTGCCAACCAGAGCCTTATTGGCTGCCGAAACAAAGGGTTCTTTTGTTCCAGTGGCTGGCACATATTTTGAATAACAAAAAGAATGTTTGTAAACAGATATCATCCCTAGCTATTGCATCAACACGGTTTCCGATGCCAGTAAGATAGCTTGAGAGATATTGGTAGTGCTACGTAATCAATTGCAATCATCAGTTTGTATAGCGGCACCAAATTAAAATTACGTAAACACAGAATCAGACTCAGAATCAGACCACAAATAGAGTAATTTTAAGCAAAACTGGACTATTATCTTTGGTTTTCACTGATACAAAAATGTCTATTGGGATTTTTAAAGAAACACTAAAAATGGTGACAAAGTGAACTCTCGGAACGCCTCACAAGATTGGCTAAGAAAACAATAGAACAAACAACAGAACAATGGACCCTAGACCTAAAAACAATACAAGTGCGTGATAACCAGGTCCAATGAAATTAGAGGTTCTGAAGAGGTGCGTGGCTACTGGACAAAGTCCCTGTAGACAAGTTCTACAAGCTGAAATATTAAACATTAATGAGCCTAGTACCTTTTCTCTTCCTTAGCAGCTTTCTCGTCGAGTTCTTTGTTTCTTTTGTCTATGATTTCAATTCTTCCTTGGAAATGGTCCCGCTCGTGTTCCCTAAAAAAGTCCTCCTTAACGATGGCACGTGACTCGGTGAGAATCTCGTTAACTTTCTTCTGTGAATCGTGAACGCCGACCTTCTTTAACTGAAAAAGTAAAAGGTTGGGTCAAATAAAAGGACCGGACAGAAGATATGCCTGTTTTTTTTGTTTAGTGTTTTGGTCAAAAGGGCGCTAAGATATTAATACGTTTACTCTTACACAAAATTATCTTTGAGCATCACGAGGACGATACAAAGAAAATTGGCAAAGGGAGGACTGACTCGCTTGCAGCCATGTTTTGTCCATTTTAAAAAACACGGGTGTACATTGTAGCACTTGAAAGATTTAGCGTCATTTTCTCAAGTTACAGTACCGACCATTTTCAATCTCTTCGTCTGGATCATTAATGCACATTTGTGTTTTGCTTTTTCAAAGTGATGGAAAATTGGTGACATAACTCCTGGTGAATGCTGCATACAAAAAGTAGTAGCTATAAATATAAATAATCTGACCTTGAACGCATCTAATGCTTTTTTAGCAGCTTCAAGGTCCAAATAATCTCCATCATCTCTGTCAATACTGGACTCTGCACGTGTCAACGTTACTTCCGCGTCATCTAGCCTTGTCGTGATGTACCTTCCAAGGACACCGGACAGTCTGAGGAAATAGAGCATTGGTATTAAAGAGTCTGACCCACCCAGTTTGCATTGCGCGCTTCTCTTATTGTTATGATACGGCTCTATTCCATATTTGAGCAAGCATATCACCTCTTGCACGAGTAAATTTCTCATCTACAATACAGTATGGATTTTCGGGGGCCCTGAAAATGGCGGATGAACCAACGTAGGCGCGCAATGCAAACTGGGTGGGTCAGATTTTTTAATATCGATAAATATCTGATAGATTTGGTAACTTCTAAGAAACTTCTTAGGTGGGATCAGGCGTTGGTTTAAGTGAAGTTCGGCCAGAACTAGCCAATAATTGATGTCCGTCCGCCTTACAGGGGAGACCGTCTTCAGAGGGTTTGTCGAAAATTGTCTTTTAGAGAAGCATGAAACACTCCTTATTTTGTCTTTATAACATATATCCCGATTTCACATTATTCATAACCTGATTGTCAGTTTAATGAACTGTAAGGAAACTCACTTTGTTCCATTGTCCATGGTTTTCAGTTGTAGTTTCGACCATCTTTTCTCCAGCGTGTTAATCTCTGTTTCATAACTCTCGGCTCTCTCAGGATCCACAAGTTTTTCACTCAACAGCCGATCGCTGATTGCAATTGCTTTTTTGAATGTTGGCTCAAATGACGAGATTTCCTCCTTCAACTCCTGTTTAAAATGAAATAATTGAAAGCGTCTTTGATCATACTGTATTTTTTTGCGAGGTAACAACACTCACCCTCAAACTTACAACTACACTGTAAACCACGTGGCGTCTGAATTTTGTTTTCTGGTGTCCACATTATACACAATTTGGAAAGTCAAGTCAAGAGGTTTCGTGCAAGTAAGAAAATATAAGACTCCAAAATAGATATCCAGAAGGGCCCTCTAGGCTTTGTCATTGTTACATCCCGTTGTACTCGTTCCGAAAGAGTCGTAAAGAAACCAGCGAGACTGGACCTATGAACAATTATCCCTACCCTACCCTACCCTAATATGTAGAACCTTATAGTGTCACGTGACTTTGTTGTTCCCGCGTAGTATCTCGACGATTGTAAGCCGTAGAATATTCCACACGCATACATCCAATTGTAAATCGATGTATAGCCGAGTCCACCGAATCAAAGTTGTGTTAAAGCTTATGTTTCTTCTCATTTCTTATCAGTCACAGATGCGAGATGGACACTTGCCTTAGTAAGGTTGAAGAGGGGTGGGAATACTTCAATATGTTTTAATCGACGAAAAACATGTACATCGTTAAAAAACACAGGCTTTGCATATTGGCCTGGCGGTATTAGCCTCTTGCGATGCCTAACACCCTTTTATAAGCCACTCAAATTTTTGCCAAGAAATGTAAACATTTTTGCCTGTCTGAAGTTATTAAGTGTTTCCATGAGTACCAAGGAGGGATAAAACCTATCAAATCTACCTGTCTCAGAAAGAAAATTGGGAAACCAAGAAATAAAGGATGGCCTTTCATCAGCTGAGAACCGAACTCACGACTTCTGGATACGATCTTCCAGAACTCTTTCCAACTGAGCATAGTTAATAGAACAAACTGGTTATGAAACTCAGTCAGTCTTTTGTTATATGTTTTTGTTCTCCATTTCTTTTGTTCGTTTGCCTTGACCCTGCACAAAACGTATTGAAATGCATATGAGCAACTGACCAGTAGAAACATTTGGGCTCACACGTTAAACAAAACAATGTGCAGGGTCACGGTTCGTTCAGCATAAAACAAAGCAGCTTTGTACACTCTTTTTGAAATTTGATGAGCTTCATAACCAGTTTGTTCTATTAACTATGAACTGAGCTACGAGGTGCGAATAAAGGTATTTTTATTTATTTATTTTTGTATACCCTGTGTCTGCCATACTCCTCCATGACTGAGCTAATGTTATCCTCGTTCACTGCTATGGAGTCCGCTTGCTTCTCTGATTCGTCCATCCAATCATAGATCTCCTCCATCAGCTCCTCATGAAGAACGATCATTGCTTGAGTTAACCTGTGAAAAAGACGACATTTACATAAAGGCCAAGTTGGGATAGATTTTTTACCTTTAAAAATGGCTTTCTAATGACCCCATGGTTATTGTTTGTTTCACAGTTTAATGCGCCCTTCAATTTACCCACTCATATTCTAATTCATTTGGTCATTTAGGTTCAGTGGATTAATCGGTGAGCGCGATCGTTGGCGGTTGCAAAAGAAAGGAAATTTTTTTTACAAAAAAAGCTTTACCTCCGTTGGTTGTCATTATGATTTCTGTTCAGTTCAGCCCACTTTTCATCCAGGGCTCCAATCCTGCGCTGGACTCGTGCCTTGTCTTCTTCTCTGAGCAAATCTGTCTCTTTTCCGTCTTCAAACTGGTCTTTTATGTCACTAAATTTGGCTTCTTCCTTAACCATGTCATTTTCAAATTCCTTAAATTCAAAAGAAATACATTAATAACAAATTGCTATTCTGGCATTTCAATAAGAAATTAATTAGTGCTAATTTTGGGGTTACACCCTTTTCTTATCCTGTATAATGGTTATGCAACAAGTTAAACTGTGTTTACACCGATGCTAACTCCTTTTCTTCTTGCAAGCGCATCGACAAAGAATGCAGCAATATTTACGTGGACGAGCCTATTGACGAGACTTTGCAGTATGACCATTCAAATGAAAGTTACCGAACAGTTCTTTCTTATGGTCCTGCTTTGTAAACGTTTTTATTCACTAACCAAAACGGAATTTAAAACTGACTTCAATTTTAAAATTGGCCATTATTTGCAAATTTTTGAAAAGTGTTTGCAAGTTTAAGAAGATGTTTCGGCCATGCTGCCTTCGTCAGGGCACAAAATTTGTAAGTGTCGTTAGAGAACTTTGTGAGTCGTTAAGTGCATGTAAACAAGGAAAGCAAGTGAGAGGACCAGTGCCAGGGTGCTGTGATTGAAAATGTAGCGTATCTCCGCGCGTCGTCGGGCGTCTTGATCTGGTAAGCCCGCCCTAACTACAGCAATCATCAGCTAGTCAAAAGAAAGAAGGCAAGGTTTGGGATAATTTCTGTTTTACCTGCAACTCCACTAGTTGTTTTCCAACCTCACCGATGTCAGACCCAACATCACTGAAATTCACTGAAGCATCTTCAAGTCTCTCAACAGCTTGCTCACAGTCAGCAAGTGAGCGACCAAAGTATTTCAGAGACGATTCCTTGATCCTAATGAAAACAATACAAACAGTCCATTTTTCACCTGGTTTTGTTACTCAGTGTTGGAAATTAAATTCTGAGAGCACTCGCCAGATGGGTGAGCAACGTTTCCTGTTTAGTGAACTAGTTGGTTTAGAAATGACTGGCCTCAACATACAGATCATTCCTCTTGTTGCATTCAGCAAGCTTCTGATAGTGTGTCAACACACCAGAGTAAAAGCTAGTTTGGAATCTTAGAGTGTCACCTTTCAAAAGAAAGCTCTTAAAGTGCCAGTCCGATCAAATTTTAAATTTCCTTTTTTTTGCACTTTTCAAAAAGAATTAATGTATTTAGTAACCTGTCCAAATCGTTTTTCCATCAAGGGAAAACGTTTTGTTTTTTCGGCCGTACTTTTCGCATTTGCACAGCCGCAATAGGCCATTTCCGAGTTACGTTGTGCCTCGTTGTCAAAGCGAGGCTAGGTGTACAACCTTTCATATGGAAATGAGTTTTATTTGCATTTGAATTAAAACTCATTTCCATATGAAAGGTTGTGCACCTAGCCTCGCTTTGACAACGAGGCATAACGTAACTAGGAAATGGCCTATTATATTTGCACGTTCTTTTAGCAAGCAAAAGTAACGTCAGAGACACGGAAATTCCTCTCCTCGGAGTTGCTGTTTTGCAGGGAACGGCAAAGAAATGTCAAACGCGCGTGCAGAGGCATTGTTTTCGCTCATTAAACGTGTTGGTTTGTGCCACTATCGCTGCCGTTGTCGTAGTGAGTGATTGAATTGTGATTGTCAGAGAGTAATGTTTGAGTCTCTGCTATCTTTTGGAGCTTCAGTAACATGCAAATTTAATGGCGACCGTGTAAATGCAGTAGGACGGCCGAAAAAAAAAACATTTTCTCTTTATGGGATTGAAAAACGTTTTGGACAGGATACTTAATCTATTTTTCTGAAACAATGAAATTGAAAAAAATTATCGAACTGGCACTTTAAGCATTTTTTCCCTATGGCATTGCTTTTTTTATGTATTTAGTTGATCATGGGAACTCTTAATAGTGAAACGTCTGCCAAAGTTCCCTACCTGTCTTTCTTCTCTCTGGTTCCTCTTTCCAAGTCAGCCACTTGTCTGTTTAGCGCGTTCAGTGTTTCGTTGATTTCATCTCCGTCATCAGGTTGCAACTCTTGCTTTTCGACTATGTCACGGCCCGCGTCTGTCACGTCAATTAACTCTTTGCTAAAGTCTCCTTCCAGAGAAGATTCAACTTGCTGTAACGGGAAAAAGAAAAGATTATGTTTGGATATATGTTGCTAAATTTAGCGGTTTTCCATGCGCTTTCAAAACCACTTTTATTATTTTGTAGACCCAACACAGTGAGTGAAATGATACCAGCGTGAACAAAAGCTGCAACCACTTTTAAAGGGGTACCGTCATGGGCATTTGTTGTCCATTGAAAACTCCACTTTTTTTTCGTTTTAACAGAAACTGCACAATAGCAGTTCGATATTGTAAAAACTTACCACCCTAGTCTACCACAACTGTTGATGAGTGTCTCAAGTCACAATGACTGATTGGGATTTAATCAAATGCAACTTGAGCAAGTTAGCCTAACTTTTCCAAGTTCTTATACTTTCGTTTCCTCTATGGACTATAACAGACCAGGATTTGTTCCTTTTCAAGAATTGGTTGACTTCTTTCTTATGGTGTCTTTGTTTGGTATTGTTTTATGAATGACTCTGCCCCTTTTAACAACATGTAAGATGGACAACCTACGTGAAACTAAAATGCGAGGATGGTAAGGAAAGGCGAGTTCTAGCGACTTGGGGATGGGAAAGTAGCGCCAATGACGCAACTTTTAATAAAATTTGGCTTTGAACACTGACATCTATCATCTTTCTGCTCGTAAGTTAGGCAAAAGAAACTTCTTTCAGTTAGTTAACTAAAGCGGTTAACAAAGACTTATCAACTGAACTTTAACGCAAGAGAGCTTCCAAGAAAACGCCAAATGCCAAGATGTTTGTTGCAAGACATTTTGAGAGCTTAAATACCTTTGTTTCTTATGTTACCTGCAGTTGAACAGCACTGGCTTGAATGTCTCCATAGTCAGTTTCATCCACTTCTTCGTTTACTTTCCTTGTCGCTTGAGTGACAAGCAGGCCAAGTGCTATGGACTGTTCTCTCCAACGACCAAGCCTTCCTTCTGTGTCCTTCTTCAGTATATCCAACAGAGCTGACTCTAGCCTACACATTAATGCACAAATTTAAGAAAGGCAAATTTGTGAGATTTCGATAGAGGCTTCTGTATATCTTATATTAAGAACTTCGAAACTATACCTTTCACTCGGCTGTAGCGTTACGATTGCAATCACTTTTAGTGTTGCTCATGTTTGACCATCTGCAAACCTTTACAGCTTTCTAGCATCTACTTTGTCTTACATTATTCCATCTTAACCTTTCAATATTTATTTAAATGGGTTGATGCGAAGAGGATTTCCTATGTGATAAGTTTGAACTAGCCTCTCGAAACTATACCTTTCACTCGGCTGTAGCGTTACGATTGCAATCGCTTTTAGTGTTGCTCATGTTTGACCATCTGCAAACCTTTACAGCTTTCTAGCATCTACTTTGTCTTACATTATTCCATCTTAACCTTTCAATATTTACTCAAATGGTTGATGCGAAGAGGATTTCGTATGCGATATGTTTGAACTAGCCTCTTGGGCATAGATTTGTCAAGAAACTCAGCCAGTATTAGGGGGAGGAGTTGATTATTGGCCGATAGTCGTTATATAAATGCACCCAGTCGTGTGAGTGCAGGAAGTCATTTCTCATTTTAAGCCTTTTCTTCTACACTGTAGATTAAAAATCTATCATCGCATTACGTGTTGTCTCGCGTGGAATTGTAAGTACAAACGTTTTCGGTGTAAATAGGAAGTTAACATGCAGAAATGTTAGCCGACGCTCATTCTTTGCCCATTCATGTACCAAGACGAGGTCGAGGTCCAAGCTTGGTCCGAACAAGCATGGTCAATAAGATTTTGAATATATTTTCTAACACAGATAAGGTTCACGTGGCCGAGCAGGTTTGAAAAGCGAGCGGTACAAAGCAATAACAACAAAAAAAATAACTGGAAGTCCAGGCAACCAATAGGATTGGACGATGCAATTCATCTGGACTGCGCACGCTCCTGGATTGGTTGATTATAACAAGAATTGTGAGTCAGTCCAAAGACGTGCTACCAGCTGTGCAGAATGGGCCAATGTTTTCCTGTTGACCAACCTGTTTACCCGTACGTTTGCATGGTACCATTTGTTTTTGAATTTTGATGTTTGGCACTCGTGTGGGAGTTAAACGGCTAATAAACCTGTTGTAAGCGATGTTATGCGGGTGCTTATCACTTACTTTTGCTGTCGATCCTTGAGATAGTCATTGACGCCCATCCATCTGGTGGTGAGCGCATTCTTAGTTTTATCCACTCCGTCGATGTCAGTCTTATCCAGTTTGCTGCTTTCGATGAGATCCTGGCTATCTTTAAGCATAACCTCAACTTTTGGCTCGTACTGCTTTACTTCACCGAGAAAGAGCTGAAGGGAAAAGGTCAACGTGAATTGATGCCGTCCAACCCACCCGGTTGGGGTACTTAACAAAGTTTTGTGCGGGGATGCTCCGTGCGGAGGTCCAAACCCTTTACCATATTGTTTACCGTTTTTGACAGAAAAGGTAACCCTTTCATTTACCTAGTTGACATACATCCCCGACGTACTCCCTGATACATGTTTTAATGACAAAGGAAAAACATAAGAAGCGTTTTAGGCTAACATTCGAGCAACGTTTACTCACTTTTTACTTCAGTATAAACATTAAAATACTTTAATAGACGAACAAGCCGTTACGTGCGACCTAAATGGCAGTTTTCCCTACCCTTTGCTATACTTCAGCTCGTGAAATCCCTACCCTTTTATATATACCACCAGCCTCAAAGGGTACCCCTTTCGGGCGGAGCATCCCCGTATCGCCCATTAAAGGGAGTACCCCGCAAAAGTAGCCCTAAAGACCATATTCGCATTCTCGGTATTGTACTGGAACTAGCATGTAGTCGAGGCTCATGCGGAATAATCTTTTCACATGCAAATATTTACAAGCATAGTACCCCGCATGAACCATTCTAACCAAGCTCCAGTTCAATACCGATAATACGAATATGGTCTATTGTTGTTGACACATGAAATGCACAAATACCAAACAATTCTCATCCTTTAGCAACACAGCGTAGAAACAAATACCTGGAAATTTACGGTTCAAGTTACATGTATCTTCATCAGTTCACTTAAAGAGCATTGATTAGGCACCCACCTGGTTGTCTTTGATCTGTTCTTGAAGTACATCTATGTCCGTTCCAATCTTCTCTTCATTTTTGATGAGTTTCTCTGACTCTGTGAGCCACTGATTCATGTTATCACATCGGTCACGCCATGTGTCAAATCTGTCATACTCACTCTCGATATCTTCGGCGAATTGCTCCAGCCTGAAAAGATGAACAACATTTGTTTATAAATGTAGGCCACGTAGTAGGAATGAAGGACAATCGATGGTCGGGGAAATAACAGACTGGTGGACCAGATCGGGAAGAAGATCTAGAGGACAGCTTATAACAAGATGGAGTTACTAGATGGTAAGCTTTAAAAAGAGAAATGCAGGCTCGGTGCACTGGAACATCACGGTTTAACATATAATCTAATGTAAAATAAGAGAAGTTCGAAGTAAATCAATATAATATCGCTTTTCCGACAGGTTTTTCTCCTTTCATCACTTGTCCGCAGGACATAACATCCGTACGCAATATCTGGTTGTTGGGAATGGGAGGTCCCACAGTTTCACCTCGAAAATGAAAATGGCGTAGAAACTTCGGATGCAACATCTCGCGATTCGCTTGTTGTCATAATAAGCAAAACCTCTGAGACAGAGAGTCTTTGGAGCAACGTTCTGAATGACAAATGAAATGACCAAATTTATGGTTTTGTAGAGGACTTGAACGCTAGCGGGGCATTTCATGTTCTACTGGACTGAACAAATGGATGTCCGGGGGGGATTCTCCATAAAAACGCTACAGGGATGCTGGTCGGAAATTTTGAAAAGAACAACTTAAAGGTACCCAATCCCTAAGGGTCACGGAGATAAACACGATATAAACGCCAGGACACTGGCCCTTTAAGTCGGTTTTATCGTCAAAAGTCCTCATTTATAATCCTTAAAAGGCACGACCAGCACTGAACACAGAGTGCTCCCCCCGGGGGTGAAAGGAATGAGGAAAAAATAAGAGTTGGATTTTTTCTGAGTGACGTCACTCTAGTTACCTAATACATCCTTCCTGTTAGCAATAGACATCCTTCCTGTTAAATTTCTACTCTTTACACCGTGAAGACAACGTGAGGCCATATAAACTAAGTCGTTATATAGGCAAACCATAATGACTGTTATGTCTGTGGTTTTGTTTATTACGCTTTGCAAGGCATTCCGAACCTTTGCGTGATTCTGTGCATGAAATTGTAAAAGGAAAGCGGTACTTTCAAGTATAACTGTTAAGTAAAATTAAATTAGGAATTTTTGAACTTTTACGGCAATTTCGCATTTGGTAAACTGCGGCAATTTCGAATTTGGCCGCTTTTAGGATTGAGAGAGGATTGGGATCGTCACGCAAATGTTCCCCACGTGTGCGTGACGAGTCCAAATAAGGTCTGCGCAGGAGTTTTCTCCATAACACACATCTTTAAGGACTTGTACTTTGATTTGTCTACAATCATTAAGAACTGTAGCATAGCTTATTTTGCATCACTTAACACGTTCTGCATTGAAATGTAGGGAGAGTCATTGTTAAATGATGAGATTCTAGACGGTTTAGAATTGTAATTCTCTGGGAAACTCGACAGATCCGGCCTTAAAATGTTACATGACATATTTTAAGGATTTACCGACAACACTCGCATCCTTGTCAATCAATAGTCCGACTTTTATGAACAAGCCATGGTACAATTGTTAATGCCTGACTAATAGCATAAATATGATTCATAACCCTTTTAGTCACGTTGTTAGTTGAGACATAATGAGGTCGACGAAACCATGAAGTGTAACAATTCAAATGAAACCTGTCTTGCATAACTTTCATTGGTGCTGTTTACTATTGTTATTTAACAACAAGCTAGTTAGAATTTTTAATTTGGAAACCCTTGGAAAATACTGTCTAGCTTCACATTACAACCCCCGTAACAGAACAACGATTCTGTATAGGCAACTATGGAGTCAAATGAGGAGACAATTAACACAGACATGCGTAAGTGTTATAGGATTCATACTGCATGTACCTTTGCTGTATTTGGTCGACTGATAAGGAGGCTCGAGCAAGGGATCTCTCGAAATCATCATCATCGTCCTCCATGATTCTATATACAGTTTTTTCGCCACTCTTTGGAAGGCGAATGTGTTGGCAACACAGGAATGCACGTTTAAGAAATCAATCTCACGCAAATGTTAATTAAGGGCGAGTTGATGATAATTATTATAAACATTTGTTTTATACTAAGATGTTTACAAAAAGGCCAAGAGAGTTTACAAAGGCAACTGTCAGTGTTGTCTTTGTCACGGAATTTAAACTACATTTGTTTACCTAACAGCGTCTGCGAGTTCACAATTGAAAGAATGATAACAATGTTCATGGCTGACGCACAAAAAACCACAAAGTGTGCAACAGAGCATGTGAAGTTTTCCTTTTATTTTCAATGCTTACGAAAATACATAAATATCTTCACAAATCGATCTGACCAATTCCACATAAAAATAAATGCGAAGCAGACTTTAAAACTTTAACTGGACTTTTATATATATATATTACGGAATGACTGCTGTAACTAGAGAGAAATCGCTCTTATTACAGAAATACATTTGTAAAGAATTCCAGTTTTGGTCATTTGAGTTTGTGATCAGTGCAATTCGACATATTTTGTATTTTAATTTTCGTCCAAAGTCAAACAATTCTCGCGTTAAATTTCAGTGATATTTTGAAGGAGATCCCAGCAAGTTCTCTCAAACTTTTCCCATGGGATAGCCTTTTTACGTTTGTACCTGAAGATGGAAGTGGATTACAGTTCATCAAAATTAATTTCGTGATAGCCGGTCAAGAAATTAATTGCCATTCTGGTGGGATTTTGAGTTTTTTTTAAGAGCAAGCTCCTGGTCATAATCATGAAGACATGATATTTCAGCCGGGACAGTGGCCCTTTAAATTTGAACTGGTTATTAAAAAATTACGCATAAAAACCAAAGACTATCCTGCAACAAAAACGTATGTTCAGAGGTCAACTAACCTTTTCTCGCGCTCGATGGCATCAATGTTTAGGATATTCCATCGCCGATTCAAGTCGGACATGCGGTCTTGTATATCATTGGCTTGGTCATTCGCTATCACCCCACTTTCAAGAGCGTTTGCGCCCACGGCGAATACTTCGTCAGCGTCTTTTTGCTTGGAAGATGTATCGGTCATAATATCCTGAACAAAGAAATAAAAGAATTTTCAAGAGGTAAAATGATGTAAAAGTTTTTTTGTTTCCAGTTTTCATAGCATGAAGCAACCAGGAAAGCTACTTCCCCCTGGATAGGGCTGTAGTTCATCGAACGAACGGTCAGCACTCGCGCTTGCATCTCTCAAACTGACTTTTCCTTTCACTTAAAGTTACATGAAGTAAAACCTGTTTCAGACTTTTAAAATTAGAAAAAAGATCAGAATGATGTATATCTTGAACCCGAGTCTTTTCGTTTCATAACTAATATCCATATCCACTACACCAACGAGGACTAACTGCCGGGAGCTGTAATTTTTAAAATATTTATAGAGTTACCCATAACAATAAATGAAAGCTAAACGTTTTCAAATCAGTGCTTAACCCTAATCAATGTAGATCAGTGCTTAACGCCAAAACGCTATTTTTTGCTTTACCGGAGCTCTATTCTCTTAGTCCTCTGCCTGATAAATGAGGTCCTGTTCTCGTGTACGTCAGTACTACGGTATAACGATAAAGAATACTACGTTGTGTAAACCTCCTAAGGTGTCCAACGTCAGTTTTAGAGATGGAAACGAGTGTTAACACTCGTTTCCATCTCTAAAATTGACGTTGGACACCTTAGGAGGTTTACACAACGTAGTGAGGGCAGAGAGAAGGATCGATCCACCGCAGTGAATGTGGTCCCTGTAAAATAGATATCGTGACTTAAACGCCTTTACCTCATGATCTTCTAACAGGTCCACCACTTTGTCCAGGCTGACTCCAGATTTAGAATTCCCGCGAAACCTGGTGGTTATCGAGTGCATAACATCTTTCAAGGCTTCGAGCAACGACCACGTTCGATTTTTTTTCGCTCGCTGGATGTCTTGAAGCTTTTCTCTAATGCTGAAAACAAGATAATAATTCAATTTAAACTTTTTTGGCTTACCAAGAGAATAATTTTATTGTGTATCAAAAAAAGATTTTTCGTGTTGACAAACGTCAGATGATGTTAAGAAATAGTTGTTTTGACGATTCACGAAAGCTGTTTTTAATAAACGACTTACCAGCAAAAAAATGTTAACGTATAAATGTGCATCGTGACGTATTCTGTGAAGTTCTTGGTGTTGTGGAAACGATTGTTGGTTAGCTATTATGTTGTGCTATTGTCTATGTTGTTTAATTGTCTTTTGTTTTACCAACACCAAGACACTGCCGAGATTCTTGAGTAAACAGAAATTGAATGATTATTATACCCACGGAGACAGGAAATGTACGGCGTAAATGAATGTAAAATAAGCTATTACATTTAAAAAAATTATTACATTTAAAAAAATTAAAACTTGTTTAAATACAAAACATTTCCACCTTTGCCCTTCTTCTGTTATTTTTTCACATACATTTTGGCACTTTAAGGTGAGGTTGCACGTAGCAAGTTTTCGTACAACTTGTCTCGCAAAAAAATGTTGCAAGTTGCACATACAAAGTAACACGTTAAAATTGCCATGCAACTTGTCAGGCAAAAAAGCAAAAAGCAGAAGAAAAAAAAAACAGGCGTACGTCAGTAAAACGTCACATCCATGATTGGCTGTGATTGGTTGAATTGAAGAGTGTGGCGAAACAAGTTCAAGAGCAATGTTACACGTGTTTTTGTTGTGCAACTTGCATTGAAGAAATTTGTTGCAGAAAGACATAAATAGAAAACGATTAAACTTTACGTGCAACTTAAAAAAAGAAAACAAAAATTCAGTCGCACGAGGGGAGTGTTACACGTAAAAATCGTGTGTGCAACTTGACCCCTTTTTTTTGCGACACAAGTTGCACGAAAAATTGTTACGTGTAACAGCACCTTTCATTTGAACAAGTTTATTTTTTTTATGTATCCAAACAAGTGGCACGCAGCCACCGAACCTTTTTTGCTACCTTTTGAGTCTGGCGTTGGACTCATCAACTACCGGCTTCCACTCATTATCCTTTTCGCTTTGTCTTCTTGATAGCTCTGGCGTTCTACTTTCTGGCAACCACTTTTCGTAGCCAAGCTGTGGGATTTGTAAAAAGGAAACGTTAAATAAAAACAAAAACCTTTGTTTAACGAGGGTAACACTTAACATTGTATCCAAGATCAAATTGGGATTTAGAAAAGTTAGTTTTCGTACAGAGAGGAAAACCTGGAAACCTGAAAAAAAAATCACCCTTTGAGCAAGGATGACTCAACCTACGTATACAACCAATTGTGGAAACGTTGTTGGGTAAAATGTATGAACCATATACGATGACATGAGGGCTTTTATCTCGTGAATACGCGAAGCGTTGAACGAGATATTGTATACGGGGACAATTATGCAAATGTTCACTCGATTAATCACTCCATTGTAATTTTTTTTAATTCCCCAGTGTATTGCGTCATTCAGTTGTCTAGACAGTCTTGTTTCACACAATGCATGTTTTTGTCGTTTTAAATCTGTTTTACTGTTCAATTCTTTGACTTCAAACCCAGTATTGACCAAATTCATAAATGGCGGCCGATTTGTTATTCTTTTATATTCATGCTAATTAGCCTACCTAGCCTCGTTAGCATGTGCAAAATTCAAAAGGGATCATGGTTTATACTTCTTTCTCGATAACGTTTTCTCAGTATAGTGCTCAGCACAGGATTTGGACCCGAATTACTAGTGGTGGAAGGCAAGCGCTCTCACCACTGCGCCATAGCCGATACCCTCTAAAATCAAAATCAAATCAACAAACGAATAAAGGCAAAAACGTTCCTTAACGTTAGAACTCGAGAGAAAAATACTGTGAGCAGGTTTACTTACGTCCCTGCCGATGGTGCTTTGTTCCTTGAGTTTTTCTTCGGTTTTCTTGAGAGACCTCTCAAACCGAGTGGAAGTGTCTTTCCACTCTTCCAGAAGCTCTTTTTGATTCTTTTGAAGCTTAGGAATCTTTCTCACGATGCTGTGAAAGAACACAAATTCAAACACGAAAGTGAACAAACCGCTGTGATGGATCACAAAAGCCGACGACCATGGGTCGGAGTAAATTGAAGGATTCTTGGTCAAATTTGGATTTACTCCATGTTGGAAGGGGAAATGGCATATTTATTTGTAAAATTCATTAATAATTCATAAGGGTATTAACAAATAGAAATGAGCCATTCCAATCACATGGTTAACCCTGTATATCAGATACAATCTTGATACAACTCACGAGTGGTGGTATCTAATTTACATGTCAATTTCACAAGTTGTTTACTACATTCGCGTCCGTGTTGTATCGGCACTATACATTCACTCGGCTGCGCCTCGTAATAGTATAGGCCGATATAACATTCCCGCTCATGTAGTAAACATTACATACTCCACCATATAAATTAGCAAATAAACGCCAAACATTTTGAAAATTTAAGCCAGCTCTAAACCCCTTCCCATAATTTTTTTAAACTTTGCAAAAAGTTGTATCTCAACATGCTTATTAGAATTTTAGTTATAAGCACGCAAAGCTAAAATTAAGGCTCTCTTTAGCAAGTAATACTGTTACTATGGTAACCTGTTACGTCATGACAATGACGATAACTTGATTGACAATGACTGGGCATTCGTTTAATGTCATTATTGTAGCATCAATGATAAAGAGTTGTAGCATTGATCAACCAAAGCTAGGTAATACTGATACAATCCTGGAAACTATTGCGAGGCACCTAAAATGAATAAATGGGTCACCATAAGATCCCATCCGCCTAAACCACCTCGGACACCTTATTGAGAATTATATAACGTAATGTCGACACTTACAATTTTATTTTCAATAAATGTTTAAGTGGAAGAAAGAAAATCTAAAATCCCCACTCAGTATTAAACCTGTGACCTCAGCTAGGCTTAGGCTTACATAGCCTACCGTACCAGAATACCACCTAGCTTCTCGGGTTGCTTAGTCCTATATTTAACTATATAAACTGCTAATCCCAACCTCAACTGAAAGCTAACCAGTTACTTCGTTATATAAGTCTCAATAAGGTGTCCGAGGGGGGGTAGGCGGATGGGATCTAATGCTAACTGAATAAATGCATAAACAACTGTGTTTACCCGTCCATGCGGTCCTTGACCTTATCCAACACGTCATCCCATTTTTTCTCGCAGTCTTCAGCATCAATTCGGAGAGCTCTGTTTTGCTCGTTAGAAAAGGCGGGGTCTTTGCACAACTTGTACGCTGTGTCTGTCGCTTCCGTAAACCTTGGCTCGTAGTCGTTGAGTCGTATGTGAAATTGCTGTGGAGGAGATATAAACCAAAATGTTAAAGATTTTAACACCCTGAAGGCTAATTTACACCTACTGATATCTTGGCCCGATTTATCGGTCACCAAAATTCGCGAAGTCGTGGTAGTCTGGATCACAATTGTCTTATAGAGCAGGTTATTCCGTCCAAAAAGAGAAATCTCGTTTTCCTCCAAGGATCTTATTTTTCGATAAGCTTTGTTTTCCACGTCCGCCATTTTTCCACGAATGTACGATGGTGTACGCATGTCATGTAGGGTATTCAAAAATCGGGTCCAACGCGCGAGAATCTGTGCCGCTGCCACATATTTCTTCGAATTGGATTGGAGTCGCGGGCGCATCAGATCTCCATCAGGCATTCACACGCGCCGATGCGCTTCCCGACTAATCGGTACGTGTAAATTAGCGTTAAAAGATGAGAAACTTAATGGTTGTTACGAAGACTGTTTTAGAACGTGATAAGAATGCGCCACTGTACCTTCATATCTTCCTTTTGCCGTGCTAAAGTGTTAAGATCATTTCCAATAGGCTCCATGGAATCCAGTTCTTTATCACGAAGGTCGATCCAGTTCTTCACTGCTTGTAAGTTAACTCGGCAACCAGCGAGCTCGCCAGCTTTCTTTTGTTCCTCATCCCAGATCTGGTTCTTTAATCTACGGAAAAAGGACATGAAATAGCATTTTAATCCATTTTTGCAATTAATGCTAAGAAATGTGATTGTTGGTGCAGTCAAACCTCTCTTTGCCCTACTTCCAAGAATGCCAAAGATCAAAATTAAAGAAAAATAACAAATTTCGTTTCGAAAAATACTGAAAAACAGATGGTACCACGGGTTGATTAAAGCGGAACAGCTTTTGCTTGCTTGTATCGAATGTGTCTTGTTGCGCGTTCTGCTCGTGTCATACTAATTATATACTACCCCACTCGTTCAATATCGTTCGTGGCTGATGTTTCAAAATCCTGCGACATTTTCATGATGTACGCGACAATTATATGAGCAAGTTGTAGGTTACATATATACACGAAATACCGCCATCGATGTGACAATCCATGTAACAAAGTTGTAACGCTCATAAAGAGGTGTCCCTATTAACGTAGAGTCTATATTTCAGGTGTACATAAGTATTCCGAATCGCTCGTCTGCAGTCGTGAGGACAGATGTAGTCCAGCCGAGGTTCATTTTTAACTCGTGATCACGCGAAGCGTAGAACGAGTTATATCAATTACATCAGTCGGCTTCTAACATTGAGCCAGCGATATGTAATGGTCACCTGCCATACCCATGGGGCGGCGTTGGAGGAAGGGGAGAGTGGAGAGTTGGACGCACGGGGTGGGGTTCGGTAGAGCAAAACCCCTAGGAGAGGGGATGGTCAGATGTTTCGTATTCACGAGTTGGCTCATAGGAGTCTTTGATCATTACCTGTGTTTCTTGTTGTCTTTACTGGTGATCAAAGAACGCCTTCGAACTCTCAAGTTATCCATTTCCTCGCCAATCGCTTCCTGCTGATCTTCTCTGATATTATTGTCATTCATAAGTTCTTCGAAGTCTTTTTCCACATCATAGTACCTTTTGTCATAGACTGGAAGTTCTTTTTCAAGACTCTAAACACAAAATAAAAAATTATATGTCGTCGATTTTATTTCTGTGCAGTCCTGATATACATGTAATGGGTATGGTGATGGTTATGAATAGACCTTTTCTGAGTTGCTCTTAGCCTCCTTTTCAAACCGAGGCCAAGTGCAAAACCATTCATCTGGATACGAGTTTTATTTGCACGTGAAACAAACTCATACCCATATGCACTTGGCCTCGGTTTGAAAAGGAGGCTAAAAGCAACTCGGAAATGGGCTATTAATAAAGCACAAACTCTTTCACAACTTAACTAAAGGCGCTTACCATTTGTTAGATCTAGCCGTCTAGACCGGTCAATTCGAAGATACCATGCATAATTTTGTTGGACTTGTAGGAACAGCTGTTCAAAAAGGTGCATTGTGTTTGCGAACTGACCTGTTTTTTTTTTATTATTTTATTGCTTATCAAAATGATTTACACAAATATGTAGTACATATAACACTACTATTCTAATACTAATATGCATACCAACACGAAAAAAAAAATAAATAAGTACTTACACTAACCTACATTACAATACAATACCATAACAAAAGCCTACTATGTAGATGAATAAAGACTTAAGAAATTATATTTTAATTTATTACAAAGATATAATGCTTTGCCATTTCTGATAATGAACTAACTCTTTATTATTTTTCTTAGCTATAAATAATTCTACTTGTTGCGTGTTTTGTATTTTGGCTTTGAGTAACGCCAGGCTTGGTTTAATATTTTTGAAACGACAATAGTAAATGATTTGTTTTCCCATAATAATAAGATGGTTAGTAGCCTGTTGTATGGAGCATTGCTGTAATAACCGAATATGATTACCTTGAGGTCAATGTTTTCTACTCCTATATTACTTTGGTTTAGCCAAGCCGATACCGATCGCCAAAATTCTTGTGCATAGCTACAATAAAAAAATAAATGTTCAAGGGATTCTTCGTGATCGTGGCAGAATGTACACATGGGAGAGGCAACGAGTTTCATTTTAAAAAGGATTTTATTAGTGTACAGAATGCGGTTCAAGATTTTATATTGAAAAACTCTGGTGCTGGTGTCAATGGTAGCGTACCCTGCAAGCAAGTAGATGTTTTGCCAGTCCGAATGACTGATTGTATTGTCAAAAGCAGCATTTAATTTGATTTGGGCTGTTTGAGGGGTTTGTATTTTTGTTATAAATTCCCAGTAGACAGATTTCGTATTCATCGACATCAGATCAGGAATCTTTACCCTTGACCCACTCGTTTTCTGTTTTCCAGTCTGAAGGTAAAGCAGTATAGATTCCCATCAGTAAAAAATAATCACTCGCCGTAATGTTTCTTGCTCTAAAAAAATCCCAGTTCTTTAGTTTGTTTTCATTGGTCAGGATATCACGCAGTTTTGTGAAGCCAGCATCAATAAAATTACTTTTAAAAACTGGTTTGTTATTAATTAAAATGTATTGGTTGTCCCAAATAACCTCATCAAGGACCTCATCTTTTGTTTTTGGCGTATGTTGAATATTAAAGCTGGACCATGCTTCAAGACATTCTTTATAGAATAAAGGCAGATTCTTTGGTAAGTACGTTGGATTAAAATTGCATTGCAAAAGGAAAGAGGATCCCATTTCTTTTAGGTAGTAATCGAGGAATGTTTTCCAAGGGCTATTGCGTTCTTCTAAGTAGCGTTTTAAACACACAATTCTTCGTGTTTTGACTAGCGATTCAATGTGGGGCATTTTGAGACCACCGTCTTTGTATTCACTTATTAAAGCTGTCCTTTTGATTTAATCTTTACCCCTCCAGACAAAATTAAAAATCAATGAATTCATTTCTTTCATAACATCTTTGTTGAGGCATATCAGTGAGGCACGATACATAAATTTGGGGATTGCAAAAGTCTTAACAATTTGTACTTTACCAATTAATGTCAGATTCCTCCATTTCCAATAATTTAAAGTTTTCCTCAGGGATTTTAAAGTTGCATCAAAGTTTAATTCTTGACTTTTACGCTGATCATAGGTAAAATAGATACCCAGAATTTTAATAGGCTGGTTGGTTTTTGTAATATCAAGAGATTCCTGGCTATGATGTAAGCTGTAAGTTCTGATAAATGGTAAGCGCAATAAGTTGACTTCGGATGTCACCACATTAAGACGTATATAGCAGGCGATAATTAACAATTAGGGCCTATTCACATGGAGGCCTGTAGCGGCTGGTAGCCATGTTGTTTTGGCGGGCTTTGGCGGAATATTCAATCTAAAGGTAAATGCCCAACCTTCAGCGTTCACATGTAGAACACTCACCCCAGCTAAGCAGGTTACCCGGCCCGGCTGACCGGGCAATCCGCCTCGGTGAGGTACCCCACCTCTCATGTGAACACGATCAAGAAAAAAAAAGAGATTGTAAGGATAGATTGGTTACCCCATCGAGGCGGGGTACCTCACCTTTCCGGGGTCCCCCACCTCCATGTGAACAGACCGTTAGATTATGAGCTCGAGATTTCTATCACGCATAGAAATCAAGAGCGAATAATCTAATTGTTTTAGTATAAATCTACCAGACGTTCAAAACTTAACAACAAGACAGGCTCGCATTTTTATTGAATAATGATATAAATAGGTTACGCCACGCGCGGATAACCGACTACTCACTCTACTCACTTTCTACAACAGGATAGATATTGAATAGCGTAGCCAATAGGAGAACAGCATTCGTGATAGAACGCAAGTAGATTTATACTAACAGTCAATAGCAGACATGTATATCAGCCGACATCATCCCATTCATGATCTTACTGCAAGCCGGCACCCAACCCGTGAGCAAACTCAAATCAATAAAATATCTGTTACGTACGCACATTTCCAAAGACATGGACGGGAAAATTTATGTCCATTAAAGTCACGTCTTGTCTTCAGTGCATAAAAACTCACCGTAAGTTTGTCTTCTTTTGTCTTTAGGGATGCAATGGTGTCTTCTTCATCCGATTCTGGCAGTTTATCTTCCTGCTCCCGTAGCCACCTAAAGTATTCCATAGACAATTTAAGCCCCCCAAAAATGTATACTTCTTTTGAAGAAGTATACATCAACAACAACAACAAAAGCAACAATTCCTAGCGTCGGTATCGTGGATTTTGTGTTTGAAATTGCCTCATCGAGCCTACCGAGAAAAGTAAATTTAGTAGAAATCTGTTTGTAAGTCCCTCGTTTTTCGCTATTTCGACAGACTGTGTGGTGCCGCAAAAATGGCAAGAGGATAAAAGAGACTTAGATCTCAGGACTGTGGAGCTCTCAAGGTAAGGAATTTCATTTTTCGAGATTATATTTCATTTCGACTTTAGTGAAGATGGTTAATATATTCACCCTGAATTCATTCCCGCCTCGCCACTTCGTTCACAAATTGAACTTGAATTTTGAATGAAACAGGAAATGGCGGTCAGAGGATAAAACAAACGTCCAATACCACACCAGAAATAGTGCAAGGTTAGTCATTCGAACTCAAAATTAGTATTGGTTGAAACGACTGTTGAAGTTCCCATATAAACCTTTATATTTGATTAAATAATCCAACGCAAGCCACACGTCACGTCACGTGTATCACACTACGCGCTTGGGCTGCCTATGCTAAAATATCACATAATGAACAAATTTGGCCTTGGAGTAAGATAAGTTATACGTATCTCTAAGCGCTCTGTATCAGATCAATAAACTAATTAAAGGGGCAGTGTCCCGGCTGATAAATCGTGTTTTCATGATTATGGCCAGAGGCTTGCTTTATTATTTTTAGCATCTCGCCGAAAGTGATGAAAGCAAAGAAATATTAACCAAATAGACATAACGGCTACTTTGATTTCTTGACCGCCTGATACGAAATCAAATTTGATGAACTGTAATCCACTTCCATCCTTGTAATCCTGCACTTTATCCCCAAACTACTGCCTCTGTTTTGCTCTATAGAATATTTTTATCCAATTAAGTTGTATACTTGGTGGCATTTGGCAATAATAACATGAAAATAAGAAAGCGAAATCTTGCTATTTCGGCAGGACAGTGCCTTTTTAATGACCACAACTTACACATTAATGTCGTTTGCCTCTTTCTTCCAATCGTCCAGCTTTCCTTCTAGAATTCCAGGGTCTGCTCCTGCCTCTACAACATCGTCTTCCACGGACACAATAAGTTCATCCACTACAGGACTACTGAACAGTCTTGGTTCTTGCTCGACCAGCTGAACACGTGGCTCAGGCGTGACAAAAGTGAAGGCTTTCAACTAAAAGATAATTTTTAATGTGTGAAACAAAAAAAAACCATCTTTTTCCGTTTGCTTAGCAACTTTCCAAAATTTAGACAGTTCTTTCAGTCGATCTTTTGTGACGGACTTAAGTACAATTTGTTTTCATACACAATATATAAATAAAAAACAACAAAGTTTTGAACTACGAAGCACTACGTATGTCTTTAAGGAGTATTATCTTTCTTTATTATTATCTTTGTTTGCCTCTTAACTTAGCCTAAGGAGGTTGCAAGCAAGGAATCCATAACCAGACCCATTAATAACTAAATGTTTTCATTTTGTGACAAACCAACCTGCTCCTCCTCCTCTTCGCGTTTCTTTTTCTCCTCAGCTTCTTTTCTTTTGCGCTCCTCTTCTTCCTTTCGTTTCCTTTCTCTTTCTTTTCTCTTTCTCTCGTCCTCCTCGCGTTGCTTTCTTTTCTCCTCTTCCCTCCTCTTTCTCTCTGCTTCTTCTCTTTCCCAGCGTTCCTCTTCCTCTCTTCTCCGTCGATCGTCTTCCTCTTTCCGTTTCCTTGCTTCTTCTTCTCTCTTCCTTCGTTCCTCCTCCTCTTTCCTTCTCCATTCTTCCTCTTTTCTCCTTCGTTCCTCCCGTTCTCTTCGCTTCCTCTCTTCCTCCTCCCGTCTCTTTCTCTCCTCTTCTTCTAATCTCCTTCTCTCCTCCTCTTCCTTTCTTTTCCTCTCTTCTTCTCCCCTTCGTTGTCTCTCCAATTCTGCTAATCGTCTCCTTTCTTCCTCCTCCCTGCGCAGTCTTTCCTCTTCGTCTCTTCTTTGTTTTTCTTCCAATTCTACCCGCAGTCTCGCTTCTTCCTCCCGTCTCTTTCTCTCTTCCTCCTCTTTCTTCCTTCGTTTTTCTTCCTCCAGTCGCTTTCGCTCCTCTTCCAATCGTCTTTGTATTTCTTCTTCTTCCAACCTTTTTTGCTCTTCTTCTAGTTTTCGCTGTTCTTCTTCTAATATCTTCAACCTCTCTTGAATCCTACCGGGATTAAAAAAGTGTTAATGAACATAATGGACACCCGCTACAAGCGCACTGTGAGTTGCGGATTCGAACTCTTGGTTTTCAAAGTTTGCTGCCGTATTTCTTGCGGCTTTTGTTTGATGCCTCACCCATCCACCACACCTTTTCGTAGGTTGGTCCCAATATTCCTTCATTTTTTTTTGTCCTGACATCAATGTGTCAAATACCACCCGTCATTTGCAGTCATTTGCCTGCTCATCGACGAGTCATCTCGGGATTACATACCAGCATAAAATGTCTAGGAGTACTACTATTCCACTTGGATATGACGAAAGTCCATCGCAAGGAAGTTCCCCAACTTGTGACAGCAAAGCCTACTGTCTAAGGACATAACAAGAGGGCAGCAATCTACTGTCCCTTATTTCCTTTGTATCTGAGGTCTCTATTTTCATCGACAATTGCGCCTTATTCCTATCAACGATTCGTAAAGAAGTCTGGTAAATGACTGTAAATATGACAGTTGTTATGAAGGCTATATGCTACGTCGTATTACGTTGTCATCTGGACAAATTCTTAATTATAAAAAATCTTCAGGAAAAACCAAAGAAGGACTTGCATGTCAACATTTTGGAAACGGTTTTACCTGTCGTGTCTGGAGGTGGCTGAAGCGTACAAGCCGTCCCACCTCTGGTGCAGTGACTGCATTTCTTTCTGTAGTCTCACTCGTTCCTCCAGTCCTACACACGGCTCTGTGGTCAGTTGGTTACCAAAATCAGTCATGTCGGAGAACTTTGGCTGCTCGTGAAGAAGGTCTGTGATCATCGCCTGCAAAACACAGAACATTTATTGTTGATGTTAGACAACTGTGAATCCTTTGAGAATTAAGGGTGATGTGCTAGTTGTGCGGTACTGCTGTGTCACTGTTATTTCGAGAAATAGCATTTGGGATTTATTTTTGCAACTTTGACCTTCGGCAGTAATGGACTGTATGTGAACGAGCTGAGACACGATGTTCGATTGTTTCAATATTCAACCCCAAGGATGCTCAATAGTTTCAATGTATAAGGGAGTCACCCTCCTCCCATTCCCACTAACTTCAGTCAACCAACCAAGTATGTTCGATACCATAAATGTTCAACCAAGGATGTTCAACAGTTTCAATGTTCAACCAAGCATGTTCAACTGCTTCAATGTTCAACCAAGGATGTTCAACAGTTTCAATGTTCAACCAAGCATGTTCAACTGCTACAATGTTCAACCAAGGATGTTCAACAGTTTCAATGTTCAAGTAGTCATCCTCCTCCGATCCCCTTTAACTTCAGCCAACCAACCAAGTTTTCGCTCTGTTCCTTCACATAGCAGCACTTTCGTGTAGTGCTGTCCACTAACTTCCCATTACTGTGAATTAGAACCAACCTGTGCGTCTCCTTTCTGTTCCTTTACGTAGCCGATATCGTATCCTATTGGTTCATAGGACTCCACAGCAGTCTCGTTCTTAACCAGCCACGCATCAAGAGGCTCGGTTTTCTGCGACCATTTCTTCATCTTTTCTCGCTGCTCTTTTTCCAGCTGCGCAATTTGCTTATCCAGTCTGTTGAAATCAAAATGTATGTGTGAACGATCCCCAGCAGAACACTTACAAGGAAGCCTAAAAATTCAGGATAGAACGAGACTTAAGCCCATGAAATTACAATACCAGTATCGCAAAGAACATGGACTAATACCTCGTTCCAGCTTCGATATTTTAGGTTTCTTTACTACTGTTGAAGTTACTAAAATCACCACAATTATTTCACTCGCATATGTCGGCTTGATCGCTTTTGGAGTTGGACTCTTATTATGGAGGAAAACAAAAGGTAACGATATAGATGACTAGTGGGCCATGTTTTTCACAGAGATTACTAACCGAAAACCAAAACACACGAGCGAGTGCAAAAAATGTCTGCAGCGCGGAAAACGCAATACACCACACGGCAGCAAATCTATCTTTCTGCGCTACCGAGTGTTTCGCTTCCCGCATGACTATTCCTGATAAAAAAGAGGCTGCGTATATTCTAGAAACGAATGTGAAAGCAGCATACATCTTTAACGAGTGTACTTACCTATTTTTTGCAGCACCTGTGTTCGACAGAAGTTCTTGCCATCGTCCAATGATAGACTCTTTCTCATCTTGAACCAGGCCCTTTTCCTGATCACGCAAGCTCGGGTCACGAACAATCTTGTCACCAAGTTGATCGAGTTTATCCATCTGTTTATCGTACTGTTTGATTTCTTTTGTTATATCCTAAAACAAAAGTAAATCTATGAGAACAACATTTTCGAAACTCTTGCACTCCATTGGGTATAGATGGTTTCCACTCAGGTGACCTTCAGTCCTGTGGGACTCAAATGACAAAGGCCATGGCGGCCACGTTGGTGCACATAAAAGAAGTTCATTAAAATTCTTTTGTAGGTGTGCACCAACATGGCCGCCGTGACGTAACGTGAAAACCACCTATTACAACTTCGCTATGTTAGCTTTTGCCTGTGTGACAGGCGCTGTAAAGGGGAGGGCAAAGGAGATTCCAGCGCGCGCGAATGGCGTGGTTAAAAGGAAACTCTATAATTTCTAACATGGATAGGTTCTAGCATGGCCTGAAGATTGTGCAAATTACCGCCATTACAGTGTAACGCGCCTAACTGTGAGCACCCAACAAACTTTTTCACAAATTAGCCAATCAGAGCGCGCGAATTTAATTGACGTGTACGCCTCCTCGCAGAGTTGAGCACGATGGAATGTTATCTTGCCGCTTTGAACTTGTTTCAAAATACTATACCATGCGCGATTTAGGGGTAACACTTATTCTTTTGTTAAAACAATGGAATATTAGAGCACAAAAGAACGACAATACAATAGAATACAATACCATAGAATATATTAGAATACATAATTTTACCTAATACAATGAATGTGTACAATGTACAATAGAGCTAACACCCTAAATCGGGCATCATATGCAAAATACGAAGATTTTATTCACTTTATTGCTTCATACATACCCGCAGTTACGAAAATGATTATAAGAATTAGCTGGTGATATCGTGTAAAAAAGTGTAAACATCCTGTTTAAACAACACCGTGTAAACTTGTAAAAACGTTTGTCGGGTGCTCAAAGAAAGGCGTGTCGCACTGTAAAATCTTGATTTTTTTTCATGGCCCTGACTAGTCATTTAACATCGGAATACAAAATTTCCGTCCTTTAATAACGTCAGTCCTTTGCCTGGTGAATACAATCAACCCGCTCGAAGGGGACCAGAAGGAAAAGTGGATGCACTTGGTTATGGACAAATAGCCTTTTAAGACAGGTAGCAGCATAAAGGAGGTGACAGCCACCAACCTCGATTTCTTGTCTTTGAGCCCGCGCATGATCGAGATCAGAGGCAGTGGTATCCTGAGCCTGCACACGTGCAGATGTGTCGGCGATCCATTTGAGAGTAGAATTACACGAGTTCTTCCACTCGCCTAACAACTCCTTTTGACGCTTTTGTGAACGCAGGTACTCTTCTTCGATTCTGCAGGAAATAAAATGTATTTTTTTGCGGTGTTTGCAAGTACTTGTCTAAAATACAAGGAATTCTAACTTTCGAACTTCCGCCCAAGAAGACAAGAAGACAAGACCTTCACAAACGGTCACAATGTCACGAAGCAGCATGATCGTTCGGGGAAGCTCGTCTAGACTATACCGTTCAGAACGTGCTCCATGCTAGGTGTATGCATGTCAACAGAACACAAGGTTTGTTATTCAAATAAAATCACATTCCTCAACAGTCGTAAAAAGAAGGTGGTCCTTCGAGCTGAATTCGAACCGCGAGTTTTATTGTTTTGCGGATCACGAAAGAAAAAACAACTAAAGTTTCACGAAATGACAACTGTAACAAGATAAATTCTAAACCAAAGTCAACCATGTGAAGACTGCATTTAATGTCTAGAATTGACAGTTGATAAGCTACATGTACATCTATGCCCATTTGGTAATCTTTATAAAGGAGCAGGTTGTCGCAGAAATAATTGTGGGATTTTTTTTAAGGACCGTCTTTCTTCTAACCTTGGTTCTCTTGAGTTTGCATCGGATTTCACTTTATCCCACCGATTCCTCAGTAATTCCGTTTCTTGTTCAATTTCCCTCCGATCCTTGTCAGATAACTCATGCTCATCCAGCAAAGTGTCAGAATTCTTAATAAACTCGTCCACCTGAGGATCGAGTCTGCGTACGTCCTCTGTTAGTTTCTGTGAAAAGAAGAAAATAAAACATTAAAGGGGCAGTATCACGAGGTTCCACGCGCGGCACTGTTCATTGTTCTTGCACCGGAATTTTGGACATATTACTGTTAAAAGTGATTTTTTTTCTTCCGGCTATCAAAACGGACTTTTTGATTCAACAATTGCAAATACCTCAACTTCTCGACGGCCTTTTTGAATTTGCCGAATCAAACTTGAAAACATGGGCCGAACGTTTTCAAGTTTCGCCCTCATGATACTGCCCCTTTAACGGCGAAAATTCCGGAAGACATTTTTTGCTTTCGCTGTTTTGGCATTCATTATTTTGTACTTAAATTTGTATTTTTGATTAAGGAATTTCATTTTTTCCGGGATATGTATTTAGATACTCGGAAGAAAACAAAAACAAAAAGACAATTCTCAACGAAAATTCACCTGATAAAATATAGTTTTCGGGAGTTTCCAAACTTCCGAAGCAATTGCGTAGGTACTAGACAAACTTACCATGACTACAAAGTAAGATTGATGGTGGTGACTAGAATGGATACTCCAAAATCAGGTTGGACCACCTCGGACGCCTTATTGAGACTTATATAACGGAGTAACTGGTTAGCTTGCAGTTGAGGTTGGGGTTAGCAATTTATGTAGTTAAATTAGGCCTAAACAACCCGAGAAGCTAAGTGGGACCTTGGTACGGTAGGCTATGTAAGCCTAACCCTAGCTGAGGTCACAGGTTCAATCCTGAGTGGGGATTTTAGATTTTCTTTTTTACACTTAAAAATTTTTTGAAAATAAATTTTAAGTGTCGACATTACGTTATGTAATTCTCAATAAGTGTCCAACCTGATTTTGGAGTATCCATTCTAGTCACAACCTAAGATTGATGTGTTTGAACACGCTGTGATTGGCCAGAGTAATTACTTTGGTTTTGGTTTTACGACACTCAATTGAAAACTACTCTTTATAATGCCAGTCATATATTCATTATTAAGTAATGGTCCGCATAAGAAGGATAGCGCTGAACGGCAATGGAATGTCAAACACGATGGAATGTCAAGATTTTTCATTGTTACAACTAGTGATCTCATTGGTCTAGACTCAAAAACCGCTAAAAAGTTAAGGTTCATTTTGTCTAATTTTTTTAAGGTTTCAAGTAATTTGAGACCCAATCGCACAACATACAATTTTTAAAAGAAATTGTATTTGGGGAACTTCATCAAAGAAGCAAAATTATTAGCTATTGTCTTCTGCTATTCTGATTGGTTAAGCACGAACATTTCCTAAAATTTATTTGACGCAAATGGATTTCCTTTATAATGAAATATAATTATTAACCATCAGCTCCTCTATTCTTGAAATCAAAGATATTCTATGTGGGAAAGGGCTAATGCCGCAGAACAATGAAGTTTGCTATCGTTCTTATGTGGAACAATACATAAACTCTACTCACCTGGGCATCCTTTCTTTGCTTTTCAAGTGTCTGCAGGTCTGACGAGATTGGCTGCTCACAAACCCTCTCGACGTTCTCGACCTCTTCTTGGATTATCGCTAAATCATCATTCCACCTGGAAACTTCGTCCTCACATTTCTCCAACATGGACAGTTTTTGTTGCAATCTGAAAGTAAACAGAAAGTATTTATTTAAGTTGCACTGTTTAAAAATCTTGGAAAACGCTATTTACTATCATCCGAGTTTTGGTGATTTAGCGCATGGAAAAGCAAAGAAGGGACAAATATGTTTTTGTTTCATATTGAAAACCACGTAAATCTCTTTAACAAGGGATCGCCAGGATAGAAATGGCAATTTCTTGGTGTTACGAATGTTGCGATCAGCATATAACGTAAACCAAAAGATTCAAAACAGAAAGTGTACATATGACGTAAAACAAAAGATTCAAAAGACAATCATGAACAATACCCACAACCATCAATAGTTTCTGCAACATAAAAAAACCCATAGAAATAAGAAGAAACTTGAAAATTCTAGGACACTTCTTTTAAGTTCTGCTGAATTTATTGTACTGGCTCAAAGTTCGAGGTGTTTGGACACCTTGCCCCGGTTGTTTAAAAGGTGGATAGCGCTATCCACTGGATAAATCACTATCCAGTGGACAAGTAAAACAAAATCCTTTGTGTTATCAAATCCTTTGTGTTATCCACTGGATAGTGATTTATCCGGTGGATAGCGCTATCCGCCTTTCGAACAACCGGGGCCTGATGAAACACTCTTAAAAAAAAAAAAACCGGCTTATATACAGAGAAAGGGAAGAAAGAAAATCGCCAAAATCTATGCTAATTAAGATCAGGTTTCCAAACCATCGTCACGCTTCGATTTGCCATGTTGAAAATGGGTGAATTATTAACAAGAGCATGATTACTTGGCACGGTGATTGTTTGTCCTGTCGGCGACCCTTGCCCATCGCTCAAGACGGTCGTCTTTATCGCTTGCCATGCTTTGTTTGTTTTGATCGTCGATGACCGGATCAGCCAGGAGGTCGTCTGTAAATTTTCCAAAGTCGTACACTCGCTTCTGTGGCCCAAGGAGCAGACTCATGGAATGCTGAAAGTTAAAGGAGAGACAGTCACCGAAAATCGTCCAGCAAACATGGAAAATAGTAACGAGATGCAAATAAGTTGCTGGGACTGGGTATTCTGAGGTTTTGCTAAACTCTGTTGGGCTCGTTAGCATGTGCAGAATTGTTCACTCTAAAACGAGGACAAGATGCCAGTTAATTAACATGTACATAAAACAATAGTCCATTTTACAGTTGTCTTCTTAGTGTCCTGGCCTTTGAGTGGAAGAGAGGCTGAAGGTGACCTTGCTATGATACAGACCTTGGAGCTTTTCAGATGTAAATTTAGCTAGTTAGCATGAGAAAAACATTATTAACATATGAAAGGCAGAAAGGTTTGAATCAAAGCAAGGTCACCTTCAGCCTTGCTTCCACTCAAAGGTACGGTCACCAAGTACACAACTGTAAAATGGACTATTATAAATCGGCTGTTATTTTCGGATAGGGTCTAAAGTTCGGTACCTCAAAATCATCATTTTGTCTTCTGAGAGTCTCCAAGTCGTCTCCAATAGGTTCAAGTCTTTCTGTTTCCCTCTCAGCTTTACGCAGAAAGCTGTCAACGGAGGTCAGTCGTTCTTCCCAGTCATGAAGCTTGTTTCTTCTCTCCCGCTGAAGCCTCTTGGAAGCTTCGTCGAGTCTTGGAAAAAATAAACGTGATAAATTACCTTCATATTACCTCAGTCATATTACAAAGTTTGATTTGTTGTCGGTTGGTTTAAAACCCTCTCAGCCAGAGATAAAGTATTTAGTTCCAATCGAAGCTCAGTTGTTACAAAACAAAAAAACATGAGTTGATAACGAAAATTGGGCCATGATAAATAAATTAAAAAGCTGACGTTTCGAGTGTTAGCCCTTCGTCAAAGCGAATAAAAAAAATTGTGGGTTATGTGTGGTTAAGATATCAAATGGTGAAGCTGCGCTATTGATGAAAACAAGGTAACGTGAAAAACAAGAATAAATAGTCAAATGAAAAGCCGGTTTAACGCTGATAAAACCAAATTTTCGTGTTGATAACTTGTCTGGTTTGTGCCCTGTATGCAGTTCAATGTCAAGTTCGAAAAACATTCATTCCTTCGCATTTAATGGACCACAACGTTTGAACGAAATCAAAAGATAAAAATCGGACAAGGTTTTCTAGACAATGTTGATCATTTAGATCATTTCGGGCTGGTGCGGAACTTAATTTTTGAAGGATGTATAAATATTCAAAACGCATTAATTGGGTTTTCTTCAAATAAACACGTTTACGTAATCTTTAACTATTAAAGTGCTACTGCGATCAAATTTTTGATTTCCTTTTTTTACATCTTCGTGTACAATTATACTTTCTTACTCGTCTTGCCAAACTTCAATCCATTACGAACATCAGAAGTCATTTTATTTTAACATTTATGTTCGAGAATTTACGGCCGCCATTAATCAACCGTGTTCCATGCTTGGTTGCGAAAGGGATAAAGTGACGTCAAAGGCTCAAACATACCTCACGGGTTGAAATTATAATAACAATAAGTATTGAAAATCACGCGAAAACGCAACAAAAACATTGGACTTGTTCTTCGTGCAATTTTCTATGCTCATTGTTATTATAATTTAAACCCGTGAGGTATGTTTGAGCCTTTGACGTCACTTTATCCTATTCGCAACCAGGCCTTGGAACAAGGTTGATTAATGGCGGCCGTAAATTCTCGGACATAAATGTTTAAATAAAATGACTTCTGATGTTCGTAATGGATTGAAATTTGGCAAGATAAGTAAGAAAGTCTAATTGTACACGAAGATGTAAAAATATGAAAATCAAAAATTTGATCGCAGTAGCACTTTAAGCTTTCAGAAAATATATATTTTGCTGGGCTTTTAAAATGAGGCATACAGCAATAGAAAGGCGCAAAAGCAAAGTGGTGTTTTGAGGTACCATGATACCTTAAAATGGTAAGAGCCACCATGTGGTGTTGCATACCTTTCATTTCTCAAGGCAATGAAGTCCTTGACTCGGTCCCAGCGCGCTACCAGTGAGTTGAAGTGCTCGTTCACCTCCTCTTTCTTTTTCATAGTCAGCTTAGAATCCTTCCTGACTTGCTCGCCCAAAGCAAACGTATCAATCATGTGCGACGTGTTCAAATTCACCTCGTTAGAAAAGATCTAGAGATATTAAGGAAACATGCATGTGTTCACTTAGCCCGGTTTCTTGAGCATGAAGCGACTAGGAATATTGCTACTCTCCCCTGGATGGGATGTTAGTCCATCGCAGGGTTACCCCTAGCATGATTATGTCAGCGGTGCCCATTCATACACGGTCAAGCCCAAATCATACCGTCAGAAGGACGTCGGACACCTTATTGAGACTTATATAACGGAGTAATTGGTTAGCTTTCAGTTGAGGTTAGGAATAGCAGTTATATAGTTCAATTTAGGACTAAGCAACCCGAGAAGCTGGTGGTACAGTGGTACGGTAGGCTATGTAAGCGTAAGCCTAGCTGAGGTCACAGGTTCAATCCTGAGTGGGGATTTTAGATTTTCTTTTTGATACTTTAAATTCAAGTGTCGACATTACGTTATATAAGTCTCAATAAGGTGTCCGACGTCCTTCTGGACGACAGCACGACAGTAGAGGCCAGGCCTCGAGCCAATGACCTTCAGGTTGAATTTCCAACGCGCTAACCACTACACCACCGCACAAGCTAACCACTACACCACCGCACAGGCTAACCACTACACCACCGCACAGGCTAACCATTACACCACCGCGCCTCCACTAAACCATGCTTGTTCCTTTTTGGCAAAATTTAAGTTCTTTCACAGCGCAGTCGCACCTCAGACAACGGACACCACGCGGGGGAGGAACCCTAGCCTCTCCTTAGGAACCTGGCCTCTCTTTAGTGGACACTTTGGGCCGGTTATTTAAACGAAGTCAAACTAAATAGACCTCCATATCTGTTTATAAGTTGGTTATTTTAAGGAGATTAATATTTTTCTAGTCTGTGCTATTTGCCTACTTGACATTGTTTACAGTAAATAGCGTTTAAATATTAGGGTTGGACAGATTGAAATTGAGTAAGACCGCGGTTTTGTTTTAAATTTCTTTTAATTAATGTTTTCTCAGTGATGTCTACTTATGGCAAGTTTCACTGTATATTACTTAAACACCTGTCTAGATAGAGTCAAAGGGCTCATAAAAATTAAATCACGTTCTGCTTTCACGGAGGAAAAAAAGGCTATAATAAGCTGGAAATGTATAAATGAGATTCGACAATAAAATCATAACTCTCGAATGTACCTCAAATGCATCCTCCTGCCTCCTAATAGTCTCCAGGTTATCTCCTATTGGGTCATCAATAACCGATATCTGGCCCTCTAGCTTATCTAATGACAGTCCTGCTCTTTCGGAACGAATCCTCCAACGCTCCAAAGCATCTTGTTGCTGTCGTTCTAACTTATCCAGGTTTTCCTCCATTCTAAAGAAAACAATATTTTTTTTACATACAGAACAGTTTTCTGTTGCTGCCGAAAGCAATTGTGGGTCTGCCATAATGTTGCTTGTTTTGAACTCTTACGCTCTGGCCAAATGGAGACAAAATGTGTGAAAATGCTTACTTGCATACAGACCTGCGTTTGGTGGCCGAAATGGGCACTTCACAAGAAGGAGAATACAGCATCGCACGCACTAAAGGCAACTTGCTGGTAACTTTCGTTGGTGATCAAGCGGTGAAAAAATAGCGTTTACTTAGTTACTTGCCAACTTGAGCTTGATTAACGTTATGCAAGTCATCGCAAGCAAAACCCGTGCATACAAAAGTTGGAAGTCACCGCACTGCAAGTTCCTACTTGCTATTTTCTCAGATAAGAAAGATAAGCCATCAGGAAAAACAAAGAAAAAAGTCTGTAGACTCCGCAGAGTATCGAAAACAATTACCTTGTTGCTATAACAACTGAACTACTGGTTATAAGACGAAAGTAACAAAAAGTAAAGTCATAGATTCTACTATGACGCCAACCAATGAGACACGAGACAGTTGGATACCCGTTTGTAATTAATTAGTTACCTCGCCTGCTTAGCGTTGGCGATATTCACGAGTTCGTTCCACTTTTCATTACAGACGGCAGTCTCTTTGCGCACAACTTTCCGTTCTTCTTCACCAAGGCAGGGATCTGACACCAGATTGCCGCTGAACTCGTTGAGGTGGGTGACTTTTTCTTGGTACACTGGAGCGTCCTTGATAACCTCCTACATGAGATTAATGAAAAGCATATAAACGGATCATGCCATCTGTTGTTATTTGCAGTTCAGTTTTGTTTATCTGAACTCTACCAGTGCTCTTAAACTATAACTGTTTTTTGCTAATAAAAAATGGATTGCAACTTGAAAACATTTGGACCGTTTTGTTCAAAAGTTGCGTTGGAGAGCGCGAAAAAAATCGCATAAAAAATCCTTGCCTAGAAAGAAACATGAAATTAATTGAAGTTCATATCATAAAAAAGTAAAGTAGCAACAAACAAACAAACAAACAAACAGACAATATAAAACAAAATCAATACAAAAACGACGATATGATAATATCAACAGACCTGAAAATCATCGATTTGTTCGAGAGCACCGTCCACATCAGAAGCGAGTGTGGTTTGTGCGTCAACCTTGACTTTAGTCTTTATCACCCAGTTATTAATGTCACCCAGGCCCTCGTGCCATTTCTCCAGCTTGTCTTCTTGTTGAATCTTGAGCTTAACGATCGTGTCATCAATTCTGAGAAGTAAAAACAAGAATTAACATGACGATTTATGGGGTGCCCCTATTAAGCCTGTACTCATAATTGACGTAATTGGTGTATTGTATTGTTTTTAAGAACAATACTGTGTAGTACCTTATCCAACCCCCACAAGAATAATAAAAAGAACGACTGGACTATGCACTTTTCTTTTAACCAAACTGATAAATACTTGTAGCTGTCTGACGCAGCGCATTAGACACATTTGTCCGTATCGACGGGATTAATTCTGTAGGAGATTATTTTAGTCGTCTGTCTGTTGTTATTGAGTGTCTGTTGACACTCTCAAGCCAAGCTCCCATCTGGCCTTGCAGCTCAGCGTTTACACCGGAATCGCAAAAGGTCCTGGGTTCGAGTCCCGTCGAGGCTTTAATATTGTTTCAGGCTCTAATTATACTCCTTTAGTTGCCGTATAACTGCATGCCGCGATAATTTTTTTTTGGTAGAAAGCCTCAAGCTACGGAAGAAGTCAGTAGATATACGAAACGTTGCCCAAAGGACTCAGGGAGCATTGAGAAGACCTTTAAACAATAGGGCAACCATATTGATTTTGACCCCTGGACATCCCATAATGATCATTTAAATTAACTGTAAACAAAGAAATATATTAAATTGAATGGTCATTATGGTATTCCCAGGGGGCAATTCAAATATGGTGGCCGTATCAGTGAAAAGGTCTTTTGCCACAGAATTGTCACGCTACTTGTCTACTGCTAACAAGTTGCAATACCTGTCACGCTACCTGCCTACTGCTCACAAGTTGCAATACCTGTCACGCTACCTGTCTACTGCTCACAAGTTGCAATACCTGTCACTTTTCCACGACACTAACTCCTCGAGATTCTCCCAGCGGTGGCTCAGGTCCAGGACCTCTTTCTGTATCGCGGTTCGGTCGTCTTCAGGAAGTTCGGAATCTTTGAGCAGTTTGTCTCCAGTCCCCAGAGTGTCGCTTACCTCGCGTTGATGCGAGAGCATTTCGTCGTTAAAATCCTAATACCAAACAACGAATAACAAACCATTACATGTTTTTAAGGCGATTTTGTCAATATAAACTGGCTAACTTTCTCCTCTTGTCCGCACTAAAAGGATCGAAAACGCTCGGATAGGCTGACGGGAGAAAAACGATGATGCCGGCCGTTTTCGATCATTTTCGTTTAGACGACGGGCGCAGCCGGAAAATTAAAGCATTGCGGAGAGCCACTCATTTCCCATGATAGATTTGGATATAAAAGAAAACCGTTATACACAATGATACCTCCAAGTCATGTTTCTGTTTCTTGACTGTATCCAGATCTGGTGCAATCTCAAATTGAGTGTTGACTTTGGTCTCCGCTGATGAGATCCAGATCATAAGAGGATCTATCTTCCTTCTCCAATGTTGGGTCTTGTCTAAGTGTTGCTGTTCTTTTTCAAGTAGCAAGACTTGCACACTGAAAGAAGAAATGGTTTAAGCATAGTAAATATTGTTTGTGAAGACTCACTGTGATTGTGTGTTTGCTGTACATTTTTATTTTGGTCGCGTACAAAACACAATAGTCTTTGAGTTTAAGAAACCAACAAATAACAACAATGGTTCTATTAGGATTTGTTAGCCTTACGTTCTAAAAGTGACACAATATTGTGCACAGCTTGTGTTTTTTAACATAAACTACAGCTACTCTATTATCACATTTTTACATTGCTAATTTTCAGGGCCAGTTCTTCAACTAACGTTTAACCTCAGAAGTTCATAAATTTTATCGGTCACCGACAAAATGCAATGCATCTTTATGTGGTTTTACTACATCTTGGCCAATGAAAACCAAGGTACTTCTCTTCCAAGTAAACCACGACACCCAGAAATGTTATGGCCGCCTTCAGAGTAGCGATCGCGATGCCGCGAGTCAATTTCAAATGCATCACGTGATACGTTTGTCTGTACCACGTGATGAGCTTTTTTGTATCGCGTGATCACACTTTCCTTTGTACAGTGTTTGAACTCAAACATGTAACACGAAAAAATGCTATCACTGGTACAAACAAATGTAACACGTGATGCATCTCGTATGCATCACGAATGTGTTACTCTGAAGGCAGCCAAAATATTCGTAAATTCACCATTGTTTTCACAACAGCGCATGTGTAGTAATGAAAAAAAAGCAAATGTTTATGCGCTGAAAATGTTTGAAAATGTCAAACGTTTCGAGACGTCTGTCTCTTCATCAGTGTGAATGCCCAAAATATTCGTGGGTGTCGTGGTTTACTGGGAAAAGCGCAAAACAAAGCAAAATAAACATATGAAAGATTAAATTTGACAATTGTTGACAGTACCCTTCGCCGCGTTTAAAGGATAAAAAATTGATGTATAGAATAAGAATTATACAGATATGTATGCAGATATATGATTTAAGCAACCTACGCTTGCCTGTGGATAAAACCCAAGGTACATTGCAACCTCATTACTACGGGACACCAACGGGCCCAGGAGTAGCGTCCCTTTAATAGAGGTGATAATTGTTAAGACTATATGAGCATTTTGCCAGCAGGGACCAGGAGTAGTGTCCCCTTGATAGAGGTGTCCCTTTAATAGAGGTGATATCTATTAAGGTAATATGAGCGTTTTGCCGGCTGGGACCACGAGAAGTGTCCCCTTAACGGAGGTGTTCTCTGAACGGAGGTGTTTCCTTAATCGAGGCGCCCCGAAGTAGCGGTTACACTGTATTACAGCAAATTTATTTACTGTTGCCTATTTCTCGATATCTTGCAGAATGAAATTTAAGGTTTTCATTTACCTTTGTTGTTTGCCTGACGTTAAAGTGGCTAGCTTGTTCCAGTCATTGTGCAGAGCGATCATCTTTTCGTGGACTACCTTCTTTTCTCCTTCTAGCAAGGAATCATCCTCGATAATTTGATTTCCCTCGTCAATGATTTCGTTGACTTCACCTTGTTTGGAAACTAAGTCTTGAACTAAATCCTATAAAAAGAAGTTGATTTCAGCAAATACTGTAATTTGTAGCCATTCTAAGCACAATAGTAAAAAAGAGGTCGACGAAAAACATTGAAGGGACACTATCCTACCACGACATCGAAGTTTCACTTTTCTAATTTCAATGTTGTATCGCAAAGTTCACCAAATATACAACAGAATTGTATAAAAAGATTCTACAGCCACACATGTAAAATAAATAAATAAATAAATCATCTTTATTTAACGAAGGTGACACTAAATAGTCATAAGACTAACAAACCTGTGGCCCTTGGATTGCGGATCGAATTGGAATTTGGAAGTGTTGGTTTTTGAGAAGAGGGGAAAACCGGAGTACCCGGAGAAAAACCTCTCGGAGCAAGGAGAAAGCCAACAACAAATTCAACCCACATATGACGTCGGGCCGGGAATCAAACCCGGGCCACATTGGTGGGAGGCGAGTGCTCTCACCACTGCGCCACCCCTGCTCCCCTATTGGGGAATTTTGTAGCCATTATTTTGTCTGTTTTGTTTACATGTATATATTTCTTTGCTTTAACCGTCTTGGGGAGTCTTTTCTTACTATTTCAAGATAATAAAACAAGCTTTAGATCATCGCGTTGCCAGTGCAAAGCACTACCAAATGAGCTACCAGGGCTTCCAACACTGGGAGCGATCAGTTCTCTATTTTCCAATCCCCCGTAATACACTTTGTTTGCCCCCCAAATTTTGCATAAACTATTGTTTTTAAATGCTCTTGGGAACATGCAGTCCTCCCAATAGCATTTGAAAACAATAGTTTAAGCAAAAATTGGTAGGCAAACAAGGTGTATTATGGAGAATTGGAAAATAGAGAGTCATATCGCCCAATAAGAATAAATTAGAGGACAATGAATATATAAAATAGATTATATATAATTTATGAACTGCGCAAAATGGAATGGAACGATGAAATCATTCCGATGAGTACGTGGCTTGCGTGATGCTTTGGTTTCATGACACAATTTAAAATTTCTGTTTGGTCCGGCTAGAATCAAATGGGCCGGTGTAATAATGCAAAAGCAAAGCAAACGTGAACTGTTTTCGACTTCTATAGTCTAACCTCAATAACGCTTTGCTGTCTTTTTATTCCGCCAAACGAGGCCTCTGGGGAGGAGGGTCGGGAACGCAGCCTTGTATACCTGTCTGTTACCCATTCTTGAAGATCATCGCATCGTTCATGCCAAGTCGCTAAGTTTCTTTGTTTGGCTTGGGACTCTCCAAGCTGTACTCCAAGTCTACAACAACAAAGTAACCAGATAATCAATTGGTCAAATTAAAAGTCAAATGCCGAAAAAAAAAATCACTTTGTTATAGGAATGTACTACCGAAGAGCTTTCATTTGAATGGTAACACTTTAGGATTTCATTCACGGACTCAAAAGTTAGAAACACATCGTACAGCAAATTAACTGCACCACAGGAAAGTACTGCTCAGTAGCTTTTGTATGAATGGTCACACTGTAGGATTTCATCCACGGACTCAAAAGTTAGAACCACCTTGTACAGCAAAATAAACAGCACCACAGGAAGAACTCCTCAATAGCTTTCAATTGAATGTATGGCACACTGCAAGATTTCATTCGCGGACTCGAAAGGTAGAGCCACATTGTACAGCAAAATAAACAGTACGACAGGAAAGTACTGCTCAGTAGCATTCAATTGAATGGCCACACTAGAAGATTTCATTCGCGGACTGAAAAGTTAGAACCAGATCACGTGACTCAAGGTTTGATTGCAAGAGTAAAAGAGATAACGATGAACTGCTCTTTGCGATAGCAAAAGAAGATATGAACCGAAAAAAGCCCCGGAAATAGACTTCTATTTGGTACTCACTTATTCTTAATGAAGTCTTATCAGAAACCCATAAGTGGGTTGAAACGTGTAACGCGTATTCACAGCTTCCGAATATTCATTTTTTGTTTAGTACCATATTTGGAAACCCCTCGGTCCCTCGAGATTGGAAGCAAGTTGTTCTAGCGAATTGATTGGTTAATATTTTTATCTTGATTTTCCAAATATGGCTGTAACAACTTCTTAGCAAATTGAATAATCGGAAGCTTTTTTTGAAGCGTACAAGAGACAGTTGCACGTTTCAACCCACTTATGGGTTTCTGGTCTTATTGATAGCACTCGATATAATACAATTTTGTGAAAATACGTTTAACGATGAATATAGTAACGACTTCCAAAGTCATGAAAACGAAAAGGCTTCCCTAAGAAAGTTGAGAAACTATTAATCACGCCCTAAGAGATGTACATGTATGTCCGTTCAGCTGTAGACCGCATACCTAGCGTATTCGTCTTCCGTCTTTTTCATGAGTGTCCTCCATCTTTCGTCCAAATACTTTACATCTTGGGACACCTCTTTGCGACAATCGCTGCTAAGACTCTCATTTGAAGCCATCTGTCTGCCATGATCCAGTGTGCTGGTCATTTCAGGTTCCATGAGAGCAAGGCCTTTTGATAAATCCTAAGAAATAACAAAACAAGAATAGTGGCATATCATTCCACATTCACGCCAGCTATTGAATCCTTTCCTTCAGTTCCTTGTGATGCGTCTGTTCTTAAAGCCGGTTAGCATTAGATAACATCCACCTGCACCTCGGACACCTTACTGAGAATTACATAACGCAAAAAAAGGAAAAAGAGGTCCGTTCTAAGGAAGGGCATAAACGAGGTCCGTTCTCAGGAAGAGAATGCAATATGGCATGTCATATGGTGAAATTTAAACCGATAGGTAGTAGGATAGTGTAGGCTGGTAGTGTAGTCTCTTGAACAGTCGAGACACCAAACTGACGTGAGAGGTTCGATTTTGGATAACGAAAAATTCCAAGTGTCGACTTAAATAGACTAAATAGGCCTTACGCATGATGACGTCACCAGCTCAAAATTCACCATCAAGCCTCGTTTGTACTACATTCCTTGCAACCCTTTGACAAGTTCACGTTGTTTTTGAGTGGGTATTCTTTCAACCTTGCTCCTTTGATAATATATTGATGAGATTGTCACTGGTTTTTACACTTCGAAAGCGAGGCTTGGGGGTGAAATAAGCCAGTGAAACGTAAACATGCACAAGGGCTATTCAAGTCAGAAAAAATGAGCGTAATTCACTTCTGAGACATGTGAAGGAATAGGCGGTGTCAGTTGATGTTATCTAATGCTGACCGTCAAAGCCTCCACTTGGAAAACTCTGGCATTTTAGACTGTAGTCTTGCGCACTTAAAGCTCATTTATTTATTTATTTATTTTATTTTTTATTTATTTTTTTTACAACTTTATTTTAAGCAATACATTATTTACATAACTACAATTACAATTACATTGTAATTATATTGTAAAGCTCATTTATGAAACCGACCACGGGAAGAAGGGAGACATTTGGAAAACCAAACCTCACCTTGAGCATTCCGTAGCAATTCTCTATCTCTTCGTGGCTCTTCGCCTTCTCTCCTTCCGCGACTTTTTCGTCAGCGGCATCCATGCCAGACTTCAGGATGTCGTATTTCTCACGCCAATCTTCCATAAGTCCCGTTTCCTCGTCCACTGCTTCCAAACGATCTTGCAGTCTACAGACATAAAACAAAGAAATTGAGGCACACTGACTTGCAGCAACTGGTGTATTTAAAAAAAAATGTCACTGTTGGGTGCCATTTTTAGCCCCTTAATAGAGCTTTAATTCATGTATGTTTTCAAGAACATAGGTTTCTTTTTTTGCTAAAAATACGAGCAGACGCATGAAAATAGAAAATTGCATTGAGCAAAAAGTCGTTTAGAATAGGTGACGTCTGCTCCAACCCTATGCAGTAGTTCTGGAAGGTTCAAGTGGACTGGCGCTATACTCGGGTGTCTGTGACATCCGGGGTAACACTCAGCATTTTGTGAGGCTTTCCTGTTTGGAGACGGGCAAAATGGAACAAAGTATCATGTCTACAGTTGCTTTTTATTAGGAGTCTATCGGTCGAAAGTCAAGTGCTTAAAGCACTTGTACTCCGCGCCTTCAGAAATACCCTGTCACCCCCAGGATTTGGAAGGGGGGGGGGGGGGGGGGGGGGCATTATCATATATAAGCTATATGGGTATGTGCCGCTGTGAAAGGTATGGTTTTCAAGCAGTTTAGTCTAGGAGAGGGTGTAGAAATCAGAGAGTTTTGGTCTAGCCAAGGGTAGCATTTGCCGGGAAACTGATCAGTGGTATGAAGAATTAAGTGTAGAATAGAAATAGAAACTCGGAAGACGAACAGCCTTCCCTGAACGGAAATAAAATCATCGTGGCAACATTGTTGACAGATGGTTTCCCATTAAAAACACTAATAGTGATACAGTTCTAAAAATAGCAAGTCTGTGATAGGGTAGGGATTTTCGGTGTTTAGCTAAGTATAGGGTTGCAAAATCAGCTGAACATGGTCTGGTATAGGGTAAGGGTTTCAGAGTTCCAGCGGCACACCCCAACCAAAAATATGCAGAGTCCCCCCGGGGGGGGGGGGGGGGGGGGAGGGTCAAACGTTCCGCATGGTGGTGTGGTCGTAACTTTGAAGTCCGTGAATTTTTTTTAACGGTGTGCCCATTTAAATTAAACCTCTTCAGCAGTACTTTCCGAGGGTCCTGCTTCTCTTTCTTGAAGATCAAGGCAGTTTAGGATGTACCTTGGTTCTAATTTCGGCCGCTCACTGAACGAGTGAAGGGGACAAGTTGAAAATGGCGTTCACCTGCGTTCGTTATCAGCATTAGCTTCTTCAAGTCTCGACAATTCTTCTCGCAGCTGATTTAGGTCCTGCCTGACATTCGCTTTGCTACCGTCTTCAATGGTGTCATCTTCTAACAGCTGCAATCCGTATGCAAAGCCGTCACTTATCTCGGGCTTCGATGCCTGAAGTTGATTTTTACACTCCTACAAAAAACAACATTGAATGGACAAGTAAACTCTGAAGGTGAATGAATCTGAAGACGACTTCGCCTCAAGTTATCGAAACGTCAATAACAACAATTATTTTTAGAACTACACTACCCGGATGATCACACTCGACAGACTACAGAATTATTCCTGGGTTCAAACCATTTACAATAAACAAAGATGCTACAGAACCTTTTGAGCCACTACTTTAAAAGAAAATACAACATGTGATACCAGAAACCCATAAGTGGGTTGTGAAACGTGTAACGCGCATTCACAGCTTCCGAATATTCATTTTTTTCTTAGTACCATATTTGGAAACCCCTCGGTCCCTCCAGATTGGAAGCAAGTTGTTCTAGCGAATTGATTAGTTAATATTTTTATCTTGATATTCTAAATATGGCTGTAACAACTTCTTAGCAAATTGAATAATCGAAAGCTTGTTTTGAAGCGTACAAGAGACAGTTGCACGTTTCAACCCACTTATGGGTTTCTGGTGATACTGTATGAGGTTTTAGTCAATGCAAACTGGTCTCAGAATTACTTAAATAAAACCTTAAAGACAGCCAAATGGCCATAACACCGGCATTAATCTGCGGTTTTGGTAAGATGACAAGATTAATGTTAAGAAACGTTGAACGGGGAAGCGGGCCAAGAACGACTACAAATTCGCCCAGCCAGTCGGCCACCATTTTCAATGCTGCTCTTGTTCCAGATAAGGTCCCCGCGCTGTCGAAAGATTCTAAAGCAGTGCCTGATGCCGATCCCAAATCTCTCTGGATCTACTTGTGAAGGTAATTTATGACCAATCTCTTTCACTGCTTGCTGATCTCAAAATAACTGGATGATATCTTTGTCAAGTCGGTTATCTGTGTACGCGATAACCAAGCAACAACAATTGGGATGTCTTAATTAGTATATTAAGGATGAGAGAGAGCGTGTTTCATCAGGATTTCCAACACCAAGAAGAGTTAAAAAAAAACCAGACGTGTAGGGAAATTCGAGGTTTGAAAGTCTTTATAAAACACCCTGTCAGTGTGTCTCTCTCTCATGTGTGACTGATCTTCTCAAACTGATCATTTAATACATAGAAAACGAAGGAATGAAATCCCCAAAACCTATGAATTAACCTTTTCACTCCCAGAGTCAATTATGGAGACATGTGGTATAGCTCTAACTTTTGAGTCTGTGGAAGAAATCCTATTGTGTGACCATTCATATGAAATCTCTTCGGCAGTACTTTTGCATGGTACCATTTGTTTTTTGATATTTTACAAAATGAAATTTGGGATTTATCTTGAATTTTGATATTTGGCACTCTTGGGAGTTACAGGGTTAAGACCGGGTTTCCAAACCACTGTCATGTTTATGATTTTCTTTGCTTAAACGAAATGAATTATAAGCAAGTTCGAGAAGGAAACTTCTTCCACTTAGTTGACCTTTAGGTAAGTTAATTATGAGGACGAGAATCAGAACGCCTGAAAAATTTAAGACGTAATAGGAGACAAATCTAAAATCTTACGTTGTTTAGGATGATTTGCTCCTCCACCTCCTTTTTGTCCTTCGGGTCACCTTTGGATTTCAAATCTGCCAGTCTTTTTTCATTATTGCCCATCAACTCTTTGATGCGAGCGACCCAATCCTCCCATTTCTGCAGCCTTTGCTTTTTGATTTTTGCCTCATGAAGTTTAAGCTGATTTTCCAGTCTGTTCGAGAGAGATCATTGTGCAATAGTATTTTTAAGGATAGACGAAAGGTTTTCACTGATTTTAAATTCTGGCCTACCAATGTAGATACATTTCACTGAATAGGAGGATCATTGGTTGCGTTTCTCCATCATTACCACGCATTAGCATAGATGACACAACTGGCTACAAATAAATTTTGTAAAATATATTAAGAGGAAAATACTGAAAATACTCAAACGTACATGTAGGAAAAAAAGATCACATGTTAACACCAGTGTGATATACCTAAAGTGGAAATCAATGAAAGCGCAGATGTCATATACGCTTCCAATAAATTGCGCTAAAATGTTCCTCTTTCGACAACACAACATGCTTTTAAAATTTCACACAAACCATTAATCTACCTGTTCTGCTCTTCATCTCTGGCCTCCTCCAATTTTTCCAGGTCTTCCTCAAGCCTTCGTATTTTTCGCTTGATGTCTGCCTTGTTCTCTTCGTCTATCTGATCATCTTTCACAAGTACCGAGCCATATTCAAGACCCTCCAAAATTTCCGGTTTTGCTGACTCCAACTCTTCTTGAAATTCCTACAAGTGATAAATTGCACACCCGGCTTAGAATAAGTATCAGCTAAGACCAGATTTCAATTGAGTGTCGAAAGTTAGGTAGTGTCGCGATTGCGTCGGTTTTGCATTGCTGCGGCTTGGGATTGGCTAAGAAATCTTGCGCCACATTTTCAACCAATTAGAAGTAAAATGAAAACTAATTGTAATGTGTTCGCACCTGTTTTCGGCGCTTGTCGCCCGCTTCATGAATTTGCTTGGAGTTGTGATTGCTTCATTGGATTGTCTGCGGCTGTTTTAATTGGCTAGAGTGATAACTTTGGCTTTGGTTTTACCAAACGAAAACCGTTCTAACTGTTAAATAATTAAAACCGGCCACTTTTTGCATTTCCTCTTATTAGGATTGCATTCTTATGTTTGTATTTGACTTTATCACAAAGCGTTCAGACAAATAACAGTTGCCACTTCATCTACCAAACAAAGCCCAACCTCTTTATATCGGTTTATCAGTCCTATTTCAAGCGTCGTACTACTGCCGTTTCAAGCTGGCTTGAGAAGCATTTTAAATAAACTCACTTTGGCTAAGGTGATCTGATCTTCAACTTCCTGCTTGTTTTCTGGTTCCCCCTTGGTCCTTAGATCATCAAGCTTCTCCTGACATTTTCTTTCCCGCTCTGTCATCCGAATATCCCATATCTGCCACTTTTTAAGCTTCTGCTCTTTCTCTTGATTTTGTTTGGCATATATTTGTTCCAACCTTAGGGCAAGTACAAATAATTACAGTTGAAACTCTCTAATACGGACACCGAAGGGACAGAGCAAAGTGTCCGTATTAGAGAGGTGCCCGTGTAGGTAGTTTGCAATCAATCTCTAGAGACATAGATAACAATAGTGAAACAAACAAATGCTGGTGGACGAACAAAAGGAGCTAATGAGAGAACTATTGTTTATGTCCACCAGCATGGCGGCGATGACGTAACATGAAAACCACCTATTAGAGAGGTCACCACGATGACGTCACTTAAGAATCCACTAACAGTTTTTAGTATCAGCAACAAAAAACAGGTCCACACTCGTCTTTTAATTGCATCTAAATTGAATCTACAGCATTGAGACACTGTCTATCAGTAACGTACTACATTGTACATCTTAGCTACATACTGTATACGAATCACAGTTTTGAAACGAAACGAACTACAACGCATGTTACAACTGTCATTATATAATAAAAGTGCAATTCTGAAAACGTCATATTTGTTTGTAACCACAAACAGGAAATTGTATTACATACACAAACTATCGTCACCTGATCACCGGAGTGTCCGTAATAAAGAGGTTAAGTTTATTTAAATTTGCTCTCTGGGGTCGAGATTTAGTGTCCGTTGGTGTGAACAGGGTATTGGTCAAATTTTTAGTTGAGTTTTGACCAAAAGAAGCAAAATCCCCGTGACGTTGCCTCTTTAAGGTTACCGTGTACCTTCAGATCGAAAATGTATTAAATTTTTTTTTTGGCGTCAAAATAAAGTTTACAGAATTAACTTTCATCCAAAAAAAATTATCGAAAAATAGTAAAAATTGACCGAGAAATGACGGTATAACTTTTGTGGGCGGAGTTTGTTTATGAAGCGATATGTTTTTCTAAGCGCCGTTTTCTCAAAGTTAATTTTTCGCTTGTAGGGGACACTTAAAAGAGCTACTACTCAAAGGGAATTTGTTCGATTTTCCTCAAATTTGGACAGAAGCTAGGCTAACATATAATCAACAAAAACGTGTCGGCGAATTTCTTATTTCCGAAAACTTTTTCGTCAAGAGCCATTTCCGTACGATCACTCCAATTTTTTTTCTCCCCTTTTCGAAAATATTCTGTAACTTTTCAGTGCAATTGAATATGGGAAATCGCCGACACGTTGTTTTAGCGCTTCGTGTCCGGAAACCCGAGAACAAATCAAATTAGCAAAATACAATAATCGCTTTGAGTTATAGCGTTTTAAAGCTGATTCGGACGTTCGAATTTAGACGTCGTAAAAAATTCGACAATTCATTTTATCACCAAATGGTTTCCATATTTAGATAGCCAGCTCTATAAGCTTTAATTTGATATCTGGGTTTAGGTATATTAAGTGTAATCTTAAGACGCTAGAGCTGTTATACTGGAGACACCCCCGAAGGTACACGGTAACCTTAAGTTGGGACATTCATTTTCATTTTCATGCGAATTGAAAGTTGACGATAGTTGCGATATGATGCTTAAAACGACGACCATAGAGACTTAAAGCAGCCAAATAGGAATAGGTACTGCATCTATTAACAAGCAAAGAATTCAAGCGAACTTCCCAATAAAAAGACAATTTCGGTCACAAGATGAACGCTTTGTAGAAATAAGCAACAAAGAAAAACTCCTCCTTTTCCTTTTTCATTTCCTTTTCCTGATACTAATAGAGTTTAATACCTTATCCTTTCTTCAGTGGCGTCCTTTTTGAGTTCTTTCAAAGCTTGTCCCATCTCGTCCACATCGTCTCGGATCTTTTCCTTATCTTCTGGATCGATGATATCATCATCCACTAAATTGTCACCGTATTCTAAAGCGAACTTTATTTCCGGTTCTGAATTCTGCAAACTGTCCTGACAATCCTGTTTAACAGAATCAAAAATAGAAGTGATCAGCGCCAGCTTTATAAACCTCAAGACTAACAGTTCAACAACGACTTTGATAGCTTATCACAGAGGGCCGGAAATTCTTGTATTTTTCAGCATCTGTTTGCAAAACGCTGTAAACACTGTTATATTTTATAGACATGTAAGTGACAGGGCAACAGTGACAATAAAACACACCATACCATTACCTGCCGCATCTGAATGTTCGTTTTCGACAAGTGAAATAATTTGAATAAATCACTATGAATAAACGACTTTGTCAAGTGGCAGCGGTGTAAGGCCGGCAATAAATAAATATTGTATATGGTATGTGGTAAAATCATTAAATGGAAAATTAACCCTTCCAGAATCCTTTCTATTTGTACACAACTTCACGCTGGTTAGTGGGTAGGCCATTTTATTTTTACTGTGGAAGTCTATTTCTTCGTTTTCTCTGCATGTAATGATCACTCGATAGAGTGTTTTATCAGGTATCCAAAAACCTCGACGTTGGTTAAAAAAAACTCGGCTTCGCCTCTATTCTTCAGCCCACTTCTCGGTATATCCTCTAAAGCACTCTTTCTCGTGTTTGATATATTACTTGACGAACACCTTTATTTGAAGAACAAGACTGCCAAAGATTTAAAAATTGTGAAACAATTTAACGGTGCCCTTCTCGATCAGGTACTGCCTACTTAAGCCTATTTCTTCGTTTTCTCTGCATTTAATGATCACTCGATAGAGTGTTTTATCAGTTATCCAAAGACCTCGACGTTGGTTAAAAAAAAACTCGGCTGCGCCTCGTTTTTTCAACCCACTTCTCGGTGTATTGATATCCTGATGAAACACTCTTCCTCGTGTTTGATATATTACTTGACGAACACCTTTAGGGTCTTTCTCCGTGTACCGGTACTCATTATCTTCTATTGTTTGTGGGGTATTGTATTTTTGGTCTTGTTTTGCATTTGTATTATTGTCGCTCTTTGTTCCTTTTGTTTTACGTCATCTGTGCTCCGGTACAAACAGAAAGAACCCACCTTTATTTGAAGAAAAAGACTGCCAAAGATGTAAAAAAAACTGTCAAACATTTCAACGGTGCCCTTCTCGATCAGGTTTAGTTTATTTCCTCATCAGTTACCTTGGCCTTTGCTAGTTGCTCTTCCACTTTGGTAAGATCCGTTGAAGGGTCTTCTGACTTGAGCTCGTTCAAATGACTTCGGTTGAGGGCAAGGATTGACCTGATCTTTACTTTCCAAGTTTCCCATTTCTCCAACTTGTCTTTCTTATCGGTGTCATACTGGGCGGCAAGAACTTCCAACCTTTTCGAATTGTAACAACCAAACACAAAGGCTTGTTAGAACAATTTAGGGAAAAAAATGGAAGTGAAATATCTGGCAATCTTCCTATCCTTTACGGCCTGACTGATTGACGGAATCACTAAATGGCTGACTAACTACATTACTGGCCCTTTAGAAGCAGACTATAAATAATGTTTTAAGAAATCTTGATGATTATCGTTAAAACTATCGAGAAATGTCTTCAGAACTGGCTGATTGTGGGAATGTGCAAACGAAGAGCTAGAACTGTGTAAATGAATGGCTGACTGAATCACCGACTGACTGTACTGATACTCTCAATGGATGATTGTTGACAGTAAATGAGTGACTGATTCTCGCACTAACAAGCTGACTGACTGAATGACTCACCGACTAGTGACAAGCTGATGGTTAAATAACTGACTAAACGACTGACTGATGAAACGATTACCTGCCCTGCTCGTCAGCGTTATCTTTCTCCATTTTTGCTAAGTTATATTCCACTTCATCCACTTCTTTCTTAATATCGGCCTTTTTGTCGTCATCCATGACGTCATCGTCCAGAAGCAGTCTGCCATAATCGAGACCTTCTTGGATAACAGGCTTTGCTGACTGAAGCTCCACTTTACATTCCTACAGCAACGCAGGGAGAACTTATTTAACACTTATTTGTAGGTTTAGAAAGGTTGTAATTCGTTTCTGGTTTGAATTTTATATTCTCTGGACATGATGCTCACTTAATAACAATCACATCTCGCTCGCATGCTTAATGATTGTCAGATATTTTCAGTAACAAAAGATTAGCTTTACTTTGGACGACCTTAGAAATTTGCGTCACCATTACCATTAACAAACACAATCATCATCATCACCATTAACTTTAACATCATCGTCATCGTCATCTTCATCATCGTTATCACCATCAACGCCTTTATCATCAACGACATCAACATCATCATCATCATCATAATCATCATATTATGATTGTCATTATCATTATCATCATCATTACCATGTTCAGACATGTACTTACATCTGCCAAGATAATTTGTTCGTCGACATCCTTTTTGTTTTGTGGTTCACCCTTTGACTTGAGGTCTTTCGTCTTTTCTTTACACTTATCTTGTAGCTGTCTAATTCGGATGATCCATATTTCCCATCTTTGAGCTTTCTCTGCTTTATCTTCTTTCTGTTTGAGGCTCAAATTTTCCAGCCTTAAAAGAGAAAAATGTGAGAACAACGATGGCATATTGAAAGTATATGTTTTCGCTGTTACAGAAAAGCAGAGAATCGCAGTCATCTTCACGGCGTCTAAAATACAAAACCGCATTGATTGAATCTGGGAAGTGTGGGGTGTACCCGGACCAAGTTATAGTCTTACATTTTATAACAAAGTGAGCTGTACGAACATATAGCATAAATAAAGAAAACGGCTAGATGTTAGGCGAGGCAGGCGTAAATTGCCTCAATGAATCTACGGATCTGAGAGTGACAGAATTAAAGGCAAGAATACGGTTTTAGTTTATGTACGATGCACACAACGGACAATTGGAAAACTGACACGAATAACACAGTTACATCTTTGAAGAAGGGCTGTTTTTATTCCATCTATTTCTGTGGTCCCAAATACTTACTCATTCTCATAATCATTAATTTCCAGTTTCAAGCTCTTGAACCCCTCTCCGATTTCTTGCACGTCTTTTCTTATAGCCTCTTTATCATCCGACTCAACATCTTTATCACCGATCAGTTCATTGGCGTATTTAAACGCCTCCTGGAGTTCAGGCACTGATTCCGCGATGTCGGCTGAGCATTCCTAAAAAAAATAAAACAAATATAGTAAACAACACTGATAAGAAACTGGAAGTGTTTTATCATGTCATCTTCTAGATATGCTTGTACATATTTCTCTATTGACGACTTGCTTAAGTCAATTGTTACTGACTGAGAGTATTACAACTCCTTCCTGGATGGGATGCTAGTCCATCGCAAGGTTACCTCCCAGCATTTTGTCGCCAGTACCCATTTATACACCTGGGCGGAGAGAGACAAAGTGGGGCAAAGTTAGGAAACAACATGACGGCAGAGACCAGGCTCGAATCCCCGACCTTCAGGTTGAAAGTCCGACGCGCTAACCACCATACCACCGCGCCTTCTCATGGTTTGGAAACCCGATCTTAATTAGCATAGATTTTGCCGATTTTATTCCTTCGCTTTCTCTTTTTTTTAATGATCAATTTGAGACGTTATATCAGACTCTTGAAACACTGTTTCGTCAGGTATCCACCTCGAATTCGGTTAAAAAACAATCGGCTTCACCTCGTTTTTTCAACCCACTTCTCGGTGTTTGGAAATCCATACGAAACACTCTCCGTTGTGTTTGATATATTACTTATTTTGCCCTTTTGTAAGAATTACACTTGTGACTTACACGTGTATGCTCAAGCTGCTCTTGTACTTTCTTTGGTTGCTTAGGAATTCCTTGTCCTTTGACTTTGTTAAACTTGCCGCGGGTCTTCTTGTATTTGGAATTCAATTTGTCTTTCCAGTCCTTCCACTTTTTCAATTTTTCCAACTTTCTTTCCTCTTCAGCGGATGCATCTGACAACAAGGCATACAACCTAAACAGATTATGCACCACAAACAACAATGTGAGTATAACTTTGCAAATCGTGTGAGCCACGGAATGGCATGTCGAGTATGATCACCCTGGTGCAAAATGTCCTTTGCAAAGGGTGTGATACACGGAATGGCATGTTTAGTATGAACATCCTGGTGCGAAATGTCCTTTGCAAAGGGTGTGATCCACGGAAAGGCATGTCTAGTATGACCATCCTGGTGCGAAATGTCCTTTGCAAAGGGTGTGAGCCACGGAATGCCATGTCTAGTATGGTCACCCTGGTGCGTGCAAAGGGCGTCAGCCACGGAATGCCATGTCTAGTATGATCATCCTGATGCGAAATGTCCTTTGAATGGGTGTGAGCCACGGAATGGCATGTTTAGTATGATCATCTTGGTGCGAAATGTCCTTTAAAGCTGAATTACAGTCTGTACTGCGCAATCTCGGGGTTTGCATTTTTTGTTTTGAATTTGTTGATATGTTACACTTCGGTAATTGCGTACATGGAGTAAATGGGAGTAAATCGTCAGTCCGCCATTACGGCCGTTGTGTTTACGAATGCTCGATGAGCTGAAACGTCGGTTTGGGAAAACTTTGGGGTTCTTTTACTTGTTATTATTGTTTGGCAAGGATATCTGACGTTAATAATGAAGGATAAGGTAAGTTTGTCCTGTAATTTTCATTTTCGCTAGTAAACGTTCCTTGTTTGTGAGTCATATGTTATATGTCATGACATATTTATAACAGTGAGAACCCGATGTTTTTTGTTTGTTTAAAACCATTAATCTAGTGCTCTAAGAGTAAAAATAGGTGTATTGGGCTGCAGAAGGCGAGGATGTAAATGGCTTGCAACCTAAAAAACCATGGGCCATTTTTTTTTAAGTTTATCAACATTATGGTTGATTTTCTCTTCGAACTTTGACTTGATGTGTTCCTCTTAGTGTTCTATAAGCATATTGTACATAGTTTTTAAATGGGACAGTTTTGACTCAATAAAAAGTGAAAATTCCCAAGACATAGCACCTTAAAAAGGGACAGTTGTCTGGTTACAGTTTTGAGCGTATCGATACCTATCGATACCTTGGACGGACGATATCGATACCTTAACGATACATTGGACGGACGATATCGATACCTTGATATCGATACCTTGGAATGGCGAAAACAAACATCTTCATATACATAAATCGTATATCTTCATATACATAAATAATATACACCTAATTGCACTAACGGTATCATAGAAAAACAACAAATTTAAAAACGAAAAATGAAAATAGGCAATTGGAATTAATTAGGCATACAAAGAAACTCCCATAGAAACGGCCTCAAAACACAGATAAATCATGTTATCTTTACTGGACGATTAATGAACAGCTATAAACGTGTGGGTTCTCTGCCAATGTCGGTTGGTTTAGTTTTCATTTTTCTATGACAACGTTATTGCAATTAGGTGTATCTTCATATATATATATATATGTTGCAGTTAATTTTTTATTTCAGGTAATTTTTGTTTTTCCTTTGTTTCAAATTCATTAGCATATATTACCATACCCAAAAACATTGGAAAATAAAAATTACCCGAGATAAAAAATTAACTACAACATAAATATATATATATTTATAAATCATATCTTCATGTTCATGTACATGTTCATAAATCATATATCTTCATATAAATAAATCCTATATCTTCATCGATGAAAACCCCCTACATATATAATGACCTAGTTCTGTGCAATAAAACTATTAATAAGTGTATTTTGGCTTCGAATGGCCAGGATCAGAATGGTCAAATCATGACGAAAACACTAACGGTTTATAATATTTCTGACCTGTCCTGTTCGTCGTTGATGTCTTTTTGTAAAACTTGAAAGTCCTGTCCGATGGTGTCCATATCCCTCTCGATTTTATCCTTATCTCCTTCGCTAAATCGTTTGTCTCCGAGCAAGTCGTTACCATAATCGTAACCAGATTCTATCTCAGGAAATGCGGATGCCAGGTCGTTGATGCATTTCTGAGGTAAACAACAAATAACAGTTGTCAGTACATACCAACCCAGGGAAAGTGTTTATCGCGCGCTCTGATTGGCTATTCAAACTCGGTAGTTCTTAATCTAACTGTTTTAGTATAAATCTACTAGACATTCAAAGCTTAAATAATAACAAGACAGGTTCGCGTTTTATTGAATAATGTACAGGATAGATAGTGAGTAGCGGAGCCGAAGAGAACAGTATTCGTGATAGAACACGCTAGTAGATTTATACTAATTCCTATTAAAGGGAAATTGTCCTGGTTGATACATCGTGTATCCATGATTATGACCAGGAGCTTGCTTTAAGCTTGTTTTATTATCTTGAAATAGGAAGAAAAACTAAAAAGCCAAGTGATGATAGTATCACTTTTGGATTTGGAATTTTGTTTCCCTCGAATCTCGATGTTTCATCGAGATTCGAGGGAAACAAAATTTACTGTTTCCCTCTGGACCAGTCATTAAGTGTTTAATATTTACCTCCACTTCGGCGAATAATAATTAAGCGTGTAAGCCGTAAGGTAAAGTCGAACACGGCTACAGTCGACCCAAGAACGTCAGTGCGTGCTTCGAAAGATTAAAATAACTCCTGTTCAAACAATTCAACAGGCAGTCACATCTTCATTTCAAGTCGCATTGTTTTTGCTAAATCTGCCCGACGTAAATACCGCTCTATGTTTAATAAATCGAAATAAACCACTGTTGCTATCTGCTGTTCGGTTTTGCTTTTTTTTTGCGCCTTTGCAAACTACTTCATGACGTCGCTCACCTCTATTTCTTCGATCTGTTCTCGTATTTCAGGGGTGGTGTGAGGGTCCTTGGCCTTCATCTTATTAAGGTTTGATCGGCTATCCTCAATTAGCTTCGTTGTTTTGTTTGTAATTTCCTGCCACTTATCCAGCTTTGCCTTTTTGTCAGACTCTTCCTGGGAAAAAAGCTCCTCGAGCCTAAGATATCGAAATAAATGAACACGTTAACCCTTTCAGCCCCAAAGTCAAAGCATAAATTCTCCTTACTGGTCTCCAGAGTAGGGGACACAATAACCCATTCCCGAGATGCTCTTAGCCTCCTTTTCAATCCGAGGCCAAGTGCAAAACCATGCACTTGGCCTTGGTTTGAAAAGGAGGCTAAGAGCAACTCGGAAATGGGCTATTTAGTCACTGTCACGTATTTATCCTCTATATTATTATTATATTATTTTCCTTCCTTCGGTCCTGAAAAAATATTCACTGACATGTAGCCTGCGTAGCGGTCCGAATTGTTCCCGCGAAAAAAAAAAAAAAACAGGCTGCTAATCTGAGAGCCGAAACCGCGAGAAGAAAGAGCCACAACCTTGTTATCGCGTGAATAATCCCGCAGAATACTAACATGAACATCTAAGGGCTGGCTGGCCACATAGGAAGCCCCTGGATACACCAGGCACCCACCTTCCATTTAAGCGAGGCAGTCAGTTTACATCTAGTATTAACTACATGTTTTAAGTTTCTTGGGTAGGCGCCTCGTATGGGGCTTCGAGTGCCGTATGGGGCTTCGAGTGCCGTATGGGGCTTCGAGTGCCGTATGGTGCTTCGAGTGCCGTATGGTGCTTCGAGTGCCGTATGGTGCTTCGAGTGCCGTATGGGGCGTCGAGTGCCGTATGGGGCTTCGAGTGCCGTTCGCGCCTTTTCTCTTTGGTACATCCTATTTTGTTACTTTGTGTCCAAAAAAAGTTGAAAAAAAAAACAAAACAAATAAACAAAACAAAACAAAACCGATAAGATATTTTACCTCTTTACTTCCTCGTCGCTCCTCTTCTTCAGCTCTTCGTACCTATCTTCAATATCGTGAATGTCTTTGTCAATGTCTTCTTTTTGGTCACCATGTAGACCTTCACTTTGCACGAGATCATTTCCGGCATCCGCAACTTCTTTCACTTCCGGTTCAAGTGAATGGACTTCCTCATAGCAGGCCTTAGAAAAGGAAAGGTGGTTATAACTTTTGATTTTGTTGATGAAATACCAAAGTGTGACCATTCAAATGAAAGCTATTGAGCAGTACTTTCCTGTAGTACTGTTTACTATGCTGTACAAGGTGGTTCTAATTTTTGAGTCTGCGAAAAGAAGCCCTAAAGTGTGACCATTCAAATGAAAGCTATCGAGCAGCACTTTCCTGTGGTGCTGTTTATTGTGCTGCACAAGATGGTTCTAACTTTTGAGTCTGTGGATGAATTCCTAAAGTGTAACCATTCAAATGAAAACTATTGAGCAGTACTTTCCTTTCCAACACGCTAACCACTACACCACCGAACCTCCACTTCATTCCTCACCTTTGCTGCTGCCAAAAGGTCTTCATCTGCCTTGGAATCGTGTGGCTTCTCATCTCGTTTTACGAGTCGTAACTTATCCTGACAAGAGTCCAGTTTCTCGTTCAAATCATCTCTTTTGCTCTCCAAGTCACGGATCTTGTTTCGTTTCTCCAACTCTTTGCTCAGTACAACGAGACTTTAAGATGAAATAAAAAACAATGTTATAAGATTGACAAATACAAGTTTGTTTTTTCATCATCTTTGCTTAAAAATGCAAACCACTTTTGCCTATCGAGGTTGACAGATCCGATATATCAGCCGGGACAATGTCCCTTTAAAGTGCATATGAAGTAATTTTTTAGTTTGTCTTTTTTTGGAGGCTATTATGTCTTTATTTCGAAATGATAAAAGAAATTTGTCAGAAAAAAATTTAAAGCCTCTTTTTTGCCGTCCAAAGAAGCACAATTTGCAGAAATCAGTGTCCCGGAGACTGGGAACGAATTGTCGATATCCATGGCGTTGATGACGTAGAAAATACTTAAGATTCGTTCTTTTGTATGCTCAGTGTGTTTTGTTCCATTTCTTCAAAAGAATGTCAGACTGTGATATAGTTATGTCTTCTACAGAGTCGCTGTTAGACACGAGACAGAAAGTCGCCGAGGTCGAAGATTTCTCCTTTGCCGCCATGATACTCGTGAGTTGAAGAATTTTCTACGTCACAGCCTTGTTTGGCCGCGCGCTCGATAGAGACACTTTCTGGCGGAAAATTCAAAACTTTCAAGTCGAATAATTTCACAATGGGAAGGATCTTTTCGATGAAACCTACAAATTTAGATAAAGAAAGTAAAGCACTATCAAACCATGGAAATTCTTTTTTACTTCATATGCACTTGAAATGAAGGCAAAGAAAATAACTTCACAAACCCCTCTTGTTCATCATCAACAAAGTTCCTCATTTCATCATAGTGTTCCTGTAGCTGTGCCATATCACGTGTGATGTCTTCCTTCTCGTCTTTATCAAACAGATCATCTTGTGTTAACTCTCTTCCATACAAAATAGCGTCTTGTAGGAGCGGCTCGCCTGCCTTCAATTCAGAATCACATTCCTAGAAATATAAATGACTCTATCAGGTGAGATGATAGCTGGTAACACAGAGCACCTTATATCTGGAACCAGGGCGTGTTTCATTTCCCCGATACCTCAACAGGGAGCTTTAAACCTGGATTTCACTAGCGACATGAGAATAAGCATACGCATAAGCATGAGCATGAGCTAGCATGACCGTTTTATTTCCCGAGAATCTCGATCGGTTTCCCTCGACACCGAGATTCTCGGGAAACAAAATCCACTGTTTCCCGAGGGATCGGTCATTAAGTGATTTGTCATGTAGCAACACAAAGAGCCCGCACAACACAACACAGTTTGAAAAACGCGCCGAGCAATGGAGGTATACATTAATCGCATAATATTTATGCCACCTTTTGTCACGGTCTGATCACGTGTGCTAGCGGGCAACAGTGCACTGTTACCCTCTGACGCCAAAAATGTTGCCCGCTCATGGACTTTTGGCGGGAAACAGTTTGTTTGTTTGTTAGATGTCATGTGACCATAAATCAACCAATGAACGCGCACGCGTTGTATTGAAAAAATTCCAGTCAAATAACATATTTAACATGTTCTATCCAAAGAGAGAATATCTGAGTACGAAATCACATGTATCACGACAGTTTATTTCTCTTCTTTAAAATCAGACCGGATTAAATTAACTCTCCGTTTACCTTGACGATGTCCTGTTGTTCTTTAACCTCTTGAATGTGGTTCGGAGCTCCTGATGATTTTAAATTCTCCAATATCCCTGAACAGTTTCTTAAAACAAGCATGATGGCGTTCCTTTTCTCTTTTAACATGGCAAGTTTAGCTTCCTTCTCTGCCTCCTTATCAACACTGAAAAAAAGAAGTTCAACATTGTCAACTGTTTTGTGTGACCACATAGAAGTAAATTGTTTTAATAGAGTTACATGGCGAACGAACTTTGCATGATCTTTGTGTGATCTTGTACCTCAAACTCTGCATGACCTTCTTCCTTTTTCCGTAAACTACAATTTGCAGCCCCATTAACTTTATGTGACTTTATAAGACGTCTCTTCGACTTTGCATGGCAAGCTGTATTCACTTTGCGTGACCTACCATTTAACTTTGCGTAACCTCCTTAAAGTTTGCGTGACTAGCTCCACATTATTTTGCGTGACCAACTCACGTTAACTTTTCGTGACTTATTAAACTTTCCGTCAAGTGGCGGTTTAACATTTGCGTGACCAACCACATTAATGCGTTACTGGCACCAGGGGAAGAACAGTCGTTACCTGTCAGTTTGATAGACGCCAGAACCATCTTCGAAATCGATCAAATAGTGCACGTTTGAGCTCGTTTCAACAACATCTTGGACCCTTGGCTAAAATTTAAAAGAAACGCTCTGGATAAGTACGACGTTAATGAAAAGATGATGCAAAGGCAAAATTTTCTGTCCCACAGGTAAACTTGCCAATAGAATTGACAAAATTATATGACACTTACTTGAATTTCTAGCGTACTAAATTCAGACGGAGCTGATTGAACGCTGTCCTGCTCAACTTGAACAAGAACTTCTGTCTCAACATTTTCCTCGGCCGGTGAGGGTTGCGCCAGCTTGTCCTGAAGACTGCAAAAGAAAAATGACATTGTTCTTTTTCACCACCAGGAGCGGCTAAAATCAAAACTTAAATCCAAATTTCATTTTGTAAAATACTACAAAACAACCATCACCATGGGAAAGTCAACTGCTGGAGAGCTTTCATGTGAATGGAGTCATTCACAGACTCAAAAGTTGAGACCACATAACTAGACCCAAAATTTAGTGATGTTTTGGAATAAAGTTTTAAGATATCTTTTAAACACGTGCGATTTTTTGACGCTATTTTTGTCGCGCTTTCCAATAAAACTATTGTCGCAAGTTTAAACTAGCGGCGATTTCTGTGCGATTCAGTTGCGAAATTTGCTAGAATTTCCCAAAAATCGCCGCCAAGTTGCATCGCGTGAAATATCGCGCTCAAATCGCACTGAAATTGCTTCTAGTTAACACGCGCATTTTGAAGGTGCAACTTGCGCGCGACAAAATTTGCATCGAAAAGTGCGACATAAATTGCACAAAAATTCGCCTGTGTAAACGGGTCTTTACTTAAGATGACAATCCATAGACAAGTTCCGTAAGTTTGCATTATAGCTATGTTAGATGGCTGGCATTTAAGTATAAAAAAAGTAAAGCAGTTTATATCTTAATATTATTAGCCTTAAATTTAAAACCTCCAGATAATTGTTTTAATTTAAATAATAAAAAAAAATATAACACAATAATACTGTACTTTCTCAATAATTCGGTTCGTCAAGAATTTCAGAATGCTTTATATAAATTTAAAAAGCCTGTTACTTGTTACTGTTTTCAAGAATACTTTTTAAGGTCAGTATTGAATAATTTAATTATTTTTTTTGTTGATATCACATTTAAGTAGCAATACAAATGAACGAATGGGCTAAAATAAATCCCATGAAAGTTTCTAAAGGCCCTGTCACACTATTGCGTATGAGAGAAACGTATGAGTTGCGTATGAAAATTCATAAAATAATTTTCATACGCACAAAATTCCCTTGAAAATACAGCGTTTGACCAGCATACTTGACCTATGGGTAACGTACCTCTAGCGTAACTCTCGCGTATTCAGCGTATGCCTAGCGTATGCTTAGCGTATAAACCATAGGTCCGAATACGCACTAAATTTTTAAGCATGCTTAAAAATTTTTTTCTGCCTCGCCGTATGCCAGCGTATGCCACCGTATGCGACAGTGCATGAAATGTATACAACCTATGCCTAACGTACCCTTAACGTATGTCAGCGTATACGAGCGTATGAGTGATATTTTTCATACGCTGGCATACGCTAGTTCGATACGCAATAGTGTGACAGGGCCATAAGCAATTTTATACTTTTTCGGTTTTATATCAGTGCAAGTTTGCAAGGTCAACATTGAACAAAATTAAAACGCATTAAGATTTAATGCTAGTTATATAAATATAGTTTAATATTTTTTCAGTTATTTAACCATAAGTATAATTAACTTTTACGCACAAAACGGTGACAGCAAGTCGTGAGATACCCAGTCTTGTTGCCTGATATCTGAGATTAGGTGAAAGAACAGTTGGTTTAAAAGAAGAAACAATTAGTAAAAGACGTTAGAAAAGGGAATGATGCACGCTTTAACATTTACATTTACTGGCCAACAAGTGTTGGAACTAAGTTGCAACTATAAGCCCAATTCCGAGTTGCTGTTAGCCTCCTTTTGGGTAGTCCTGCAATTGTCCAAACGATGTCTGTCCGCTAAGATGCACGCTTTAACATTTACATTTACTGGCCAACAAGTGTTGGGACTAAGTTGCAATTATAAAAAAAAGCCCAGAAGGGTTTGTTGAGGGCTCCTGCTCCTTTTTAAGACACTGTAATATATCATCTTTGTAAATAACATTATTGGGGCAAATAAGGATTGATTGATTGATTGATATTAGCCCAATTCCGAGTTGCTGTTAGCCTCCTTTTGGGTAGTCCTGCACTTGTCCAAACGATGTCTGTGATTCGCTAAGAAAACAATAGATTTGTCCCGCTGGGATAGGGATGAGGGATAGGGACATTTTTCAAGTGATATATTAGTTGTTTCGTTCGCCAATCACAGACATCGTTTGGACAGCTACGACCCCGCTCCTCCTTTTCAAACCGAGGCCAAGTGCAAAATAATATGGATATGAGTTTTGTTTCACATGCAAAAAAAACTTATATCCATATGAATGGTTTTGCACTTGGCGTCGGTTTGAAAACTAAGGCTAAGACAGGGGCGGATCCAGGAATTTCTGAAAGGGGGGGTCCGGGTGCATGTCCCCGAAAAAATTTTCCGATTTTACCCTCTAAAACGCCATTTCCGGCATTCGTGAGAGTCAAAAAGCGTTTGTTAAGTCAAAAACTTGACAATCAGTCAATTTGTGGAAGTGAAACTACGTATAAAACAATTTTATTCTATTTTTTATGAACCACATGGGAGATACAGGTCTGATGGGGGGGGGGGTCCGGAACCCCCCGACCCTCCCCCTGGATCCGCCACTGTAAGAGCAACTCGGAAATGGGCTATTGCTTCGTGGTGTCTTTTCAATTACTGTTCAACACGCTTAATCGTTCATCGAAGCAGGGCCTGAGCTCATGTTGAACAAGTTGAATGGACTGAAACAACAACAATCGCAGTCGCAGTCGCAGTCGCATTTATTTATTTATTTTATATTGCTGCTTTTTCTTACGTCAATCAACATGTCGAACGGTATGAAGCCAGGTTTTGTTCCGTTCACCAATTATAACAGTCGCAGCATTGGCTGGTAAACAAGAGTTGAACGATGTATCATTGGTTTAAGAGAGGGGTCGATTTTACAAACGAGGTCAAAACGTTAGCCAACTGTTATTCTTTGTTCTAAGGTGTCGCGAAAAAAAATATATATACGTTGGTTCAACTTTCGACCTTGTTTGAAAAATCAGCTCATAAAAGGATAAATACATGACTAGCAGCTTTTTTTTGTTAAGCAGCTATTTGATGCTTGAAAAGAAGGAATGTTGAAAGTGGTAGGGAAGAGAACTTTGTTCATCGATAACAACCATCAACTAATACAGCATAGCATTGAGAGTTGTGTCAGTAGATCATCTAGTTTGACATGCTTGTGAGTGAAAACAAAGACAAATAGACAGCGCAAATTGTCTAATCAGAGCATGCGCTTTGCTGTTGGTGTGTGATAACTTACTCTGTTTCCTTTTGCAGTGCCTCAGTTCGCACCTCGCCCCAGCCCTTGCGCAATTCATCCAACTTTTTTTCAAGTTCCAGACGATCTTCATCATCAATAAACGGCTTTTGGCACAAGTCGTTCACTTCCTCCATCACTCGTTCAATTTCTGGTTGTTTTCGCTCAATTTTTGCGATGGCGCCCTGAAAAATATTACATATTTAGTATTTCAGCATTCAGCTCTCTTCATCCCACCGCCTGTAAGCACAGTCCATAATACCGAAAATTTATATTGTCCCCAAAAGACTTCCAAACATACAACTTTGTCCACTGTAATACGGACACACAGTTCTGTCCCTCTGGCGACACCGTATCAAGGGTATCAACTGTACAGTAGAACCCCGTTAATACAAGGGGCACCCAGCGAGGAATGTTTAAGGAAAACGCGTGGAATTGTACTGTTTTCCCAGTCATTTTAGTGCCTTTAAAGGACACTGTGAAAGCTAATACAGTTTGATTTTTTCGGATCCTTTAACGACAATCCGACAGTCTGTCAGACAGTCAGTCAACCGACCAGAAAGCCAGTTAGTCAGTCAGTCAGTCAGTCAGTCAGTCCGTCAGTGCATTAGTCAGTCAGTCAGTGCATCAGTCAGTCAGTCGGTCAGTCCGTCAATCCGTCAGTGCATCAGTCAGTCAGTCAGTCAGTGCATCAGTCAGTCAGTCAGTTAATTAAATCGATTAAAAGAAACGAAGTTCACACCTCATGCTCTCTGATCTCCTTCATGATGTGTGCAGGATCGTTGCTGTGTCCTCGTGTGCTTATTTCACTCCTCATTTCTGTGATCCATAAGATATAAACGTCAATCTGTTGTTCCCTTGGAGACACAACAGCTCCGCGACACCTAAACATAAAACAAAACTTTTACAGCACTACTGTGTGAAAACGGTTGACCCTTTCAACTCCAAGAGTCAATGCTAGATGTCCTAGCAATTGAGACTCTTTAGTGTTAAAAACTTCGACAGTTGCCAGTTGGCAAAGGTCAAGCAGGTATTTTTTAATGGCAGTATGATTGAGAATATTATAAGCTTTGTACTCCTTTGCATTGTGAAATTACTCTCTCAAAGCAGACACCCCTGTAAGGCGGACATTAGTTATAAGCTAGCTGGTCTCGGCCGCATTTCACTTGTTTGTCTGTAACGAACTGGTCCCAAGGGTGTCCAGAGCGTGTTCCGAGGGTGTCCGGCTTAGAGAGAGTTCGCTGTACTACGAATCATGTGTCGTGGTCACACTACCACTACTACAAATTTAAAACTACTTTACCGTTTGTGTAACCTCTGAGAGAGTTTTTCCAGTTTTTCCCATCGATCGTGAAGCAGGAGAATTTCATTGTTTATCTCTGTACATTGAATCTCGTCAGCTTTGCCGCTGTTTATCACCGTCTCTCCTTTCTCGATCACATCTCCTACGTCTGCACGGTGATTGGAAATGTCGTCCTTGAGAGCCTAAAATACAATAAGAAATAACAAATTTGGCATTAAATTTCGTAACTAGCTAAAATTTCCACGAAAAGCAGCTCATAGCAATAAAGACAGTCTTGCGTTTTCGGTGAATTGTAAGATGTTACTCAAGTCCAAATTTTGCCTAAACGTTTCGACAGAAGAATGAGTTTTTCGTTAGAATAAGTTGCCGCTAACTGTATCAGAGTGTCCATACGATCACATCTCAAACTGTGGACTACTTGGTTAACTGTTACTAGGCCAAGCAAAGCGGTGAAAGGGCTGAGTAAAGTAAAACCGGAATGTTTCCATAATCCAGATCTCTGTCCTTTCCCTATGCATGACATGCCACAGTACGCAGCTCTTTTCAAGGTCTTCTCTGATTTGCTGAGAAAACAACACAACAATGGACCCTATAGACACTTTTAATAAATACCACGATGCATCATTTTCCGCTAATGACGTCAAACATATTCTTTTGAATTCTCTTGCAATTCAAAAGAATATGTTTGACGTCATTAGCGGAAAATGATGCATCGTGGTATTTATTAAAAGGGTCTATATAATTTAGCGGTGGCAATGCCATCTGAATTTCTACCTTAGAGATCTTGTATTCCTCTTGTGGGTGTTCAAAACGAGTGGTGGTGTCTAGTTTTGTGGAAACGTCTTTTTCTACTTGTGCAATGTACGTATTAACCTCCTTCAGCTTTGCACGATATGCTTCAAGATCAGCTAAGTCCTAAAAAGAAACCACAAAAAAGCATAGTATGTAATAATTAACTTATTTACAGGAAATTCATTATTAAAGGCACGGTTCTACTAAATTGTGGAGTCCGAACCCATAATTAAAAGTACGGCCCTCTTTAATTTTGTCATGTAAATAAAAATTAAGTTGGACCAAGACCACAGTTGGGTGACAGACATATCAATAATAACTATTAGGATAAATATAAGTAAAGCTACTTGTCAAAGGAATTGGTATCCTGTAATGGGTATACGGGGATGCTCCGCCCGAAAGGGATACCTTTTTTAACCTGGAGGGTAGGGATTCCACGAGTTGAAGTATAGAAAAGGGTAGGGAAAACTGCCATTTAGGTCGCACGTAACGGCTTATTCGTCTATGAACGTATTTTAATGTAACTTTTACTGAAGTAAAAAGTGAGTAAACGTTGCTCAAATGTTAGCCAAAAACGCTTCTTTTGTTTTTCCTTTGTCATTACAACATATACCATGGATGTAAGTCAACTAGGCATATGAAAGGGTTTCCTTTTCTGTCAAAAACGGTAAATAAAAAGGGTAAAGGGTTTGGACCTCGAGGCGGAGCATGCCCATACAAAACTTTGTTGAGTACCCCCACCCTCCAGGCAAAAGTATGGAAACAGCACGACGGCAGGCACCGACCACCGACCTTCAGGTTGTCCGATGTGCTAACCACTAAATCACCGCGCTAGAACAAGCTTTGCACTATCTAAGTAAAGGGGGTTTAAATGTATAAACTGAATTAAACTCACGTCTAGTTTTCTTCTCTTTCTTCCTCCGTGCGGTGAGTATTCTCTCAGGCCGTGATATAAACTCGTCAGGTACATAATGACCAGCTTCTTGTCAGGTTTATCCACGTCGATATCTTATATAAAAAAGATACAGAAACCAATCAAACAAACATACCGTGGCAAACATCGAGTTCAATCTCCTAGGTGCGACAGGCTAAAGATCAGAAAAAGTGGTCGTTTACCGGAAATTGTAGGTGGACCGTTGTTCGATTGAGAACGAGATATCATACAAACTGCTTACATGCTCCTTCGCCTTTAGTTCGTTTGAAAATTGCTAACTAATTATCCGCCAAACGTTTTGTGGCCCCGTTGAATCTACATTGCCAAATGGAATTCTATAAAACTCTCTCCTCCACCAACGCAATGCAAATTTTCCCGTTCAAAAGTAGTTCCCTGTGGAACATTATTTTGGAGAAGGGGCCATTTTAAGTAAAACTAAGACCAAAGTGTCCGAAAGACTTTTGTCGTCTGCTGTAGCTATTATTGTTTATTTCCATTTCAACATTTACGCTCTTAAATTGTTTTGTAACGGCGTTACGTATTTCCGGATCTTAACAAATAACATTTGCACTTTAATGCCTGTATGAAGCTACAGTACACTATAAACATAACTACGGCACTGGAAAACTGTACAGGTTATACCTTTGCCCTATAGCACCGTCACTGTTGGTCTGTTCCGCATTTATCTTTTGTCGTGCGTTGACATTTATTCGAATGTGTTCGTAATAACGAGGATATCGTTATATCGAGGTTCTGTTCCATACATTTTACTTATAATTTTGCCGGGCTAAAGAATATCGTTCGTTATACCGAGGACTTCGTTATATAGAGAGGTTCGTTAAATCGAGGTTCCACTGTACACGAAATGCTTAAAGACACTATGAATGAATGCTTAAAGACAATATGAGGAAGATATCAAGTAAATTTGCGAAGAGAGAATAAACCATCATCAGAGTTTTAGCGAGTTTTCCAAGATACAAATTGACAAGGTGATCCACTTCCATCCTTCCCATCTCCAGCCTAAGACACTTGCGTTCACCAGTAGAGAAATGATAAAATAATCGTAAACAAAACTGAACCATTATCTTTGGGTAACCACTAATGTAATATGTCTTTTCGGCCTTTTAAAGTAACACTTAAGAGCGCATGTTACCAAAAATCAAACAATTTCAAAAATTTCTGGCAATCGAAAAAAAATGGATTTCGCTTATATTCTCAACTTAGGTAGGCCCTTATGTGAAACAAATCACTGCATAGTCACTTTGGCTAAATATCGATTTGTTTCAGAGAAAATCGATAATAACTGAATACCGCCAAAATGCCACTTTAGGAACTCAAAATTTATGCCGAGTTTGGAAGCTTCGCGTGAAAAAATAAAGCACTCTAAAGGGACAATACCTGTCAAATCTTAGAGAATGACATCGAAAAGGTACATTGAAGGTGATTTTAGCGCTTTGTGTCCTTTAATTTACAAAGTGTAATTAATTTTACTTGACACACTTTTAACTCGTTTAAAAATAGGTCAAACTCATCGCTGAATTTAAACATGAGCGAAGCGAAATAATTGGTCAAAAATTTGGTATTTGAAAGATGAAGGGATGCTCTTTTGGATCCCAGAAGGAATTTTTGGGGAAATGAACCAGCGCGATGCTTTCGAATTTCAAAGTTGCTTAAAATTCGTTAATTCAACTGAGCACGCAGAATCGATCTTATCAGCGTTATGTAAATATCTCGCGCTAAGGTTTAATTCTTCCCCATTTAAAGTTCAAATATTTCAAATTTAAAACATATAATGCTTACCTTGATGCTGCTGAAACATTTTTATGAGTGTTGAAGTCTTTGTAATCTTCCTTCATGAAAAAACTCAAGCCCGCCGCGAGATTTATTTTCTGTGAAGCGATTTCTCGTGTACAAATCAAGTAATTTACCCGTTTTGAAGTGACGATTTTTTTCACCCGTTTTTAAATACAGGCCAGTGTCAAGTGCTTAACCCAAGTAGGTTTTACTTCTTAACAGTTTGGAATTGAAAAGCAGAAGGCGATCGATCGATTATTTAGGTAAGCGAAAAGTCGTTATCACAAAATCATCTGTTTGTTGCCTTGTGGAATGTAGCTAATTAATTCAGAAGAGCGCCAATTTGCGGTTAAAACTTTAAGTCTGAAGCTTCGAAATTTAAAACTATAAAGGACAAGAAAATGCTCAGCCGATCTTTTGGCACGTTGGTCGAAGTGTTAATGTTTTTTATCATTGTAATATTGACGTTAAATAGCAGCCTGTTAACCTGACAGCTAAAAAATATAGTTGCGTGACAGAGTATATCACTTCCGGGCCGGAAGCATTTATGTTCAGTTTGCTTTTGTTTTCTTTGTACTTTAATTTCCCTATTCTTGTCTTGTTATTCTTATTTTTAAGGAAACACAAAATCATATGAAAACAAACTTCATGCCATATAAAACTGCACTATTGTTCTGCAATCTGAACACAGTGTGTAGTCTGGCTGGAATGGTGGAAGGGTGTGGCGGGGGGGGGGGGGGGGGAACACAGTGTGTAGTCTGGCTGGAATGGTGGAAGGGTGTGGCGGGGGGGGGGGGGGGGGGGGGGGGGGGGGGGGGGGGGGGGGGGGGGGGTTGTTGGCTCGAAGATTGACCAAGGCAAGGAGCGAAAATATTGCGAGGGCCGCGCACTTCCGGTGTTTTGCTTCCCCCCTGTAAACTTATTAATAAAAATAGTGATTACGAATAGGGATTAAAAATTATAGTAATAACTTTATTATAGTCATAAACGATAACTACTGATTTTTTTAAATAAAAAATAGGGTTGAGCAACTTTTATATATAGGGGTATCGAATGGTCCCTTAAAATTTTCAAGTGCTCGCAAAATGTGGCCTTTGCTCAATTTGCTCGCAAAATTTAGACCAGTGCTCGCTTGCTTGTGCTCGCAAAGTTTTGCAATTGCTCGCATTCTCGTTAAAATTTGCCGATTGCTCGAAATTTCATAAATCGTCATTTGTAGGTTTCTTGGTGCAGAAATAAATGTTCTGTCAAATGCCATCAAATATACTATTCAATAGGAAGACTTACAGAGAGCAATAGATCACAGGGCGTCGAGAGATTGAAAGGATGGGGCATATAAATTCTGATTTGAATAAAATGGGAGATGCCCGGGGGAGAGGTGGCTCTCAGAAATGAAATTTGTCATTATAATGATACAAGCTAATAAAGTATTGCAAATTTACGAAGTGCTCGCTGCTCGCTTGTTGCTTTTTCTAAAGTGCTCGTTGCTCGCAAGAGAAATTTGATGACTGCTCGTGCTCGCAAGAAAAAACAATGCTCGCATGCTCGCAAAGACCATTCGATATCCCTGTATATCATTGGTGATTCTTTATTTCTCATTATCTATTGTTGCGCTAGAACCGTTGCGGGCTGTCATGGATGCAAAAAACCGTACTCTTCTCTAGGCTAGGCTGCGAGCAGTCTTTTTCTCATGCTGCCTTTTTTGGCACGAGAAGTCCGCGAGACGAAGCAAACCGTTTTCGTTTTTTTCGTAATTTGCATATTAATTTTATAATTCGCGCATTATCGGATGTGAGGGAAAAGGGGCGATAGCTCGCAGTCTAGCTCTAGACTGTAAAACGGGTTCAAAACATGCTTTTTTTTTTTTTTCAGAAAATCGCCTAGAGAGGTGATAAACATGAATCCTCGTGCATAAGCCATGCACGCCCTGAAACACCCTCACTCACTTCACATTTACATTTGCTTAACGCTTCTACTATATGGCGGCGCGAGGTTAGTCGCACGCAGATACAGTGTATACATATTTCTATATTCAATGTATCCAAACTGCCTTTTTGTGTATTACAGTGCTGCTACTGTTACCGGGGCCACCTAGACAACCTTAACCAATCACAAAACAGAACGGGAACAATAGATTCCAAAATTTGCGACTTGAATAATGAAATGTCGAGCACACAACAAAGAAATTTTAACTTAAAAATGTTGGAATATATTGTTCCCGTTTTGCTTTGTGATTGATTAACTTTGTCGAGGTGACCCCGGTAACAGTAGCAGCACTGTAAATAAATTACGTTTATCACTAGCCGGCCTGCTAGAGGCAGTGTCGACGAGTCTCGGGCGCAACTATCTGAGTCATCTTATACAGAGAAATATTGATAAAGTTCTAAAATAACGCAACTTTTTTCTCTGGAATACCGTAATTTGTCGTATTTAACATACTACAGGACGTTTCACACCCATTCCCACGCAGTAATTAGAGCGGTAGTTTTCTATTCGGGTACTCCGTTATCGCGGGAAACTGATCTCTGGCGGTAGGGTCGCAGCTCTTAGAAGCCTCTATTTTCATTGGCCTTGTAAAACACAGCTGTAATTGTTTTTAGGGTAAGGGTCCATTGTTGTGTTGTTTGTCCTATTGTTAGGTCTAAGTGTATCAAGCCAATGGTGTGAGACCTTCTAAGAGCTGCGACATCACCCATCTCTGGGCTGCAAATAGTTATACAAAGTACATGCAAAAAAATTAAAAAAGTATCGGTGCTACTTACATCAGGTCACGTACTAAAGTTTGTTCTTTTGCCGAGAAAAAAGGAAAGATCTGGACGTTTTTTTATTTCACAGCAGTATGTGCGCGTATAACCGTATGCACGCTGGTTATTCGAAATTTCTTATTGGATAAACAGATGTTTTTGTACCTATTTCACGAAAAGTTTAAGATCAAGTACCTGCCAAATATATATTGCTCGAAGGGGTGGTGAAATTTGAATTCACGGTACCGCTGGAAAATTGCCGGTTTAGACTTGCCGTAGAAATTTACCTCACTTATTCTCTCTGCACTGACTACATGTACATCTGCCTACCAAATCCTCTAGAAGGTGAATATATGGTTGCTTTCGCTTCCTTGAAATGGCGGATACATCCATTTCCATTTATTTCTTTTATTTTACATTTATTTCTGCACCAAGAAACCGTGCTACAAATGACGATTTATGAAATTTCGAGCAATCAGCAAATTTTAACGAGAATGCGAGCAATTGCAAAAATTTTGCGAGCACAAGCAAGCGAGCACTGGTCTAAATTTTGCGAACAAATTGAGCAAAGGCCACATTTTACGAAAATTTTAAGGGACCATTCAATACCCCTATATATAAAAGTTGCTCAACCCTATTTTTTATTAAAAAAAAATCAATAATTATCGTTTATGACTATAATAAAGTTATTAATCTAATATTTAATCCCTATTCGTAATCACTATTTTTATTAATAAGTTTACTGGGGGGAAGTAAAACACCGGAAGTGCGCGGCCCTCGCAATATTTTCGCTCCTTGCCTTGGTCAATCTTCGAGCCAACGCCCCCCCCCCCCCCCCCCCCCCCCCCGCCACACCCTTCCACCATTCCAGCCAGACTACACACTGTGTTCAGATTGCAGAATAATAGTGCAGTTTTATATGGCATGAATTTTGTTTTCATATGATTTTGTGTTTCCTTAAAAACAACAATAACAAGACAAGAATAGGGAAATTTAAAAAGTACAAAGAAAACAAAAGCAAACTGAACATAAATGCTTCCGGCCCGGAAGTGATATACTCTGTCACGCAACTATATTTTTTAGCTGTCAGGTTAACAGGCTGCTATTTAACGTCAATATTACAATGATAAAAAACATTAACACTTCGACCAACGTGCCAAAAGATCGGCTGAGCATTTTCTTGTCCTTTATAGTTTTAAATTTCGAAGCTTCAGACTTAAAGTTTTAACCGCAAATTGGCGCTCTTCTGAATTAATTAGCTACATTCCACAAGGCAACAAACAGATGATTTTGTGATAACGACTTTTCGCTTACCTAAATAATCGATCGATCGCCTTCTGCTTTTCAATTCCAAACTGTTAAGAAGTAAAACCTACTTGGGTTAAGCACTTGACACTGGCCTGTATTTAAAAACGGGTGAAAAAAATCGTCACTTCAAAACGGGTAAATTACTTGATTTGTACACGAGAAATCGCTTCACAGTATATAAATCTCGCGGCGGGCTTGAGTTTTTTCATGAAGGAAGATTACAAAGACTTCAACACTCATAAAAATGTTTCAGCAGCATCAAGGTAAGCATTACATGTTTTAAATTTGAAATATTTGAACTTTAAATGGGGAAGAATTAAACCTTAGCGCGAGATATTTACATAACGCTGATAAAATCGATTCTGCGTGCTCAGTTGAATTAACGAATTTTAAGCAACTTTGAAATTCGAAAGCATCGCGCTTGATCATTTCCCCAAAAATTCCTTCTGGGATCCAAAAGAACATCCCTTCATCTTTCACATACCAAATTTTTGACCAATTATTTCACTTCGCTCATGTTTAAATTCAACGATGAGTTTGACCTATTTTTAAACGAGTTAAAAGTGTGTCAAGTAAAATTAATTACACTTTGTAAATTAAAGGACACAAAGCGCTAAAATCACCTTCAATGTACCTTTTTGATGTCATTCTCTACGATTTGACAAGTATTGTCCCTTTAGAGTGCTTTATTTTTTCACGCGAAGCTTCCAAACTCGGCATAAATTTTGAGTCCCTAAAGTGGCATTTTGGCGGTATTCAGTTATTATCGATTTTCTCTGAAAAAAATCGATATTTAGCCAAACTGACTACGCAGTGATTTGTTTCACATAAGGGCCTACCTAAGTTGAGAATATAAGCGAAATCCATTTTTCGCCAGTTGCCGGCGAATGTTTGACCGTTGGTAACATTGGCTCTTAAAATGGTGAGCTAGCCTCCTTAAACATTTCCAGCAACATATTGGCGAGAAGCGCACATGCGTCACAAGTTTGACCGCTGGATCACTGCTGAACCTCGTTCCCAGGGTCCCTTTATCTCCCTCCCTCGGGGAAGGAACAGAAAGAAGAAGACCGCGGGAAGGAGGTTAGAAGGATGCCGACCACGTTTCGTTGAGTTGTTGCTCGAAGGTTATTTTTCCAATATACTATTTTAGGAATTTGCGCAATAAAGTGCAATTCCATTACTATTCTCATTTAGAACTTAGAACTTAGAATAAATTACACCCAAATAGCTTTTCACAATTCGTATAGTTTGCGTTTTGTTTTAAAATCTTTACTGTAAATCTTGTGACCGTGATATTTTTGATACCAATACATCTATTATTTTTGCAATTTGCTCAAGTCTGTTTATATATTGCGGAATCAATAAGTGTTTTCCTGTAAACCAATTCGCCGTGTTTTTGTAACCTGGGAAGCTTTGAATCAGCGTGCTTTTAAAATTCGACTTTGCCAGATTCTTCTAAAACTAATTTGTGTCTTGTTTGCTTTCATGACACATGACAGAAATGTCTTTCTCTCTGAAGCGAATGAGAATAATAATAAAAAAAAAACATTCTAAAGTTCCTTTTTTAAACTTTTCATTTTAAGTTCACACAAACAGGCCTATCCGGCAGTCTGATCCTTTTTACGCAAATTTGAAACGTCAATTAATTAAAAAGCAAGCACAATTTAGAAAGCTTTTAGAAGTTGACATCTTTTGTGAATTCAAAGAATGCCGTTCTGTCTTTAAACTAATGCAAGTGTTTACCTTTAACGACACTGACACTGAAAATTTAGGAAGTAGTTTTCATGTCGGCAAGCTTTTAGTTCTTAGATTACGTTCCCCTGACAAATCCATTTATACAAACCGGCAATGATTTCCTAAAGTAAGTCTTGCGTGTTAAACGTTCCATGTGAAGTATATTTTTATTTCCTTGCGTAGACTGCAGTTTTCACTTTTCACGGGTATCGGGAATGCCAACTGAATAAACATATCTTAAGATAGTTGATCAAAAGTTCCTCTTTGGTGGTCTCATGTTAAAAATTCTGGCAACCAAATTGCGACCTTTACCCCTTTCACTCCCAGAGTCAATAATGGAGACATGTAGTGTAGTTCTAATTTTTGAGTCTGTCGACGAAATCCCGGGTGCGACCATTCAAACGAAACCTATTCGGCAATACTTTTGCATGGTATCATTTTTTTGTCAACATTTTAGAAAATAAAATTTGGTATTTTTTTTAATTTTGATGTTTGGCAGTTTTGGGAGTTAAAGGCTCAATCGGCGCATTTTGTGATGCAAACTAAACTGTTCATTGTTATGCCTTTAATTGGAGTATGCTCGTAATGAACGTTTTGAAACTTAATCAACGTGAGTTCGCATCCGGCGCAACAAAAAGCATTAAGTTTTTTTTACTATTTAAAAAAACAACCTCGCACCAAAGATTTCTTAGGCCGCGGAAGGAGCATCGACAGAAAACGGGAGCTGACAAAAAAGGTAAGTTAGCACTTTAAAACATCAAGTCTTTGTCAATGAAGTGTATATACAGTTCAGTAAGGGCGTCTAGTGACGTAGATACTTAAGTTCGAAAACGGAGGGTGTTAAAAACGATGTTGAAAATGGAGAGAGTTATTTCGTCCTGTTGTACCGGCGGATAATTGCTTGAACGAACGAAGGGCTTGTAAATTGCTTAGTAAATCGGACAAATGTAATTCTTTTAACTTTTTCATTAGCATTCATATCATAAAAGAGACAAACTATAGTGAGGCTTCTGTCTGCATTCAATTTAATTCCTTGTTTTTCACAATATGACTCTGGGCAATGAAAGGTTTAAACGAAAAAAAGCAAGGCTGATTCGACAGTGAAGGAATATAAAAATGTAATTTATCCAATATTTCAAAAGGCACGGCCTTTCTTCTTCAGGGTATTACAAATAATGACTATGGGTAAACTAGGACGTTACAATTTAAATTAGAGTATAGCGTGCAATATGATGCACGCTATTTAAAGGTTTAAATGATTTTCGAAAATTTTCCCTAAAGTGCCAAATATCAAAATGAAAGAAACATTCCAAATTTCATTTTGTAAAATATTGAAAAACAAGTGGTACCATGCAAAAGTAATGCCGAAGAGGTTTCATTTGAATGGTCACACCATAGGATTACATTGAGAGACTCAAAAGTTAGAACTACACTACATGTTTCCATAATTGATTCTGGGAATGAAAGGGTCAAAACATCACTTTCATTAATTAGAAAAAAAAGTATACATTTTGGCCGCCTACAACAAGACGGCAAATAACCCTTTTCACCAAACATGTAAGTAAATGATTGAGGAGAATTTATATTTCGAGAGAGCTAAATCCTGGAAAATCCCAGACGAGCGAGGATTATGTTGTTTCCCGACCGTCCCAGATGTTCCCGATATCGAATAGAATGACGGTAAAATCGGCAATGATGAAATATACCGTGGCTAAAGTCCGCTATACCGATTTCTGAGTGCATGCGTTTGCCAATTCGCAATTTATGTTTTCACAAGTCGGGAATGATCGCCGACGCATCGGGAAAATAGAAACGCTCCCGATTTTCGCGATACATCCGCGACCATTCCAGATGATCGAGGATGTCTACGATTTCGTGTTTTCATCAGTCGGCAAAATCTGAGACGGTCGGGAAACAGCGAAATCCCGATCATCTGGGATCTTTTTCCCGACGAATGAAAACCGGGCTTAAGTGTTTTAGTGGATGACATTCTCTCACCTGCCGGATCAAGGAGCTTGGGGACCGAGAACTCCTCATTAGCCACGGTAAAGGCGTGGTCGAGATTGGTGCGGTTGTCATTTTCCAAAAGGCTCTCAAATCGAAACAGCTCAGGCCTAAAATATAAAATGTTAATAAACATAAAGATGGTGAATATTTAGCTCAGTCATGTAATGAAAGAAAGCGGTCTTCAGTTTCCCTCGAACAAGGGGCAAAAAAGAAATAGTGTTGTTTGTATACTGTAAAGCGTCTCGTGCAATCTGAGCTTTTTGAAAAACTCACAAGTGCAAATTAATCCCAAATCGAACGAGAAAACCGCATGATTACTTATGATTACTTATTAATAATTATACATTATTAGAGTTTTGCAAAACATTTTTGCATCGATTGTTTTTATTGGTGTTACACTTTTTGCACTGGTGTTACACTTGAACTGCACTGCCCTTAGCCAATCAAAATTGAGTAATTTTTTCATGTATATTATTAGGAAATTAACATTTCCTAACGCTACAACATGGATATAAAACATTGTACCTATTCCTAATCCCCGTTATTTTCCCAGTGTTAGTTTTCGTATTTTCGTGATATACAAAAGACGCAAAAGAGCACATTTTGGACAAATTTACAGCCTTTCAGCTCTTGCTTGAGGCATACTAAGCTTGTAGTGTGAAGCTACCAATTCTAGTACTCACTTAGCCTGCGTAGCGGGCGCCCGTTTATACAAAGGGCGCGCGTCCTTGACATAGCGCCCTATATTAGCGGGTGTTTACATGACACCGGGGCGACTTTCGCGCCGGGGCGAGTTCACTCCGGTTCCCTCTTATGGCTCTACATTTGTTTACATGATACCACCACAAAATTAGCCTTACCACTTTAAAGTGTGCTCCGCGGTCCCTGCCGCTCATGTAGTAAACATTACTACATTCGCGTCCGTGTTGTATCGGCACTATACATTCACTCGCCTTCGGCTCGTGATTGTATAGAGCGTTTTCACTTGACGTCATAGCCGCCATATTGGTGTTCCCGTACAAAAGAATTTTAATTAACTTCTTTTGTTAGGAACACCAACATGGCTGCCACGGTCTTTGTCATTTGAGTCCCACGGGACTGAAGGTCACGTGAGTGAAAACGTTCTATAGGCCGATACAACACTCCTGCTCATGTAGTAAACATTACTTACAATACAATACTCTACTTATATACAATGCGTACAATACAATACTCACACTACTTATAATGCAGGTTACTACTCACTTGTGAGTATGGATGACGGCGTTGAAGGCCAGTCCGTCTCTCCAACTCGTTGTGAAGTCCTTAAGTTTAACTTCATCATATCTGAAAGTGATGAAATGTTCAGAGGCAATTTATAGTCTAACAACCTTTCGAATAGGTAGACACATGGCACTTAAAAAAGAAACTGTTGTCACTAAGGTGCAAAGTTTAGACAGTCAGTTATGTAGATAAAAGCCGATCTGCTGTCCATTTTCCAGGCTATCGAGATGTCAAAGACCAGCCATTTTTATCCTTGACAAGCAATTTTGTCTTCTGCATGGTTTTCTTTTTTAATTTTGCGGAGTTAAACACCAGACCCCTTAATGGGTCGATCCTTCGGGACTCAAAATGACATTACTGTAACTATTCTCTCAAATACAGTCAACCCTGTTAGGTATTATGGACATTGATTCGAGTTCACTAGTTTTGTCATGGGAAACTTATCGAGTTACGAGGGCCGACTTGTTAAAATCAGCCCAACTCTCCCCCACCCCCTATTTACTCCTTCGTCCCCCCCCACCCCCCCCCCCCCCCCCCCCCCCCCCCCCCCTTCTCTCTCTCTCTCTCTCTGATTTGCTACTCCATAAATTGTGGGGACACGTCACTGATCTTCCTGGGACTATAAGAGTAACCCATATGAGCTATGATTGGTTTATGGTTGCCTTTGGAAAACCTGTCTTAACTAACACTGGTAACCCAAACAATCCCAGAAAGCCTAGTGCCGAAAGCTAGAGCTCAGTCTCCCTGAAGTTTCTGGCGTGGCAAATTACAGACTGTCTGTTTTATGGACACCAAAGCATGGTCCCTAAAAGCGGGAGTTGACTGTACTAGTTAAGTCTTTGCCAGTATATCATGATATCATATACAGTTCCCAAAGTAACGACAATCGTTTCTTTAGAGTTGGCAGCCTTTTACCATCATTAAATTAACGATATTTACTATTTTCTTACCCATCAAGAGCGTTCTCGCACCAATTAAGAAGTTTTTTCTCAACATGAAAATCTTTGACGCTGCTGTCTGAGTCAGTCTGTTCCATCACGCCTTGAACCTGGTAAGCGGTTAACAAACAGGTGAGCGTTCATGTAGCACTTCATATCTTGTGCACGGAAATAACTTTGAACATTCCAGAAGTTCCAAAAGCACGAGACACAGCCGAGTCGTAAGGACATATTCTTTATTTCCCGCGTGCTTTTGTCACACACAGTAGCCCAATTTACAGCCGTCTGCTTAGTGACCTTGGCCTTTGAGTGAAAGTAAGGCTGAATTTAACCTTACCTGATCATGATATAAAACTCAATACTTTTTATTTGTAAATCAGTGATTATATCCTAACTAGGATTTACATATGAATAATAAAAAAGACAGTCAATTCCAGCCTCATTTTCACGCAATCTTCAGGGTACTTAATGCACACAACAGCAAAATGGTCAATTAAGAAATGTATTCAGTTGATTTACCATTACATAAATAGAGCTAAGAAAATGGAAATTAAAGAAAGGTGACTTGTCTGTGTTACTCAATCGAATCTTTATCATCCCAGCTGAGCACATAGGGTCTCAATCGAATATTATTGTTATATAAATCCCCGGATAAAATAGCTGAGGACATTTTTAAGAGAACTACTGAATACTTACCTGGAATCGCAAAATAATGCTCCAAACCAGTCCAAGGATGGGTGTGCTCTTCCCATCAACAATGTCGTAATTGCTGATTCCCACAAGCTTTACCTTTAAAAAAATGACAGATGAGCGATTAAATAGTAGGAAAAAAGAAAGAGCAGAACAAGGAATGCCTTGGGAAAAAAAAGAGGGCACTCTTTCACTTCCAGAGTCAATTATGGAGACATGTAGTGTAGTTCTAACTTTTGAGTTTGTTGATGAAATCCTATGGTGTGACCATTCAAATGAAACCTCTACAGCAGTACTTTTGCATGGTACCATTTGTTCTAACGTTTGAGTCTGTGGACGAAATCCTATGGTATGACCATTCAAATGAAACCTCTTCAGCAGTACTTTTGCAAGGTACAATTTGTTTTTCAATAGTTTACAAAATGGAATTTGGGATTTTTCTTAAATTTCGATTTTTGACAATCGTGGGAGTTAAAGCGCAGAAAGCAAGCAAGCAAGCAAGCAAGCAAGCAAGCAAGCAAGCAAGCAAGCAAGCAAGCAAGCAAGCGTCAAGCACGATATTTCCAGAACACTCAAAAGAGTTATTAGAGCTATACTGTAAATCAAAGTACACGTAATGGCGGCCAGGTTCAAAATTGTTCCAGAAAGAAAACATAACTAACAGCACCATAACAAGGTCCTGCTCTGAAGATATGTGCACGCTAAAGGATGTCATCCATTGCCTCAAAAGTTGAAACAATTCAGTTCACATTAGTCATTAACACAGGTATCGTGACAGGCGTAGTTGTCTCCATCTTCGTATATATTCTTTATGGCTCGTCATGCAATCCCTACTCTTTAAAACCAAAGAATGTTTGCATAGGAGGCTGCCATGGTAGCTGTGCTGTGCATGTTAGCAGACGTTTTGTTGCCGAAGCCGGAGATATATAGTATAACGTTGTGAATCAGTAGTAGAGGTTAGCTTTATTTGAGCCGTTGTCAAGCAAGAATGATCTCGACAAATTTACATGTCTGATCTTGGTACACACTACCACATGAATCAAAGATCAAAGTGATTTACTTTTCAAATTTCAAACACTTACCCTGTTTTTCTCCAGTAACTTCAACGCTGTGGTTACATTGTTAAGTTTATGCACTCGCATTCGACCTTTTTCTCTTTTCTGTTGAATAAGCAAATTCAGAGATTTACCAAATGTTCATGTACGTGAGGACATGATCCTGTCTATAAAAGCGGGTATGCCATTATTGGATAGAATATATTATGTGAATTGGAAATGAAACATTATGAAAATGAATTATCCCCGCAAAGACGTTAGGCCAGTTTACACATTCGACATTCTATGTTTTTTTTGTCGCGCTTTATAATGCAACTTTTGTGGCGCTCGAGCTCGGATGAGTAAACTAGCGATTTGTGGCCAAACTATCGCAGTGGTTTCGAACATGTTTGAAACCTGATGCAACTGGGCAGCGATTTTTGGGAAATCACAGCAAATATCGCACCCAGTTGGAAAAAAACAAAATCCTTAAATTTTTTTTAATTGGATTTAAACCCGTAGTTGCCGGTACAATGGTTTTCCCAACTGGGCTATACCGCCAATAGGTCATTTGCACGATGACGTCATTTGACTACAACTACCAGAATTCATTTCGTTTTTCCTTTCTTATTTAAGTTTTTTAATCCCAGTGCGGTTTAAATAACAATAGCCCTAATTTGCACAACAAAACAAAAAACTGAAGGATTCTGGTAGTTGTAGTCATATGACGTCATCGTGCAAATGGCCTATTGGAGAACTAGTTTAAGAGATGTTGAAAATACGTTCTTCATAAATTGGCTGACCTAAAATCTGAATCGAACAAAACTAAAAAGGAATTCAGAATATCCAAAGAAGAGGTCACTAAACATGACTTTCAAATGAAATCAAAGGACTTACCAGTGTTGTTCCAAGAAGAACTTCTAGCAGTGAGAGAAACACGTGACCATCTCGCACCTCCTCTATAAGATCCGTTATTTCTAGCGGAGGCACGGCCTGGGGAGAGTTGGAAAAAAAGAAGCAGTTTGCAACAGTTTTTGTATCATAGGTTCTTGGTAACTTAACAAATTAAGCTACTTATTTGATGTATGAGTGTGCGAATGAACAGCCCGCTATTTTAGAAACTCGGCTGTTACTGAAAGCCTGCTGTTATCATGATGCACACCCAACTGTTTATGGAAACCCGCTTTTATCGACGATCTGCTATTACGGAACCATCGCTATTACGGACCCCCGCTAATATGGAATCCCTGCTATAACGGATATCCCGGAGCTATTATGGACCCCAAACTAAACTAAACATGACAGGACGGACACCCCACTATTACGGAGCTCCTGCCTGTTACAGAATCCCTGCTATAACGGACACCCCGCTATTCGGGACCTTGGCTGTAACGGAAATCCCGCTATTACGGACACCCCGTTATTATGGAACCCCAGTTATAACGGACACCCCGCTATTACGGACACCCCGCTATTACGGACACCCCGCTATTACGGAACCCCCACTATCACGGGCACCCCGCTATTTCAGAAACACTGCTTTTTACAGAAACCCTGTTATTTATGAAAACCCCGCTTTTATCGACAAACCCTTCGCTTTGCGGTCGGAAGTCTCCCGGTATTACGTTAAGTCTGCTATTACGGAAATCCCCTGCTGTATCGTACAATCTACAACATTGAAGTTTGTGAACTGCGTCACGCGTTATTTTGTTTTTATTCCTGGCTCTCAACATTGTACCCGGAGGGTGGGGGATGGATAAGCATTCACTACAGATTTGAAACACAATATACAAAGTTTTCCAAACGTTTTGACCAAGGTTGTAGTTTAACAAAACCCATCAACAGCTTAGCTTACCATTGCAAGTTTGGAGTTTATCCATTTTCGAAATGTCTTCTTGTGAAGTTCTTCTCTCTCGCCTATTGGAAAAAAGAACAAAATAAATTACTCGAAAACGTAACATCCCAACTGATTTCTCAGCCATACGAACTGAATTGCACATTTTTACATATTCGAAGACCTCATCCTGGGCCGAATGCTGGAGTCAATTTAATAAAACTTTTATACTTGTAATTTACAAGCGTAGCTATTGTTGTCAACCTCCGAAACAATGGCTACACTTGTAAAAGTTTTATTAAATCGACCCCTGTATTCTATTTTTTCGACTGTACACTGTTTTTTTATAAGAACGTCTAATTTTGGTTTTCACTGCGTGTACCGGACACAGATGATGTGAAACAAAAGGAACTAAAACAATACAAAATGGCCGAAACAATGTTTTCTATTGTGTGTCCGACTGAGTCGGGACCGAAGGTTCTTATCCAAAAAATAACCCCCAAAAGGTTCTTTACAATGTTCTTAACGTAAATAGAGGTTTTGCAAGGCAGCCATGTTGCATGGCAGGAACAATAGATTCTTTTCCCTATGGGAAAGAATGTTTTTTTTCCAATGCAAAACATTTTCATTGTTCCTGCCATGCAACATAGCTGCCGTGCAAAACCTCTATGGTCTAGTATTTCAGTAAATCATAATTCTGAGTGAAAAAAAAAGTAAAAATAGGCCAAGCTCTACTAGTTTTGCTATTTTAAAATGCATTTTGGACTCAGCTGGACTCCAAATTTTTGTCTGACCAAATTATTACACTATATTTTATTCTTAGTTAATAGACTTTTTTTTACCGATTTCAATGGTCAACATGGGATGCCCAGGGGACAAAATCAATATGGCTGCCTTATCGGTGAAAAGGTCTATTTTTATACATAATATCGATAAGAATTCATGGGAATTCTGTCCACTCTACTTTCTCAACGTGATTTATCGATTGTTTCCGCTCTTTCGCTCATGTGTGTTGCGCATTTCACTGTACCTTTGTGCTGGCATAACTCGCTGGTGTCTTAAGCACGCAGTAGTGTGACCTGGAAAGCTCGCCGCTCTTGCTAAAAATGGAGGCATTGGCGTAATACATGCATAGAATTTCTCTTTTTTTTGTTCTGTTTTCCCAGCAAACCAACAATTTGCATGAACTGGAGAATAGGGGGCTAGAGTGACCAAAATAACCCAACAAAAAAACGTAAACACAGCTTCAATTTTCGTCTTCGTAACTTTGCGCGAACGAGTCGTTTTTAAACTGCAAAAACAAACACCCACTAAATTTTTTTGAAAAAAGTAGTTTTGTTTTTAAAGACGGTAAACAAAGTTCTTATTTCTTCGACAACGACCTTATTTTTTTTTATTTAAAGCACAGGCGACAATTTCGCGAGAAAACAAGGTTTTTGGGGGCCATTATGAAACGCTGTTTATAGACTCTAAAACAAAATTTTGCATGTTCATAATATTGAGCCTGCTGTGTATGTCAGCAAGAGTCACGGATCTACGTCTTCAGGGTAGAGAATCTTTCACTTTTTCATGCTAAATTCTCGGCATGCATTCTTTCCAACTTTATATATAATATCTATGTTAAGAATTTGATTCCGATTTTCAGTATGTGACTGTTAATTCTCCTAGCTACTTCCGTAGACTGTTGGGAAAAAATAGCTGTTGATCGCTGTTAATGAATTAGACAGCAATGCTTGTCAAATCTTTTCTTTTCCTGTACCAAGTAGAAATAATCAGTTACAATGCTCTCACGCTCGCATCCTACATTCTTTCCAAACACACTGGCATATTCGCTTTCTCACTACCCTAAATGTCTCTATTTCGCACACCGTAATTTCGTTCCTTCCTCCTGAAGCAAGCTTTCCACTTCTAATTACAATATTTGGCGACGTCATGGTTAACGTTTTGACGCTTAGGCACATCAATTAATTCTGGAGTTCACAGAGAAGCAGAAAACAAATTGTAAATAAACAAATCGTCGCCTGAAAAACCGATTGTGTCTTGTAACTCTTTAACAGCTCCAAGTACAAATTTGAGAAATGTTCCAAATTTGGAACTGAGAAAAGGAAATATTTAATGATTCACAACACGGATAAGGATTTGCAGGTTTGATTTATAAATTAGAAAAAAAATACAACCACATTACACGAGTTCAGCAAAGTTCGAATAGGTCACTAACTTAAAAAGCGCTCTTACCGAATAAAACTGGTTAACTGACATGAATGAGAAAAGCAATGATTCATGCATGTTACCTTTTCCTTTGACAAAAGCCGTCGTTGTCTCGTGTGATGTTTTCTTGGGCCTAAAAGCGTCTCCTGGCTTTGCCATTTCCCTTGTTTTTAAATTTCCTCGATAATTTTATCCGTTTACAATAACATCGCCCTTTTTTTCAAGTTCTTGAAGTTCAATATACGCGTGTGAAGAGATAAATCATGATCCCAGGGTATTACACTATCCGCACGCATCGATCTTATATATTAAAACATTTACATAAACGAAACGAAAATATTCACCACTTGAGTTGAGCAGAAATTAGTTTGGGGCTTGAGCGACAGATCTATGAAAAACAGATGTTATCCGTCTGATATGTAAAAACGTTTACTTATAAAACGCCAGTACGTTTTATTAATTGGAGAAGTTAAAATTGGGAAATCAAAAACAAAACAAAAAAGTCCAAGAATAAATTATATAATATATTATAGAAGGTTCGCATTTAAAATTCTGGCTTTGAAAATAGAAACTGTAGAAATTCAAAACTTTATTGTGATAACCGCCTCAACATGGCAGGACACCAGGTGGTATGTGTTAAAAATATAGAGAATATTAAAAGGGGCCGCACAATTTCAGAATCTGAGTCATATAAACGGGAGGACGCTGGATGTTTTAAGAGCATAGCAACAGTTCTTTGTGTAATTTATACCTGTTTAAAAGCCTTCCACTGTAAGTTTAAAAGTCGCTAGATAGAGTGTAACACTAAAATATTGGTTTTTATGGTGCTTGTAAAAAGACCTTGACAAGAAGTCTTTTAAGACGGTTTTGAACGCACATGGGAAGATAAGCAACGATGATATCATGAGCAAGTTTACTTTAACGTTTGTAATAGATATGCTTTTAAAAAGCACACAGTTTTTGTTGGAGTTTATGACTTTTATGGCGTCGGAAACGCTACACACAAAAAAACTGCATCATTAAAAATAAACATTTTCGGTCAAGACAACAGTAGTTGAACTTTATCGGCAGTATGAAGTGATGTACGACTTGATCCAACTCAAACATAGCATAGCGTGGAACGGTGCAAAATGGACGGTTTACGAAGCCATTCCAACCACACTATAAATTGGCTGCCAACAGGGCCGTTTAACTTATCACACGACAACGTTTAGTAAACCATGCAAGAGAGTGGTAATTTGGACGAAGCGGATTGATCGCAGGTTTACGTTTTCATGTCTTCACCGGGAGGAATCTGCCATTCTACGATGGTTTGTGTGAACACAATATTTTTTTATTACTTTTTAATACGACCGTCCCTCTACGTGAGTAGTATTGGCCGGGCGGTCAGAACGTAGATACAATGATTTTGAAACCAGGCTCGTAAACTGTATTACACTTTGCGCTTGTGAAAAACAAAACGATTCTAGCAGGAACAGCTTTTAAAGGAGCTATGTCATGGTGATTTCGAGGTTTTTGGGTCAAAACTGCCCCAAATAAAAACTAAGCACCTTTGTTGTACACGAAACGCTTATAGTCTATAGAACACTAAGAGGAAGATATGAAGCGAATTTTAGAAGAGAAAATAGACCATAATCAGAGTTTTAGCGAGTTTTCCAAGACAGAAGCGATAAACTTGAAAACATTAGCACAATTTTTCGAAGATGCAATCCATTTCAATTCTGTACATCTGCAGCCCAAGACACTTATTTTTACTCTTAGAGCACTAGTAGATAATTTTAAACAAAACTGGAGAAAAAGGCGGGAAACATGCAGTTCTTCGCTGATCGAGAGATGACCAACCGATTTTACTTTACTTGAAGCCCTTAAGTTCACTTTGACCATCATGGTGCGTTAGCGCACTTGTCTCAGCGCGCTTTGCGACTGGATGGTCGTCGTCTGGCGGCTCTGCGACGCGACTTAACTGAACTTTCGGCTATTTCACATTATATGAAGCGTCTAGTTGGTTGAGTGCTTCAATTTCGTCACTGCCGGTTTTAAGTTGGCCCTCTTGGCTTGGTAAGATGTGGTTTCTCTATATCGGTTTTCCTTTTTAAAAAGCGTGCCAAGTTGATATAACATTCAAACAGTTACTCCAGAATCATGAACTGCTTATTTCAGTTGCATATCGTTAATACGTGTCACGAGTGAGTTTTTCGTTTTTTTTTCTTCTTTGTAATACGAAAAAAGAATGAATGCAAACGATGCATTACATCTTAGAATGGAATATGACCACAGCCTTTTCATTATATTGAAAACATGAATCGAAACACGTTCTCGAAGATTTTTCCTGGCAGCATGTACCCATGCGTAACTTTACGTTTGAAACTAAACGGATAACAAAAATCCGGAAAAAATTCCGAAGTCGTGAAGATGAGGTCGGCGTAGTTGCGTTCAGTTAGTTATTCGAACCTCCACTTACAAACAAATCATTTTGTTGTCAATATGAGAATAAAGCACCGAAGACAAAATAACATTTCTGTTGTTTAATTATTTATGTAATTATAGCTTTTTAACACATCAAGGGGCAAGTTTTGAACGACAAGTCTATTAATAAAAAAAACTTTAGAAAAAACATTCCGGTTTCTTGAGCAAAGAAAAACCGTAAATGTTAAAATGCCATCTTCCGATTCTGATAAGTTGACAATCAGAACGTGATAATCCCACAAAGTACTTTTTTAATATTTAGATAAAAGCAATATAAACATGCTTTCATTATCCTTGAATTCAAACACCCAGGCTATAAATTTGCATTCCTTAATAATACAAGATCTCACGGAGAATGGATTAAAACGAGAATAGCGGGGTACTTTAGAAATATCAACGACGAGCCCTATAAAGGACCTCTGCGTTTGAGGCTACGATGCTTGGAGTTGTAAAAGAGTTATAAACTTAAAACCTGGCGACCTATCGACGTAAGTGAGATCTAAATCGTTTCTAATGTGCGATAATGTCGATAATCAACACGGTAATCATTGCAATCTTCGAAAACCGCAAAAATCAATACAACATTTTCAGCCCGGTCTCGTGTCGAGACCATTGTCTCAGCCGTTACGAAAATAACCCAAGGGTTTAGCATGTCTACATGACATTCCTATCAAATCTAAATGTTGTCAGTAATATATAAATATTGGAGGAAAATTAAACTGGTATCTATGCTGACAAGTACACGCGAAAATCGGCGAAGTATGACATCTTAAATTCCGGTTTCAAGATCACTTAAAAACAAGTAATATTGCGCCGATACTCGAACTAAAAAACGCTAAAACCCGTGTAGCATACTGTACAATTTGAATATATATATCTGGTGATTAGAAGTGATGTCGTTTAATCATTTTGCAACTTTAATTTGATAGCACTTCGATCATCGATATTTACATGATTTTTTAATAGTAGAAGTTTATCAGTGCACATCAAAAGTCAAAACAAGTCTGATTAAATCGTGGTTTGACTTCTTTCCTGGCGAAAGCGAAATTTTAAAACGTGAATAAAGTATAAAATCGATTATCTGGTATTGATATATAACGATTTTTCATTGCAAATTAAAGATATTGTGAAGCTCTCTGCATTCAAGCAAAATTCATCTCTCATTATAGGATGTCAATGTGGTCATTATGCTCCAATTGATTTCAATAACAAGGCAAAGAAACAAGCGGTTTTTCACAGACGAGTTAGCGAAATGAACGTAGCAAACAAACAAAAATGCAAAAGCACAAATATATTCCCTACGTATGTTAAGCCCTTGATGTCTGAAGAGCCTCACGACTTCCACACACTTACACCAAAACAAGGTGATTAAGTACAAAAGTATGCAAATTGTTACCTACTTAACAGGAAATCTGTAACTTTGAGAAATTAAAACTGTTGATAAATTTAAACGGAAAATCGTAACTCCCAACGAACTTTTGTTGCATTTAAGTCGACTGTTGCCAGTTTCTACCGCGTTGACTTCATGACCTCGATTTAAAGATATTAAACAGTACACTCCAAACAAGAAATGTACTCCCAGATGTGTTCGCTCCATAGTTATAAATAGCAAGTGCCTTGTATTAAGTTTCGCAAGTACAAACAACTTTCACGAGCTTATAAAAGCTCAATAATATTTTACTATCGCTATTTAAGCTCATCCCGTGTTATAACAAGCTTAACATCTTACATTGGGAGCAGTTGAATCCATTATAGTGAGAGCAGAACTATAAAGCGACAAAATACTTTCCGCTGTGGGCGATGTGTTATAACAAATAGAATTCACCAAATAAGCAACACAGCCTTTTTAAAATGTACCATTAAATACCTGTTCTCTCTCGTATCGTTTGCCTGAAGTGTGCCGATTCTCTTCCCTCGCTTTGCCTTATAAGCGAACCGTTGGTCGCCATCGTACAACAGATGACCGTCCGCAAGTGCGGGTTGGACTTTAAAAAACCGAAATATCTTCGAACTTTCCAGCTATGCAGCCGACCTGCGCTCAAATCAGTTCGCTGGTTACGCGTGGATTCCTAGAATTCCCGAAGTACGTAAATTTTGCATTTGAAAAGGAACTCACGAGTTTATCCAAATATGTTTGAATAACAAAGGAAGGAACAAAAATAAACAATGTGCAATCAGAGCCTGGAAACGCGTCACTAAACACGGACAAAAACAAATTCTCAAGTCGTCGACACGTCATCCTTTCGTGTTAATTGGGAAACTTGAAATTTGATTTAAGCCATTGGTAATAAAGCAAGATATTCATAAAATACCTTTGTAAAGCAAAATACTACGACCTTTTTTGTTCAAAGTTTTTCCAGCTCGATTTTCATGAAACGCAATTGTGTGACAGACAATGTCACGCACCTATCACGCAACGCAGCATGTCCTCGTCATGCACTGTGGTGATTCTCAGAATTTTTGTCTAGCAAATTGTATTAATTTGTTAAAATTCCACTTAAAGTGAGAAATTTTACAAAAACGAATTTAGTAATGAAGGTTTTTAGAATCCATTTTAACGCCCCTCTCAGGCCCCGACCACACTAATGCGTTTTCGTTTGAAAACGCATACATTTTGATGCGTTTTCGCCTATCATCCACACTAAAACGCCCGAAAACGCTGATGAAAACGGAGGCTTTCGAAAACGGTTTCAAAAGTGGAGACTTTTGAAAACGCATCGTTTTGAAAACGCTTCGTTTCTAGTGTGGACAGGTGAAAACGGAGACATTTGAAAACGGTGACGTAAAATCTCTAGTGTGGTCAGGTGAAAACGGAGACTTTTGAAAACGATGACGTATTGAGAGCGTCACATGCCATCGGTTCCAGTCCAAATCAGAGCATCTGTCACCTTTAACACATGCGCAATCCCCGGTCCCAGTCGTTTTCGACCGTTTTAGTGTGGACAGGTGAAAACGATGCGAAAATATTTTGCTTCGTTTTCTTCGAGATGAAAACGGAGACTTTTGAAAACGCATTAGTGTGGTCGGGGCCTCAAACTCAAAGCACTAACTGAATGTTCAAAACAAAAATTAAGGCCTCGGGGGTTTATGTAGAGGGGTGTTTATTCGCAGCATTTACTTATTTTAAGAACATAGTTTCTGTGTGCAGTGCATGACTTTCATTTTGCTCATGTATGCTTTAATTTACGCTTCCTCCGAGCATACGAACATGCGATAACCGCCCCATGTGTTCATTCGAGTACATTTGTGTGTATTAAAATACGATACTTACAATTGGCATGCAACTTACAAGAGGGTCTCGATGGGGTAAACCGTTAGCCGTAAAATGGCCCAAAATGTAGTCGTTATGCGTGAAAATTTAATAATTTTAAACGTTAAAAATTCTAGCCACGATTTCTTGTCTTGTTAAGACTGTTTTGTTATTACGGAAGCTGTGTCTTGTCCCAGAATGGTCCTTGGTATTTAAAACAATGGGAATTAATTTTTAACATTTTAAAATAGAAATTAATTTTCAACTTTTTTACAATAATGGAAATTAATTTTTAAGATTTACGGTTAACCATAACGGGAAGAAATTAAACGTTATCCGTAAAAATGCCAAAATTTTAACCGTTAACCGTAAAAGCGAAAACGAGAAAGCAAGGGACCTTGAACGAAAATGCTGCTAGTATAACCGTAAAAGCCACCACCCCATTTAGACGATCTTACAAATGCGCCTGCACTTGATTTCCAGGACCGTTGTATAATGATTATCACCCGGAGAAAGGGGTATAAAAGGGACGGGGATGCGCGTCGGAAATTTTTAACACCCCTAAAGGAGACCAATCTGGGCGTGGCTCAATCTCTTTCTGGCCCCTAAAAGATGCAGTTCTAAAAAAGATAGACAAACAAGAGTTATAGTGATTTTAATGCCGATTAACACTTCGAATACTTTCTCATAAATCTTTTGTTATTCTTCGCGTTCCAACCTAAACGATACTTTGACCGCTAAAAATATCGGTGTTACTTCCTGAACACCCTAAGTGATACCAAAATCCATAATTTACACCCCTATACAAGACGACGAGCATCCTGGTACCATTCATATGGAAATCCCCACTTTGGGATTATCGCTCCAACCGAAATTAATCCGCACTTCAATAGCCGTTATGCATGTTTACGTTGGATAAGCTAATTTTACACCCAAGTCTCGTTATGCGGAATTGTAAACCTGTTAATTTTCCCAAAGCAGTAAAGTTGAACAGTGTAAATGCAAATAATTTTGTTCACAAACGAGGTTTGGGGGTGAAATTTAAGTGGGTGACGTAATATGCATAAGGATAATTATTACCACATAAATACTATCCCGGAGAACTGAAAATAAATTTGAAATGATTAAAGCTGACCAATGTTTCTATAACGAATATAGAGTTTGTATAACTGGTTACCATTAAATTCGACTGTAAACTCTCCGTTGTAGTACTGCGTCGGTGAGGGAGGGAAACATTGAAATTTGTGACAACTGATTATGCCCCTCGTCAGAGCGAAAGGTGACGCTCCAAATTTAGCCAAGACAAGTTTTCTTGCCGGGATTTTGGTTTGCACTTTAATACTTCATATCAAAATTCAGAAGCATTAAACAACAGATTTCGATTCCAAAATGTTTATGAAATTGTAGAGAGTTTAAAACTTCACAACTGGGCCAAATTTTGAAGCGCAAAAGCATTTCGTTCAAGAGTTATACGCGAACGAGTATTGGACATTTTTAGAACGGGAATGTATGTGGAGCGGCCATGTTGGTGCCCCACTTAGGGGCACCAACATGGCGGCCAAACATTCAAAGTCTTAATTACACCAAAAATCTCATCACAAAATATTGTAGTCACTATAAGTAGCATTAAATCGGCTTATTTGTACTCCTTGTTATAAAAAGTGTTACTTTTTTTATAGAGTCCGTTGGTCCACAATTCAGAAGTCCAGTCCTGATATATCGTAAGAATATTTAGTTACCAGTACTTGTCAAAGTTACTTGTCATTGCGTCATGTATTCCCAATCTTCCCACGGTCTGTCATTCAAGACGACGACACGGCTTCAACAACATTCAATTAGTGTCAACAACTGCATCGAAATATATTGAAAATACTTCAAGTCACTCAACTGAATTTTTGGTCACTACAACTTCCCCATCAAAGTGAGTAAGCAATTCATTCTCTCAGTTATTGTAGATAAATTTTCAACAAATATTCAAGTAACTTCAAATATTTGAAAGGGCGGCTGATGAGTTGCAAGCCGGCAATTTACATACGCAGGATTATGCAAGCATAAAACTTAACTGTTTTTGTTTTACTTACATAAATGAGATAATTGTGAAGTAATCTCGCTTCTTTTTTTGACAGCAAGCTTAAAGCTCCAAAAGATCGAGAAACTTGCATATAAGCTTATTGCTAAACGTGATCGCTTACTGTACATGTTGATGATGACAACTGAGGAAGTTAGCTAACTTGAATATTATTTTGATCGTGTTTTTTTCCCGAGGAAATATAATTTAATATTTGAGATTTTTTTATATGATTATGGCTGATATTTGGAGCCGGTTTTTTGACAAAAAATAAAAAAAATTACACTTATCGCATGCTACGTCGACTTTGTTTGCGCAATGGAGTCTAATTCCAGTCCAATATCACACGTTAGTTCAAATTAAAATGTACTTTTGCCAGCAATTTGCCGGTGTTACCTACGTCTTTCTTTGGTTTTTGTGCGATCGGTAAAGTAGTAGTTACCATTCAGTTCTATATCTCCTACTTCTGTCTACTGTACTAACATGCTACCATATGGTTTGAAATTGACGCGAGCATTTTTTCTTTGGCTAATATAATATTTATAATGTTGACCAATGTTGGTTCCTCATTGTTTTAATGATGAAAAGTACAATTTTTTGCAGCCATGGCGTGCTTATTTTTTTTTTAACGTTTTAAAAAAAAGTAAATTTCAAACTAACAAAATAACCTTCATGCAGTTAACTTCTATTCAAATTGTATGAAAAGATTTTACAGAAAATAATGCTTATCGTGAATTTTCAAGTACAGTCGAACCTCCTTAATACGGACACCAAAAGGACAGACCAAAGTGTCCGTATTATAGAGGTGTCCGTATTATAGAGGTAGGGATTGTATGAATTTTTGTATCTTAGGGACCAAGAGAACTGTCCGTAATAGAGAGGTGTCCGTATTATGGAGGTGTCCGTAAGGAGAGGTTCGACTGTACTTAATTTGTTTATTTTGGGAAATTTTTATCATTAACAACAGCTACCTTCTTGTTCATGCTGATAACTATTTTGCAAGGTAAGTTGATATGCTTTGTATTTCAAATTTCCACGAGGAAGTAAAATAGCAGGGTTGCTGCTACAGTGTCTACACAAAGCTACATGTAATAGCTCTCTAGGAGTTATTTTTTATATCCCCGCAGGCATGAATACAAACGATCAACACACATTTCCAGCTGAGGAAGTAAAATAGCAGGCCTGGCTGTTTGTGTTTGTGTTGAGCAAATAGCTCTTTACAGATTATTTTCTATGCCTCTGCAGGCCTATAAATACAAACAACCATTGCAACACACTGATGCAAGCTTAATTAACAAAATTAAAGATGAATGTGAATATGAACTGCAGATAAACATGATCGATGCTTCTGATCCTCACAGTGACACTGGCTAAGCCTGAAGTTTTCAGGTTTCTATTCAACAGCTTAAGTTGATAAGATCACTGCAAGGATCACAAATATCACTCAAAGCTGTAAAGATGTCTTTTTTTTAAATGGCGCCTGAGGAAGATTTTAGCCAGAAGGGTGTCTGTATGCCCTATTGAACTCCCACTTTTTGTTGATAAGTTTATATGATCACAGCAATGATCGCAAATATCACTCAAAACGGTTACGATTTTTTTAAATGGCACCTCAGTATGATTTTAGCCAGATAAGGGTGTCTGGATGCCGTTTGGATGTCCACTTTAAAGAAATTTGGAAAATTCACGTAAGCTTTTATTAATTTTAGGAGAAACATGCCTCCAGGACTAAAAAGCTGCTGCACCTTAGTGTTCCATTAACTGAATTGCACCTGCAGGGGGTGTCAGAACCAGAATGGCTATACATTTTGGAATATAAAGCAAAATTAAACAATTTTTGGTTGTAAAGCTCCCCTGCACAGCGATACCAACGACCTAATATCTGATATGTACATGTAAATGCAGTTGGCAACACATGACATGTCATTATATTTTGCACAGTTTATAAAATAGTTATGAATCTAATTTCAGAGATCAAAATAATTCTTATTTTATTTGCATAGCCGGCCTGGTGCAAAGATTTTATTGGGTCTGATTGATTTTGTGACCTTTAGGTTCTTAATAAATATTGATTTAAAAAAATTCTAAGAAAAATAGTATACCATTATGTATACCATTATTTTTTTCGAACTGCATGGTCATACAGACCAGCATCATTTTTATGAACTTGAAGAAACGGGTCTTCAAATAGGTGCAGTAGACTGCCTTGTTCTGAATGATGTACATAAGTAATGTACTGTAAGGGCAGAGAGGCGCCACTGGAATTGATTGTTGCATGCAAATAGTAGGATGCACAACCACATGTCAAAAAGAACACTATTTGAGCACTACTTAATGTGTTTGAGTGTTAATTTAATTAAAGTTTATTTTCAGTGTTTTGGATTCTGTATCTGCAATCAGATTTTATAGCAGGCTTCCAGCTTTTTGAAAAAGCACCTAGCTACAGTACTAGTCAAATGTAAGTTGACAGTCTCGACTCGATCCTCGAAACTTGATCCTCAATCCTCAAAATTCGAGTCACTCAAATTTCGATGATCAAGGATCGAGTTTCGGGGATCGAGAATCTACATTTTGTAGAAATCGAGAATTATGTGCAAACTCAAAAAGCCTTTTGCACGTCATGTGTACAAGTATTTTGCATCGACCATCGAGCTCAGTGTAGGCAATGCACTTATTGATAAGATACTGACAATTTGACATGCAAATAAGTGCATAAGTGGGTTTTGGAGTCATTTTCTAGTCATCCAGCATAATTAAGAAGCCCTATCATCATCGTTATTCTGCTCTTCTATCTGAGAAATATTGGGCTGCTAATTTTGACTATAAGAATTATGAGAATTTTTTCTCAAAAAAATGATGCAACAACCACTGTAATAATATTTTAGACTCGTTGACCCTTTAAGCCCTAAGAGTGATCAACATCAAATTTCTCCTTGTAATATCAATGCCTTATCAATCAAAAAGGTCATGAGAATTAAGGACATGATCATACAAGATGAATTCTCTTGATATCCAAACAATTTCTCCCCACTACTTCTACAAGACAAGAAATGAGAATTTAAATTTTGGTTAATTCTTTTTTTCAGGATTTAATTTTGCAGAATGATCCTTCCAATCAAACAACATTTGGCACTGTGATTTCTTGTTGTTCCTGTAACAGCCACTTAACATTTAACCATCATGACTGACAAAGAACAGATTCTTAATGGAGATGCTGCATCAGAACCAGCTGTAGAGGAAGAGGAGTGTAAAAAACCTGAAGGGGGATGGGGCTGGGTAGTATGCTGTGGGACGTTTACTGTCAACTTTATAGTGTTTGGTATCCATAACTCGTTTGGTGTAGTGTACGAATACTTAGTGGATGAGCATAACTTGGGAGAAGCTGAGACAGGTAAGAATTAATTATAATAGGGTGTAATGTTAGAACCAGTGGGAGAGGATTACTGTAGTAAGGCAAACTCCCATGGATTTGGAGCGGGCATGTGCTGCCCTAAAAATCTACATGTATTTCTGCTCACAAAATAGGATTTTCCTTTTTTTATTCCAATGTTGATAAACACTAACAAAATGTATACCATCTTTCAAATATGCCACTGAGTAAAATGCTTCAAACAATACCAGAAGCGCAGCGAGGTTATTAGGACCCAGGGATGAGGGAGGGGGTGTACTACACAATTTGGAATTTTGAGTGGGGTACGTAAGCCACCTTTTCACTCGTGAATATTATTGAAAGCATTAAAGGAGTTATTATAGCAGTTGAGACAAATTTTGCTCGCTCGATAGCTCGATGTGCTGTAAACTTTTCATGTTAATTCCACTGACCAGTGAATAGGCTATAATGTGCATATATTTCAAGGCGGCCTTTTACTTATTCCGAAAACAAAGAAATATACCCAGAGAGACTAGAGAATACTTGACCATTTTAAAAAGATGCATTATACTAATTCTTTGCATTTGGAGTCATTCGATGTTCAAGGTACAAGCTCTCAAAAACTAAAACCGATTTGCAGACTTCAATGGATTTGTAAAGACTTAGGAAAAATGCTTAAGTACATAATGTTGTTTAACCCTTTCACTCCCAAGAGTGCCAAGAGTCAAAATTCAAGAAAAAAAAACCCAAATTTCATTTTGAAAAATTAAAAAAACAAAACAAATGGTACCATGCAAAAGTACTGCCAAAGAGGTTTCATTTGAATGGTCACACCACAGGATTTTGTCCACAGACTCAAAAGTTAGAACTACAATACATGTCTCCATAATTGACTCTGGGAGTGAAAAGGTCAAGTTTTTAAATATGTGAAGTTTCGCTACTTATTTAAATGAAAATTCGAAGAAGTTGGCAACCTTTATCAAAATAAGTCTCAATTTAAGTACCCAAAACATTTGACTCTAATTAAAAAAAACAACCCATGTGTACAAAAACGTACCGGAAAATTGTATTGCATGTTGTTTGATGAGTTCAAGTTACAAAATACTTTCATGCTTGCATTTATGTGCAAATTCAATGATTTTATATGCAAATGAAATTGCTTTAAATCTTTTATGTTCTACAAAAAAATTTAATATTTAATGTTAGTGGTTATTCAAGCGTTGATTTCCATTTACTTATAAAAAATTATGGCTCCAGTAAAGTGAGTTTTAAAATACTCTTTTCCAGTTGGAGATACAAGTTACCAAAAAGCAAATATTTGCTAAAGTAATCAACTTGTAAAGTATTTAGCTAAATTCAGTTATTGTTATTATGATTGGAGGTTTGAGACAATGGTTTGTTATTATGATTGGAGGTTTGAGACAATGGTTTCTTTAATTTTGTGTGAAGACTCTAAGATCTTTGGAATTAAAATGGTTTGTTGATAAACACTACATCAGCTGAAATCCATCTATACCTTTACAGAATATTTTCTGCAAATGAGAACTGAAAAAAAACTTGTAATATTATGGGGTTTCTTTGTTATGGATGGTAATTTATGGTCCCAAAGGTGTTATTGCCAGTGCTGAGTGTACCCCCAGGGGGCGGACTCCCATAAAAATAAAATTGATGGAGGTGGTCTTCAGAAAGTTTTTAAGGAACCCTAAAAAAGGTACCAGAAACTTGTATTGTGGGTGTGGTTCACAATAATTTTTGCTTGTAAGAGGTACCAATTCTTTCTAAAGTTGACATTCCTATTTGCACCTGGTACCAAACCACGAATTTTAACCACTAAAAGGTATGATGATTGCCCCCATCACTTTTTTATGGGAGTCCCCCCCACCTCTCCTCCCTCCCCCACCTGGGGAGGGGGAACTCCTATATAAAAATGACAGGGGCTCTCATCGTACATGTATATTAATTTTAAGGGGTCAAAATTTGTAGATTGTTACCGCTTAATTAGGGTGCTAAAATCTAAAATGGCTTCCCTCAGAATTATCGCGGTACCTTTTTGGGTATTGAGCCGAAAAACTATGACAGACTATGACATGTGATGTTTCAAAATTTCCGAAAAGCACCCCCCATTATTTTTATATGGGAGTCCCCCCGGGCATTTCGTTTATATGCATTCGATATGCCTGATAGATAAGAAGAAACAAAATAACTCCGACAACGAACATAAAAAAATGAATGAAAGCCAGAGAGAAGAATGAATGCTCGATCTTGACTTCACGAAAAATAAGACGATTATTCAGTAAGTCCACTTATACAGAATCCGCAGTAACTGTATGCCAACTCGTTTTGCATACACCGTAGGAAATACCTATCCCGACGATATTCAGGATATTGGGTTGTTATTCAAACCATAGAGATGAGTTATTATCTTACCTTGTAGTAAGGTTTTGATTTACGTCCAGAAATGCTTTATTGAAGCATATAAAGATATTGTTAGTTTCGGTCAAGCAGGAAAGCTATTTTGACATTTCAGGCTCCTTATTTGAGGCATTTCCTTTCATCAAGTTAACCGCTGCCCGTAGCCACGCCTGAGATTGCAGGGACGAAGCTACGGGCGTGCGTGCGTGCGTGCGTGCGTTTCGCGAAATTCCCGAAAACGTTTCGGGCACGAAAAGCTACAGTGTATGTTATGTGCAGAATGTTAAGCAACAAAGATTCGTTTTTTGTTGATTTTGAAAGCTAGGCATTAAAATCATTGAATAAGAAGCAAAGGACCGCGAACGAAAATGCTGCTGGTGTACGTAGGATCTAGAGAAGATCTATTCAGCCAAAAATAGTAACAAACTAAGTAAGCAAGACTGATACTACGTAGAACTTGAACATTTAACGCGACAACGACATAACAGAGCACAAACTGGAATCCAAAATGCAACCATGGACAAAAAGATAGAGAAACCAGCACAACGCCAATAGTCTACCAAATTGCACGTGGTGATGACCAACAATCAACAACAACAATCTTTATTGTGCTCTTAATATAAAAGTGCAGAATCATTAAAAGGAAATAATTGTGAAAGAAAAAGAGCACAGCCACTCAGAAATAGCAAAAGCTAATCGCGCTGAGTGGCTGGGCCATGCGGAAGAGTAACTAGATATCAAAGTTGTTATAAATAGACAGATACACAAAAAACATATGGCGCGTTTTCAGGGTCAAAATTAGATATACAACACACACACACAAATATATATTTAAGCTGTAATAAATAAACAAATACACAAGCGAATAAACAAAGAAAAAAACAACAAAAAACAACAACAACAAAAAAGGAGAGAAAACAACGGCTACGCACACAATTAACTGCATATAAAGTACACCAATCAATATTCAGAGATGCCAGATTCTTTTAAAAGCTTTTTATAGCGAAAACGAGTCGCTGATTTTAGATCTTCTTTAATAGCATTCCAGAGTTTAGCCCCACTGAAACGGACATTAAATTTTCCATAATTCGTTCCAGCTTTCGGTAAGTAATGAGACTTCTTAGTGGCCAGTCTGGTTGCATATTGATGTACTTTATTATTCAGATGAGCTCTCTTTCGCGCGTTGTCCTCTCAAGCGCGTCCTCAAAATTTCGCCCCATACCAGCTGCTGCTATGCTGGCTAGGGCCGGGGCAAGAAATGGGAGCCAATGGGGCGAACTGAACAGTCCTCAGCTTCCAAGAAATATTGCGCGCTGCTGCATGAAATCTTTCCGCCTGACAATACTGAACGAGAAAGGAGACTCTGCTAGCAGGGAACCTTAGGATGTGGTTGTCGGTTGAATGTCTTTACCTTTTTTATTTTTTTGTACGAATATAACATTTTTTTGCTTGAAGAGGTGGATAAAACAATATTTAATAACACAATACAGTCCAATACAATATAAGAAAATAAAGATTGTTGTTGTTGTTGTTGATATTAAAAAGAAAACAACAAGAACAACAAATATTCAACCATTTCAACACGAAAAAGTTGAGTAACCGTCCGTCTAATAAAAAGCGACAAAAAAAAAACACCTAACGCCAGTGGAGCAAAATCCACTATATGTTCATTTAAGCAATTCTCTTGTATTACATGCTGTTATTTCATAAAAGTCGTTTTACCGTTATTCCCATATACTTTACACTATGTCCAGCAAACAAAGGCATTTGACATGTAACCAGCCAATCAGAAATCCAAGTGAAACCGCGCTTCTAGTGCCAAGTGACACAAACCACGCAAATACAAACACAAAAGCAAGCATGAAACACCGTAAAAGCAACGCAACCTAAAGCAAGCACAAGATCAGAAGAAGGAACAACTTCCATTCTCTTGCGCTTGCATTTGCTTCGCATGCAAACATTGCAAACTTAAACACAGGAACAAATGCAAAGCGAAGCGTGATCGACTTGCCTGTCCCCGCTAACCGAAAGGAACGCGGCTTCTGGGGACGAGATTGGTCCCCCACCATGAATAGTGTTTTCAATGCGCATGCGTGCATCGAATCGTTTGCGTTTGTGTTGTGTCGCATGCACTTGTTAACCAGGATTAGAGTGGTTTTCAAGTGAGCGTCGAACGGAATTTCACGATTACTTTGTTTTTACATAGCTACGCTTTGTGGTTGGCTAAAAAATCTCGCGCTACTTTCTCCGGATCAATCAGAAGTAAAACCAAAACCAATCGTAACTTACTCGCACGCGATTTCCCGCGCTTAGCGCCGGTTAAATGTATTTGCTTCGAGCTCTGATTCGTTAATTGCATTGTTTGCCTCCGTTTTGATTGGCCAGAGTAATTACTTTGGTTTTGGTTTTACGACACGCAATTGAAAACCACTCTAAGAGAGCTCAGCAAACGCTTAACCAAAAAGAGCTCTGAATTGAAAAGTGCCTTAATGTTTAAATGTAATCCATTCTTTTCTGTGCTACAGCTTGGGTCGGCGCCATGGCTGGTTCTCTTAACTTCCTTTGTGGTCCGCTGACCAGTATTTTGTGTGACCGGTTTGGCTGTCGTCGCGTGGCCTTTGTGGGCGCTCTGCTATCAGTAACTGGACTGTTTCTAACATCGCTTGTCACTCGTCTGCAATACATGTACCTCACTTATGGCCTCCTCTGGGGAGTGGGGTCGAGCTTTTCGTTTGTTCCTTCTATTGTGATCTTGGGTAATTACTTCGACAAAAGACTGGCGCTAGCGAATGGACTGGGTACAAGCGGAAGTGGAGTGGGATCCTTGGTAGCCTCGCCAACAATCAGCTATTTACTGCGAGTCGTCGGATGGAAGTATTCTTTGCGCATACTCAGTGGTATTGCGGCGTTTCTCCTTTTAGCCTGCTTTCTTTATAAACCTCTTAAAACGACGAGACAACGTGATAGGAATGGCAAGACAACGCAGTGTAGCCGGTTGTGTGACGTTTCTATTTGGAAAAACCGAACTTATGTAGCTTGGGTCTTAACCATAGCACTTTTCCAGTTCGGATATCCAGTCCCTTTCGTCCATTTGGTAAGTTTGTGTGTCAGGCCTTTCATGAATGGGCAAAAATGACCAAGGTAGTAGTCTACTGCTGCAACCTTTGGTTTACTGTTAACCGCGGTCAAACGAGAGAAATTTGCAAAAGTTAAGCAAAGTACTTAAAAGTTAAGGTTGTCATTTTCACTGTTTAAAGTTTAATATATTGTCAATACACTGTCAATTTACCAAACGTTTTGAAAGTTTACTAAAAAAGTTCAAAGCGTTTAAAAACTGTGAACTGCAGAATTGTCGGCGCCATTTGCTATTCTGTGGTCAATTCTGAGTCAATTCTAGATCTTGCAAACCAACATTGAAAGAAGATCAAGAGTCAATTCAATAAAACTTTTACACGTGTAGTTTACAAGTATATATAGCCATTGTTTCAGAGGTTGAAAACAATAGCTACACTTGTAAATTACACTTGTAAAAGTTTTATTGAATTGACCCAAGGTCTGTCCCTACAAATGTATCTAGTTTTGTAGGAGGCGAGCAGGAGTGTTTTAATTTTCCCATTTCGTACTCAGATTTTACGGAAAAGTACATACAAGGGTAAAAACGCGATTACCTAGTGCTATGAAGTAGAACTAAACTGCTACTTGAAGTAAACAATCTTTGGAGCTTTGGAGTAAAATTGGAGTAAAAATTTGAAGTTGGATTTTGAATTTGAATTTAAAATTGGAGTAAAAATTTGGAGTAAAATGTTGTTGTTGTAAAATGTTGTTTGATCTCCCTCTCATCAGGTGAAATACGCCGGTGATCTCGGTATCCCATCTTCCAGTGGCGCTTGGTTGATAGGTATCCTGTCAATCATGTCAACGGTCGGTCGCGTGATATTTGGCAAAATCTGTGAACTGCAGTGCGTCAACAAGCTACACGTCTATCAACTGTCAGTGTTTATCATAGGAGTAAGTACAATAGTCTGTCCAATCACCGAGGGGTATGCGGGTCTCGTGACCTACTCCGTCGTGTTTGGATTTTTTGATGGATGTTTCGTAGGTCAAGTGGCGGTGATCACAGGGGATATCGCGGGTAAAAGCAGACTTTCCCAAGCCATAGGAAACATGTTTGGTGTCGTGGCAATCCCCATGATTCTGGGTCCGCCAGTGGCAGGTAGGTCCTATCTACGCTTATTGCTTTCTAAAAACTCCTGTTACACGAGGAGACGGTTGACACGGCTTCAGGCGATACCTTTGCGGGCAAACACGTGTAGCCGTAAAGCCGGCTATAACACGTGCAGAAAGACTACAGTTTTAAAATCCCACAGAGCCAACGAACGCTTCTTTTGAGCGAACCATTTAGATAACATTTAATCGCTTTATAAACCTTGCCATTTAGTTAAACACAATTTCACAGACACGCATATATAAAAATCTAAAAATACAATATTAATATGTAAGAATAAAAAATAAAAATAAATATAAATTAAATAAATTAAATATCACATGTATATCATATAATTAAGTTTAGAAAATTAGGTTCTGTTTTTACGTTCTAAAAGAAAAAAAATATATATATATTATGTTATATAAATACCTTAGAACAAATAAATAAATAATACAGTGAAATAAGAGTATCTGAATAATCATTATAAATGTTATTTCGCCTAACAAGCTCTCAGTTAGTTTTAGATTTCTGAGGGGAGGATGACTGCAATTCGCTACTGTATGGACTTCCGCAATATTTACTTGACCGCTTACAAAATGTTCAGAGCTCTCACCATATAACGCCGATTCTTAAAAAGCTACACTGGTTACCAGTTAAGCAAAGAATGTAATTTAAAAATGCCCTAAATGGATTAGCCCCGGGTTATATTTCAGACATGTTACAGCTATATAAACCCACTAGACTACTACGCTCATCGACCCATCAGCTCCTAATAATCCCACGTGCAAAATGATCAGGCTACGGTGAACGTGCTTTCCAGTATGCTGTACCAAAACTTTCGAATTCCTTTCCGGATGTAATTCGTCGCAGTAAGACTATAACTAGTTTCAAAGCTAATATCAAAACTTATCTTTTTAATCAGGCTTACGATTAGTGTTGTATTGATGACTTCTAGTTTTAGTTTACTTTAGCTTATTTAATTTGATTATTTGTATATTTTGACTTTTATATTTTAGTTCTAGTTATTTATTTATTTATTTATTTATTTAATGAATTATGTGATTGTAAAGTGCCATTGGGCTACAAGGAAATGGCGCTATATAAATTTAGCAAAATTATAAATTATACGTTATTATTATTATTGTTATTATTAAGGTTTGAATGTAGCACGATTTAGTTACATTATTTCGTTGTTTCTTTTTTCATTCCACAGGATGGCTTTACGAGTCCTCTGGCTCTTATCATCAGGCTTTCTTTGTCTGCGGCGGTGTAGCCATCGCCTCATCACTTCTTCTCTTTATCGTATCTCACATGGTTCGTAAACAGAGACGAATATCTATCTTCAAGGAAAGATACAGTAGAACAGCAGAGCCAGGCAGTTTGTGTGTGTGCGAAGAAAGTGTAGAAACTGGAAGTGAAACATGTGCCTTAGTGGGGCTGTCGTCACAGGAAGTACTAGTTGTTACCGACAGAGAAACAGTGCTCTAGCTTCAAGATAACAGTTTCCTATAGCATTCCTTCTAGCCGTTTTTTGCCATTGTTAGAACGTTTAAAATTATATTTTTTAGTCGAGTTATTTCAATTTAGGTTGTCGGATGATAGCTTCAATCGTACGCAACGAGATCGCAAGGTACCTTGGGATTTTTATGAATAGGATAAGTCGACGAAAGCAAATTAAAATGCCTCGTCCATACAGTGAAGGCAAACATTTATGGCGCTAATATCCACCTCACTCATCGCACTAACAAGCGCAAAAACCGCGAACATAAGCTACAGTGTAAGACCAATTTACAACTACCCATAGTAACTTGCGGTCTCGTTGCGCACGCTTGAAGTTCTCATCCGACAACCTAAATTGAAATAGCTGCCCCCTTCAGCACTAAGGTTGATATCCACTAAAGAAGGGAAAGGGGTGTGTGTGTGTGTGTGTGTGTGTGTGTGTGTGTGTGTGTGTGGGGGGGGGGGGGGGGGGGGGGGGGGGGGGGGGGGGGGGGGGGGGGGGGGGGGGGGAGCTGTCACTTGTATCTAGTATCCACAGGATGAACCGCTAAATAGCTGACAGCTAAAAACTGCAATCATAGGACGTTTACTATTTTCCAGAACTGGCCGGCCGGGCATCTGCAATCGTGGGCGCTCTGTCGAAAGCAGAAACGTCATAAATTGTTTTCATGTGACCGTTTAACTTTAGAAGAAAAATTATCGAAATAATTACTTTTATGCCTGTGTTATTTGATATGCTTTTAACGGATATTATTTTAACATTGACAAAAATTACTTTTAAAGGAAATGGTGTTCTATAGAAAAGGGGATTTTTGGCGGAAGTTTTAGTGAAATTAGAATTAATTATAAAAAAGTATATTTTTAAAATTTTTGCTCCCCAGTTTAATTTAAAGAAAATGTTACTATTGGTTAAGGTGAAAAAAATTTAGTTATTTATTGGTTAAGGTCTAATTTGACAAAATAAATAAGAGGTTATTCAGCGAAAAGTTGTGTAATAAATAAATAAATAAAATAAAATGAATAACAATGTGTAATGTGGCTGAGTATTTTTACGAGTCAGTTTTTATTTTTTCCAGCCTTTCGAACTGTTTTACACAACTTTTCGCTGAATGATTTGTTTACTATACGACGGTCATTTTCGATCTCGTCAATCTACGTTTTTGAAAGTCTTAACACGCGGTCAGAAGAGTGTTATAACGTCTCCTATTTATACTCGTTTTGATGCAAAATACTTGTTATTTGAAGACGTATTTTTGTTAGGCGTGGGTTTAAGGTCTATTTATTTTAAAAGAAAAACAATAAATAAACAATATGGTTAAACGATGTTTCTGACTAGCCTTGGTATTAGTGTAAAAATGGGCGCGTTATGTGTGGTGAGCAACTCTGGTATGGCAGACAAACCTGCGCGGCGGTTAAATGTACACACTGCCGACCAGTCTCAACGTACTTCGCTTTAACTTGCTTGAAGTATTTTAAGTAAATCGTAAAAAGGTTTAGTAAACTCACAGACTTTAAGCTCTGAAACTGAAAACCTCATTGTTAACGAGGGAAATTCTTGGGCTGGTCGACTGAGAGTAAACTAAAAGAGAATGCGCATGCTCACAGTTTGACCGCGGTTTGGACAAACAAAGAATGATGTGCAACAGACAGGCTTCGCGATTTGTAACGGAGAACGTGCGCGGGCAAACGGCGGCTGGTTCTCTCGGTCTGAAATGCGCGGTTCCCACCCCATAATAGGCAGTCAACTCCGCGCGTTTAGCTTCCCACCGTGTATCAAACAATACTTATCAAGTTTTACCCTTGCAGATCTGAGAAAAAAAAGGAATCTTTTTAAAGCAAGTCACCTTCTTTATTCCTCACAAACATTTCCACAATTTGAGTTTGAGCACACAATAAAGGACACAATAATGTATGTATATGTATGTATGTTTTTTTTTAGAAGAGGTCAGGAGTTCGCAGACCACGCGCAAAGTAACCTGACTTCCTGCCCTCTCTCGTAGCCAAAAGAGTTCTTTTTTAGGCTTACCCTCGCCCAAGTCATTAAGACATATAAATTGTCAAGAGAAAATAATTATTTTCCTTTGAAATTCTGGGACAGTACGGCTCGATTACCATTTTGAATTCCATCTTAAAACTGAGAGACAACACTACAATTTAGCTTTCATCTGAAAGGTCTAACAGTGAGTTAGAGCTACTATGAGTGTTTTTTTTAGGCCAATAAAAGTGGCTGTAATGACGATGAAGTGGCTGTATTAACGGGGTAACTGTTAAAGTGCACATGAAGTGAAATTTCGCTACCGTTTTGTTTTAGGGTTTTATGTTTTCATATCACCTTTATTTCGTTTTCAGTCGTTTTCCTCTTTTGCGCGAAGGGGATCCATTATTTTTTGCGGTTTGAAAACTCCCGCGGGAGCCTGAAATTTGCGACACTGAGCGCGGCCAAAGGTTAACACTTATTTCCATCTGTCAAACTGACTTTTCCTTTTCACTTAAAGTTACATGAAGTAAAACCTACTTCACACTTTAGAGTAAAATTAGAAAAAAGATCAGAATAGCCGAGTCGTTCGCTTCATAACTAAGGTATTTGTGACGTCAATCGTGTTTTCGATCATAACAAAAACATGGCGAAGAAGGAGAACCCGGGGCTAAAATAAGCGTCGCTTTCAGCCATATTGATGCGAAATAATCTTTCCGCAGGTTGCCAAAACTCCACTATAAAACGAGTGACGCGCTCAGTTGTAAACACACTGATGACGTCACTAGAACCCAGGTCCTTGTCTAATATGCCCAACTTGAGTCGCTTGTTAAAATATGTTCCCACCACTTCAAGTGACTTATTTTCCCATCAAAATAATTCTTAAAACACCTATTCTTAGATCACCGAAAAAAATGGTAATGAATTTTCATTTCATGTACACTTTGAGCGTGGTGCCACAGTGACTGTACGTTCTGTACAGCCGTCTCAAATCGCTGCCCGCTGCTCGCAAAGGCATGAAGCGCCGAATTCGTGGATTCTCGCGCGAATGTCTGCAAGCGAATTCAATACCGTACAATGACCCCCCCCCCCCCCCCCCCCCCCCTCCCCAACGTGACCAATGGACCCGAAGGGACTGTTGTAAAAGAACACAAAATTGGAATTTTGTGGTTTTTACTACAAATACTTACATTCAGATATTTTCTAAATTGCGCGGGAAAATAGGCAAGAAACGAAAGCTGTTATTCCAAAAGCTGATATAGCTTGATATGGATTCTATATTTAAATATTAAGGGAAACTTGTTTTTGTTGTTAGAAAGAGATGCAATAAAACTTATATAATCGCGGGACATTTAAAAAAGATTGTCGACTCGCTCTTTACTTGTACTCTGATCTTGTGAGTATTTTTCGCAGTACCAAATGATGTTTTCTCCTGGTATGAATAGACCATTTCCGAGTTACGTTATGCCTCGTCGTCAAAGCGAGGCTAGGTGCACAACCTTTCATATGAAAATGGTTTTTTATTCAAATACAAATAAAATTCATCTTCATATGGAAGGTTGTGCACCTAGCCTCGCTTTGACAACGAGGCATAACGTAACTCGGAAATGGCCTATAGAGCGTTTTCACTCATGTGACCTTCAGTCCCGTGGGACTCAAATGACAATGGCCATGGCAGCCATGTTGGTGTTCCTAACAAAAGAAGTTAATTAAAATTCTTTTGTACGGGAACACCAATATGGCGGCTATAACGTCAAGTGAAAACGCTCTATAGGTGGTTTTCACGTTACGTCACGGCGGCCATGTTGGTGCACACCTACAAAAGAATTTTAATGAACTTCTTTTGTTATGTGCTCCAACATGGCCGCCATGGCCTTTGTCATTTGAGTCCCACAGGATTGAAGGTCACGTGAGTGAAAACCATCAATTCGGTACAAATTATTATACTGTTAACTGCTCCTTTGTTTTATATTGTAAAGCGCTTTTGAATATCTAATATAAAAAGCGCTATATAAATTGATTATTATTATTATTATTACAGAACAGATGTTGTGCGATAATTATCAATCAGTATTTTTATGGAGAAATTAATCCTGTGGGGATTTAAAAACATGAAATCTCACGGGACTATGAGAGTGATGTGCGACAATTTTAAGACAAGTTTTACTACTTTTACATTTTATACTATACTTTACACTGGCTTAGTTAGATAAATATTTAGAGTGATTACAATTAACCCGTGAAATAGTTAGTAGAATAGTACGCACTATTAGACAATAATTCCATTGTTTTCTTTTGTTTAATTTGGACTATCACACACTAATTGTTAGATTGTGTTTCACGGGTTAACTGTAATCACTCTAACTGAAATCAATAATCTTTTTATTATAGCCTATCTTTAGTGGCCATCGAATGACAGTAATGTGCGACAATCATGGACAACTTTTACATTTTACACTTGGTTAAAAACTATTAGTATATACTGAAACAGTGGATAGCATTGTTGGCGCGCTCTGATTGGCTACTGAAACTCGGAATAGCAAGTGCTATTTTGCGCGCGAAAATTGTAATCGTTGACGGGAATAAATGAGTTAAAAAGCATCATTTTCGTTATATTATCTCACTGTTTCAGTATATACTAAAACAACTATTCACCTCAGTGTAGGTGGGTAGTGGTGGGTATTTAAATATCCACCACTACCCACCTCCACTTCGGTGAACAGTTGTTAACTATTTCCAATTGTAATCATTTTTAATTTTAATTATTTTTTAATTATAGCTTATCTTAAATTTTCACACTTCTAATGAAGTTTTATTTTGTATCTTTTATCTTTATGATTTTCGTGGCGTACCTGGCGTACTGACCACTTTAAATATATAGAGTCCGTTGGTCCACAATTCTGAAGTCCAGTCCTGATATTGTAAAAATATCTAGTTACTTGTCAACTATGTCAACGCCATTGCATCATCTATTCCCAATCTTTAACGGTCCGTCATTACTATTCAAGACATCCACGACACGGCTTCAACACATAATTTTAGTGTCAACAACTGCATCGAAATAGTATATTTAAAATACTTCAAGTCACTCAACGGAAGTGAGTAAGCAAAAGCATCAAAGTGAGTAAGCAAGTCATTCTCTCAGTTATTGTAGGTAAATTTTGAACAAATTTTCATGTAACTTCAACTACAAGCTTAAGCTCATTTGTAGTTTGAGTTCGGCTGATGAGTTGCAAGCCGGCAATGCAATTTACATACGCAGGATTATGCCGTTTGTGTCTTGCCTACATAAATGAGATAATTGTGAAGTAATCTGGCTTTTTAGTTTCATAGCAAGCTTAAAGCTCCAAAAGATCGAGAACCTTGCATATAAAAAGCTTAATGCTAAGCGTGATAAACTATCGATTGTCCGTCTCGAATATTTATGAAAGCCTACATGTTGATTTAATACAACTGAGGAAGTATTAGCGGCTTACTAATACTTGAATATTATTTTGAGAGATTTCTACTTTCAGAAGAAACATAATTTAATATTTGAGATATTTTTGTGATTTTGGTGCCGGTGCTTTTGAGAAAAAAATTACACTTACACGTGTATCACATGCCTTGTTTGCGCAGTAGATTCACTAGTCTAATCACGAATGCTGTTCTCTTATTGGCTACGCTACTCGACTCACTATCTATTCTGTTGTAGAAAGTGAGTAGAGTGAGTAGCCTAATGGCGGCCATTTCTTCGCATTTTCGGTGACTGTCTGTGAAGAGTATTTGTTGTCATCAACTATTGCGCCATAGAAATCTCGAGCTTGTAATCTAATTGTTAAATAGGGAGGGTTCATAATTTATGTAGAGGGGGGGGGGGGGGGGGGGGGGGGGGGGGGGGGGGGGGGCTATGTTGAGTTTTTAAGGGGGGTCATGATTTTTTTCTATTAGGTTTTAGGGGGGGGGGGGGGGGGGGGGCTATCGAAAATTTCTCCCGATGTGAAAGAAGGGATAAGGGGGGTCATCAGAAAAGATTCAATAAAACCGCCACCATCCGTTTACTCCTATTTAGCAATAGGATATTCAAATGAAGTTTTACAACAGCTGGAGCTTATAAATAGCAGTCCATGTCAATGAATATAAATAAACTCACACTGGTGCTTGCTTTCTCAGAACATTTTTTTGTAATTTTGTATTCCTCTCTCCTCCGCAGAGGTCTCTTTGTGTCACTAGGAGGCTGGGGAGCTAGAGGGGGAAAGGAAGCGCTCAGGGAATAATTGGACAGGGAAAGAAAGGAGGGAGACCGTGCCTTTTGCTCTTCCCATTGCCCCCCGCGTGTTTATTAGTTTTTAATTTTTATTTAAAATTTTTTTATGGGATACCAGTGGGAGCCTCTTTGGAGGAGAGAGTCTGTGTTCTAAAGTTTATATTTCAATTGGTGGTGAAGCTAGATGGCCTTAAAATGTGCCAACTTGTTCAAGACTCAATGGAATGCAAAACTTGTAGCACTCCGTCCACTTCTGGTACTGCACCTTCTTTTATTTATGCTTATCAGTTTGTTAAATTCAAGTGTTCCATTCTCAATAAACTGAGTATTTTTGCTGGTTAATTTTGAGACTAAAAATGTCTTGATTTAGTCATTAGGGTGTGGTGTGGTGGAGGAGGGGGTGTTACGGTATTTTACCCACGGCAATGGGGGGGGGGGGGGGGGAGGGGGAGCAGGAAAAAAAAAACACTCCAAATAAATTAGGGGGGCTTCAAAACATTGCAAGGGAAAAAATCTGAAATCGACATAGCCCCCCCCCCCCCCTCTACATAAATTATGAACCCTCTCTTATTTCAAATTAAATGTATTTTTTGCCAGCAATTTGCCGGGGTTACCAACGTCTTTCTTTGGTATTTGTCCAATAGGTAAAGACTAGTACATCTACATCTCCTACTCCTGTCTACTGTACTAACATACTTCAATCCATGCTTTGAAAAAAGTTATTTTTTATCTTGGCTAATATAATTATTTATTGAAAGTTAATGTTGGTTCTTCATTGTTTTTAATTGATAAAAAGTACAATTTTTGTAGCCGTGGCGTGCTATTTTTTAACGTTTAAAAAAAGTAAATTTCAAACTAATTTTTTTTAATATTTCTGAGTTGTTATGTCACAATATTTTATTAAACATTTTTGCATGTCGATCTTGAACAAAATAACTTTTATGCAGTTAGGGCCTGGTCGCACTACTGTCAAAATAAAAAATTAGCCCATGCAAAATGACATAAAAACAAAAACATTCCACAAAAAGCGCGTCCCACCGGAGCGGTTTCTTTTGTTTTCCTCGATTTTTGCACAGGCTAATTTTTTCATGATGATAACAATTTCTCTAGATAAGTTGATACGCTTTGTATTTCAAATCTTCATGTCAGGAGGTAAAATAGCAGGGTTGGCATAGTGCGGTCTGCACAAAGTTAATAGCTCTCTAGGAGTTATTTTTTGTAGCTCTGCAGACATGAATACAAACAATCACCACACATTTCCAGTAGGAAGTAAAATAGCAGGGCCTTGCTGTTTTTCTATGATTGATGCTTCTGATCCTCACAGTGACAGGCCAAGCCAGAATTTTTCAGGTTTCTATTCAACAGCTCAGTAAGTTGATAATTAAGATCACTGCACTCAAAGCTGTAAAGATTTTTTTTTAAATGGCACCCGAAGAAGATTTTAGCCAGAAGGGTGTCAATGATCACAAATAATATTACTCAAAACTGTTAAGATTTTTTTAAAATGGAACCTCAGTATGATTTTAGCCAGATAAGGGTGTCTGGATGCCCCTTGCGTGTCCACTTTTTGAAGAAATTTATGGAAAATTTAATTTTAAGAAAAACGTGCCTTCAGGACTAAAAGGCTGCACTTTTAGTGTTCAAATGACTGCATTGCACCTGTAGGGGGTGTCAGAACCAGAATAATTAAACATTTATTTATAGAGTGCACATTTTGGAATTTATGAAGCAAAATTAAACATTTTTTTGTTGTAAAGCTTCTTTGCACAGGGATACCAATGACCTTATCTACTATGTAAGTTGACACAGGAATACCAATGACCTTATCTAATATGTAAGTTGACAACATATGATGTCATTTCATTTTGCACAGTTTATAATTAATTAAAAATAGTTATCTAATTTCAGAGATTACAATAATCCTTATAGTTTTTGCATAGCCGGCCTGGTGCAAAGCTAGAAACAGTACATGTATTATAAAAGTGCTGATTGAGTCAGCATCTCTGGTCCATTTGAGACATTTGAGGAGATTGCTCCATAAATTAATTGCAGCCACCAAAAATGTGCAATCGCTTAAATTTCCTTCAATTTAATGCGAGAATGACTTACATGTAGGGCACTTTCCATTTGACAGAACTGGCTAGCCGCAGGTTGGTCAATTCGTAAATAGATAAATATTATACCATTACACGTATGTATACCATTATTGTTTTCGAACTGGTCATGGCCAGGCCAGCATCATTTTGATGGACTTGTAGGAACGGGTTTTCAAATAGGTTCTGTAGGAATTTGCCTTGTTCATTCATTCATTCATTCATTCATTCATTTATTCTTTATTTTGCCATATATACAACATTTTATAGCGCAAGATGGAAATAATAAAGTAAGTTGTAAGGGCAGAGTGGCACCACTGGAATTATAATTGGTAGCTTGGAAATAGTAGGATGCACTGCTGTATAAAAAGAACACTATTTGAGCACTTCTTGATGTGTTAGCTAGAGCATTAAAGTTTATTTGCAGTGTTTTGGCTACTGAGTGTAATCAGATTGTATTCTTGTTCTCATAATGTAAAGTAATTAGTTTAAGTTATTATTATCTAGTATTCAAGCTCGAACTTTTTAGTGCTACATGTACATTTATTGATAATTGTTATCTAAATTCATAATTTTCATAGTTTTGTAAATAAGTGTAGTGTTATAGAGGGCCACAAGTTTATTAGCTTTGCTATTTAGTGGAACCCTCTTTAAATAAAGACTTTATTATTATTATAGCAGGCTTAGCTTTTTGGACAAGCATCTAAGTGCATTAGTAGGTTTTGGAGTAGTTTTTTAGTCATCATGCAAGCATAATAATATTATAATATTAATAATATTTATTAAGAAGCCTAATTATATCTTTGAGTTCACTGTTGACTAATATAAATCATCGTTATTTTTCTATTTTATTGGAAAATTGTGCTGCTAATTTTGACTATAATTTTCTCATAAAATTATGCAACAACTAATAATGTTTTAGACACATATATTTATCTTTAATTCTTTTTTTCAGGATAATTTAGTTTTGCAGAATGATTCATCAAACGACTTAATCAGCACTGTGATTGCACTGGATTATGCTTGTTGTTCCTGTAACAGCCACTTAATAACATTATTTTAACCATCATGACAGACAAAGAACAGGTTCTTAATGGAGATGTTGCATCAGAACCAGCTGTAGAGGAAGAGGAGTGTAAAAAACCTGAAGGGGGATGGGGTTGGGTAGTATGCTGTGGAACGTTTACTGTAAACTTTATAGTGTTTGGTATCCATAACTCGTTTGGTGTAGTGTACGAATACTTAGTGGATGAGCATAACTTGGGAGAGGCTGAGACAGGTAATGATTAATATGTGATGTATAGATGTTATTGAACATAGCATGAGGTCTGTATTGGGGAAATATTTGGCTCGGTCCAATTAAACTTGCAAAAAGAGAACGAGACCAATATTTACCAATATTAACAGACCGAACAAGCCAGTTCAATAAAGTTTTTATTATAATGGTGTTTTCAAAAATTTGCCAATAAATTAATTAACACAACCAATTTTTCACATTGTGCGATTTTGTTCAAAAAGTGGGGTTCATCTAAGCCCGATTATCACTCAATATATTTTTTCACATTAAAATCGAATTCTATCATATTATTGCTAGATAATAGCTGTAAGTTTTCGCAAAGTTTTAGAAGCATCGCTTTAGAGCCGGAAAAGTTGTGAGACAAAGTTTGTCATAGAGAGTGCGCCCGAAATAACAACGGAGCCACCTTAAATGGTAAGATTTTGAGGAAAGGTCGTACGGGTGGTTTTTAAGTAAAACGTCCTCACAGAATGTAGAACCCAGTCTTAAGACACTTCTAACAAGAGGATGGTGAAATTATAAACACCCATTGTCTTGTATGATGGTTTTGACTTTGTAATCGTTGTCTGTTCCCACATGGTCACCTGTGATCGATATTATCGAAAGCATCTGGTGACCCCCATAAACTGTAGTAAGCCACCTTGAGAGACGCCAATTCTTTCTAAAATTGACATTCCTATCTGCATTAATTTTGTTTGCTGATTGTACTCTAAAAAGCATCAGAATGACTATGACAGTGACCATTTTAGATTTTAACACCCTTAGTGGTTTCAAACCCCGAATTTTAATCCCTATATATTCTCTTGCGCTTGTATTTGCTGCGCATGTAAACATTGCAAACTTGCAGTAAACACAGGTGCAAATGCAAAGCGAAGCGTGATCGACTTGTCTGTCCCCGCTAACCAAAAGGAACGCGGCTTCTGGGGACAAGATTGGTCACCCAGCATGAAAAGTATTTTTTAATGCGCATACGTGCATCGAATCGCTTGCGTTTATGTTGGTAAGTGTCGACAGTGATTTCGCGATTGCGTTGGTTTTACATTGCTACGCTTTGTGATTGGCTAAAAATTCTCTCGCCACTTTCTCAACCAATCAGAAGTAAAACAAAAACCACGCACGCGTTTTTTAGCGCCGGTTACAGGAATTTGGTTCGAGCTCTGATTGGTTCTTGGATTGTCTGCCTCCGTTTTGATTGGCCAGAGTAATTACTTTGGTTTTGGTTTTACGACACTAAATTGAAAACCACTCTTAGAGAGCTCAACAAACGCTAAACCAAAAAGAACCTTGAATTGATAAAATGCTTAAATGCATAAATGTAATCCGTAATCCATTTTTTTTTTCTGTGCTACAGCTTGGGTCGGCGCCATGGCTTTTTCTCTTAACTTCCTCTTTGGTCCGCTAGCCAGTATTTTGTGTGACCGGTTTGGCTGTCGTCGCGTGGCCTTTGTGGGCGCTCTGCTATCGGTAACTGGACTGTTTCTAACATCGCTTGTCACTCGGCTGCAATACATGTACCTCACTTATGGACTCCTCTGGGGAGTGGGGTCGAGCTTTTCGTTTGTTCCTTCTATTGTGCTCTTGGGTGATTACTTCGACAAAAGACTGGCGTTAGCGAATGGACTGGGTACAAGCGGAGGTGGAGTGGGATCCTTGGTAGCCTCGCCAACAATCAACTATTTACTGCGAGTCATCGGGTGGGAGAATTCTTTGCGCATACTCAGTGGTATTGCGGCGTTTCTCCTTGTAGTCTGCTTTCTATATAGACCTCTTAAAACGACTAGGCAACGCGATAGGAATTGCGTGACAACGCAGTGTAGCCGGTTGTGTGACGTTTCTATTTGGAAAAACCGAACTTATGTAGCTTGGGTCTTAACCATAGCACTTTTCCAGTTTGGATATCCAGTCCCTTTCGTCCATTTGGTAAGTTTGTGTGTCAGGCATTTCAAAAAGGGGCAAAATAACTAAGGTAGTGGTCTACTCCCACCTTGGTTTACTGAAGCAAACAAACGTTCCACCACTCCCTCTTCCTCTTCCCATCCTTCCTCTTCCCATCCCTCCTCTTCCCATCCCTCCTCTTCCCATCCTTCCTCTTCCCATCCTTCCTCTTCCCATCCCTCCTCTTCCCATCCCTTCTCTACCTCTGCCTCTACATTTTACTGAACAATGTGGAAGAATACAAACTTGTCGAGCGATTAGAAAAGAAAAAAATATACAAGTTAGCGCTAAAAGAAGTGCCCATCTCGCGCTCCTGCTCCCTTTGTCTATATTTTTTTAATGCGTGTCTGCTTTTGTTTTCTCCCCAAAATCTAAACACCTGGAACAAGATACAATGCTAGACATGTTTAGTTGGGACACCTCACTTGACAAACGTATTCCGATTTACAGTCCGCCCTTCCTCCTTCCGATATTGAATTTTGAATTCTGTGGTCAATTATTGCAAACTAACATTGAAAAAAGGTCAGGTCTGTCCCCACAAATGTATTTAGTTTTGTAGGAGGCGAGCAGGAGTGTTTTTAGTTTCCCATTTCGTGCTCAGTTTTACGGAAAAGTAGATGCAAGGGTAAAATTCGACTACCTAGTGCTATGAAGTACAACTGAACTGCTACTTGAAGTAAACAATCTTATCTTGCAAGTAGCTTGGGAGTAAAATGTTGTTTGATCTCCCTCTCATCAGGTGAAATACGCCGGTGATCTCGGTATCCCATCTTCCAGTGGCGCTTGGTTGATAGGTATCCTGTCAATCATGTCAACGGTCAGTCGCGTGATATTTGGCAAAATCTGTGAACTGCAGTGCGTCAACAAGCTACACGTCTATCAACTGTCAGTGTTTATCATAGGAGTAAGTACAATAGTCTGTCCAATCACCGAGGGGTATGCGGGTCTCGTGACCTACTCCGTCGTGTTTGGATTTTTTGATGGATGTTTCGTGGGTCAAGTGGCGGTGATCACAGGGGATATCGCGGGTAAAAGCAGACTTTCCCAAGCCATAGGAAACATGTTTGGTGTCGTGGCAATCCCCATGATTCTGGGTCCGCCAGTGGCAGGTAGGTCCTATCTACGCTAATGCTTTCTAAAAACTCCTGTCACACGAGGAGACGGTTGACTCGGCTTCAGGCGATGCCTTTGCGGGCACACACGTGTAGCTGTAATACCGGCTATAACACGTGCAGAAAGACTACAAACTCCGACAGAGTCAACGAACGCTTCTTTTGAGCGAACCATTAGATTCACTGAGGGGAGGGGAGGGGGGGGGGGGGGGGGGGTGGGGGGGGGGAACGGTGGCCAATTTGCACTATTAACCTCTTATAAACGGACACACTCCAGTGTTGTTTTTTCGGGTGTCCACGTATACTGACACCACGGAAAGTTTGAATATAGCACGATTTAGTAAGGGTTATTGACCAGGAGCGAGGGGATATGTGATAAATTCCCCTCGTGGCGTACTCGAGGGCGTAGCCCGTGGGAACGCCTCGAGGGGAATATATCACATATCCCCGAGGGACAGGTCAATAACATGCTTATTTTTCACCTTGTGAGGTTTTCTAAAACAAAGAAACTATTAATTTTTCGGAGAGTAACATTCTGTTCAATTCAAATGCCAAAAAGCATCATTGGGATCACGGCACATGACGAAGCGAGACGGTAAACATGTTTTGCTTTTGCCAAATTTGCATTGAGCACGTTGCTTCGTTATGAGTAGAAGGAGGGAGAGAGAGAGAAGAAACTGTATGAACAGTTCTCGTGGTCTCACCACGGCCCAACTGCCCATCTTCATCTTTCGAAGATCATTGGAGTGGTTGCGGTGTGTTTTCCAAGGGAAACCGGCGGAAACATATTCAGGTTCAAGCGTAAAACGAGGCGTCATACATTATTGAAGACCCGAAACCTGAATCGACGTACGATACCATCGAATAATGTTATTAACATTTCGCTTTTTGGTCGCGACCGGCAAGTTAATTACGTAGGAATAAGATTGATGAAGTTGTCTTTTTATGTCAACAAAATATATTGACCGATGCCAGAGTGTTTTCCTTGTTATGCCCTATTTTGCCTTCCAGTTTGTGTTATTCTATTATGAGGGGAATAAGTCGAGGGGATTAAGGCGAGGGGAATATGTCGGGGGGAATTTGTCGGGGGAATATGTTGGGGAAAATGAGGAGGGGAATATATAATCCTTTGTTTTGCTATTGTTATCAGCTATTGTTTTCAGCCCCGCCTCTCCCCTGATACAATCAAAGCCGCGCCCAGCTTTTCAGACACTGTAATGAACGGGGTTATGTGATATATTCCTCTGAAAAGAACAAAGAAAACTGAGCTAAGTGGAAAATAAGTTACATTATTTCGTTGTTTCTTTTTTCATTCCACAGGATGGCTTTATAAGTCCTCTGGCTCTTATCATCAGGCTTTCTTTGTCTGTGGTGGTCTAGCTATCGCCTCATCACTTCTTCTCTTTATCGTATCTCACATGGTTCGTAAACAGAGACGAACATTTACCTTCAAAGAAAGATCCAGTAGAACAGCAGAGCCAGGCAGTTTGTGTGTGTGCGAAGGAAGTGTAGAAACCGGAAGTGAAACGTGTGCCTTAGTGGGGCTGTCGTCACAGGAAGTACTAGTTGTTACCGATAGAGAAACTGTGCTCTAGCTTCAAGGTAACGGCTCCCTATAGCTTTCCTTTTGGCCGCTTTTTGCCATTGTTAGAGCCTTTGAAATTATATTTTTAAGTAGAGTTTGGGTCACTCTGGTGCAAAAAGGGGAACCGGCGTAAACAGTCCAGGGGACTGTGGTGGACCTCACTTATACAGCGTGCCTCCTTCAGCACTAAGATTGCGTCCATGAGAGAAGGGCAAAGGAGGGAGGTGGAGCTGTCACTTGCATCTAGTATCCACAGGATGAACCGCTGAATAGCTGACGGCCAAAACTAGGACGTTTGCCATTTGTCAGAACTGCCCGGCTGGGCATCTGCAATCGTGAGCGCTTTGTCGAAAGCAAAAACGGGATTTTTGGCTGAAGTTGTAGTAAAATTAGAATAAATTATTGAATAAAGTATATTTTGAAAATTTTTGCAAATCATATATTTATGGAAATACGCACTTCCCAGTTTAATTTAAAGAAAGTGTTACTGTTGGTTAAGGTGAAGAAAATGTAATTATTTATTGGTTAAAGCCTGATTTGACAAAATAAATAGAGGTTATTCAGCGAAAAGTTGGGTAATGCGGCTGAGTATTTTTACGAGTCAGTTTTTATTTTTAGTTAGGCGTGGGTTTAAGGTCTATTTATTTTAAACGAAAAACAATAAATAGCCTGGGCCGAGTTGTTCAAAGCCTGATTTGCACTAATCCTGGATTATCTGTCAACAGAACATTATGAGTTGTCATGGTAATTAACCCTGGATTAGCGCTAATTGTCGTTCGAACAACTCTGCCCTGGGTATTAGTGTAATAATGGCGTTATGTGTGGTGAGAAACTCTGGTATGGCAGACAAACCTGCGCGGCGGATTAGCGCTAATTGTCGTTCGAACAACTCTGCCCTGGGTATTAGTGTAATAATGGCGTTATGTGTGGTGAGAAACTCTGGTATGGCAGACAAACCTGCGCGGCGGATTAGCGCTAATTGTCGTTCGAACAACTCTGCCCTGGGTATTAGTGTAATAATGGCGTTATGTGTGGTGAGAAACTCTGGTATGGCAGACAAACCTGCGCGGCGGTCAAATGTACACACTACCGACCAGTCTCAACGTACTTCGTTTTAAATTGCTTGAAGTAAATAAATCGTTAAATGATTTAGTAAACTCTCAGACTTTAAGCTCTGCAACTCAAAACTTCAACTTTAACGCGGGAAATTCTTTGGCCGGCCGACTGAGAATGAAGGGAATGCACATGCTCACAGATATTGGAAGTTGATAAATGAAACTTTTTGGTCTTCATAATCGTAGAGCGATCGGGAAAATTGTCGGAAACCAATAGTGACGTCACTATTGACCACCTCAAAACAGTCGAGGATTGAAGTTGAAAGTCGGTGACTGAGCGGAAAACTATGGTGTTTTGTTCTGCGATAATGTGCAGCAACAATTGTCCATTTTCAATACGAAAACAGTGAAAATCTTACACGCAAGTTAGAATACTCATGTATTCGCCAGAAGAGAGGACAATGGGAACACGCAGGGGGGAGGGGGGAGGGGGGGTTGGAAGCCTATCCCACAATTAGATAAAATTGGGCCTAGGTAAAGCGATTATTAGATCTAAGCTAGATTCGCGGTTAGGTAAGATTTAGGGTTAGGGTGACCCGTTATTGATATATATTAAGAAAAGCACCATTTATGATTAAATTTTTCTTGGATTTGCCGGATCAACCCAGTGGTCTAGTGGTAAGAGAGAGATGTTAGCATGCAGAGGTTCCGGGTTCGATTCCAGGTAATTATATTCCATTTTTCTTTTTCTGATAGAAAAAATAATTCTAAAATTGGTGAAAATTTTTCTAAGTGTCGCTAAAATGGCAACGACCGTTTACGAAAGGGAAATGCGCACCGCCGACGTGAGCAGTGGCTGTCAAGACACCCTTTTCAGGGCCTTTTGTCTGTCGGTCTTCTTTTTTCAGGAATATTTGTAATGTCAAGAAAACTTCTCTTGCAACGAACAGATACATGCTTTCGAAGATTTGTTCGAAGGATGACACGACAAACGAAGATTTAATATCCAAGCCACTTTGAAAAAATTGTGTCAACAAAATTTGCGCGCGCTTGAACGCGTAAGCATCCAACTGCTTGTCCACTGCTTGTCCACGCTTGTCCACGACACTCTTACACTGTGTTAACCAAATAAGTTCTCTAAAAAACTGAAAACCCTTGGGAAAAAAGTTCTTTTCTTAATAGCTATTTGTTTTATTCACGGTTTTAGCTTGACACAGTAGTTCTGATGTCAACGACAGGAAAAACTGTAACTGACGCGTACAGCTAGCTTGTACGCGCGATATAGCGCGCGCATGTATTTTGCTGTGTGTTTTGAACTGTATGATTTGAGTTTTCAGCACTGATGAATTCACCAAGATTTTTTCCGCTATCCTTTGTTCAAGACGGCTTTTGGAAATACAATGTAACCCCTTTTTATACTCATTTACTAGAACTTGCTTTGGTCTAAATTCGTTTTATTCCTCAAGGAATTTTCATATTCAACTCTGCAAACGTGCGCGAATTCCTAAATCAGCTCGCCGTCAATTCAAAGCGCTTAAAAGTGCCCACACTTTATTGGTTTTATTCAGCTTGAAAAACCTGGAGGGATCTGGAGGGATATGATGTTTTAAGTCGTTATGATATTAAGGAATATGTTATTTATGTATTAAGAGCGACTTGCTGTAACTATCAACTATACCCATGCAAGATAGAAAAATTCGATTTTCTCATACTTCGTCACAATAAAGGTCTTAAATTAAAATGTTTTTTGCTGCGTGGCACTCACGGTTAATGATAATATTGAAATTTAAATTTAAGTCTGAATGCCGAAAAAGAACTGACAAAGACAGTCAGACGTTTCGGGGATAACCCCTTCATCAGTGTTTGTATTACTTTTACGAGACAAACGCTCGTGCACACGTACAATTTGTTGTGTGTACGCTATTCAAAAATATTCAAATAAAACGCGAATTCGAGCGCGCGCTTAGCGCGCATAAATGCGACAGAGAATAAAACTTGAAGCCAATGTAGCCTCATGGAAAATTAGAATTTAAAGTCAATGTTAATTCCACGAGGCGCCAAGGTCTTGTGTAGAAAGATTAGCCTCATTTCTTCTCTCTGTCGTGTGGCAGTTGCTCCCGTGACTTTCTTTATCACCGACACCGACATGTTGTTGATTGAGAGTTTAAAACACCATCTAAACCTGCGTCCTAAACAGGAACCCCCAACGGATACCATTGTTCGCTTGGCGGAGTTGGTCCTTCACCTCAACTCCTTTGAATTCAACGACAGCTACTACCAACAAGTCGGAGGAGTTGCTATGGGTACGAAAATGGGCCCCAACTATGCTTGTCTCTACGTTGGGTATGTCGAAAACAGAATGCTTCAGGACTACCAAGGTGACAGACCTGAACTGTACAAACGCTACATCGATGACGTCGTTGGTGCTACTTCTGGTTCCCGCCAAGATCTCGAAGAGTTCATAAGCTTCTGTTCAACATACCATCCTGCACTCAAGTACACCTTTGAAATTAACGAAACATCGATTCCTTTCTTAGACCTCCGCCTCTCCATAACTGAGAACAAGATAACAACCTCTATCCACTATAAACCTACGGACACTCACAACTACCTTCACTACGGGTCATCTCACCCTCCTCCTTGCAAGAACGCCATCCCGTATAGCCAATTTCTTCGCCTGCGTCGAATCTGTTCCGACCAGGAGGACTACAACACCAAATCTAACGAGATGGCGTCTTATTTCAAGGCGAGAGGCTACCCAAGCGAGGTAGTTGCAGCCGGTCAAACAAAGGCAGCAAACATCAGCCGTCAGAGTGCCCTAGAGAGGTCAGGATACCCGGCATCTGCTGAGAGACCTGAAAGGGTTCGCCTTGTACTAACTTACCACCCAAAGAATCAGGATGTCAAGAAAATCCTGTTAAGGAACTTTGGTATTCTGACCGACGATCCTCGAACAAAGGACATTTTCACCACGCCCATGTGCGTTTATCGGCGGGATACCAATCTTCGAGACATCCTGGTTCACAGCACCTTTTCATCGCACCCGGACCAAGAACAAGCTGGAACATTTCCTTGCAAACGAGCAAGATGCAGGACATGTGCCTTCACTGGAGGGACTTCCAATATCAACCACACGAACGGAATCATACACCTCAAAGGACGCCATAGCTGCACCACGACCAGTGTCATTTATACCATCATTTGTACCCGCTGTCAAGTTTTGTACATTGGGGAGACTGGTCGCCGGCTCGCAGACAGATTCGGCGAGCACCTCCGCTCTGTGGAAGGCTACAATCACAGCCAACGCTATTGCAACGGAGGATTCCCCGTTGCCGAACATTTCAACCAACCGGGACACTCAATCAACAACATGTCGGTGTCGGTGATAAAGAAAGTCACGGGAGCAACTGCCACACGACAGAGAGAAGAAATGAGGCTAATCTTTCTACACAAGACCTTGGCGCCTCGTGGAATTAACATTGACTTTAAATTCTAATTTTCCATGAGGCTACATTGGCTTCAAGTTTTATTCTCTGTCGCATTTATGCGCGCTAAGCGCGCGCTCGAATTCGCGTTTTATTTGAATATTTTTGAATAGCGTACACACAACAAATTGTACGTGTGCACGAGCGTTTGTCTCGTAAAAGTAATACAAACACTGATGAAGGGGTTATCCCCGAAACGTCTGACTGTCTTTGTCAGTTCTTTTTCGGCATTCAGACTTAAATTTAAATTTCAATATTAACAATAAAGGTCTTTACTAGCTTGTTTAAAAAATATAACTTTTAGGTAGTTTGGATTTTTATTTTTTAGCCGAAGCGGCTTTTTGTATTTGCCGCCCACACTCGCGCGCCCAAAATCGTCTCTGAAAACCCATGTTTTTCGTGAGTGAGCAAGCTAAAAATAAAACCGTGTCTAGAAAATCTATGCCACCCTCTTAAAATATCGCCTTTTGAAAGTCATTTAGCCTTGTCAGATCAGAATGAAAACTGAGTCTGAATTTTTTATCGAATTTCCAAATTTATGTCCTACGACGGTTTTGTGCCACATCAAAATTTGGGTTAAATTCGTGGGCCAAAAAGTCAATCTGGTACATGGATTTAACTATCAAAACTATTATTTAAGAAAAAAGTATCATTTCATCTTACTTTTGATCCATAAACTGGCTTGGGTAAATAAAACGAAAATTTTTTAGAGCGTCTTGAAAACAAGGCACTTAAGCTAATTACTTGACATTTTGACCTTTCATGCAGCGATTGCATCACAAACATTGATCCTAAAAAGATCAACTGTGGGTCTCATCTTCCGTTAATAGTCTTCAGTGTGTCTAAAATATCCGAGAGATGGCATTTATGATATTTAAAAATCAATATCAAGCCCAAAACAAGCATTTAAATGTGGTCTAGTAGAGGTTTATTTTAAATTGGTAACTCGAGTTTATACAATACATGCGACAGAATGCCAGTTTATAAATCAGCGTCAACAAAAAACGTCAGGAAACTGGTACAATAGATCATTAACCAAATCTGTACAAGTATTTCTTACCTAAATTTAGCATATCTTGATAAGAAATGGTAACATTGTCGCCGGCTTTACGATAGCGTGCACGAAGCGTTCACTGTTCCAAAACCGTTGCCATTATTCACATGTGGCCGTTGACAAAATCTAGATCAGACCGGATTGGATCGGACTGACTAAACCTGGACCGGATCGGATCGGACCGACAAAACCGGATCGGATCGGATCGGACTGAAAAACCTGTTTCTTATCGGATCGGACTGAAAAAATCCGGATCATTTAAAGTATTTTGAAAAGTTCAACCTTCATGGGTCCAAATGCGACCAGCTCACTAGAAACACAGACTCGCAGCTGCATCGTCAGTAAACGGCTCTTCTAGAATTTTTCGTTTCCTTTTATAATGCTTTTTTTTTTAAAGGGGAGATAAAGCATGACAAAGAAGCGAGCTTCCTTGATATCAGTGAGATTTACGTTTACATTCCATATCGCCTTCTGCATACTTTTGTCAGAGTACACTGCTTTCGCATCTTGGTGTCCGTCTATTAATTATTAACTACAAATTCTAATTTTAAAACTTCACGAAATCTTCAATATTTCTTTTTTCTCAAAAACACTCCAAAATCACCCAAAAATTTACAAAACATCCCACAACATAGATTCATAAAATGAATGAAGGGTTTTTGGATTGCTTGAAACGTGAACGAGATATTTCCATTAAAGTCATGTTAAGTGGCGGAAAAATTGCATTCAGGTAAAATCCCGCCTTAAATCTCTCCCTCCAAAAAAAATATTTATTTATAGAAGTAGTTTCAATGCATAACAGGAAGTCTTGACGACAAAATGGGGAAGCAAAAACAGTGCCGCAGGAATCTACTTACCGTTACGGTATTTTCTCGATTAAACGCTGGGTTCAAATATACGCCGGGTCGAAAAAAGTTGAGTTTTAAAGAAACAATCTCTTGTTCCCAGGGCTTTTCCCTTCGAGAGAGGGCGGGGGGGACCAGGTTGTTTAAGAAACGCCTCCGGCGTCCATTCGAGGTACTGGCGTTTATTTGAATTCGGTATTGTACATTTAATTGTTACCAGAAAATAATGTAGTTAATTGGATGAAATAAACTGCAGCGGCCATTCCACGTAATGATGCGTTCCGTGTGCTTTGTTTCAGAGAGTCAGAACGCGTTCAACTGCCATTTTGATATAAATGAAAAAAAAAAAAACCTAACGATTGTCTGCACTCACCGTACAGTCTCTATTTTGCTGGACTTTTTGTCAAGCGGGCATTCTATATATACATGTACATGTATTCTCTTTGAGACTTCTCGTTTTTGTTTTCATCAAGATATTACTGAGGAACATTTTGTTCAACTTAGCTTCTAAATCAGGAACTTAGGAATAAATAACGTAAAATGTGATCACGAAAAATGATGAAAAGTTATCCTGTTTAATAAACGCCGGGTCTTGAATAAACGCTGGGTTCATAAACGCCGGATCCGCGAGGCTGAGTTTTAAATAAACGCCCTCGCCGTTTAATTGAGAAAATTACGGAACCTCTCTTTCCGCTATCTTGATTCAGGATACCATGTGATCCGAGCCAGGTTTTGTCAGTCCGGTCCGGTCCAGTTCGACAGCCACAGAAACCCCAAGCTTGCGCGTAACATAGTTAACGGGCTAGATATCAAAAACCAATAAGACATACTATTTTCTTTCTTAAGGTGATTCCATTGCAAAAGAAGGTATATTTGGTCCAGTTGTAAATTATGTCATGGACATTGCAAAAGTTCAATAAATAATGGGGTCACCGTCATGCTTGTTTTTGCGCAACGTGGATGGCCATTATGGTAACTCTACGACCCATGAGGTTTTTGGCCAGCTCTAACAATTAGAAAGGGGAATTATAATTTCTAAGTAAAAATCATTCCTTGCTTCAATTAAAAGGTCATGGTATTTAATATTTCTTCTTTGACAAGTCGAAAAGAGTTTGTCTCTCTGGCATCAACTTGCACTGCCTAAATAAAATGTGTTTCTCTAGACTGAAGTGACGCTGATACATCTTGACACACTCTTCATATGGGCAGGTAAGGAGCTCACGTGGACACCTATCTTGCTCTACGGCTGGCTGCTCAACTTCAGTTCGTACTTTCTTTGACCTTTCTTGAGAAACAGTAACAATTCTCTTTCTCTATAAATCCACTAAGTACGACGCACGATTTTCCAGTAAACCTTAAGTGAACTCAAATCCCATGTCAAGAAAAGGCAAAAGATACAACGCTTTTCTCAAGGCAATATCGTATGCGCTACAAAAAGACAGTGTAGTTGTCATCCTCGGAGACCCAGGGGCAGTTAGTTGGGGCGCGACGAAAATCGGCATTAGTTTTCAAGAACGGCGAAGAGAACAAAACACAAACAGACAAATAACGAGCAAGCAAGCTTGGGGTTCCTGTGGTTGTCGGTTAATATTTAACTAATGGCAACGGTTTTGGAACAGTGAACGTTTCGTACACGCTATCGTAAAGCCGGCGACAATGTTACCATTTCTTATCAAGATATGCTAGATTAAGGTAAGAAATACTTGTACAGATTTGGTTAATGATCTATTGTACCGGTTTCCTGACGTTTTTTTGTTGACGCTGATTTATAAACTGGCATTTTGTCGCATGTATTGTATAAATTCGATAGCAAATGGACAGTTACCAATTCAAAATAAACCTCTAACAGACCACAAAAATGCTTGTTTTGGGCTTTATATTGATTTATAAATATCATAAATGCTGGTTGTTTACCATTTACCCAAAAAATCCGGAAATTTCGGATGGAATGTAAATGGGAAGACTATTTTTTTCTTCCCGAACGGAAATTTCCACGGGAAAACGGGATTTCTTGAAAGGTAGTCCAAAATCCCCAACCGGAATTTCCGAACGAAAATGTGTGTACCATTTGCTTTTATCCACCAGTTCCAGGCCCTGCGCCAGTTTTGATGCGTAAGCGTGGTTACTCAGCTTGTTTCTGGTGTCAAATGGTAAATGGTACACGCCAATCTCAAACGGAATTTCCCTTTCTGGAGTTCTGCTTACCATTTACACAAACCGTGGACCAACCGGTTTTCCCGTGTAAATGGTAAACAACCGCTATCTCTCAGATATTTTAGACACACTGAAGACTATTTAACGGAAGATGGGACCTACAGTTTAACTTTTCAGGATCAATGTTTGTGATAACAATCGCTGCATGAAAGGTCAAAATGTCAAGTAATTAGCTTAAGTGCCTTGTTTTCAAGACGCTCTAAAAAATTTTCGTTTTATTTACCCAAGCCAGTTTATGGATCAAAAGTAAGATGAAATGATACTTTTTTCTTAAATAATAGGTTTGATAGTTAAATCCATGTACCAGATTGACTTTTTGGCCCACGAATTTGACCCAAATTTTGATGTGGCGCAAAGCCGTCGTAGGACATAAATTTGGAAATTCGATAAAAAATTCAGACTCAGTTTTCATTCTGATCTGACAAGGCTAAATGACTTTCAAAAGGCGATATTTTAAGAGGGTGGTATAGATTTTCTAGACACGGTTTTATTTTTAGCTTGCTCACTCACGAAAAACATGGGTTTTCAGAGACGATTTTGGTCGAGTGTGGGCGGCAAACACAAAAAGCCGCTTCGGCTAAAAAATAAAAATCCAAACAACCTTAAAGTTATATTTTTTAAACAAGCTGGTTAAGACCTTTATTGTGACGAAGTATGAGAAAATCGAATTTTTCTATCTTGCATGGGTATAGTTGATAGTTACAGCAAGTCGCTCTTAAGAAGCTTTCGTGGTATTTTCGGGGATGATCGCCATTTTCCAGCGAGCGGAAAATGATATTTTTTAAGGACGAGAAACGAGAATTAAACTTAGAAATATAAATGAAATTCTTACATTGTAGTGCTTTTCAGTTACCAACGAACTATTTCCCTGATTTCCAAGTCTCCGATAACTGACACTACCGGCAAAAACACCGAAATATGAGATTTTACAAATAGTTTGTTTATTCTCTTCAGATGTCGCGGGTAACGCGTTGCGTTGCATCATAGGAAAGGCTTTCAAAACCCCCCCCCCCCCCCCTCCGCCCCCCCTCCCCCCCCACGCTGGGGTTGAAAATTTTGACCATGTGATGACGTAAATCGTGGTAAAAAAGAGTTTACACCACGGAAAACCGGTGTAAATTTGTTTTTTACAACAATATATAGAAAAAAATACAAGGAAAATCGAAGTCTTGTTACAAAACGTGACAACAAAGAAAGAGCAAGCGTTGTCTATAACTTTCTCGCAATCTGATTGTTTTTTTACAAGCGCGCGTGATGTTAGCGTCAGCACTGTTGTCTGGACACTCATTTACCACTCACGTCGACCAATCAGATTGCGAGTTCAGCGGCAATTGTGGTAAAATTTTTTATTCTTGCAAAATATATATGCCATATACCATATTTTAAGATGTCTATGTTTGATTTTCAATGCGAAATCTTAAACGCGCTAAATTTCACTTTTACTGATTTAGAAGTTTCTTGTTTATCGTCGTCATGGTAATATCGATTTTATCAGAATATATACTTAGCCAAACTTCAATTCAAAACCAGTTAGTAGTGAAAATTTCACGTTAATTTGACTTGGAGAAGACCGTTTAAAAGCCGATTGAAAAATGTAGGTATGGTCTCCAGAAAACTGTATCGAAACACCTTAAAACAAACAGAAAATTGAATTTTTTATGGTTCTTGACTTTTAAGAACGATACCAAATAAGCTGATTTCTAAATATGACTAAAAATCCTCTTCACAGAACAGCCATCAATAAATTTTGACCAGGAAATCATCATGCGTATTGAAACAGGCAGACACTGTACCAAAGACTCCTGAGAACTTGAGAATATGTTGTCTATGTCAGGCAATTGAAATTGAAAATGGACTTCATTTTCTATTTTCCTGCAATCGTTAGGATAATCTACGGTTAAAAATTTTCAGTGAAATTACTGAAAAATATAAGCATATTTATAAACACCGCGCCGCCGTTCATATTTCAAAATCTATACAACAAATTTTATTCCAACCGATTTGGGAAGAAAAACCCTAAGCTCAAGTCAGACACGAATTATTGTATGTTTGAGCGATAAATTATAAGCGAAAAGGAGAGTAAAAATACTTTTGTTTTCAAAATAAAACAGAAAACACATGGCATGCGTACTTAATCTTGAGAATTTGCTTCGCTTCTTCCGTACGCTTCAATCTCTTTGTGAAGTTAAAAACAATTCATATTTTCTTACTACCATAAAAACCTGACTTAAACAATCTTTCTAATTTGAAACTACATTTGAATAAGTAAAATACATTACCATATTGCACATGAAATTCTTTAAAGAGCCATTTTTGTGGTGCATGATTTGGTAGAGATGAAACAAGGCTTGAAAAAACCTGAGTTGTCCAGATTCCGCGGTGTTGAGCTTTTTTTCGTTCCTTACTCCGTCGTCATCTTCTTGGAACTACTAAAATATTCAATACTTTTTCCTCTTCAGTTTTGAACCTCAAAATGTGATTTGGTAGCGACGAAAATAGCCGTGAAAGTAAGCTGTCCATATTTCGCGAAGCGCTTGTAGTTTCCTCGAAGTTTTCTTGCCGATTTGAGCGGCCGCGCGTACGCGCGTGGAGCTGAAAACCTCCTTCCATATAAGGGCAAAAATTCAATCCGCGATTCTGATTGGTTGGTTGGGAATTCTAATAATCCCCAGCATAGTTCTGAACATATAGGGGGAAGTTGCACGCTTCTACGTGATAAGCTTCTGCTTGTATATATAGGGAAATACCTCAATAAATTGTTGTTGTTGTTATTGTAGCTTGTTGACACTGTCAAAAAGGATTTAAAAGATCCCGAGGACAGGATTAAAATGAACTTAATTTCGAATTACAACATACCCAAGTGTATAGGAACAACTGAAATGAAAGGCTGATCGTACGACTAAAGGAATATATATATATTATCCGATTAATTTCGAACAGCACGGCCGTTCTTCATCAGGGTATAACCGTACTAAAGGAAAAACGTTACAAATACAAGTGTATGGGGTTAGTTTCTAGAGAAACTGTGGTGCTGCGTCGGCGGGGGGGAGGGGGGAAACGAGAATTTATGTAAATTGACCACCGTAAAAAGATTCAAATAGCTGACGTTTCGAGCACTAGCCCTTTGTCAGAGCGAACCCAAGTGCAGCTCGCGTACTTGGAGTGTGAACGTTTAATGACCGCACTTTTTGGTTTCTTTGTTGCCTTGGATAAGCGTGAAACAAAAGGACCCAAGTGCAGTTCACAGCCTTGCAGCTAAACGCGCGTGGGCGTGCAACTTTGAATTCCACAGGGAAACAATCAACGCGCGCGCCAACCCTGGGGACAAGCGTGCGGATACGTGCATCTCATTGCTCCAAGTTGTAATTTTAGCGCGTTGAAACCGGTTCTTTGTATGTACCTTCTGTGTCTTGCCGTATTTCGCAACTTCGAGATCACAGCACACTTTAGTCAGCGTCTTTCTTCGCTTACAGATCCATTCTCTTGGGGTAAAATATGGAGGATCACAGCCGAGCAGAAGTTAAGTATATCGCGCGCAATTTAAAACCAGACGGAGGGTTCGGATGGATTGTGTGCTGTGGAACCTTCATGGTAAATTTCGTGGTTTTTGGAATCCATAACTCGTTTGGTGTTGTGTACGTTAATCTTTTAGATGAATTAAAGCTAGGAGAAATGCAAACCGGTGAGTAAATGTTGGCAAAGAATGTAAACTGCTAACTTGCAAGAACTTAAGCTGTAGACAACTGCGTTATTTAAAAATAGGGCCCCACTGGGCCCGTGTGTTCTGCTGAGATAGCGTGAATTGTGCAGCATACGAGCAAATGCTATTTGACAAACAATTTAAGTGCATTTTCTGGTGAGCAGATGTACTGTACTGGCAAGAACGCTGGGTTTAAACTATCCATCAAACTCAGTCGAGCGTAACGAGACCGTCAACTCGTCTGGTGTCTCGGCTATCTTCAATTAAACTTTCAGTTGGTAGGCTCGACAGGCCAAAATCGACTAAAATTAAATTCTAGTGGCAGATAAATTCTAAAATCTTGATCGCTTACTCTTAAGCTGTAATTCAAGTGAATCGGTGGAACATTATTCGAGTTATGAATTCTCAAAGGTAAGCATGAAGAATAATAATTTCTCTCAGTCACGAAGTAAAAACAAAGTGATATGATCAGTGAATCGTGTGATTTCGCTTCGCTTTAGGCCCTTTTTGATGCGATTTTTGTCGCGCTCTCCGATGCAACTTTTGTCGCAAGTGTAAACTAGTGACGATTTCCTGTGCGATTCGGTGCAACGTTTGCTTTGATTTGCTGTGATTTCCCCAAAATCGCCGCCAAGTTGCATCAGGACATCGCGTGACAAATCGCGCCCAAATCGCACTGAAATCGTTGCCCGTTTACACATGCGATTTGAAGATGCAACTTGCGCGCGACAAAAATTGCACAAAAAAATCACCAGTGTAAACGGGAGTTTAGACTTCTGAAATAATTTGTAGTGGAAGAAAAATTCTACAATCTTGATAACTTACTCTTAAGCCGAAATTCCAAAACTCCAAAACAAGATAAATACCATCCGTCGGCGGGTCTAGACAGCACACATCACGCACAAAACACGTCCAATATCACAGCAGCGACAACAGCTCAAGCAGCGATGATTATTGTTATCTACATCACTTGAAAATTCATCACACAAGCCAACAAAACGAACATGGGAAAACGTGCCCGATATGAAAATGACGGGGGTGCTCGTCGTACCTTTCAGGGGTCAAAATTTGTAGATTGGTACCGCATAGGGTGCTGTAATCTAAAATGACCACGGCTAAAATGATCGCGGTACCTTTTAGGGTATTGAGCCGAAAAAATATGACAGAATATGTCTTGTGTTGTTTAAAAATGGTACCTCTTAGGGGTAAAAATATATTTGAACCACGCCTATCAAACGAGATTCTGGTACCCCCGTCATTTTTATATGGGAGTCCCCCCCCCCCCCCCCCCCCCCTGGAAAACGTGTACAAGCCGAACCGGACACGGGCTCTGATGCTAACATTGTGGACGAACGCCAGTTCGAACTCATTCAAGATCACGCACCAGACGTGACAATATTAAAAAACCTTCCAAGATCAAATTGAAATCGCTCAAAGAAGATCTACCGGTCATCGGTGAAGCAGATGTAATTATCGCCAATCAAACAAGATCTGTCAGCACAACTATTGTCAAAGGCAAAGGCCAGATCGACTCCCCACCGGTCATTGGACGAGAAACCTTAAAAGACCTCAGAATGGTAATAATTGATTACAGTGGCCCACAGGGGCAAAACGCAACTCCCTTTCCATTCGGAAACACAACAATAAATTTCGGCACACACAATCAATATTAAAACACAACAACACACAACAAAATTCATTGTAACACAACTACCAATTCTCAAACCATAGTTAATAGAACAAACTGGTTATGAAGCTCATCAAATTTCAAAAAGAGTGTACAAAGCTGCTTCGTTTTATGTTGAACGAACCGTGACCCTGCACATTGTTTTGTTTAACGTGTGAGCGCAAATGTTTCTACTGGTCAGTTGCTCATATGCATTTCAATACCTTTTGTGTTTTGTGCAGGGTCAAGGCAAACGAACAAAAGAAATGGAGAACAAAAACATATAACAAAGGACTGACCGAGTTTCGTAACCAGTTTGTTCTATTAACTATGCTGATACACAACAACGAACTAAAACAACTGAAATTGGTGAAACAAAACACAATTTCAGAGTACTGGTAAATAGCTCCGATTTTCTTAAACGGTAAGGACTGGGGACTAGTGAAAGGAAAAGGTGAAAAAAGTGAAAAAGAAAGGGAGACTGGGGAGACTGCCTTCAAGACAAAGAAACCTAAGATGGATGAATTGGTAATGGTAATGGTAATGTCATGTGAGACAGGGCCTACGGTTTTTCGTTCGTCCTTATCCGAGAAGACTAGATTCGATTGGGATTGGGTATCGATTGATATCGATTGGGATTGGTACAACAGCAGGTGGTATTTCCAAGTCGGTCAGAGGTAACTCTCTTTCTTTAAAGGTAGGTAAACTTGCATCAGCTAAAACAATCCTTGAAAAAGCCTTCAAGAAGAGAAAGTCCTACGATCAAGCATTTAGGAGTGACAAAGCGTATAAACTGTGTTATCTCGATGGAAGTGACGTAATTACTTTGCCTGGAAGTGAAGAGGCTTTCACTTTAGAGAAGTACTAAGAAGATTTAGGGAAGACATATGTACGAATGACTAAGAACCTGAGCAGACTGACAGCTCTTGGTCCGATCGATATGGAAAGTGATGCTTGGTTGTACGACATCCCTGGCACTTTTAAAGGAGTCCATATCAGTCTGCTTTCATGTCTACGCCCTCTACAGCTTGGACAACCAATGGTTCTTCTAAACAGAGAAAATATGGTACATGCCATACATACACAGGACAGTAACAATTGAAATGCGATTCGATAACAGCTCGATGTAACAATATAGCTGTTTCTTCACGAATCAAATACAGCTATTTCAATTAACGTTGTCAGATGAAAAAGGCGAAAAGCCAAGACCGCAAGGTAGTATGGGATTCTTATGCAATGTCTATTTACAACTACCCATACTACCTTGCGGTCTTGGCTTTGAGCTTTCATCCGACAACGTTAATTGAAATAGCTGTATACTGAGATGCTGCTCAGAGAAATTACATTTTCAAATTGAAGAGATATTGACCTGAAGACCCGATTTGACTCCAGTACAAGTTCATGTAGAAAACACATTGGTTGTCCAAGCTGTAAAGGGCGTAGAAGTGAAAGCAGACTAAAAAAGGTCACCTTCGAGCTTCAAATGTGCCAGGGACTGATGTCGTACAACCAGGCATCACTTTTCATATAGGACCAAGAGTTGTTCTGCTCAGGTTCTGGGTCTGAAGCATCAAGCAGCGGGCACAAGAATAAGGCTATTAGGCGATTCAGCTGTCAGTGTAGCAAATGCCTCTAAGACCTGGACTTCCTAATCTTCGCTAATTTTAGCTTTTTATTATTAACACAATACATTCAACATTCACTTTTTTATAACTTTTTAATACAGCTATAGGTGTATTTTTGAAATATTTGTCTTACGTTTTTGTATAGTATATTGAAGTACTAGTTAGATTAGTTATTTTGTTGTTGTTTTAAAACTTAAATTGTATTTTAACTTATAATATTTGTCGAGCGTTTTTTACATGAGCCTCTGGCTCGGGAGATTGGGTAATCACTCCCTACGTTTATCGACTTTAAATAAATTATTACTATTACTTATTATTACTTATTCGTGCATATGCCTTCCCTTAATCTTCTTTGTACTTCTCTAAAGTTCACTTCCAGGTAAAGTAATTACTTCCAATCACTTTCATCGAGATAACAAAGTTTATACCCTTTGTCACTTCTAAATGCTTGATCATAGGACTTTCTCTTCTTAAAAGCTTCTCCGAGGATTGTTTTGGCTGAGTCAAGTTTACTTAATACCTTTAAAGGAAGAGATTTACCCCTGACCGACTTGAAAATACCACCTGCTGTTGTTCCAATCACAATCGATATGGTACTGAACTCATTCATCCATCTTAGGTTTCTTTGCCTTTAAGGCAGTCTGTTCTTTCGACCTTTTGGTCAAGATACTCTTGAAACCAGACACTGAAGAGGTCACTGAAGTAGTTGATTTTAATTGCACCTATTTTAAGACAAAATTTATGGTCCTGTCTTTTCCAACCTCCACATCTCTCACAAAACATGGCGAATGCAGGCTGCACGAGCGGGAAGGAGATCATGTGACCTGCACTAGTCGCCTGTCCTTACCGTTTAAGAAAGTCGGGACTATTTACAAGTTCTCTGACATTGTGTTTTGTTTCGTCAATTTCTGTTGTGTTTTAGTTCGTTGCTGTGTATCACGAGATTGTGTTGTGTTTGAGAATTGGTAGTTGTTTCGAAATTTATTTTTGTGTTCTAGAAATCATCGATGTGTTTCAGAAAAGCTTGTTGTGTTTTAATATTGATTGTGTGTGCCGAAATTTATGGTTGTGTTTCCGAATGTAAAGGGAGTTGCGTTTTGCCCCTGTGGGCCACCGTATGAACCACCGAAGAACGGCTTGAAAGAGTTTGAAGACAACGATATTATCGAAGCAGTCCCAGAACATGAAGCCATCACATGGTGTTCACCACTTGTTGCGCAACCGAAGCCGAAAAACCCAAAAGACATCCGAGCATGCCAAGACCTCAGAGTTGTTAACAAATTCATGCTACGCACTAGACAAGTGCAAGCACCTATCACAGAAGATTTTATCCGAGAATTTAAGGACTGTACGATCTTCAGCAAGGTAGATCTAAATCATGGATATCATCAATGTTCCCTTGATGACGAGTCACGGCGAATCATGACCTTCTCCACACCTTGGGGAAACTACCGATACAAGCGCCTGGCATTCGGAGGATTGAACAGCCAAGACTTGTTCGACGCAGAGATAGCCAAAGTAATCTCTGGCATCCCACAGGTTCTTAACAACAGAGATGACATCATGATCAGCGGACGGGACTAGGAGGATCACAACGCAAATCTCAGGATGCTACTGCAGAGAATCAAAGACCACAATCTGATATTAAGTGAATTCGTGAAGTGTGAATTCGGCAAGCCTATACTGAACTTCCATGGACACCTATTTACCGTAGACGGGCTTGAACCAAGCCCAGACAAGATTACAGCGATACAGTCTTGCGCTCCACAGAAGACCAAAGAAGAACTTGTCTCATTTACAGATGCTGGCCTACCTATCAAGATACATCGCAAACTTCTCAAATCGATGTGAGCCACTACGATGCCTGACCAACAGAACAGCAAGAAGCTTTTGATGATCTAAAAAACGCGATGACCACAGCACCCGTGCTAGTACCATATTTTCCCGAGCGAGACATGCTGGTCATCTGCGACGGAAGCCCGACAGGACTGGGAGGTGGACTCTTCCGGAATACTCCATGCATATTGATACCAAACAGTCCATTACGTGAGCCGTACGACCACATAGACCCTAGCCTCACGAAGCAATGTACAATATGCTACAAGCATACAGAAGTACACCACATCCTGCGAAACCACTTTCCAATAGAGATCCACAGCAAGGACGAGCAAGTTCGAGAGCGTGACCGAACATACAAGCAGAAATGCAAAGAGTACCATGACAAGCGACACAACACAAAAATGCATACACTGAAAGTAGGAGATGCCGTCATTGTCAAACGAGAGAATAAGCGCAAAGGTCAAACACCCTACGAACCGTATGTATACATCATAACACAAGTAAAGGGATCTCAGATCAACGCAAAGAGAATCAAAGATGAAACAATGATCTGCAGAGATGCATCAAAGCTTAAACCCTTAAGGACCGTGAAAGCAAGAGAGGAGGAGATGGAACCCCCACAGATTCGACACGAATATCCCTCAGTTTTTGACAGAATCGCAGACCACCAGGATACTGCACAAGCTGAACATGCCGAACCAACCAACGGACGCGAGGAACGGGAACGGGAACCTGAAGCAGCAGCAGCAGCAGAAACAGCACCAAGACGATCAGAACGACCCAAACATTCAACTTTTAAGACTCAACTCAGTAAAGGATTTTGTGTAGTGACATTATAACTCATAAGAAATAAGAACTTTAAGAATTATAAGCTGAACACTCCTATCACATGAACATTATATACCGTTTCTTATTTGTTGAAATCGTTTCAGTTATTACAACTAGTGACCAATGATTGGTTAGCATCAGTATTATAGAATTCAACTGAAAGGAGAGGATGTCGTAATCTGTTATCATGATTGGCATTTATTGACAATTAAATTACGTAACGGATAACCGGTTATAACTATATAACCAGAGTAATAGACAATTGTAATCAGTTCGGATCATTGACACTAAAGAACCAGTTCGATTCTATACAATTCTACATCATTGAAAAAAATCGCTCGTCCGATGACAATAGTGTTTGTTGACTAAGTTTTTTTTTTAATTTAAGAAAATGAAATTCATGTTAGTAGTGAAGTAGTTTTAATCATTTATTAAACTAGCTGAAATTTTTGTTTAGAGTGATTTTCTTTAAACCGTGAAATAGTTACTAAGCTAGTAGGCAGTAGTAGGCACTATTACAGGGCTAAAAATTAACTCCAGTGCTTGGTCTGGCCAGTCGGGCCAGTTTGCTTGAGTTCTTAGTGGCCCATAGTTTGGGATGGGCCACTAAGAACTCAAATAAAGTAGATGAAGTAGCTCCCAATTTCCTCTAGTTTAAACAAAAAAACTGAAAGTCTGTTCTCAAAGCAAAAACATGTGCGACTTGGAAACACTCCCACGCAGAGCTCTGCGTAAGTCTAGTATATCACGTGGCAATCACAAAATCAAAATGTCTAAATGTTGTGAATGTGGATCGCTCGTGAAACCACCGTTAATATGTCTTAATATGGCTGGCGATTTTCCACTTCAGAACTAAAAATTCACCAAAATTGATAAACTTAGAGTTAAGAAAAACAAAAGAAGAGAAAGGTAGTCCAATAAAACTACATAATGTAATTATTTAGTTCGTATAATGTACATTACAACTTTTAAAAATTCTGTAACATAGACGAAAATCAGGTGATCAAACCTCAACTTTTGGAGGCCCTGGTCAGTTTTAAGTCGTTTTTGAGTTTTTAGCCCTGTTATATATAAATAGACACTAATTCCATTGTTTTTTTTTTTGTTTAGTTTTTACTAATTTTGCAGGCTAATTTTGATAAATTGCTGTTTCACGGTCAAAGTAAAATCACTCTATAGCTATCTACATGTACATGTATGTGTAATATTTGCAAGCTAACATGAAGTTGTCACGTGCGCGATGACATTTGTGATTGCAATTAGGAGTTTTCATTAAGGTGATATTATTATTTTTATGATTTATTTGTACCACGTTTATTATATTTTCGAGTTCATTTGGAGACAAAATGTAGCAATCAGCGCTGCTCAAACTCTTTGTCTATATTATGTGTTTGTTCATGGGTTTCACTTTTAGCCTCCACATACAGTCAGTTCTTGCCCAACAACTTGTCTGTTTCAATCTGTTGTTACTTAGCTTGGCAAAATAAGCATTTCACCATTCGATGGGCCTTGACAACATTAACATTAATTTTCATTGCAATCTAAACTACAGTTGAACATCTATTTCAAACGGCCACCTCTCTCTTCAACAGTCTTGTTTCCTTGACCCGACCTTTCATTCATCCACTCAATTCCACCTCTCCACAAGGGATGGAAGATTCTGCCCTAGTTTCGCCGTTTTAGAGAGGTTGGACTGTGATTGAAGTGTGTTGCATTGTTAATTGTTAATTTTACAAACAGCTACCTTCGAATAACAGCTGTTATGTGGGTATTAAAGTAAAAGAAAAAGAAGAGAGCTATGCAGCTGGGTTACGTTGTTTGTTGTTGTTTGTTTGTTGCATCATCTTTATTAATAATAATGTTTATGAATTTATAATTGTGAACTTTGATTATTTAAAGATTCTAAAGTTCTGGTCTCCCTACTCCTTGATCCTCTGATTGTTTTTTATCTGACAAAAATCGATTTACCAATTTTAATGTACATGTATGGACAATATGTGAAAGCTTAAATCATTTAAGTTTTTTTATAAGTGATACTGTGAGGATCACACAACCCAATGATTTCAGTTGATTTAATTCAGGCAGTCACATAATTATGTGAGTAAGTCATGCAATTGAAAAAAAAATCATTGGAGCAAAAAAAATATTGGAGCGTGTCTGTCATTGTTAAAGACGTTTGGCTGAGCCTACATTGAAAAATGCAAAATGACAGCACATCCCAGCCCACGAGTATGGTAAATGTTTGTTTGTGGTTAAATCAGTGTTGGAATGTTTGGAAAGATTTCCAGTAACAGCATAAAACCCCAAACATAAGTTATGCATACCAATCTCAAAACTGAAACAAAAGCTAAAACAATAAAATGCCTAAAGAGAAACAATATCGCATACAAGCATAATTAATGTATGGGGTGATGCAAAATCTCACAGGATGTTCTTACTTAAGTAGCCTTTAAGTGTTTTAAAGTGAGTGAGCTAGAAAAAACTGACAAATGAACAGTACCAAATGAAACCTATAACTGCTTTTAAACAAAGGTCCTAAGATCAATATTTTGGCACACAAGCTGTTATGGAGTATGTTTCAAGTTTCTTTCCAACAACACTAATTCAGTTCAGAGTTCATAACATTTTGAATTTTGCTTTCGAATTTGACAGAAATTTGCAGTTACTGTAGTCTGCATGATTATTGCATGATCTTTCTTTCTTGTTCATTCCTTAAAGGAGAGATTAAAGAACTATAGATGTAGTTAATCAGGCATAATGAACCCATTGTTGTGCTTATGCTGGATGAAAGTGACAAAAGATCCCTCTGTTTATATGTATTTATCTTAATTTATGTACCATTATAACATAACATTATTAAATTTATTGTTTTCAACCATCAGGTCGTAATAGGTGCGGTTACACACACCACGGTAAATGGCATTTCCCATGGTAGATCATCCCGCGGCGCATCACACTTGGGTTTAGTATACCGTGTTAACCAAAGTAAAAAAATGTCACGCAATCCAGTGAATCACTTTTCCTTGATGTCAAACGGAGCATCGTGATTGGCTCTTGTACCTTGGGCATCAAAACACCATTGCAACTTATTACGTTAAATGTCATGGGCGCTTCGTGTGATATTTTTTATGTATCCATGGATATTTACCACGGGAAATTTCAACCTCGTTCCCAGGGTCTCTCTTCTTCCCGCCCCCTCTCTCTCGCTCCAGGGGGGCGGGAAGAAGAGAGACCCTGGGAATGAGGTTGGGGAAATTTATTTCGGTCACACTCACTAAATGTAGTTTCCCGTGGTAAAAGGGTCATTTACAGCGGTAAAAGTGTCACGTGTAACCGCACCTAATGGGTGGCTTGAGATTAAAAGACTAAAAATTTGATCAAAATGAACTGCAGTTTATTTTATCGACTGGATAATAATTAATACAAAACATTAATTCTAGCATGTGATTCTGGGCATTTTAGATTGCTTATTTTTTATTCATTCACTGTTGGGCTTTAATCAATTCTAACATTCTCTCATGTTCAGGAGGATCTGAGTGTTATATACATGTATAATGTAGGGTCTAATTGACTACAACCAGAAACCCATAAGTGGGTTGAAACGTGCAACTGTCTCTTGTACGCTTCAAAACAAGCTTCCGATTATTCAATTTGCAAAGCAGTTGTTACAGCCATATTTGGAAAATCAAGATAAAAATATTAACCAATCAATTCGCTAGAACAACTTGCTTCCAATCTCCCTGGACCGAGGGGTTTCCAAATATGGTACTAAGCAAAAAATGAATTAGCCTGTGAACAGGCTTCTTATTTGGGGAATTGGGTAGATTAAAATCGGCGAGTGAAGCGAGCCGAGCGCGGACTGGGGAAGAGGGAACCATTCCCTCTTTCCCAGTCCTCGCTTCGCTCGCCGATTTTAACCTAACCCAATTCCCCAAAAAGAAGCCTGTTCACAGGCTAAAAATGAATATTCGGAAGCTGTGAATGCGCGTTACACGTTTCAACCCACTTATGGGTTTCTGCTACAACATAATGTTAAATATGTTATGTTTCTTGCATTGTTCACAGCATGGATTGGTGCAATGGCCATGGGCTTAAATTTCTTCTTTGGTCCCATAACAAGTGCTCTGTGTGACCGTTTTGGCTGCCGTGTTGTGTCATTGACTGGGGCTTTGTTGTCTATCTTGGGTCTGTTTCTCACTTCCTTTGTACAAGAAGTTCAAAAAATGTATGTGACGTATGGCCTTGTCTGGGGAGTAGGTTCCAGTTTCTCATTTGTGTCATCAATTGTTGTCCTGGGAGACTACTTTGACAGAAGATTGGCTTTGGCCAATGGGATTGCAACATCTGGAGGTGGTGTAGGCTCGCTTGTGGCAGGCCCTGTCATAAACTATTTATTGCAGTCAGTAGGTTGGAAAATCTCAATGCGCATTTTAAGTGGGTTTGCTAATGTGCTGTGGATTGCAGCTCTGCTTTTTAAACCAAGAAACATTCATCATGATCTGAAAATAAAAAAGCATACCAAGTTGTTTGACACATCAATATGGAGGAATAAAGCTTATGTTTTATGGGTGACTACAGTGGCCTTGTTCCAGTTTGGTTATCTTGTTCCCTTTGTCCATTTGGTAAGTCGTGCATTTCCCATTGATTTTTCTATAGTTTATGTTATTGTTTATGTATATATGACTCTGGTTGGTGCACTTTGTACTGTATCTGTAACGTGTCTAAAAAATATTAATAATAATTGTTAATATTTTTAAGACACCTTATGGATATTGAGAGCAGGTAGTTGGGGATACCTTCAGGGTCCTAAAAACACTCCTGAAGGTAGAACATTTTCCAACTGGAAATTACCAGACCTCAGTCACGATCTATGCGGATCAGTTGACTTTGTTTAAGGATGAAAAAGAAAAACCTCTTATGAGCAGTGTCTGGTGATAACTGGCAAATCTTTTCCAGGCATGGAAGTTTTTTTTTTCTAGCTCGAGTTCAGACTCATACCAGGGAAGCATTTGTTGTTTTTTTAAATGATACAGCCAACTCTCTCTAAGACAAACACCGTATGCCTCGGGATCGGCCCCACCTGTCCGTCTTAGCGAGGTGTCCGCCTTATAGAGAGTCGAGGTAACGTGACAACAGTAGTTTTGAAATAATAAAGCTGAACCTATGCACAATTAATACACGTTTGTTGTAAGTCTGTTTTAAGTCGTTTACAAAACCTACAAACTGGAACAAAAATAACATTAGAAAAGTGGTCTGACGTTTGTTCAAATTCAGCACTTACATTTCCGTTTTGAAGTATTTTTCATTAAAAAAAGCACTTCTCAAGTGTCCGTTGACGGTGGCAAAGTGTCTGTTGTCCGTCTTAGAGAGGTGTCCGTCTTATAGAGAGTTTAGTTACAGTAAAATGACTGAAAAACGGCAGTGACCAACACCAGATGTCCGTCTTATAGTGGTGTCCGTTAAGAGAGAGTTGACTGTATTCCTCCACATGAGCTTCCATTGCAAGCTAGATGCAGTATTGGAGATGGGGCTACCATTGTCCATTGCAGACTTGGTCATTTAAATCATATAAAGGATGTAAAGGTTTAACCATATGCAAGACCACATTTTACTTTTCAAATACCCTGAGTGTTGGTTAAGCTAGGACTGGCTGCATCAAACCTCTGACCTGGTCTGTGTCACTGATGTCCTGTCTATTGGACATACTGTACCAGGCAGTTATCAAGTCCACAGGCCTATTACAGTGTAGTGTGCTCAAGTGAAAGGCGACACTATGCTCACTAGAATAGAACTGAAGTAGCCCCTGGTCAGTAACATAACCATTTGTTTTTATGTATTCCAGGTAAAATATGCCGAGGATTTAGGAGTTTCAAAATCCAAAGGAGCATGGTTGATTGGATTCCTCTCAATCACCTCTACAGTAGGACGAGTGGTGTTCGGCAAGCTTTCCGACCTGAAATTTGTCAACAGACTCTACATGTACCAGTTTTCTATTCTGTCCATTGGAATAGCAACTGTATTGTGTCCTCTGGCTAGGAACTATACAGGGCTTGTCAGCTATGCTTTAATGTTTGGATTCTTTGATGGCTGTTTTGTGGGTCAAGTTGCAGTAATCACTGCTGATGTTGTTGGACATGAGAAGCTCTCACAAGCGGTTGGAAGCATGTTTGGTACACTGGCGATTCCCATGAGTCTGGGACCTCCTTTTGCAGGTGATCCATATATCAGATCTCCTTACTGACCTCAAGCAGATATAATTACTCTAGATCTCCAGAGTTTGGGTCATCGTATTATAAGAAATAAACGCTCCACAAAACTAACCCAAATTTTTAAGAATTCGCATTAATTTTTAATCAAGTTGTGTTAATTTTTGTTGGCCTTAATTTCCAAGACATAAATTGGAGGCACAGTGTCCCGGCTGAAGTATCGTGTTTTCATGATTATGGTCAGACGCTTGCTTGAAGCTTGCTTTATTATCTTGAAACAGGAAGTAATGAAAACCAAAGAAAAAAATAATGCCTAAAAAAGTCATAATTCCACAAGAATAGCAATTTTAATTTCTTGACCGCCTGTCAGAAAATCAAATTTGATGAACTGTTATCCACTTTCATCCTCTCAATCCTGCACTTTATCTCCAAACTACTGCTTCTGTTTTGCTTTAGAGCAGTTTGCAAGTGAGTGTCGTAAAACCAAAACCAAAGTAATTACTCTGACCAATCACAGCAGTCGTAAACAATCCAATGAACCAATCAGAGCTCGAAGCAATTACATGTCGGCGGCGCCAAGGGCGGGAAAACGCGTGCGAGCAAGTCACGATTGGTTTTGGTTTTACTTCTGATTGGTCGAGAAAGTGGCGCGAGATGTTTTAGCCAATCACAAAGCGTAGCAATGCAAAACCAAAGCAATTGTGTAATTACTTTCGTAGCCTGCGAATATTACTTTCGACACTCAATTGAAAACTGCTCTATATAATCGTTTTATCCAATTAAGTTGTATATTTGACGGCATTTGGCGATGTAACATGGAAATAAACTAAGCGAAATTTTGTTATTTCGGCGCCGCGACCTTAATTTTCATCACTATAACCCGAAATTCAAGATCATGTCCTGGCATATTTGACACAGCGCATATGGCACAGTACACAAGGCACAATGGCACAGTGCACAGGGCACAGGGCACAGGGCACAGGGCACAGGGCACAGGGCACAGGGCACAGGGCACAGGGCACAGGGCACAGGGCACAGGGCACAGGGCACAGGGCACAGGGCACAGGGCACATGGCACAGTACACAGCGCACATGGCACAGTACACAAGGCACAATGGCACAGTACACAAGGCACAATGGCACAGTGCACAGGGCACAGGGCACATGGCACAGTACACAGGGCACATGGCACAGTACACAGCGCACATGGCACAGTGCAAGAGTTCATACAAAAAATAATCCCCGTGACAACAGTATAGATGATTTGCACATGTCATTGAGTTTGACATTACGTTTTAACACTAAAGCAGTAACAATAGCTAGCAATTTCTGTTCAGTTAAGCGAAGTGAAACAAGTACAATAAATGAATAATAAAAAAACACATGTTTATAATTTCAGGTTGGTTACATGAAGGATTTGGCTCCTATGATAAAGCCTTTTACGTCTCTGGTGCAGTGGCTATATTTTCTTCTCTGTTGCTCTTTGGCGTTGACTATATGCGAAGAAAATACAGGACGACCTTTGATATAGACCACAGGGACCCCGTTTGTGAGTGTCCAGGCAGCGACAAAAACGGTTCTTTTATTTGTACAGAAGAGTCTGCAACTGAGCCAAGTTACAAAGATACGGACGTACAACCAATGCTGCTAGAGGAGGAGTGTGTCAATAAGCGATGTCGCGTTCATGGTTGTATAAAAATTAGTGAATTACTTCTTGTGGTTGACAAAGAGACTGTTCTATAACGCAAAGCCTTTTTTACATTTTATATTGCACAATTAAATTAATACATATAGAGGACGCACTCTTTTGACACTTTTTTAGCTTAGGAATAGTACTACTGTTCTCAATAAACCACGGTAATCACAGATATTTTGGCCACATCAAAGGGATGTGTCCATGAGTATGGCCAGGAGGTCGCTTTAAGCTTGCATTATTATATTGAAATAGGACTAATGTATATAGATAGGCTTAGCCTAACAGCGGAGCTCTCTGAACAGAAACGATGATGATAAGCTTAACTTAGGTGAAAGGTCGGAAGCACAAGAAAAATTAGAATTACATGCAAGATTGACGACCGGCTATTTTTCAATTTTAGCAATTCTCAAAAACAGTATTTCGCGACCGTCTGGCGCAGCACAGAGACTGCACAAAAGCTCACAAAAACAACTTTTTCTTGGTCTAGAATAACGAGTATGGCTAATTTCCGAATAAAATACACCAGTTGCTTATCGAAAATTGCCCGAGAAACTGATTTGGAAATCAAAATTGCAAAAAAAATACGGGAGTGACGCGAGAGAAGTTAGAACTATAAAATTCAAGTCTTGTTTTGTTTACATAAAATCGCTTTTCAGCCTATGTAATGAATGAACAAACACATAAAAATGGCCAACAAAATTTTCTTTTGAAAAGTTTTATTCAAATTTCCGTTAGTTTATGTTTAAAAGCAAAAAACGTACCATTAGCGCATCGAGGAGCTGTCTGGCTGAGCACATGGCGGAATTCAAGATGTCATTAATCCGACTGAATTTGAGCACGTTTAATAAACATTTTTCCAAAACTAACAAGAACACAAAGAAAAAGTCAATCACAAATTGATATCAACATAAATTCCCATAGGTAAATGTAATTTCTTTTACCGTTAGTCCCAAGATTTCATCGCTTAAAGCTCTTCTTTTTCTGAGTATTCTTTAAAGCTTTCTCATTCTATTTTGAATATTTTAAATGTGTGTTATTGCAAAATCACGGCCGGTTTTGGCCAGCACGGCCGTCAGTGGGTTAAAGGAGTTCAGCTCTAAACAAATGCTTCGACGATCTACTAGCTTCAATTGTCCTAAGACGAAATCAGGTTTAAAAATAAGCACTTAGCTCTATATTCCTCCAAAAACGCTTGACTTGCAGAGTTAGCGCAGCATTAAATGCGGTCTTGACCACTGTTAAGAAATATGAAACCTGTCTTCAGAGTGAGCAAACCGCGTAAAAATGCAGGGAAAAACGGTTTCAAAATTGCTAAGATCCCGGATGTTGCGCAACATTGACGCGCATGTTGCGCGATGTCATACGCGCCCGCGAGCTAGCCCTGCGCCTACGTCGTTCGCGCCCGCGAAACATTCCGCTAGCCATGACCATGAAAAATGACGGGCATGGCTCTATGAGTATGGAGCTCCGCGAGCGGGCCTTCGGCCCGCGAAAGCTCCGCCAAAAATCGCCAAAAGTGATGAAACAGTAAAATCGTGATGCCCCGAGTCTGTTTCTGTTGCATCATGTAGAAGATTTGTCTGTTCCGATCCACGTGGTGCACATTTTTCTTCCACTCACTGTATATTTCATTCTATTCTGGTCTGGAAGGTGACTTACCGTCCAGGTACATAAATTTGGAACATATCTATCAAATTAGAATGGATCTTTTGCCTCACAATTAGCACATATAAATAATTTTTAACAAAATATTTTTAAAAGGTCATAATAAGAGCAAACAATGGGCTCCTGGAGCAAATTAACAACGGTTTAAAAAACTTAAAATAATTTAAAATTTGAAACAATGTTTCGACATGTACAAAAAGCTTCTGTCATCTTTAGTTCTGTTACAACAATTACTCAATTACTCAATTCTGATTGGCTAAGAGCAGTGCAGTTCAAGTGTAACACCAGTGCAAAAAGTGTAACACCAGTGCAAAAAGTGTAACACCAATGCAAATTACGAATAAAAAAAATTGATGCAAAAATGTTTTTCAAGAAATTTTTTTTCGAAGAATCCAAAAAAAAATGGATGCAAATTTTTTCATGTATAATTATTAATAAGTAATCATACGGTTTTCTCGTTCAATTTGGGATTAATTTGCACTTGTGAGTTTTTCAAAAAGCTCAAATTTGAGCTCTTTGAAAAACTCACCCGTGCAAATTAATCCCAAATTGAACTCGAAACCGTATGATTACCTATACCAATTAAGACGTGGACGTTGCTAATATTATGGGGCAGTACGTAGCTTTTACAAGGTCTTCTCTGATTTGCTGAGAAAACAATAGAACAAACAACACATCAATGAACCCTAGCCCTGAAAACAATAGAGCTGCGTGATACCTAGGTCCAATGAGATTATAGGTTAAGAGCTGCGTGGTAGAGAGATAACATGAATAAACATGAATAAAGAAAAATGATAACAATAACTAGCGTGAGAAAACAACAACATACAAAAAATGTGTTGAAAAAAAGGATATAAGTTTACATGATGTAATCCAAAGACGGATTACCATTCATTTAATTTGTATGCCTTCTTAACGTATCTCTATTTACATGTAAATAAGATCTACCAAGTAGATCTATTTATAGAACTGACTTGTCCCCGGTCGTCTCTCTTGGCAAGACGCGGGAGACACGCGCGGGGGATAGACACGGAACGAGGAACGAGAGACGCGCTCGCGCTCCCCTCGGCCGCGCTTCTCTCGTTAATTGAGAGACGACTGGGGACGAGTCAGTTAATGTAAAGTGATTGGCATGATAAAGCTTATTCAGGGGCATAAATTTCATTTGGAGTAAAAGTTACTGTTAACTTCAGGTGATACGTAATAGTAAATAATAAATAATAAAGGACAGATTGTAAAGAGTATCAGTGATATCGATATCGCAAATGTTTTGGGCATGGAAGGCTATTGAGCATCCGAAAACATCATTGGGTCCAAAAACGTCAGCTTCGTTTCTTGTTTCAGAACTTTAACTTTTCACCTTATTTTAATCCAAAATTCTGAGGGCGGTATAAGCATCCCACATAGATATTTGACGAAAAAAAAAATTCGTTGGATGCCCTTGCTTACTGTATCGGGTAACTCGAGCGCTTATTAGTGTGTCAGAACGCAACCTCGGGCGGGGTGGGTGTAGAAACCCTCTAATCAGGCTTCCAAATTACTCCAAGAATCTTGGGGTATTTTGTCGTGTGAAACATGATGAGATGTTTTCGTTTCGTTTGAACAAAGGTTTCAGATTACCAGAAAACAAACACGGCTAGCTGGGCTAGCTGCCAATCCCTGGAAATAACCACCGAAAACGCCATTTTATCGCGTGTCATGTGATAAAACACTCCACGATTCTTTTAGTATTTTTGCAGCCATGTCAAGGAGTTTCTACGGAGTCTAACCCGCCCCCATTCTCGTCCCCAGATCCGTTTGGCCCTCTTAACCGCCGGAGCCTGAGTACTTGGTCCTCGTACTCAGGATCCAGCGGTTAAGAGGGGTCTACCTGAATTTTAATGAAATTTTAAGAGGTTTTAAGAAGGGATAGGAGAAAGAAAATGAGTTTTGGAACACCAACAGACAGTCGATACCCACGCAAGAGCACCCCAGGTTGCTAGTGGACTAACTTGGTGTCCGTCTATTCTAATTTTAAAACTTCACTAAATCTTCAATATTTCTTATTTCTCTAAATTTTACAAATCCTTTGAGAAAAACTATTTCCTCCCAAAAATACCGAAAAATCACCCAAAAATTTACAAAACATCCCACAACATAGATTCATGATGTGAATGAAGAGTTTTTGGATTGCTTGAAACGTGAACGAGATATTTCCATTAAAGCCATGCTAAGTGGCGGAAAAATGGCATTCAGGTAGACCCCCGCCTTAAGAGGGCCAAGCGGCTCTGGGGACGAGAATACGCCCGCCCCGCCATTTTTGATAGGGGAGAAGGCCCTGGGAACGAGGTTGAAGGAACTGGTGTTTAATATATATATATATATATATATATATATATATATATATATATATAGGCTGAGCCTAACAGCGTCGCCCTCTGAACAGAAAGCCGATGATAAACTTAACTAAGGTGAAAGGTCGGAAGCACAAGAATTAAGATTGACGACCGGGCTATCTTAGCAATTCTCAAAAACCGGGGGGGGGGGATGAATAGGGGTATGCAAATCCGCCGATCCGTGCTATTTTTTGGCCCGATCCGTCGATCCGACAATATTTTCGTCCAAATCTGGATCCGCATTAGTTACTTTAAAACGTTCCGTAATATAAGTATACAGCACATGTGTATGTATATATTTGTTTTCTTGTTCTTGTGCAGTATTTAGATTTTACTGGAAGTTTTCTGCCTTTGCTGGTGAAACTGGAAAAAATAGTTGACAAAAAAAAAAACCAACATACCGTCCAAGGCCGACAAAAAAATTAATGATCAGATCCACAATCCGAACTTCTAGATCTACAAAGTTCGGAATCCGGGCCAAAATTTTCGGCTGATCGGCGATCCACGGTAATTTTCAAATCCGCGAATCCGCTTAATTTATCGCTAAAATCCGCAATCCGTGCGCTTCAGGAGCCATAATCAGGGACGGAGACCGTAAGCGTGGAGCCCACGCAAACCCATGTCAAGGACGCGTTGGGCTATTTTTAGCAGAAATTGCGCCACCCTTGACGCAATGAGGGCGCGCGCACATACTACCTTACATGAAAAATAAAAGTCTTTCGGGCTTGTTGATTGCAAATGAAGTTTTTACGTGGACGCTAGAAGTTTACTGAAACAAAGTGACTGAAACGAGAAAAATAATTTTTATCTACGGTACACTTAACAGAATAGACACTGGTGTCAGATTAATCATAATTAACTTTTTTAACAGACGTGCAGATTATCGAAAAGGTCATTTGATGGTCTTTTTTATACTTGTTTACTGGCTAAGAGACATCCGTCAGGAGATGTTTCCGACAGAAAAACTTAACGACATTTGGCTAAGCTTCAATCATTTTTCCGCAAATGAAAACACTGATAACTGACCCAGTTATAATTTACGATTTCTCCTAATTCAAGCCAAAAATGCTCTAAAATACTTCGAATGGGAGTGGCTTACCAGGCTGGTTTGAGGTCACTCTTTCTATCACTGAAGAAATTTTCTCAACGCGGCCGCATCCACCAACCGGCGCAAGTTCGCTAAAATCCACTGAAACACACATAAACGTATTTGATACTTTTACAACTTGCTAGCGTTTATTAATTTGAGAAGTAGAAGACACAGCTTATGAATAATAATTTTTTAAACGTGACGTCCGCGCAGACACACGCGCGTTTCACACGCGATGGCGTAATTTCTGCTAAAAATAGCCCAAATTGTCCTTTACATGGGGACAGGCAGCTCTAAAGAAATGACATGTTGTTACGGTCTCTGTCCCCGATTATGGCTCCTGGTGCGCTTTTCAAACCCAAATCCGCCGATCCGCGAACCTATTCATCCCCCTCAAAACAGTCATACGCGACCGTATGCACAGTACATTTAGACCGTACAAAGGTTCACAAAAACAACTTTTTCTCGGTCTAAGATAACTAGTATGAATTTATTTTAAATCAAAGAGCAAGTTTATTCATAAAATATAACTAGTATGAATAATTTCCGAATAAAATACACCTGTTGCGTATCAAAACTTGCCCGAGAAACTGATTTGGAAATCAAAATTGCAAAAAAAAAAAACATATTTGCATAAGGCGACGCGAGTGAAGATGGAACTATAAAATCCAAGTCTTGTTTTGTTTACATAAAATCGCTTTTCAACCCATGTGCTGAATGAAAAAACACATGAATGGACAACACAATCTTCTTTCGAAAAATATTTATTCAAATCTCCATAAGTTTATGTTTAAAAGCAAAACGCGTACCATTTATAGCGCATCAGCTCTATAACAAACTAAAAGGTTTGGCTGGCCTGCAGTTATGAAAAATTGTAAACGCCCTTTGTAATCCAATACAGTTTTCTAGTTTGTATGGCAAGTGATGGGTGCAATGTTAAAAAAAATCAATTAATGTACTAGTAAGTTGTTGGCCGCCCCTTGGTGGCCAAAGCAAATTTGATACTATTGACTCTCGTTTGTTTGACGAGACACTGAGGGACAGAAAGTTCAGTTCTTCACAGTTCTGTTTAATTCCCAATAGCCGCAGCAAATCAGTTGAACCTTGCGACGAACTTTTCAAGAAAATCTTTGATGTAATCAATATCAAGCTAATGCGGGTGTCACACAGTCGCGATTTTGCTTCACGATTACCTGACGATGCGAAAAGTGACAAAAATCATGAGTCCCTCGTGAGAGGTCTTAGAGCACTTGACGGGCTCTGATATAGGACTTAAGTGGTCTTCAGTGTGTCTTGAAGGACGTGATAAGTCGGCAAACTCTCACGAACATTTTGACCATGCTCAAAACAATCGTGAGAGTCAGCCGATCTATCTTCGTCGGGTAGCGGACGCCAAACCGTCGTCAACTGCTCTTAAATGCTCTTGACGGTCGGGAGTTGCTCGTTACATCATCTTAAAGTAGACTTAATGGTCGGACATAGTCGGGAGCGATGGGAGTGTTGCGATGCACTCAAGAGCTTTCAGAGCGATACACGAGCAAAACGTGCGACTGGCGATTGCATCTCGAGTATTGACGACCAACTGACGTTATTATGCGTTTGGCTAAAGTCTGCTCCGGCTCACTGCCGATGGCTTTAAGACCTTTTCAAGATGGTAAAAGAGTGACAGAAGATCTATCCGTCCTATTGACGTTGTACTCAACACCTCAAGGCCAAAAAATAAACTGATGCCACGACGACACATCCTGGTAACTTTAAGTATAAATAGGCTACTGAGTATGCGTGAGTCATTCAGCCGTAATCAGTTGAGCAGTCAACATGAATGCTCGTAGGCTACGTATTCTCCACCAGATGGCTGCAATGCTTGATGCTGAGCAAGCACAAGAAGACCTTCTGCTAGCGCAGTGGTATATGAGAAGAAATAGACGGCAGAGGAGGAGACACTGGGTGAAACCTTGGGTGCAAAGAAGACAGCAGTTTGGGCAGTATGATACCCTGATGAATGAGCTCAGAGCAGAAGACCCGGAAGGATTACAGAACTTCATGAGACTGCCCCCAGCACTGTACGATGAAGTGCTGGAAAGGATCAGGCCACGGATCACCAAACAAGACACTTGGTGGAGAAAAGCCCTTGATGCTGGACTCAAGTTTGCTGTGACAATGCGGCATCTAGCTTCCGGTGACAGCTACAGCAGCTTGAAGTGGGATTTCCGAGTACCTGGGAACACCATATCCGTATTTGTCAAAGAAGTCTGCCAAGCAATAATTGACGAATACGCAGAGGAAGTCATCCAGTGCCCAACTACAGCTGCTGAGTGGCGTGCCGTAGCTGACGAATTTCTCAGGAGATGGAATTTCCCACATGCTTGCGGTGCTTTGGATGGCAAGCATGTGGCCTGCAAGTGCCCTGCCAACACTGGTTCACTATACCACAATTATAAAGGCTTCTTCTCAATCACGATGATGGCTCTGGTGGATGCTGACTATAAGTTCTTGTGGATAGATGTAGGACCTGATGGCGCCTCATCAGATGCTCAGATCTATAATGATTCTGAGTTGAAGGAAGCACTTGACAACCACACCATCGGCTTCCCTGACCCTGCACCACTAATTGGTGACAACAGAAATATGCCATTCTTCTTTCTTGGAGATGATGCCTTCGGTCTGCGGCCTAATTTGATGAAGCCATTCAGTATTCGTGGTATGACGATGGAAGAAAGGATCTTCAACTACCGCCTTTCCCGAGGACGCAGGGTTGTAGAAAATGCATTTGGCATCCTGGCTCAGAGGTTTCAAGTCCTACTGTCTACGATGCAGCAAGATCCAGAGACAGTGAGGATTATTGTCCAAGCTTGTGTATGCCTCCACAACCTTATGAGGATCCGATACCCGGCCCTGCAGCCTGGAGCAGTGGATGTTGAAGATCATCAAAATATATTAGTCATCCCGGGTGAATGGAGACGTGGGCGTAATATGCAAGATGTTGTGAATGTACAAGCTCCCAATCGTGACACCAAGAAGGCTAAGAAGCAGCGGCTGTACCTGAAGCACTACCTGAATTCACCAGCTGGCTCAGTTCCATGGCAGGACAGAATGGTTAAACCAACCCATTGAGAAAACTCAACATATAACTGTGTCACTGCTTTTCTTAGACCAGTAAATGACCTGAGTCATTTCGGTTGTGACATGTCATATTTTATGTTGTTCATTTTATTGGATGACGTCTAATTTCTACAGAGAATGTAGACATCATTTCATGTTTAATGTCGGTTTGAGAAGAATGAGAAGAAAACCCATCACCATATCAAAATTCAAAATTAGACACATTATAAATTTAATAAGTAATAAACAAAATTAGTACATTTGTTTGCTATTTTCGAGGAAAATTGACATTTAAAAGTAACACGTGAAGGTAATAATCCAGTTTTTTAACATAATCCCATAATGTTTATATTATCTCGAAATTTAGAAATTTGCATATAATAAATGTCACTGATTTAACGAGAGTCATAATTATTATCCGGTGAAACATGCCTGGTAACTGTGGCACTGATTTGGCCCAAATCGCTGGGTGATGTCACTTCAATGTAAGCATCCAATGGGTCACTAGTGGTCATGTGTCCGAAAAGGCTGCCATCTGCAGTTTGCCTACTAGGACCTGACGGTTGGCGCTGAGACATAACAGTAGTTGACACTGGGGCTCTTGTATTCCAAGATGGTTGGTTGCCAGAACCATAGCAGAAGTCCGTATAGGCTGCCTGCATACTCGCTGGATCGGGCATACTCCTGGGTCGAGGTTGCAGCTGGGTGAGCTCTGCTCTGTAGCCCGTTTGCTCATGATGAGGCCTGGAAGAATGTGATTGGCTCTGACTCTGTCCCAAGTAATGACACAAATTACCCTCATTGCGTGCCTCATTCCATCCTCCAGGAGAATAGCTGGGATATGTTGGCTGAGGTTGTTGTTGGCGCTGGTTAGTTACGGTCGAAACTGGCATAGGAGGTGCTTGCTGATGAGTGGCTGGGACTGGTGTTGGTGTTTCTGGTGGTGTGCTTGCCTCCTGCAGCTGGAGTGTATCGTTTTCCTCTTGAAATCGGAGGAGCATTCCAATCGACTCCCTGCGGAACCTGTAGTTACAGAATACAAAAAGAAAGATAAGTAAAAATGCCCAGTTATAACATTTGCAATTTTTTAAAAAAATTATAAAGTTAATTTAGAAAGTTTACATTATTATGAAACAAAATTAGAATAATCTTTAAAAGTTACATAATAACCTAGACCATAGAGTCTGATGGAGGTTGTCTGCCACAGAGCTAAACCATGTTATGAAGCCAGCTCTCTCAGATGTGGGCTGAATTGGTCTCTGGGGTTCTGGCTCAGCAGTCAATTTCATGATCTGCGACTGAAATTTAGCTGCTGCTGCTGCCCTCTGTGACATCTGTGTCATGAAAGTTTTGTCTGCTTCCTTCCTCTTCTGAGCTGCGGTCTTCTTGCCAAAAGGTCCAGCAGAGGACGGAACATTGGTGGAAGCAACAGTGGAACCAGGCACCACAGGCGAGGTAGGTTTGGACCTGATGACTGTCTGTTCTTGCCCCTCGATGACCATCATAACATCGGCCATGTCCTCCTCCAGGTTGGAATCGCTTCCGTCGGCATCACCACCGGCACCGGCACGAGGTATGCCACCATCTTCTCTTGCAGCTATCTTTTGCCTCATCTGGAAGTACACAATGCACATAACACATAAGTAAAAATATCAGGAAGTAATATCAGAAAATAATATGATATATAGCTGAAATGAAAGTCATTTGCAGTAAAAAAACTAGTAATTTCACAATACTTACACTGACTGTCACTTTCTGCTTGCTTTTCCTGATGTACTTTTTGATGAAGCCGAAGTTAGCCATGATCCAATTATCCCCATCCGTCAAATCAGTCTCAGGCCTCGCACCATCACCAGACTTCTTGTTGATCAACTTGACATATCTGGTCCGGATAGATGTATACCACAGCATAATGGTCCCAACTGAAAACACAGAAAATGAAACACCATAGACATTATATTACGACAAGTCTCGGCATTGCTTACATTTCAAAATGTCACAACAACATGAATTATTATTACATAGTATACATAAAAGAAAATTGTAAATATTTTTTTCGAATTACCATCTAACCCCATTTTGTCGGCCTGTGTCTGCCACACCTGCGAACGGAGGACCTTGTCCTTGTAATCCTTGGACTTCATATTATACAGAAATGTGTTGACCTGTAAAAATTCCAACATGGACTCCTCCTGTTCGTCGGATAGCATGCCCGACTTTTTTGGCTTCTGCTTCTTCTTTTGTGTGACATCTTGTGGAGAATTGGAAGTGGATGGAGTAGGACCAGAACCAGCAGTCTGAGCACCAATAACATCCGGAGGAGGAGAAGTAGATCTGGGAGGGCTAACAATGGCCCGAGTAACAATGGCCTCAGTCTCACTGACCTCATCAACACCAGTCTCTCTCATCTGCTCTGTGTCACTGGAAGATGATGAACAATCTGTTATCTGCTTCCGTGGCTTCTTTGCAGGGACCTTACTGTCCTTACCTTTACGCTTCCTGCCCTTTGGAGGCATGGTGTAACAATGAAGTAATAATAAAAGAAATTTCCGGAAAAAACTCACGCAGGGCTGCTCTGTTGAAGATGTCGTACACTGAAAATAATCAAAATCGGCACAGGTCTTTTTATACTCGTGGTGTACACGGTTGTACCACGTGATCCACTCTTTTTGCGCATGAGCAGCTCGGGAGCCGCTCGTGAGCCGCTCTAATTGATCGCCAGTCCCACTGATAGGTCGCCAACAGATCGCGAGTAGGACGCGAATGAACGTGGATTGCTCTGTTACGGCACGTCTGTTGATCGTGTATAGCTCGTTTGTAACTCGTGTATAGCTCTTGACAAACGTGAGTTGGACTTCACCTTGTGGTATTTTTTTATTTTGACGCCACATTTCCTCCGTTCTTTTCGCGATCTTTTACAAATTTAGATCGTGAAGGTCGTGAGCTGATCGTGAGTTTAGGTCTCGACTGTGTGACACCGCCTTAATAGATGTCAAGAAATCCACGAGTTCAAGACGTCTGCGAGTTATGAATGAACTGACAGTAATTTTATGCCGCTATAGGACGAAAACAAGCTCAGCATCAAAACGTTGAGGTTACGCCTCGTTTTCATCTAAGAAAACGGTCCCACATGGGAAGAAAAGAGGTTGTCGTGTCGACTCTTACATGAAGCTCTGAGCATCATTAGTTTGTTAGAGCTTCCTTGTGCGAGTGGATCGGTGAGGGTGGGACTCTTCAGCCGGACTCTTCGCCCTGTATAACTCCACCCCAATGAGAGTGGTAGGGGGAGCAGAGACGGGTAGCATTTTGCTGAATTTTTTTGTAGTTATCAGTTCTCATTGTTATATCATCATGTTAAAAGGCGCGTTTTAACTTGGATGTATTCGGCACAGTGAAATTGGATGTGAATGTTAAGAAAGCTAATTCTTTCCCCTAAAGCGGGACTCAACCTAAATTTTCATTAAATCTTCTCCCGAACATACCCAAAAATCACCCCAAAATTCACAAAACACCCCATAACATAGATTCATGAGATGAGCATAGAGTTTTTGGATTGCTTGAGAGGTGAGCGAGATATTTTGGTGTTAAAATGGCGTTCAGGTGGAGTCCCGCCTTTACGGGCGCCTTCACACGACAAACTTTTAAGAAAAAACTTCTTAATACAAAACTGTTTTTGATCTGTACAGAAACATACATGTATGTATCAGATCTTGAATAAATATACTGTTCATTTATCAGGCTTTGTTTTTTTACCTTTGAATTCTTTGTAGAAGCAATACTTGTATGTGATCAGGAATAAAAGCATAGTTCTGGGTGTCACTACTGCTTTGAGTTTGATTGATCTCGATTTTATTCGTTTCGATTCGTCGCTGCAAAAACGGTGATACACTGCCTCTGCCAGACGGTACAAAGCACAAATAAACACAACGTTACGATTCCAAGTTCCTTTTAAATCTTATTACTTGAGATGAAAGGTATAATTTGCTTTTTCCGTGGTTCGCTTTCTCGTCGCAACAACCGTTTTGAAATTTCTTTACAATAACAACCATGCATATATGAAGGACCTATATTTTATGGCGAATACCGCTAAATCCCGGTTCCCAGTTCTCGATTTTAGTAACATCCCTGTTAACTATTTGTATAGGCTCGTGTCCATTTCTTTCACACTTATTTTGGCAAGCCCATGTTGGCGCGTGTGAACGTGACATCAACAGTTGGCAAACAATTGGCGACATGTCGTCCGTGAGCTATGTTGTACGAAACGATTTTGAATGCAACAAGGACGATTTGATCGCAATATCCAGTGTTGATTAAATTTGTCTCTCGTTTGGCCGTAACAGCCTTTTAAACTGTACAGTTGAACTTCCATGTGCGACCAGCTCTCGTAAGCAAGCAGCTCCTTAGCAACCACTTTAATTCTCAAAATACCATTTTCATTTTTTCTCGTAAAATTACTGTATTCGAAACCTCTCGTAAACGACCGCGACCACTATCAACGCTGGTGATTTGAAGTTTTTTTTCTTATTTTTTAACCTCTGTTGAATAGTGGTAAGCGATAACTCACCGTGATATTTTGATGTCACTACAGACATGAATCATGTGTAACAGTACACGTCCAATAAAACGAAAATTCTGTCCCTTGCATGGAAACTTCGATGTATAGGTTAATCAGTGTGAAGTTGTGTAATACGGCTGAATACGAGTTAAAAATGTCCAGCCGTATTACACAAGGTTTCGCTGATAGGTGCTTCAGAAAATTAAAATTACTACAACTTCATGATTCAAAGTTTAAGCCCCCCTTTGGGCCCTCCCTCCCTTCCGCCACTCCTCCCCCACTCCCCACTCCCCACCCCCTTGCCACTCCCCACCCCCCACCCCCCTCCCCCGTGGTCTCTCGTAAGCGACCACCTGGGGAGGTTCAACTGTATACTGAGAAAGAGACACTGAGCGTGCAGAGCGCGCGAGGCGAGCGAGGCACGCGAGGGGAGGGAAATTAAAAAAACATGTGTGCCTCGCTCTCCGCGCTCGTTGCTCGCGCTTCGGGTTTGCGCACCGCAACACCCACTCGAACAACCCAAAAGCATCTGTTGTGCTGGCTACAATAGGCCTTATCACGGTTTTTCCAAATTTTTATATTGGCCTGATAGCAAAAATCCATCGACACTACTGGAAAAAGCATCTCAAAATTAGTAAAGTGGCCGAGTTTAAAAGCGATGTCTTTTACATTGTAAAATAGTGGAGATATAGCTCCGCAAAGTCGGCAAATTTCACAGACGTTTGTATCGCGCAGCGAAATTTTTTGCCTACCGGTAGGCAAGAAATTTGGCTGCGCGATACGAACGTCTGTGAAATTTGCCGACTTTGCGGAGCTATATCTCCACTATTTTACAATGTAAAAGACATCGCTTTTAAACTCGGCCACTTTACTAATTTTGAGATGATTTTTCCAGTAGTGTCGATGGATTTTTGCTATCAGGCCAATATAAAAATTTGGAAAAACCGTGATAAGGCCTATCTTATTGACCAATAAAATCGTGTGACAGTAAAACAACAGAAAAAAATATATTGAGGAGATACATTGAGAGTATGAAAGTAAACATTATTTCTAAAATTACAAAGAGTATAAAAATAAACAAGAATATCAAGGGGACAGAATTTTACAAAATATAAACTTATTATTTATTTATTGGATATGGAATTATCCCGTTGTTTTATTTTTGAAAACAGTGAACAAAACGTTCATTTTTTTTAGCTTTTTTCAGTGTCTGTTCGTTTGACGCGAACACATGATTTTGTCTACCAGCGGTTTCTGTTTACAGACTTCTTGTTTCTATGTACATCAAAGTGTATCGCTAAAAAGCCTCGATTGAGACGAACTGTCTACGCTCAAATAAATTTACATTTGCTATAAATATTCTATTGAGGAGGGTGACATTTGTGTTGATGATCAGTGCAGCTATTGTATTATGGATCCGATACCTTTGTTAATCTGGTCGCCAGACGAGATGAGATAGTGAAGTGAATGTGTTTTGTTATCATTTCTATTGACCCACGCCATTGACGGATACAATTTCTCATAAGATTGTCTCCTAAGCCGCGGAGCTGGTCTGAGGTATTTAGTACCTAACCTTGCCGTGTGTTCTTATTCAACTGAGTTCAAAGCCAAACCGAGCGATCGTCAAACTGGGTTGTTCAGGCTCGAAAACCTCTCAGCCTATTTCAGCGGCTGACCGCAACATACAAACACGTGATGCTGGTGAAAACGACAACACCAATTCCGCCATGACAGCTCCAAAGATAAGCTTCCCGGCGGAAAATTTGCCCCAGCGGGCGAATTCTGCAGGCTCTTTTAACATCAGAGCCAAAGTTGTACCTTTGAAGCCGGGTAGAAGTTTAATGGACTGGATTAGGTTCGGGAAAAGCGGACATGACTTAGCGGGAACCGGTGGAATCGTACGACCTGTGACGGTGGAAGAGCTGAGTAAACACAACACGGAGAGTGATGCATGGATCTGTGTTCGAGGTATTAAAAAAAAAAAGGGATCTATAGTTTTCATGTCTTTTTTATAATATTCTGTAGCTTAGTTTTTATTTCGAAGTCTTCAAGTTGAAGATACATGCCTTTATACTGTATATTATGGCAGCGCGCGTGATACATGTACAGCTGTACGTCAAACAATTATGTGTTTTATTTGGGTTGTGTTATTTTCTCAAGCTATGCTTGATATTATTTGCCGTATATTTCCGAAAGGTTAGGGCGGCGGGGGAGGGGGGGGGGGGGGGGGGGGGGGGGGGGGGAGAGAACCAGGTCTTACATGGAGCGATGCCTGTCGTGTTGCTCAGGTCATGTACATGTAGGCCTTCTGTAAATTTATATGTTACATAACGTGCACCTTCTACACCCACCATCTGGGCGAGAGTCTAGTCTACTATTGACTCCACATGTCCTTTGAAATGCCTTGAAAGCCAGCCTGCTTCACGTACCATTAGTTTCTCTCTGCAGTTTGAAAAAAGTTCATCACATGATCAAATTTTTGTTGACCGCAAGTCAACTACAAGATCAGTAATGTTGAACTTGCGAAAATTGAATTTAAAAAAACTAGCTGTTATGCCTTCAAATACGGTAATTTATTTCTTGAAATTAACTTTCTGTAAAACTTGTAATTGAACAGGAAGGACTGTTTTCTTAGGAAAGGTATTTTCTGAGCACAATTGAGGTGACTGCGAGTTAAAATTCATTCATCATATTAAGTTTAACATTACGTGACATAACCGATCATGTTGTCGATTTGCAGTCAAAAGAATTTTGATCATGTGATGAACTTTTTTCAAACCCCAGAGTAAAACCAACGGTATGTGTAGCAGGCTTATTTTTAAGGCATTTCAAAGGACGTGCGGAATCAACAACTACACCTGTCCATGTGTTGATGGTGCGACTGTCCCTTCCTTTGTGAACCGAAATTAATCCAAAACTGGACTTGTTTTCTATCTGGTCGAAAAGTCAAACTGGATAGGTGGTAATTGTGTGGTCCCATACATTTGTATAAACAGAGTCTTAGCAAATTACCGTATTTTCCGGTGTATAAGTCGAACTGTTGTATAAGTCGACCCCACTTTTTGAGCCTAAAAATTAGGATTTTCTTGATTTGGCATCAAGTATGAGGAGGAAAATTCTTTACGATTTTCTAGGAAAACACGTCTTGTCTGTCTTGCAGAGCATCTTCGAGACCGTAAGTCAAAGTAAACTGAATGAACCACCTTGATCGACTAACATGCGAACGAATGCACTTCGTTAATAAATTGATAAACATAAATTCAAATTCTCAAGATACCTGCTCTAAAATTTCTTTCATTATGTTTATGGGTCATTTTGAGGCTTTTTACAATGAAGAAATGCCGTAAAAGGAATGCATGAAGCCATAGAACGAGTCTGTGAACAGGCCGCCATCTTGGATGCTTAGTAACCCAGCTTAGCTCGGACAACATCGGAAACAAGTAGCCAGAAGCATGTGCTAAGCAAGTGTGCAGTTACCAAGTTTCTAGCGTCTTGTTGATCGATGTGCGATTTGTTTTCTTCAGAAGTAGTAGTAGTCATGGATTTCAAGCACAAAATAACCTCAAACTTGCATGTATTGAGCGGGAAAATCAAACATTTCTAATGACAAATCCCTAATGTGAAGAATTCACACTCGTAAAGGTAAGAACGTGTATTTTGCTCGGAAAGTGAAACCAAGATCGATCCTTGCTCCTTCACTGCAATAAATGTCACTTCCATGTTAATCTCAGGGTGTCATTGTTATGCTAATTTCCTTATGAGCTGACAGCTCTTGAGTTTTGGCCGGTGTATAAGACGAGGTCGATTTTTGGGGCAAATTTTCGTGGTTTCAGAGGTCGACTTGTACACCGGAAAATACGGTATATGGTTCAACATAAATCAACATTTTGTTGCTCAAGAACAAAATAATGTTGATAGATGTTGTAACCTGTCAAATGAGTAGAAAACAATTTCCACAAGTTGCAACTTGTTGATCAGAATACTAGGGCCTGTCTCTATTTCCAGTAATTTTTATTGTGACTGGTTGTTGTTGTTGTTGTTGTTGTTTTAATTATTTTAAACAGATCTGATAAGGCCAAATAACATACTCATTTTGAAGAAAAAAAAGGGTCTAATAGGTACTATAAGATGGCTTTTCAGGATTTAATTAAATTTATTTTTTTGATAAATGCAGCAATATTTGAATTGGTTAAAATCCTTCTTTATTTACAGTTACAACATACAAAAGCATTTCGATCATTATTTGACAAGAGAGTGCTCTTTGAAACCAAAGCACAGCACATCAACCCTTTCACTGCCAGAGTCAATATGGAGACATGTAATGTAGTTCTAACTTTTGAGTCTGTTGACGAAATCCTGTAGTGTGACCATTGAAATGAAACCTCTTTGGCAGCACTTTTGCATGGTACCATTAATTTTTCAATATTCTACAAAACAAAATTTTAGATTTTTTTTGAATTTTGATGTTTGGCATTCTTGGAAGTTAAAAGGGTTTAAAGGACACTGTGTCCTGTCAGGCTATAAATATACACTGTATCATGTTCTCTTGAGTATATGTATATCCAGGAGCTTGCTATTAATATTTATTTAATCTTGAAATAGGAAGAAAAAAAAACTAACATCAAAAGTGATGGAAGCAAAGAAATATAAACTAATAAAAGAGACAAAATAATGGTGAAAAAAATGAAAGATTCAGAAAGGCACTTTTGATTTTTGGACTTCCTCTCACAAAATTAAATTATTCTTAAATGATGAATATTATTGTAATCCATTTCCATCCTTGTAATCCTGCACTTTACACATGTATGCCCAAACTACTTGAAATGTTCTGTTTTGCTCCATAGAATCTTTTTATCCTCGTTTAGTTGTATATTTTGTGGCATTATTTTGGCAATATAACATTAAATTTAGGTTGGCGAGGCACTGTCCCTTTAATTGACAAAAATTTGCCAAAAAGTCACTTCATGCAGTTGCATGTACAAAAAATTATGTAGGACCTTCTTGCCCATAGCATTTAAATTAGGAACCAATGTCAAGGCTGCTGTGATTGAATTAATTTACCGTAACTTACAGTACATGCATAATGAGTGTGAGGTGATTTCATGGAGGTTTCCAACATTTGCTGACTGCAGTAGATTGAGCAGTTTTGATTTACGAGTTGTTTAGAGCACTCTGCAGTTTCAGTCTACCAGTCTGGAAATGTTGCACTTACTATTAATATGATTTTGCTTATACATGTGTAAGTATTTTGTAAACGAATGTAGCACTGCAAATTGCTTCTCATTTTATTTCTTAGGTAGAGTATACAATATGACACCTTACTTGGAGTACCATCCTGGAGGCATTCCAGAGATCATGAGGGGGGTAGGGAGGGATGGCACAGACCTGTTTGATGAGGTAAGGACATATTTTTTTTCTCAATATTACGGTATTTTTATAGTTACTGTATAATGCTACTGATTTTTGAGGATAAAGACCCCTGAAAGTTCAAAGCTATCACTTTCTTGGGGAAATGGAAAATCCAGGGTGTGTTTGTGTGTGTGGGCGGGGTAGGGTCATTGTTGGCATTCTCTCCTTGGTCGGGGTATGGATATTTTCTGGAACCATACCATGCAAATTACCTGTCTATAAAAGTAATACATTGTATTGAGAAAGATGTACATGGGACCAAGAAAACTGCAGGTTTGTCTGGGACTCAGATTTTTTTCTTTGTACCACGCTCATGACATGATGAGGATTACATCTTTCTCATTTCAAAATATTATTTTATTTTCAATACTGAATTAAAAATACAAGTATTTACAACCACGACCATCACAACATTGTTGTCATCTGATCATCATCGCCATTATCATCATCGTCAGTTTCTTATTGTGCCATGTACTCACTGACAATTGTTGTGTTTTTAATTTCCAGACTCACAAGTGGGTTAATGTAGAGTCAATGCTTGAAAAATGTTTCATTGGCCCACTCAAGAGAGAAAGTGTGGTTAAAATGAAGACATCTAGAACAGGTATATAAATAACACCTTAATGCAGGGATTCTGACAGGGTGCGGGAAAAAAATCCAAAATTGTGCGGGAGTTTTGGGGCAAATTGTGCGGGAAATAACTACGATTGTGCGGGAAATTGTGCGGGATTGCGCAATCCTGTGACCAACCAAATATTCAATCACCAGTGTTCTAGCCAGGCCAGAAAAAATATGACAGGGAGGAAATTCTGCATAGATAAAAAAATACAAATGGGGATTAAAATGTACCCAGCAATCGCCAATTTGCGGCTGTTTTTCTTCACCAAAGTTTATTTGTCTCAACAAAATCACATTGCGTGACACAATGAACTCGAACGGGTAAAACCGAAATGCCACCTCTAAATAAAATGTTTCCGATCTGTGCGAGTTCCTTTCGGAAAAATCCGTACATTTTATGCAGTGTGAATAATTTCCATTAAACGTTCACACAATTTCTTCGAAAGTTTGCCGCAAAAACACAACCTCGATATGTATGCAAATTGCGTGCTAAATGTAATTTGATAGCATATTTGTTTTGCATTTTCCCGAATGAAAACGTCTTTCACTTGATTGAAAAAATCAAATCCAGTATTCTGATCAGAACTTAATAATTTTCTCCTATCAATCCGAAGTTCCAGCGCTTTAATAGTTTGTTTGTCGATTCGCAAACTTGTTCAGTTCTTTCCGAAAATAATTCAGACAGAGTGACATTCATTTCGGCGTGACTGAGTACATTTCTTTGGTGTTTCTTCTTCGGTCCCCGACATATTAAACTGAAAGAGGAAGCGAAAGCGCTCGAAAAATATCAACAGGCTGCTAAGAAAAACGACATAATGTCTGGAAAACGACAACTAAAAAGCTATGCGAAAAATTCTGTAGGAAGTCGGAAAGAAGTAAAACTGAGACTAGTTCCCAGGACGGCGAAGAGAACGCCTTGTTGTTTTTATATCGATCCGCTCGAGCTGTTCGAGGAGAGGGGGGAATTTCTCGATTGTTTGGAAGGAAAATGGGTTGAAAATAGCCTAAAACGTTTCTCGAAATCTTGGTAATCAATAGAAATACCTGATTTAATTAAAATTTTAAGCAAATATTTCAGTATTGTGCGGGATTGTGCGGATTTTTAGGAATTGTGCGGGTTTGACCGAATTGTGCGGTCCCGCACCCGCGCACCCTGTCAGAATCCCTGTTAATGTTAGATCATATTAAACACTTAATGACTGGTCCCGAAGGAAACAGTGAATTTGTCTCAGGAAACATTGAGATTTGAAGGAAACAAAATTCACTATTTCCTGAGGGATCAGTCATTAAGTGATTTGTTATTATACAGCTGTAGCAACACATAAAAAACAACACAACACAGTTTGAAAAACGCGCCGAGCACTCTGGAGGTAAACATCAATCACATTATAATCATGCCACCTTTTGTCATGGCGGCCGGTCTAATCATGTGCGCTAGTGGGCAACAGTGCAATGTTACCCTCTGATGTCAAAATTGTTGCCCACTTTCGCAATTAAATGTTGCCCGCTTAGGACAATTGGCGGGAAACAGTTTTGTTAGATGTCATGTGACCATGAATGTCAACCAATCAACGCATCCGTTTTATTGAGAAAATCTCCAGCTATATATCAAGATCCCTTATGGCAGACTAGGTTGTGGATTGTAATATTGCAGATTGTGAGCTTAATAGTAGCTATCCTCTTTGACTCACTCCCTTTTCAGCATTCTGATAGGTCAATTGACCAAGCCTACAACATATTTTCATATTTGGGATATTTTTAGCAGGAAAATGAGCAAAGCTTGTTTTGATTCTTTCAATTACACGTACTGACAGATGAATATATAAATCACAACACGTAGGGAAACTGTGTTTTGGGGTCATGATCAAATCACTCTTATATAATGTATCATTGTAAGTGGAGAAGAGAAGCTGTGATGTGAAGTTCCTGTTAATAAATTATAAAATTAATTGACAGTCACTCAAAACATGAATGACTCAATTCAAAACTAGAAACTCAAAACAAGAAAAACTTTGAAGAAAAACTTCAAATTCAGTGTTGCGAGTTTCGAGTTGCAACCTTACAGTTTCATGTCGAGTGCTTTGAGTTTCAAGACGAGAAAACTAAGAGCTCATCGCTCAAGTGATTGTTTTGTTTCCTGGGTGATTGTTTTGTTTCCTGAAGACAAAGCATGGAAAAAACTGCACTGCAGCCACATAATTTTGGTTTTGTTATAATTTGAATTTATCCTTTTTGATCAATTAGATATGCCACCGAAGAAGAAACTTAAGCCCCTTGAGGGGCAAATGCGGCTCACTTTCACGAAACCAGACTCATACATATGGGTCTGGAACTCACACTCTTGGCCCTGGGACTCGTAGTTTTGTGGCTATGTGAGTCCCAGGACTCACTTAACAGCCAATTTCTAGATGGATCACTGCATGGTGTTTCAAAAAGAACATAAATGAGCTTTTCACAAGTAAATAACTGTTAAGTACTGTACCGTAAAACTTGTTTATGTTTAGGGTCAGGAAGATCCCTGAATGTTTCATCTGCATCTGTGAAATCTTCCAACAGTCTTTTTGTTCCTGGTGCACAAGGTAGGTTGGAGTCTTGATTTTTTGCAAAGCTACATGTACAGTGTATCTTGCAGTCTTGTGCTCATTCTCATATTTTAAAATGTGCAAAATGCTTGGGTTCTGTGACAGTATTAAAAAAAATACTACTTTTACAAAAAAAAAATTACAGTCTTAAATTTACCTTCACAACTCCTACATTGTATGTAATACTGTGTGTTTGCAAACAATGCTAACAATAACTACATGTACATGATTGTACATGTATTTTAGCAGAAGTGCTTATACTTGTTACTTTTGTTTCTTTACCAGTAGATGGATTTTCTGTCCCAGTTCCCCCACAAAACTCGCCAGACCCACGGTAAGAGTGATTACACTATACATGTACCTGCCAAATGCAAGTCTCACGCTTTAGGCGTGAGTCTCACGCCTGTGAGTCCAAAACTCTGATCTCACACCAACTCACACCTATGGAGCAATTTCTCATGCATAACTTACAGATTCGAGCTATTCGGCCTTAACTGTTCATGAAAATACAACTTCGGACATCTTCGGAATAGATCAGGGTGTCTTCAGGTTTGGCGGGTAGCCTTCGGAAATCCTGGCACTCCCACGAAAAAATTCTCACGCCTATCACTCAGAAAAAGTTGGCAGGTGCATGTATACTACACACATGTTTAAAACATTTGATAATTAAAAAAAATACCCGATACGTAATTGTTCTTTGGTGCTGTTGCATGTCAGGTGTTGCATTGTGCATGTGTATTGATGTTATTTGTTTTGTATTATTTATTAACAATTTTTTCTTCTGTTACAGCTATGATTGGTATCAAAATGACAAAATAGTCACCATCTCAGTTTTTACCAAGAAAAAGGTGAATGTTTTTCTCTGTTTTAGCAGTCTAACATGCTAATTCTGGTTTAATTAGCAGTACTCAGTAGATAAAAATATACTTGTAATGAGTACAAAATTATTTTTATATAATTATAAAGTCTTAAACGTTTAGTAGTACAGTATATGATGTCATGATAACTTCTTACGAGTTTAATTAATGTAAAAATAAGCAGCATTGCATTTATTATCAGGTCTTATTGCATTAAGTTAAAGGTTGCTAGTTGAGGCTGAAAGAAAACATAAAAACATTATAGTTTGCCGAGGTTGACACTAATTCTCAGTTACTTTGGGTGCCTCAGTATTCCTTATTACATGAAATTTTGGCGACACTTAAATTTAGCGAATTTAGCGATTTTTCTAAAAATTGCTAAATTAAAATGCACCAAAATTAAGTGTCGCTAAATTTAAATCGTCGCTAAATTAAAGTGAGTACAATATGAAATTCCACCATCTGGTCAGTTTCACACAATCATGCTGTTTACGTGTATCGGATGTCTCGTGCACATATCAGTCATTTCAGCTTGACACTGACTGAAATGGATTCTTCGCTAGTATTAAATTTTGCATTCCTGTATGGACTCCGCGGATTCTACGTTTACAAAGAGCTGTGGAATCCTAGAATAAATGAAAAGCTCGACACAATTCACAATTCGCCAAAGTTTCAGTTCGTGAAATCGCGAAAATTAAGTGACTTATGTTCCAAAATTTACGAAAAATCGCTAGATTAAAGTGCCGCTAAATATGGATTTTTCAAAATCGCTAAATTAACGTGTTGCCAAAATTTCATGTAATAAGGTAGTGTTTGTTTGGGTACATTTAGGTTTTGATAGTCAGAGTAAAGTAGTTTAATTTTTACACCATTTATATAAGATTTTATTTTGTGGCTTGTAGGGTATCAAGATAGAAGATGTCATACTGGAATTGAAGAATGGAAAAAACTTCAATGCAATATTTATTTTAGACGAAAAAAGCTTCCAAATCCATTTAGGTATGATACAATGCACAGTTTAATACTAGTAATTATTATTATTGTTAAAAGACATCATATATTAATTAACAACCATGATTCATAAAAAATGCATCTAATTTGTTACTGCAAGTAAACTGGTTATTTTTTAATTTTTGTAACATTATTAAGTCATTTATTATTGCCATGCAGTGTATTAATTGATTTGTTTTCTGAGGTGAAAATTATAAAAAATATATTATTTTTCTTTTTTTAACCCATTCACACCTGAGAATTTTTATGTTTTTGAGCGATTTCCTGCATACACATGCCCCAAAGGCTTTCGTGACTTCATATTTGTTACCATTGAAAGTGCTGCTGTTCTAAAACACTGAAGGCTCGAGTTTACTGGAAACGTCATTCTGATGTTGTGATTTTGCTTTGGTGAATTGGGTTGTTCCAGAAAAAATCCACACCCCTCCGACGGATGGGATTCTGGAAATTCTCGCGGGAGGGGGGGTCGAAGACTCCGGAAATCCAGGCGGGAGGGGGGGTTGACCTTAAAAAAGTCTTCTGCAGGGGTCATTTCGACCGATAGTTGATACAAATCAAACGTTTAGTTCGATGACACTTAAGCGCTTTCAGACCCTGAAAATAGTCAAAATGTTTTGTTCATATATTTCTCACCTGAAATGATAATCTAAGTTGCTTTACAGGTCCTTTTATAGCAGAAAACGCGAACAAGATACTAAAGAACGGGCCTGAAGGAACTCGTCGCAACGTTGTTGTCATGAAGAGCGTGAAACGCCTGACACATTTCTACTCGTACCCAGAGCCCACGCGCGAAGAGCGTGAAACGCCTGACACATTTCTACTCGTACCCAGAGCCTGCGCGCCACAGTGTATAACTTTGAAATCTCGGTTGTTTGGTGTAAATAAAAAAAAAAAAAAACTGATTCACGTTCACGCATTCGCACTTTGTATTTTTTAAGGTTTACTTTTTAAATTATCAGCCTAGTTTGCCTCTTTTTCAAATTTTTAAAAAGTCCTTGAAAGAAAAACGTCAAATTCCAGTGTCTTTGTTGCAAGGTTTGTTTTTCTGGCTAAATAATTTCCCTCAGGTTTGTGTATTTGACCCCTCCGAGACCTCTGCTGCCGTACTAGCTTCTGCTTTAACAGATGCTTATTACTTACAGCCACAATTTATTTCGTATTTACCTTTACCAGAAAAAAAGTGAACATTTAACGACAAGAACGAGTTTATTTGCAAATATATGGTGCAACAAACATGTATAAAATAGTGTAACTATAAAAATCAGTCTCTTATTTTTTACAACTATGTTCCCAATATCTCTGTGGGTACGAAATTACCTTGAAAATTTGATCAATTTTGTACTGTAAAGAATTTTAAATCAAAACTATTCTATTTATAAACAAAAACAACACTTTCGCTAGTGAATAACTGCAGCCAAGATACTCTTTTGTGCTGTGCTCGCCGCTCGCGCTGGCTTACAAAATCAACGTGTTAAATTCATATTTCTGATGCCAATTAGAAAGATATCGATCGTCAAAAATCATAAACTGAACATATTTTTATCAAGTTCGGATAATTTCTACCGCTGAACAAAAACTAAACTTTCACTAACAAATAACTGTAGTCAAGATAAACCTTCTTGCTGTTAGCACACCGGCTTACTAAATTGTTGTGTAAAACTATTTATGCCGCAAACTTAAGAAAAAACACGAGCTTTCATTAAATTGTCTTTGACTACCAGTCCTCATCGCACACCTGTCTGGCAAATATGTCGGCTTCTTCACTGGCATCAAATGATAGCTTCAGAGGAGTCTTCGTGCTCCATTTCAATTTCACTGCTTGCTTTCGTCTTTCTTTTTACTGAAGCAAGCGCCTGGGTTCGACAAGTGGTCAGACCAGCAACCGATTTTCGCAAACGATCCTGGGCCAATTTTAGCTCTGTTAAGGACTTCTTCAGTTCTTCTTCTTTCTGCTTGATTGTCGTCTTAACTTGTGGCGAGAGTCCTTGGGCGCGCAGCGCAGTTATCTCATCGTTTATGGCACAGAAGGTGTTTTACCCTAAACCTTCTCAAGACATTTTATCCGCCACTGCATTCTTAGCGTGGATTCCACAGCATCAGGCAGAAGAATTTTTCACTTGTGGAAGCAAGGATGCAGAGCTATTAGCTGAAGAAGATAATTCCAAAGAATTTTGGTCCAAACATTCCCTCTTCATCGAAAATACTCAAGAGGAACTTGTAGCAATTTGTAGTTCAAAACAACTGTTGGAAACAGGAAAGAAACACGAACTTGTAGAACGTATTGTGAAAGCAACAGAAGGGGAAAGTTCTTGGAAGGGTTCCTGTGACATATACAGCGGAAGCCTCTCTCAAGTCCCATCGTCCGTAGCACAGTTAAACAGGCAGCCAGTGCGTTTTCTGCGAGCAGTTTTAAGATTCCATGGGTTTTGTCCATTGGGCACAAAGGATGAACTTATTATTCGAGTCGGATTGTTAAAGGGCGGTCAAATCCAAACTGCGTTTAGTAGAGAAAGAATGGAACTAGTGAAAAGGATTTCAATTCTGAGGGACATTTACAAACTACTAGATCAGGAAAAGGAAACTAAACTGTATATTCATAAGAGACACACCTTCGGTTCAGACGGTGCTGTTCTGTCAACTAGAGACAAGTGTGGTCTCAAGAAAGTTGTCCACGAGGACAAACTTGATGTGCAAGGTACCGTAAGCGACATCCTTGATCGACTCGAGCAAAGTTTGCTAAAGCTCGAGAATGCTGCTGTTGAAAAAATTGGAAGAAGTGTAAAGAGTCGTAAAGAAATGTCTCCTGTCCTCTCCAAAAGGAGAAAGTACCAGGCTAGCGAGGAAGAGCCAAGCAGAAAGTCAACCAGGGAAAAGCAAAAACCAAAGAAATTGGAAGAAGGCTGGGTAGCAGAAGAGCGAGAACTTATCACAATAAAGTCTTCAATATGGTGTTTCTGTGATTTTTGGTAAGTCCACAGTCATTTTTCATCTTTAGTTGCTGCCTGATGAGCATCATTAAGCTTGAAGGTAGTTCAGAGTCCACTTTCTCAATGAAGCGAGTTAGGTGTTGTACTTCGTTTACAAATTTGGCTCGTTGCTTGTTGAACTGGAAAAATGGCCGCCAGGAAACGAAGTAGCTTTGGGACTCGACTCTGGATGAATTTCTCGACCTACCGCGGCATATTTTGGAAGTTGTGACCACGGGAGAACACAACAAGCGCAAAATTTCGGCGGTGGGACAGAGTGGCTGTGGACTTAGTATATATATGACAGGGCTTCTGATATTACACGATAAAAAAATGGAAATTATGCGATTTTTTTCATGGCAAATTATGCGATAAGCAAGGACTATTATGCGGAAAATTATGCAAATTATGCAATTTTTTCTGTAACTTTTTTATGCATGTTTTACCAGGTTTCAGAGGAAGAAAACGAAAATACCTGTTTTAAAATGGTGCTCGCTATCTTTGTGGGGCATTTTGAAGCTTTTAGCTATGAAGGAACATCCAAAACGAACGATGGAATCCAAGAAAAGAGTCTGTAAACAAGCGGCCATCTTGGTTAACCTTAGTAACCAGGCTAAATAAAACATGTGCTCAAGAAATTCACGCGGTTACCAAGCTTGATTTGAATAAAAAAAACTTAAGGCAAAAACGTGATTTTTGTTGTTTTTCTATGACGTTAAAAACGGTCATTTTTGTTATTGTCCAAATTCAAACGCTAATATTCTGCAAAAATCGCTGACTTTTTTGTGTTTATTGGGTATCTCAATTTGAGGGACTTTCTAGTCAGTGCTGACACAACTGCTAGTTAGGGCAATGTTCGCGTGATTGAGAAAGCCGCAATTTTTTAAAGCAGTGGAGTCTTGTATGGCCGGTTTTGGCCGGTGTAGGAGCGAATGGGTTAAATACTCTTTCATTAACAAACAAACATGTGCATTCTATATTATGCTAATTTATACTCACAAAATATTTTCAATTAATACCTTGACAGTGGCATCATGATGACTCAGTGAAATGTTCGGTTTTTATTGTTTGCTTTTCTTGTTTTTGCCTTATACTGTTTCAAGGCTTATTTTGTTTGATTAAAAAAAAATGGCTATACATATGATCTTATCTTGAAAATGTATTATACCTTTAAAAATTTATTGCAATTTTCCATAAAACATTAAAGGTTTTCTATTTTTTCAAGTGCAAACAAAGCCTATGCACATGCACTATTACATAATTTTATTATAACCATGTGCAATGGCTACTAATTTTTAAGACAAATATTATCAAAATAATATCAAAATACATAATAAAATGTGTAATATTTAATTTTGTCTTTTTTGAACATTTAAATTAATTTTTTATTTGTTAGTTTAATTATCTATTTGACATAATACATGTATATATCGATTGTGGGTCATGGCTGTGGGTAAACTTACATGACTTGTACATGTATGTGTTACCATAATACATATTCAGAGTTCTGTCACAGATGAGGACACTTTGTGATCTACCAGTGTCATGGGGTAGCATATGGTCCCCCTCTGTGTCCAATCCTGGACATTAATTGGAAGTGGATATGTTGTAGTGGAATTTTGACCTTTGGTGCAATTATACCTGCACTGGTGCAAATGTTTTTGAACTAGTACGAAATAATTGAACTGGAACAAAATTCTTGCACCAGGTTAAAATATTTGCACTCGGGTGCATAAAATAATTGAACTGGTCGGAGCAACATTTACAGACCAGTTCCTCTCATTCTTACTACAGTGGGCTATTAAACAACAGGATCAGATTATGTAGCAGAGATGCCAACCTCTGGAGATTAAAAATAGGGAGTTTTTTCTGGGGGTGAAATTCCCCCCCCCCCCCCCCCCCCCCTCCCCCGAGGCGTGAATTGAACAATGTAGTCGTGAGCATCAAGGGGGTCCGGAAATGTTTTTTGGCTTTACCCTGTTAAGGTGCCATTTTCTGCATTCCTGAGACCTGAAAAGCGTTTGTTAAGATATGATGAAAGAACGCATTTTTTTGGATTTTGGGAAAATTTGGGTTTAAATCTTAGCCTATAGTAGAGAAAAGATCCAAAGTCGCTTTTATCTGGGAGATTTGGTAACCCGTACGGGAGACCGGGAGATTCGTTCCATATCCGGGAGACTCCCGGATAATCCGGGAGAGTTGGCATAAGTGATGTAGGTTGATGTAAAAAGAATTATTAAGCACTGAATTGAGTGATAAGGGTTAAGCACTTATTTTAAATGGTTACATGTAGCTTTTGCTACAAGTTAGGGTTAGGGTTAACTTTTATGTTAAGGTGTTTGAAATTGTTAATAGGGTAAAAAAAGGTAATACAGTGAGAGAGTAACACAACAAAATAATAAAAATAGGCATTCTAAGAAAACTAGTTTTAGTCTTGCATAAGGGGTTCCGAAAATTTTTTTTGGCTTTACCCTCTAAAGGTACCATTTTCTGCATTCCTGAGACCTGTAAATGACGAAAGACAACATGTTTTTGGATTTTGGGAAAATTTGGCTTAAAATCTTAGCCTATTTTAGAGAAAAGATCCAAAGTCGCTTTTATCCGGGAGATTTGGTGACCCGTACGGGAGACCGGGAGATTCGTTCCGTATCCGGGAGACTACCGGATAATCCGGGAGAGTTGGCATGTACATGTATGCATCAGGGGTTTAATATGGAAATAAGGGAGGGGTGGGTAATTTTTATCTTGTTTGAGTGTCATAAAACCAAAACCAATTTGAAAGTAATCACTGGCCAATTAAACAAACAATCCAATGAAGCAAGCAGGACTCAAAACAAATACATATTGAGTGATCTGAACTTGTCTGTCACTGCATGCAGGTAACCTGATCCAATGTTGTAGCTAATGCCTAAGAACAGAATTATCTTCAATTTCTCTTGTAGAACTCAGCAATGTTATAATTCATCAGCAAGGTGTGTAAAAATAGTTTCATTCATTTTTTTTTTATAAAATTACAGAGGTTTGCTTACCAAACGAGCAAAGAGAGACCACAAATGACCTTTGATACGATTCTATAAAAAAATGTTAATTATAAAAAGATATGACCCAGAAAAAAATTGACGCTGGTGATAATGTTCTTAATTAAGCATTTTTGACAAAGTAAAAACACCAAACAGAAATAAAACCTTATCCAGGTTATTGTTTGCCAGTGATCAGTCTATAAAAATTGATATTTCTAGTCCTGGAAGTAATAGATAAATAAAACTAATTGCAGTCTATTTGTTTACTGATATAACAGTGCGTGTGTCTGGAGAAAGTGGAAAAGTTGACCTTCTTTTAACAAAGGAATCTGCTGGGGTACGGTGGACAGACTTGGGAAAAGGTCTGCATGGCAATAATTCACTCAAGCTACACAAGGAAAGAGGTAATGAATGTATATGTTGTAGTTAATTTTTTATCTCGGTAATTTTTATTTTTCCATTGTTTTTGGGTATGGTAATATATGCTAATGAATTTGAAACAAAGGAAAAACAAAAATTACCTGAAATAAAAAATTAACTACAACATATACACAAATGTATGTATGTTGTGGAAAAAAAAGTAATCATGTGACTCATAGTGAATTATGACGATGATCAGTCATTGACTGTCCAGTTTGTTTAAAGTCCTGGCTCATACTGCTGTAACTCTTATGCACTGAACTAAATGGCTGACGACAGTAGTTTTACAGTAGTATGGCATCACAATCAATTTGGTTTGACAGATTGAAATTACAGTGTAGGTACAGCAAACTTAAAAGCGATGGCAAACCTAGAGAGACAATAATTATTTTATTATAAGCCTTGTGACATGACTTATCAAACATGAAGCTTATGGTGCATGCAAAAAAAGGGTTACTGAATTACAGTGTAGTTGCAACTCAACTATTTCAACTCAACTGTTGCTTTCAAGTTAATACAAAGACAACCTTCATTGTATTACATGTCACATGTACATTCACTCTGTTGCACAAATTATTTTTATTTCGTAAATTTTATGTTTGTCTGATTTACAGAGTCCAGGTTATGGGATTGCAGAGTAGTCTCTGTTGAGCTGATTACACATAACTGTAAACTATTTTGTTGTGAGCTGCCAGACGGCGTCATTATGAGAATTCCCATAGGACATCATATACACATGAATAGGGATGTTGAAGGTATGATAGGCCAGGATATGTCTCTAGGGTAATTTTGTCAATAATGTTAATGAAACTAAACTTGACTCATGCATGTGGTACATGTATCTGTTGTACAGTGTAGGTTAACATTATTTTAGGTTAAAAATTATTTCAAACCACGTTAATTTTTATTTTCCTTTGTCCCAGATTCATTAACATAATCTCAGAGGAAGGAAAATAAAAATTAACCTAGTTTGAAATAATTTTAACCTAAAATATTTTTAACCTACAGGACCTACAACAATATCTACATGCGGCCTTTAATGTCCCATTGGGGATGAAGGGGCCAAAGTAAGTAATTTTAAAATTGATACTTAAAAACTTAAATTGAGTTGTAGCTCCATAATAGAGCACTGTGTATTAGCCAACAAACAAGATCTCTTGAAAGCATGATTTTAACCTGATCATTCATTATTAGAACCGAATTTTAGAAATACTGTGTATTTTCCTGTCATTGCAGGCATGCAGATCAGCCGTCCTTACACAGTAGTCCTACCATCCTTGCAAGTTGGTCCAACTGAAAGAGAATATGATGGCCGGCGCTTTTATTTAATGATTAAAATCTATCCTGATGGAACACTAACACCAACGTTACCTTCTTTAGTAGCGGGTCAGTTGAGTACAAACTTACATATGTAACTAAATGATTTGAACCCAGATGTATCTGTTGAGTGTAGTATCAGGTCATTTTTGCAGATTTGTTACTTTGCAAGATATATATGCAATATATCTTGCAAGGATATATAAGCAAATAGACCACACATTCGTATGGTTTATCGGCTTAATAAACCACAAAAGATGTTGGAAGAACATGGGGAAAGATTGTAAAGTCACCAGCTGAAGGCGAGTGATTTACAAGCTTTCCAAGTGTTGTTCTTCACAACATCCCAAGTGGTTTATTGCATCGATAAACCATACATGTAGGAATGTGTGGTGTATTGCTTTAATATAATAACTTCATTTTCCATGTGGTTTACCAGTATAACAAGTATAACAGTCAATATAGCTATTGACCAATCTGAGCGTGCGCATTATTTTCAGTTATTGTATAAAAACTAGTGAACTTGGGGTCAATTCAATAAAACTTTTGCAAGTGTAGTTTACAAGTGTAGATATTGTTTTCAACCTCTGAAACAATGGCTACGCTTGTAAATTACACGTGTAAAAGTTTTATTGAATTGACCCCTGCTTGCATGATAAAAAAAATCGCAAGTTATTTATTTTCGCTTCAGCAGAACAGAAACACAAAATTAATAGTGACATATTAATTTTTTGATCCATAGCTATCATTTGAGTGGTCCATCCACAGACTCAACTGTTCTAAATGAAAAAAAAAATAACGAGTAACATTTTGCAATTTAGTACAGCACAAGCTAAAACGAGGACGTTTTTTTGTTTGTCTTTCTTAATTAGCCCAATTTTTTACAGGTGATATTGTTCAAATAAGTGATTATTCTGGAGATTTTCAAGAATCCCGGCTCAATGAAGCAACGGAAATAGTTCTTATTGCAGCGGGAACAGGTACAGTACACTGTATATATGTACATGTTATCATAAGATAGAAATCACTTGCTAACTCAGTCAGTCAGAGACAGTTAGTGAATCAACTAACCAGTCAATGATTCGCATGCTCAGTCAGTCAGTCAGTCAGTCAGTCAGTCAGTCAGTCAGTCAGTCAGTCAGTCAGTCAGTCAGTCAGTCAGTCAGTCAGTCAGTCAGTCAGTCAGTCAGTAAGTCGGTGTCAGTCAGTCAGTCAGTTAATCAATACCAACTGAAATCGACAGCCCCAGTACATGTTGAGTTCTGTTACTTGCTGGAGAATTCAAACGTCAAGGTCATCATTGGGAAAACCAATAAAGAAATGTTGATTGTCCAAAATTTGTTAATTGGAGTTTGTTTGACAGGATTCACACCAATGGTGAGACTTATTCGGCAAACAGTCCTGGAGAACTCATCAGCTGAAAAGTAAGTAACTGTCGGTAATAAATGTTGATTTAAAAAATTAAATTTAGAATGGTTGATTGGTGAAAAAATTAAGTGACGAGTTTATCCAAAAATGCTTATTAGTGTCCAGGTTTACTTACAGATGTGTTTTTTTGATCGCTACATGCAGAGTTGACTCCCGCTGTGACAAATATTTCAGGGAAGTGAAAAAAAAAGGGCATTTTCGACATACTCTGTAGTCAACAATACAGAACTTTTCTGTACAACAACAGTAACTTAAAATTACTTTGGCTGGTGTACTGTATTCGTTTGTCACATAAAGGCTGTGTTTCTATGAACTTTGTCATAGATATCGATGTCTTTTTTATAATTTGTAGTAGGACAAAATAATGAACGAGGACTTTTGGAGCAGTCTCTTTAACTTCTGACTAAGATCGCCACTTACGTCGTTCTTGCACCAAGCAAGCTTTATTGGTCCCAGACCCAAAAATGTGAACTCTTTATAGCGAGCTTTTATGCGAACTTTGCTTTGCAAAAGGTGCCTGGAACTCCCACTTAAAACATCTCAAACGGTGTACAGTGAAACCCCGATATAACGAAGTGCCGAGGGACTGGGAAAATGTATTCGTTATAACGGGGGTTCGTTGCTTCGGTTTTTTTCTATACATTTTACTATAACTGGGTTGAAGAATATCGTTCGTTATATCCGGTTTCCACTGTAGCCGTACTGATAAGCTGTCTTTTATGGAGCCAAACCAACACTAAGTGGGTGCTACTAATGTCACATTGAGCAACAACAGTTCTAACCGGATGATTACACTCGACACCCTACTGGTACTCCTGGGTTCAAACCAATTGCAAAGAAGACATTTGATCATATTTATGGGCATTTGCTCTAAAAGCCTTTGTCGCTTGGGGGCTCCAATGAATCGGAGAAACAAGGAAAGATTTTGGCTGTATCTGCTTTCTTGGTGAGAATGCTACGGAACCACATCACTCGTTTTGTTTACCTGTTAACAGGTCTGTCAAGCTGTTGTTTGCAAATCATCACGAAAACGATATCTTATGGAAACAGCAGTTAGACGAGCTTGCTGAATCTGCTGGTCAAAGGTGAGATGTTTATCCAAATATGTCATCTGGGACATTCGAACAACAGCCAAATTATGTCTAAAGCTCCCCTCTTCACGACTTAGTGTTAAGACGAGAATTGTCTACGATTTAAGCATATAATTCTTACAAAACTAAATTGACCATATTCGGTAGAATCAAACATTTTTATCTTCTAGTATTGCACTTTAGTATATGTAAAGTCTTGCTGCCGGGTGCTTTTTCTGTTTCCTTTTTGAAAAAAATACATTATCTCCCACTCCATCCTCCTACAGCCGTTGTGATAAGACCGTTACAATTTAGCAGTAAGTTCTATGATTTGTACGAACGTTTCGTTTCTGCGAGTTAAGCCTCTTGCAAACTTATCAAAACATTTTTACAGTCCGACTTTATCACGTATAATTCCACTGATGCCTTACAGCGGTTACCAATAACACGCGACCGTTCTCCTTTAAAAGAGACGGATAAAGTTAAGTTAGTGGACTTCAATCAAAGAAAAGCCGTTAAAATTATTTTGCATTCTGACAGGATTTCAAGCAAACAGAACTAAAAGATCGACAATTTTACCGGCTAAGAGAAAGTAAAACTTAGTCAAAATCGATTTCTAAGCCAATTTAAACAAAACGAAAAGCTGCCGTTTGCAGAAACCGTGTTTTTAAAATATAGTTGGTTCTCACTTACGTGACCTTCAGTCCTGTGGGACTCAAATGACAAAGGCCATGGCGGCCATGTTGGTGTACATAACAAAAGAAGTTCATTAAAGTTCTGTTGAATGAAATATTCTCTTTAAAACTGTAATTGACTTCGAAATTTGGTTATTTTAAAATTTTTGCAATTTCTTTTTGGTAAAATTGTTCGAGATCTAGTCGGCGAAATGTTAACGGCTTTCCTTTGATTGACGTTCACCTAACTCAATTTTGACCGTCTAGAATGAAGTGCGATGGGTCGCGTGTTAATAATAACCGCTGTAACGAATGAGTTTCTCGTAGTTCTGTCATAAACGTGAAATGGTATTGTAAAGTGTTATTTTGTTTGTATTCCAAAAACTCACCAACTGAAAAATAATTGTTGTCTTCAGGATACACCTTTATTCCGTGGGAATATATCAAATAACCACAGGTCATTAATGTTAAGTAACAAAAATGGACCCATACTTCAGGAAAATTGAATTGAATTTAGTCAGAAAACTGCATCTTACAAGATGTTTTTATTTGCTTGTAGATTTCAAGTGTTCTACACAGTGTCACAGCCCACCCCCGAGTGGGAAGGCCGCGAAGGCCGTGTTTCTATGGAGATGCTGTTAGAAATCTTACCCCCTCCCCCTAGCGCCGGTCATGAACGCGAGTTGCTGATTGGCGTGTGTGGTCCTGACGCCTTCACACAGCACATGGTCAGGTGAGAGGACTAATTTGTGTACAACGTGGAGTGCTACAGTACATCGGTGTTGTGAGACAAGTTACAGGAACATTATCGAAATGACGTTCGACAAATGCTGCAAAGTAGTTTGCATTTGGTAGAGTAAAGTAGAATTGCTGTATAAAGCAGAATCCAGTTCTAATTTCTGTAACGGTTGCAGCCACCATTTTTTAGTAGCACAGTGTAACAATCCCTTCGACAACTTGTCTCCCAATTTGTACAAAGCCGTTGCGAGACAAGTTGCACGCACGTGTATATTGCACACGCAACACTGCTTTTGACAATCCCATGTTTTGTTGTGCTTTCTTGTTTATTTCACATTTTTAGCTGTACAACAGTTGTGCATTGACATTTATTTTAGCTTAATTTCAGCTTAATTTCATCTTGTCGAACAATGTCGTATTTCTTACTTTGCAGCATGCTGAAAGACCTCAGTTATACTGGGAAAATGATCCATGCTTTCCTCGGCTGATCATTGTTTTGTGTCCACACTAAATGGAATCGAGTCTACAGTTGGCCTCCGCGACAGGAATCAATCACAGACCATTCAAGGCCACGGCTTTAGTGTTCACACGCATACCACAAGGAACGGACATTTTTAAGTGTGGCGAGTTAAAGATCATATGATCTCGTCTGGTACGATCGTTCCATCAATGGCAAAATAACCAGGGACCTGAAGCAACCACGATGGCGACGCCAACGAAAACCTTAGTTAAAAAAGCATTAAAGTTTTTTCAAACGTTCTTTGAAACTACTGTACTTCACAATTGTTCCAATTTCCAACTTTAGTTTGTTTAATAACTCTGAATTGCCCAGAAGATGAATTTGTAGGTACGGCTTTCAAGTTGAGGTGGCGAAAGAAAAGCTTACCGTCATGTGTTCACGTTCTCCACGAAACCTGGACTTTTGTCATTTGGCGTTGTTTGGCAGAGAATGGCAGAGAAAATGAACCAAAATGTGAAACGCACGTGCGGAGACATTGTTTTATTAATTAGAACAATTGTTTTGCGAAGTTCTCGTTCCCGTAACCATCGCGGCTGCTTAAGCTCCCTTATTTTCAAGCCAGAACAATATGTTCACTGTTAATTAGATAGATAACAATTATTTATAATCCGGTAAACGTAAAATGCAGTCACGTCTCTCAAAGCGGGTACAGCTAGAGCTGGTCCCTAGGTGTACCACTTCCAAGAAGAAAGAAAATCCATTCATACGCAACATTGTAAAGACGGGATAGGGAAAAAGGGGAAGGGGGGAGGGGGGAAGGGAGGGAGGAAGGGGGAGGGGGGGGGGGGGGGGGGAGGGTTGAGAGATAAGTGAAAAGTGGCACATTCCCAATACTTTGGCCATGATTGTTAATAATTTTTATGTCACCATATTCTCACTACCTAAGTTTAAAAAAAGAGAGTGACAATGAGAGAGTTAATTTCCCCATACATAGGCTATTGCACTGAGAATTCGTGTCAAGTTATTTTTTGATCAGCCACAATCGCTGGTTGTTAATTATTTAGTCATTACAGCAGAAAAGTGACCTGACAAAAGTGCGTTAGGTTGCAGTGTTGGTCGTGGGTAATTTGAGCGCTATCTTATAAAACGTTGTAGCTTTCTTATCGTTACATTTCCTTCTAAGAAGGTTATAAAAACAATTACAAAACCAATTCTAAAACGATGAAAATGTTAAATAAGTCTATTCAAGCGCTCAAATTCTCCTAAAATAACTAGAGCAAGAACCAGGTCACGTTCGATTATCAAAGCTTACATTAATGGCGTTATAAAAAATAATAATTATTAAAGAGGGTGGCACCAAGCTAACTCTAGGTTAATTAGGGTGGCCTTCTGAAAATTCCTGGTTGAATCGGTCGAACGTTATGATGTATACACGCTGTCCTTGTTATACATCAAACGCTAGGAACAGTGTTTCATGAGAATTTCCGAACAATGAGAAGTGGGTTGAAAAAACGAGGATCATCCGATTCTTTTCAACCGACTTCGAGTTGTAGTCGTAGAACCCGTAGTACCCGCAGTACCCGTAGCACCTTGGCTTTCGAGTGAAGGTGAGGATGGGGTTGATTTTTTTTGTTATACAAACTTACCTGCTTTTCGTATGCAAATCAGTTCAACAAAAACTAGTTGTATATAACTCAACAATGCACAAAGGCTCCTATGATTTGCGCGCGCTCATGCTGGTGACGTATACTCCGTGTATTATAACTCCATAAAGCACGCGTGTGACGTAATGCGCAAGCTTTATGGAGTTATAATAGTACGCGCATTTATTTGAACACGTTATGAACTCTCATATTAAAGAAATAAAAAACGCGCCGAGTGCATTATTGAGTTATATAAGCACTAGGGAATTTTTAAGAACACGAGAGAAGTGCAGAGAAGCACGAGCCAAAGGCGAGTGCTTCTCGCACTTCTCGAGTGTCCTTAAAAATTCCCAAGTGCTTATATAACTCAACAATGCACGAGGAACAAGTTTTTTATTTCTTTTATAAAATAAAAACGGTTAAAATGAACCTTACGTCACGCGCGTGCTTTATCGAGTTATAATGAACTCGGTTTAACCAATCACAGCGCGCGCATTTCCTTGAGCATTTTATAATTGATTATAAATGAAGATTGAGTGCATTCCAGCTTGTAAGGATAATCATCATTTAGAGCTTGGTAATGTTAGGGGCTGTGCTTGCTGGATAAGACTGAGCAGTAAGGTAGTTATAAACGTACAACTTGTTTTATTAATATATTGACATTATGTACATTAGTAACGTCATCATTATCATCTTTCAGGCGTCATCATTACCATTTCGGTTTCTTTTGAGAACGGCTAACATTGTACATAGTTTCGCAGAATTGGAAAGTCCATTCATTTTAAAGTAATAGGGCCGTGTATTTAAACGAAGTTTAGACGATGTTTAAAAAAAACCCACGGTAACACGGTCTTTACTTAAAACAGTGTCAAAGGCATATGGCGCAGACTAGAAAAACAGTTCTCTAGCTAAAATGAATTGACCCACTTATAGACAGATGTGGAGGTCCATCAATTGTCTTATAATATAACCCTTTTACTCCCAGAGTCAATTATGGAGACATGTAGTGTAGTTCTAACTTTTGAGTCTGTTTACGAAATCCCATGGTGCGACAATTCAAACGAAATCTCTTTGGCAGCAATTTTGCATGGTTACATTTGGTTTTCAATATTTTACAAAATGAAATTGGGGATTTTTCTTAAATTTTGATTTTTGGCACTCTTGGGAGTCAAAGATTAAACCGCGGTCCAAGTTAGACTTCGTTTAAGTCTAACTTAACTTATAAGATCCCTTATATTAAAGAATGCATAAAAATCAGTCGTTTGATTACGAAATAAAAGCTCTACTTTCTGCTAAAACGAATTGTACACTGGATCACTCATAAATGGAGATCTCTAACATTTTTACCCTTTAAGGTACCCCAATAGCGACAACTGAGGACACTTTGAAAGGACGCTCTAAAAAGTAATAAAACTTGATTTTAAACCCTAAAAAGGTAGGACAAGCAGCACGTTTGTGCGGGAGTCCTCCCCATAGACCTTTTTCATAATGGCGGCCAATTTATTTATTCTTTTATATCTATGTTAATTAACCCTAGTGGCCTCGTTAGCGTGTGCAAAATTCAAAAGAATTTTTACTCTAAAACTAGTGTATCCAAAAGATAGTAATTGCTGTGGTAAATTTGTTGTAATAATGCTCTTTTATCGTCTCGCTGGCATTACAAAATTTTCTCTTTCGTTTTTTGAGGGGAAGCAAAGCAAATGTAACCGGGATGAATCGACGAAAACTCCAGCTGATAAGACTAATTTTGTTTTGTAATTCATGCATCAAGTTCTTGCAATGTCTGTAGAATATTGTTACGCGTTCACCACGAGGAAGGTGTGAAAATGTAGGTTAATTATTGATAATGAGTATGTTGCGTTACCAGCTAGCCGTATCGTGTTCGCGTCTCCACGCGCTCAGCTCAGGTTTCGCGTCCCCACGCGCTCGGTTCAGTTCAGTCTCATCGACTGCTGTCTGAGTGATTTCAAAATAAATTTGTCTTTTATTCCGTACAATCTTCGAAAATCTTTGCTATCCAACGGTCCTATCACCATGCCTCAAAGTGCTCGCTCAACTCGCGGTAGTCTTCGACACTTCAGTTCCGATTTCGACTGGGACCAAAATATTACAAATCTCGCAGCCAACAACTTGAAGCAGCAAGCGAGGCTATTGTTCGTGGTGCAGTGCATTCTGGCCTAAAATTTGTTCGTGGCGCAGTGAATTCTGGTAAAAAGCGATCAATTCGAGATTTTTCCTAGCTTATATTTTTTTCTCATATATTTCTCTTAAATCCTGATTATGTTGCTGCTCACTCGCTGCGTCGTTTCGCAGCAATGAGGCCAATAGGGCAAATTAACATAGATACAAAAGAATAAATAAATTGGCCGCCATTATGAAAAAGGTCTATATACCCGATATTTACAAATTGTTAGATTCAGCGAACGCGGGATTTTTTCTTAACCGCCACTTTCAGTAACCGACCCTTTAAGGTACCCCGATAGCGACAACTGAAGACACTTTGAAAGTGACGCTCTGAAAAGTAATAAAACTTGATTTTAAACCCTAAATGATAGGACAAGCAGCACGTTTGTGCGAGAGTCCTCCCTCTACACCCGATATTTACAAATTGTTAGATTCAGCTAACGCGGGATATTTTCTTAACCACCACTTTCAGTAACCGCGACGCGTCGTGTTCCCGCAAAAGTGACCTCGTAGACGAAACTGTAGATGCTCGTATCGCACTTGTAATATTTGTCGGCCTCAAGCCTGTATAAAATCGTTAAGACTTGACCTTCCAGTAGGACCAGAAATTTTGTCTTAGTGAAATTTGTCTTCCATTACGGAACAAAACACGGCAGTGACACGGTGAATGTAACCACGGTGAATGTTACCATATATACTAGTTACAACTACTATACTAAAATAGTTGCCTTTTAATCTGATTAAAGCCTTTCTAATACTGTAAAAATGGGTAATTTTTCTAAATATCGTTTAATTTGTTAAAATAGTTGTCCGAAGAAAGCAACCAAAAGGTGCACCGGTTATGAGCTACAAAAAATATCAAGCTAATGTCAATGTCGATGGCAATGTCAGCTAGTTAGTGTCACTTCGAAAAGCCCCAAATCATATTTGTATCAACGGAATCCTAAAAACTAATGGCATAATTTTGTTAAAAAGATATCAACTAATGTATTAAAGCATTACATTATGAGTTGTCTTTGGCTACAGGGTTCTGCATTTCCTGTTCAATCTTTTCAAGCTCTTTCCTTGTGTTTTGGAAAATTTTCTTTAAACTTGAATATGTTGTGATATTCTTAACAGGAAATAACCTTTTTTTTCTTTTGTGCTGCATTTTGTCTATAAGCAAACTTACAAAGTCAAATAGTTAGTACAGCTTGGACCAGAAAGCAGCAAAATCCTTAACTTAACTTATGAATTGGCTGCTTTGTGCATTACGACTGTGATTGAATAAGTGACATTTTAAAAAGCAGGCTCTTAATGTATATTTTCAACAAATAATTGTTTATATCATATTTTGACATTTTCGGAACATGTTTGTAGCGTAGGCGGAGAGATTTACTGCCCTTATTACCCAGAACTCGATTATAGAATCGAAGACGGTGATTCCCAGTAAAAATACCAATTCAGCACAACGGTCGGAAACCTAAACGAGAAAACTAACTAACAGTAAGTTCAGCCCAAAGGTGGTTTTCACATGTTGGGAAAATCCCAGACGATCGAGCCTTTTGCTGTTCCCGACCGTCCCAGATTTTGTCGATATCTGGGAAAAATCGCCGACCTTCGCAGAAATCTGGGACGCGTCGGGAAAATAGAAACGCTCCCGATTTTCCCGATTTGTAACTGACCATCCCAGATGATCAAGGCTAGGATACGTGTTTTCATTAGTCGGCAAAATCTGAGACGGTCGGAAAACAGCAAAATTCCAGATCATCTGGGATTTTCACTTTATATGAAAACCAGGCAGATGTAAAAAACCTACTTTGTCGAGTAGTACAGTTGACAACATCTCTGTTAAAACTTAAACGTATATTTTTCAAAATTTGGGGCATCTCTAAACATCCTTTAAAGATGTCAAAAACATGATTGTTCCGCCTGCTGTCTTGATGAACTGTTCAGTTTATCAGGTCCGTGATTCAGGAGAAATGAGTACTGATTTACCTTCCTTTGGTCTGGTCTTGGTAACAACACCTGCAAATATAAATAAAAATACTCTTTCTTTGACATCTGGCGGGTTATTCTGTTTTGGAATCCAACCGGATTGAAGATAAGAAAAGAAGCAGTCTTTATAAAGGTTATATAAAGTGTGGTCTTTTATAAGAATTTTTGTTAGTGACAAAAATCGTATTTTTACATATTTCAAAAGACAAAATTACGGTAATTTTACGTGTAAAATTAGTTATGACGTTACGATTACTAACGTCTTTTCCCTTTAATGGATCAGTGCAGTAGAACTGAAAACAACTTTGGATCTCCGTTGGTGATCTTGGATAATTACTTTAATGAAAGATCGTTTGACCCTCGGCAAAATTGGAAAATTGACAGGAATATCGTTTTGAACTCGATATCTCAGTGGTAACTGCACTGACTGTTGAAATAGAGGGTGACAAAATAATTGAGAATTAAATACATCACTCGATTTACGTGTCATTTCATTAACATGATCGTGATAATTAGGACACTGTAATTAGAATGAAGAAAGAAACATCACAAAAAAAACACTCTAAAGGAAATGGAAAGTCTTCAAATCAATGCTCTTTTGCGGACAACAATCTCAGTGAGCGTTTTCTAAAACATTTAGTAGAAACTCAATTGTATAACAAAATGTCGGCTAACCTTTACTTTCCAAAATTAAATGTTACGTTATCTCCAACCAGCATAAAAGGCGCCCACTGCCTCACTTCATTAAAGCCATTATCTCTCATCCACTTCATTGCCTGGTGAAGAGATTCGCTTGCACTTTCACCACGAAAAAGGTTCTCGTAAAAATGACTCATGAACTGCTCGGTAGCTTTGTCTTCTATTGCCCACAGCGCCACCAACACTGAACGTGCACCTGATCCTAAGAACGCACGGGCGATTCCAACAACACCCTCGGCACTAATCTCACCACGAGCACTATGACAGCAGCTAAGGACAACTAATTTCGCTGTCAGTCGAACTTGTGAAATCTCAATCATTGTCAACAAGTAGTCCTCTTCGCATGGTATTCTGGAAGTGGGGTCTAAGGGGGCAAGAGCAATTTCTCCTCTTTCGGCATCGCCATGAGCAGCGAAATGTATCAGACTGACTGACTGCATTTTTTTAAGAACTGCCTGTTTAGTTGCATGCTCTCCTAACAAGGGCTGAACTCCCAGCAGTCGACCAATCATCTCTGCTTCCTCTTTTGCACAGGGCAATGTATTTAATTTCTCAAGTCTTCCCTTGTAATACACCTCACCAACACTCGGATCACCTACTACCAGTGCATCCTTTTGACTGTGGTAGTTTGCTGGACTGTTCTGAATGAGCTTCAGAGTCGACAGAGAAGGCACAATACGGATGCGGAATTTATCTGATAGATACTTTCCGTTTTCATCCGTTAATGCGGCAAACGGGACAGTGTAGAAGGAGCGATCGGGAACAAAGATGATTTCTGTTTTCTCGAGTAAGTCAGCCACAGGAGTGATGATCATGTTGTAACACTGAGCACGAGTTAGCACTTCAATTTCGTCTTCTTCCTCTTCTACAAGACGCAGTGCTCCGTAGCTGTCTTCCTGAAATAATGCACGTGGCAGCTGGCTAGCGTATGAAAACAATGATCGATCTTCGCATTGCTCTTGAGGTAAAACTTGAAAGTTTCTAAATATTCCGTATCCAAATACGTCATCAACAGATCTCTTTGCGTCTTTGTTACTAATACAATCGTTGAGTTGTTTCTTTCGACAGACTATTGTGCTGTTTGCCGTGAGAATCCAATACGTAATATCTTGATGGAAATAGGAGATGTATAGACAAGTACAGTTACCATTTTTCTCCATGATATTGCCAATACCAACCCATGACATTGGGTTGATTGATATATCTTTTTCCACAGAGTACTGAGCTGACATTATGTCTGCCAGGGCTCTAGCCCGTCCAAGCTCTACGAGGTAAAGAGCTTCATTATGATTCCCAGTAGCATAAAACAGTGCACTGAGCAAATGGTAGGGAGACACGTGTTCTTCAAAAAATGATATCTTGAACTGATCATTGTCTCTTAAAAAATCGCGCATTTCTTCGCATTTTTGAATACTTGCAAAGAGATTTGAAGAGACCTCGCGTATGCTTCCTCCTAACGAGATAGTATCAAAAGTAACCTTAAGGTAGCTGTTAAACTGCAACTCAATGTGTCCTATCTCGAGACTTAATTCAAGCGCTTTCTTGTGAAATCTGTTAGCTTTGGCATATTCACCGCGAAAGGAAAGCACAGTTCCTAGGTTTATGTAGGATGATGCTTCTCCTGCTTTGTCGCCGATTTCTTGATTGATTGCTAGTGCTTTCTGTAGATATTCTTCAGCCTTGGCATATTTACCGACATTGCTAAACACAGATCCTAGGTTTGCGTAATCTGATGCTTCTCCTTTCTTGTCGCCGATTTTTTTCCTGATCGCAAGTGCCCTTTCAAGATATTCTTCAGCCTTGGCATATTTTCCGACAGACATAAACACAGTTCCTAGGTTTCGGTAGGATGTTGCTTCTCCTGTTTTGTCGCCGATTTCTTGCTTGATCGTTAGTGCTTTCTGTAGATATTCTTCAGCCTTGGCATATTTACCGACATTGCTAAACACAGATCCTAGGTTTGCGTAATCTGATGCTTCTCCTTTCTTGTCGCCGATTTCTTTCCTGATCGCGAGTGCCCTTTCAAGATATTCTTCAGCCTTGGCATATTTACCGACAGACATAAACACAGTTCCTAGGTTTCCGTAGGATGATGCTTCTCCTGCTTTGTCGCCGATTTCTTGCTTGATCGTTAGTGCTTTCTGTAGATATTCTTCAGCCTTGGCATATTTACCGACAGATTTAAATACAGTTCCTAGGTTTCCGTAGGATGATGCTTCTCCTGCTTTGTCGCCTATTTCTTGCTTGATCGTTAGTGCTTTCTGTAGATATTCTTCAGCCTTGGCATATTTACCGACAGATTGAAACACAGTTCCTAGGTTTGCGTAATCTGATGCTTCTCCTTTCCTGTCGCCGATTTCTTTCCTGATCGCGAGTGCCCTTTCAAGATATTCTTCAGCCTTGGCATATTTACCGACAGACATAAACACAGTTCCTAGGTTTCCGTAGGATGTTGCTTCTCCTGTTTTGTCGCCGATTTCTTGCTTGATCGTTAGTGCTTTCTGTAGATATTCTTCAGCCTTGGCATATTTACCGACATTGCTAAACACAGATCCTAGGTTTGCGTAATCTGATGCTTCTCCTTTCTTGTCGCCGATTTCTTTCCTGATCGCGAGTGCCCTTTCAAGATATTCTTCAGCCTTGGCATATTTACCGACAGACATAAACACAGTTCCTAGGTTTCCGTAGGATGATGCTTCTCCTGCTTTGTCGCCGATTTCTTGCTTGATCGTTAGTGCTTTCTGTAGATATTCTTCAGCCTTGGCATATTTACCGACATTGCTAAACACAGATCCTAGGTTTGCGTAATCTGATGCTTCTCCTTTCTTGTCGCCGATTTCTTTCCTGATCGCGAGTGCCCTTTCAAGATATTCTTCAGCCTTGGCATATTTACCGACAGACATAAACACAGTTCCTAGGTTTCCGTAGGATGATGCTTCTCCTGCTTTGTCGCCGATTTCTTGCTTGATCGTTAGTGCTTTCTGTAGATATTCTTCAGCCTTGGCATATTTACCGACAGATTGAAACACAGTTCCTAGGTTTCCGTAATCTGATGCTTCTCCTTCCTTGTCGCCGATTTCTTTCCTGATCGCGAGTGCCCTTTCAAGATATTCTTCAGCCTTGGCATATTTACCGACAGACATAAACACAGTTCCTAGGTTTCCGTAGGATGATGCTTCTCCTGCTTTGTCGCCGATTTCTTGCTTGATCGTTAGTGCTTTCTGTAGATATTCTTCAGCCTTGGCATATTTACCGACAGATTTAAATACAGTTCCTAGGTTTCCGTAGGATGATGCTTCTCCTGCTTTGTCGCCTATTTCTTGCTTGATCGTTAGTGCTTTCTGTAGATATTCTTCAGCCTTGGCATATTTACCGACAGATTGAAACACAGTTCCTAGGTTTGCGTAATCTGATGCTTCTCCTTTCCTGTCGCCGATTTCTTTCCTGATCGCGAGTGCCCTTTCAAGATATTCTTCAGCCTTGGCATATTTACCGACAGACATAAACACAGTTCCTAGGTTTCCGTAGGATGTTGCTTCTCCTGTTTTGTCGCCGATTTCTTGCTTGATCGTTAGTGCTTTCTGTAGATATTCTTCAGCCTTGGCATATTTACCGATAGATTGAAACACAGTTCCTAGGTTTCCGTAATCTGATGCTTCTCCTTCCTTGTCGCTGATTTCTTTCCTGATCGCGAGTGCCCTTTCAAGATATTCTTCAGCCTTGGCATATTTACCGACAGACATAAACACAGTTCCTAGGTTTCCGTAGGATGATGCTTCTCCTGCTTTGTCGCCGATTTCTTGCTTGATCGTTAGTGCTTTCTGTAGATATTCTTCAGCCTTGGCATATTTACCGACAGATTTAAATACAGTTCCTAGGTTTTCGTAGGATGATGCTTCTCCTGCTTTGTCGCCTATTTCTTGCTTGATCGTTAGTGCTTTCTGTAGATATTCTTCAGCCTTGGCATATTTACCGACAGATTGAAACACAGTTCCTAGGTTTGCGTAATCTGATGCTTCTCCTTTCCTGTCGCCGATTTCTTTCCTGATCGCGAGTGCCCTTTCAAGATATTCTTCAGCCTTGGCATATTTACCGACAGACATAAACACAGTTCCTAGGTTTCCGTAGGATGATGCTTCTCCTGCTTTGTCGCCGATTTCTTGCTTGATCGTTAGTGCTTTCTGTAGATATTCTTCAGCCTTGGCATATTTACCGACAGATTTAAATACAGTTCCTAGGTTTCCGTAGGATGATGCTTCTCCTGCTTTGTCGCCTATTTCTTGCTTGATCGTTAGTGCTTTCTGTAGATATTCTTCAGCCTTGGCATATTTACCGATAGATTGAAACACAGTTCCTAGGTTTCCGTAATCTGATGCTTCTCCTTCCTTGTCGCTGATTTCTTTCCTGATCGCGAGTGCCCTTTCAAGATATTCTTCAGCCTTGGCATATTTACCGACAGACTTAAACACAGTTCCTAGGTTTCCGTAGGATGATGCTTCTCCTGCTTTGTCGCCGATTTCTTGCTTGATCGTTAGTGCTTTCTGTAGATATTCTTCAGCCTTGGCATATTTACTGACAGATTGAAACACAGTTCCTAGGTTTGCGTAATCTGATGCTTCTCCTTTCTTGTCGCCGATTTCTTTCCTGATCGTGAGTGCCCTTTCAAGATATTCTTCAGCCTTGGCATATTTACCGACAGATTGAAACACAGTTCCTAGGTTTCCGTAATCTGATGCTTCTCCTTCCTTATCGCCGATTTCTTTCCTGATCGCGAGTGCCCTTTCAAGATATTCTTCAGCCTTGGGATATTTACCGACAGACATAAACACAGTTCCTAGGTTTCCGTAGGATGATGCTTCTCCTGCTTTGTCGCCGATTTCTTGCTTGATCGTTAGTGCTTTCTGTAGATATTCTTCAGCCTTGGCATATTTACCGACAGATTGAAACACAGTTCCTAGGTTTCCGTAGGATGTTGCTTCTCCTGTTTTGTCGCCGATTTCTTGCTTGATCGTTAGTGGTTTTTGTAGATATTCTTTAGCCTTTGCATATTTACCGACAGACATAAACACAGTTCCTAGGTTTCCGTAGGATGTTGCTTCTCCTGCTTTGTCGCCAGTTTCAATCATGATAATGATTGCTTTCTCGTAAAGTTGTTGTGCTTCTTTATATTTACTTTGACGGTAGTATAAATATGCCATTTTGCAGATTATTATTCCTTCTTTTTCTTTTTCGCTACACTTGCTGAATATTACTTGAAGCTTCTTTCCGCATTCTATTGCCTTGGTGTAGTCATTGATGCGAGCGTAACAATCAAAAATTTGAAAACTAACTGAAGTATAAATTGGTATAGTAAATTTCTTGACTCTTTCCAAGGCTTTACTTTTGAGGAGTACCAAACATTCCTTTAAGAAGTCGATCGCTTTCAGAACACGACTGGTATTGACAAGGAAATTTGCAACCACAATGCCAACATGAATTACTTGTAGAACTTTGTTTATGTCGTCCATGGCAGTCTTTTTTAGCGGCTACAAAAAAGTAAAAAAAAAAAAATAAAATATATATTTGAGCGTTGCGATGGCAGAGAACATAATTATTTTCAATTTTTTTTTCTGTTCTCCTAAATGATAAATGAAATGAACGAACGTATTTGCGTTTAAAGTCGAATACTATGAAATGGCTCAGTAGGTAACTATAAATTGCATCAGAAAACAAAAGTTATCCTTTAAAATGAGTGGAGCGAAGGTAGGAGAATTTGTTTTGGTTGAAATAAATTCCTATTTCCATCAACTGGTGAACTTTTTGTACGATTCACCTGTTTAAACAACAGGAGAACGGTATGATACTGCATGCACACTTATTTGTCTATTCTTCATTCATCATTATCATTTGAGTGCGATGTGAGGTCGAGTTTTTGCTTGTTTTTATATTTCTTAAAGCGCGACTGACAGTGAATGCCTTAAACATGGAGCGAGCCTATAAACCGATGAAAATGTGTTCGGCCTGTCAATCTCAAATTTCCTAGTGACTTTTTTTCCTAAACAAGGCTTTTGTCTGAAAGTTTTCTTCTGAATTGAACAGTTTACGTTCGTAAATACGGATAGACAAAATTAGCTAACAAGACTCGCTTTCTTCCCCGTGTGGTGCTACCTTCACGAAGTGTGTGTGTGTGTGTGTGTGTGTGTGGGGAGGGGGGGGGGGGGAGGCTTGTGTGTCTCAAGAACCCTGTGAGCTATACCGGCGGGGGCTCAAGCCCCCGGCAGGTTTAACCAAGCAGGGCAGGCTACAGGAGAGGTCAGATGCAAAGCTGCACCTGGTCCTCCGGGTTGGGGTTGGGCGTGGAGTTGGGTGTGGGGCTAACAACCCCACCCCGGAAAACAACATTTTGTTACAGAACCTACAACAACACAAACTAAAAGAACCAGGGGTCTAATAGGAGACTCCAGCCAAACCACTGGTACCATGACAGCCCCAGATGAAAGCCCATCTCAGGAAGTCAGGACCTTGAACAAGAGTTTTCTAGAACCCCAAATTACGATCCATCTTGGAACATGGAATTTCCGCACCATGTTCGAGCACAAGTCATCAAGGAAATGCACAACTCTAAACTGGACATCCTCGGTGTGAGCGGGTGCCTATGGACTGGTTCAGGACGTAAGGTGACAAGCGATGGCTCAACTATCCTTTTTTTTCACACTCAAGTGATGTAGGCCTCATTGCAAACAAAAAAAACATCCAAATCTGTTATGGAATGGGAACCATTGGGAATGGGAAGTGATAGACTAATCAGGGTAAGGTTTGACTGCCATTACTACATACTGACCATCCTGCAGTGCTACGTCACTACCAACGAGGCGGAGGAGGATGAGGACAAGGACGACTGTTACGAACAACTGCAACTTGCAGTCTTTAAAGTCTCACAACAAGACATGCCACTGATAACTGAAGATGTCAATGCTAAAGTCGGAAGTGATAACATCGGGAACGAGGATGCAATGGGGCGGCATGGTTGTAATCATCAACGACAATGGAAAGAGGCTTGTCGAATTTTGCCTTAACAACAGCTGTATAATTGGTGGACTATTTTCCCCTACAGAGACATCCACAACTGAATTGGAGATCTCCAGATGGACATACTGTCAACCAGATTGACCACGTCATCGTCAACAAGAAATGACAGCGATCTCTTCGGGATGCCAAAGTCCACCGTGGAGTAGATGCCGGCAGCGACCACTATCTCGTAATAACCAACGTTAGGCTGAAACTGCGAGCAACACCAACCACCAAACAGCAACGCAAAGTGTTCGAGATCAACAAGATTCGTGCACCAGTGGTCAAAAGAGAGTTTACCATCGAACTTAGAAATCGCTTCAGTGCACTTGAAAGTGAAGATGCAGATGAAGTAGACCAGGACATTGTTGAAACAACGTGGGATAACATCACGAAAGTGTACAAAGAAAAGCGGAGAGTGTCCTAGGCTTTAGAATGAGGAGAGATAAGCAATGGATAACACCTGAGACATAGAGGAAAATCTGAGAGAAGTGCAAAGTCCCCCAGACTGACTGAACGTGCAAAAGAAGGGCAGAAGTCCAAAGATAAAGGAGTAAAGAGTAGTGCTCGAAGGAACAAAAGAGCCTTTGCTGAGGAATTGGCAAGTAAAGCAGAGGCAGCTGCAGCTAAGGGAGAACTGAGTATCGTATACAAGATCACTAAACAGCTAATATAAGCAACACTTATACTAAGCCAGCTAAAGATAAGCAGGGATAATTGATAACAACTGAAAGGGAACAAGCTGCGAGATGGGTTGAGCATTCCTATGACGTTGTACTCTGATACAGTTCATTAGATATATTTCCAGAATAGAATAAGAAGCCTTAAGAATATCACCACTAGGAATATGCAAAATGTCACAATTATTTAACTACTGACAATAGCAATTATAATTAGTTTATTTCTCTATGCCTTCGTTGCACTAGCTCTGATCTCCTGTTGTAGTATATTAAAGTTTCCTTGGCTTAGGCTCGTGTTGCAAGATAAGAAAAAGTCTGCTGAAGTTTTTGATAACGTTTTGGAATGTTACTGAGGATCAGTAAATTTCTTAGGCCGTGATTTGGTGCCCATTCAATATACTTAAAATAGTCTATGGCATGCAAGGCTTGTAAGAAAGTGGTTTTTCAAGTTGTAGTCTAAGATCCAAGAATGAACATGCTGTGTCTATATTGGAATCATTACTTGAGGTTATTTTTAACTCTTTAGTTTATTCTGCTGTCGAGCTGTTTTATCATGGCGTCACTGCATCAAACTACTAGATGTTATAATGTGTTTGGTAAATCACACGAAGCTAGTGATTTATTGAGTTCGAGTTTCAGTTCTAAGGTGGACTTCATAAGTTGCTCCCATAACTAAAGTTGTTAGGGAATGATATGAAATCATTTGGTTGCAAATGAAATGTTTGCCATTTTTGTACTTTTGGGGAGGAACCAATATTTTCTATTCTCACCGTCTCGTTTATTAAATTGGGCCAATAGTATTGCTGCAGTTTCCATCGGACGTTACGTTGTGTTTCTTACTGAAGCTTGTTTCTGATTTTTTGTAGAACTACTATGTTTTCTGACACAGGGAAAAGCTCTTGTAGAGTTGTACGGAGGTGGTCTCGTGTATGTCTCAGTGAATTCGAGATACACTAGTATGCTTTGTACAATACGCGTGTAATTCTTGTGTAGTAGTGTTGTGCTTCATGCGTTCTATAATAGGATTTAGTCTCGTGCAACGCAGCGGGAGGGTGCTCTGTAAAAATATTCACACAGATGTATAAAAATAGACAGGTTGGCCAAACACGACTCTGACTACTAGTCTCAATAAATTTTACACAATAGAGAACTCGGTGTATGTATATAAAGAGGTAACTGACAACCAAACAGTCTGCAATGATTATTTCTTCCTTCATTTATCTTTTTGTGACTAAAATACAAGACGCGCCGAATTTATTTATGGCTTACAGAGCCGCAATTTTCACTTGTTGTGAGGTCAGATACTAATCGCAGGTCGGATGTCGACATGAAAATGGCGTCGTTCCCTTCAACCAACTTGATTGATCTTCAATTCGTTTTTAGCGGAGCTCTCGCGGGCCGAAGGTCCGCGCGTGCGGTTCTCCATACTCATAGAACCCATGCCCTTCATTTTTCATGGTCATGGCTAGCGGAATGTTTGGCGGGCGCCGTCGGTCCGTCCGACGCCGTTGGGCAGGGCTTGCTCGCGGGCGCGTATGATGTCTCAAAACATGCGCGTGTGACGGCCTTTGAGCCGCGTACGCGCCGCCATTGTCATCAAACAGGGCACTTCGCAAACGCTTGCCACAACATTTGTTATAACTGGGAACAAACCGGGCACCCAGCTTCTGATTGTCCAGAGCCTGTATTATGTAACATTTGTAAGGACGAAGAACACCTGGCAAATGACTGCCCTTTCTCGTGGGCTCTCTTGTAGCAAGAAGACGAACAAGACGAGACCAAAATGACACACCGCGCGAAAACACCGAACAAGATAACACTGCAACGGAAACAATGCAACAAAACGAACAGGATAACACTGAAACTGAAACTATGGAACAAGAAAGCGAAGATGAAGATGACAACAGCATCTGGAAACCCGACCGATTTTTTCACTCCACAACACACGGACGACGAAATGGAAACTGACAATTCACCACCTTTATTTGACAGCACGGCTCCTTCAACGGCTTCAACATTGCCTGCATCACAAACACAGAACCGCCGAATTCCTGCGAAGATTATCGACTCCTCCGCGCCAGTTAGGAAACCAACACAACCCGTCCTCATCACTGGAAAAACCACGGAGAAAGACAAAGAAAACTACGAAAGCCGAGGAGGGACACTATCCCATTTCCGACTTCACTTTTTTTTGCCATTTCCGACTTCACTTATTTACGAAAGCCGAGGAGGGACTTCAGACTTCAGACTTCAGACTTCAGACTTCGCCCTCGGGCGTTAATTTTTGTTTCCTTTTGCTTTTGAAGACTAAAAAGTTCCTTTTCGTTGTGATTTTAGATGTAAAACGCATGTTAATTGCTTATCCTATTGCGTAACCAACAGTTCGCATACACAAAGCCCACAACCGACGCTGTTAGTTGAAATCTATGGCTTAAAAGAAATCGATTACCTTGTCCACTTTTAATCTAAAAATAGTAGATTTGCATTGTACTCTCCTGCATACAGTTGTGGTGGCTTGAGACTGCTCTACAAATGTTTACAACTTTAATGTACCATATTTACCATATTAAAAGTGGACAAGGTATTCGATTTCAACTGACAGCGTTATCGGGGCTTCGAAAGCAAGTTCGAAGTCCGAAGGTCCGAAGGTTCGAAGGTCCGATGGTCCGAAGGTCTGAAGGCTTCGTAAAAACTATGGTACATTTAAAGTTGAAACATTTGTAGAGCAGTGTCAAGCCACCACTACTGTAAACAGGAGAGTACATGCAAATCTACTATTTTTAGATTAAAAGTGGACATGGTATTCGATTTCAACTAACAGCGTTGTGAGCTATGTTAACAAAAGCAAAACGCAAACAGCGGTTACAAACATTTCTCCTAAAATGCATTTCTTTCAGTTACTTGACGTTTCGTATGTACCACATGCATCATCATAAGTGATCGTTATTAAAAGCGAATTAAATTTAAATGTATAAAGCAAAGAACTAGAAATTAGAAGAAACAGGAGAGCTGTTTGCGTTTTGTTTTGTTTTTTAAACTAAAATGGCCCAAGAAAAAAAAATTTTGTGAATATGTTAGTAACGCAATAGGCCATTTGCACGATGACGTCATTTGACTACTACTACCAGAATTCATTTCGTTTTTCCTTTCTTATTTAAATTTTGTAATCCCAGTGCGTTTTAAATAACAATAGCCCTAATTTGCACTACAAAACAAAAAACTGAAGGATTCTGGTTGTAGTAGTCAAATGACGTCATCGTGCAAATGGCCTATTGGATAAGCAATTAACATGCGTTTTACAACTAAAATCACAACGAAAAGGAACTTTCCAGTCTTCAAAAGCAAAAGGAAACAAAAATTAACGCCCGCGAGTCTGAAGTCTGAAGTCTGAAGTCTGAAGTCTGAAGTCTGAAGTCTGAAGTCTGAAGTCTGAAGTCTGAAGTCTGAAGTCCGAAGTCCGAAGTCCGAAGTCCAAAGTCTGAAGTCTGAAGTCCCTCCTCAGCTTTCGTACTTATTTCTTTGCCATTTCCGACTTCACCTTTTTTTTTGTCATTTCCGACTTCACTTTTTTTTGGCCATTTCCGACTTCATTTTTTTTTTCCATTTCCGACTTCACTTTTTTTTTTCCATTTCCGACTTCACTTTTTTTTCCATTTCCGACTTCACTTTTTTTTATTTCCGACTTCACTTTTTTCCGATTTACGACTTCACTTTTTTTTCGATTTCTGACTTCAGCTTTTTTATTCCGACTTCCGGCACTTTTTTATTCCGACTTCCGACTTCAACGTTAAATCCAAACGTCTATTTGGATTAGTATAATGTTCATTTTAAAATAAAAAGACTTGAGGGCAGCACGCAGCAACTTGTCTTGTATAACTGAGTTTATTAAGGTTACAGTGTACCTTCAGATCGAAAATTTATTGAATTTTTTTTTTTGGCGTCAAAATAAAGTTTACAGAATGAACTTTCATCCAAAAAAAAATTATTGAAAAATAGTGAAAATTGACGGAGAAATGACGGTATAGCTTTTGTGGGCGGAGGTTGTTTATGAAGCGATATGTTTTTCTAAGCGCTGTTTTCTCAAAGTTAATTTTTCGCTTGTAGGGGACACTTTAAAGAGCTACAACTCAAAGGGAATTTGTTCGATTTTCCTCAAATTTGGACACAAGCTAGGCTAACATATAATCAACAAAAATATGTCGGCGAATTTCTTATTTCCGAAAACGTTTTCGTCAAGAGCCATTTCCGTGCGATCGCTTCAATTTGTTTTCTCCCTTTTTCGAAAATATTCTGTAAGTTTTCACTGCAATTGAATATGGGAAATCGCCGACACGTTTTTTTAGCGCTTCGTGTCCGGAAACTCGAGAACAAATCAAATTAGCAAAATACAATAATCGCTTTGAGTTATAGCGTTTCAAAGCTGATTCGGACTTTCGAATTTAGACGTCGTAAAAAATTCGACAATTCATTTTATTACCAAATGGTTTCCATATTTAAATAGCCAGCTCTGTAAGCTTTAATTTGATATCTGGGTTTAGGTATATTAAGTGTAATCTTAAGACGCTAGAGCTGTTATACTGGAGACACCCCCGAAGGTACACTGTAACCTTAATCGACCGGTTTCGTCTGCTAGTGAGACTTCATCAGGATTAAACTACAAGATACATGAATGGAACTTATTTTATACTAAAGCTTTGTAGAACAAATCACGTTCCTATTAGGGTGAGAACAATAAAAACACCCACAAGAAATACGTACTGTGCTAGAAAATGTGCAATGTTTATGGGGCTCACGGTTTTAGCGCATATTTCTTGTGGGCGTTTTTGTTGTTCACACCCTATTAGGGATGTGATTTGTACTACAAAAGTTTAGTATAAAATAAATTTTGAATGAAACTTATAAATTTAATCAAAGTTAACGGCAGAAGTGATAATTTAGGAGGAGAGAAACAAATTTAGCCCTTTGAAATATATTTTTTCAGTTGAGGTAAAAATGTTTAATTTGCATAATGTAAAAAGTAATTTGTAACCTTTCCAGTAACGCATAACGCAGCTATTTCATCCCCGCCTAAGGTATCTCGCAATCAGACACACGAAAATATATCCAATTTTTATTCCTCCCTATCCGAAACATAGAAAAGAAAGTTAAATGAAAAGTGATCGCTTTAAGGTTATTTTCGCCCGAGAAACATTCACAAGGGCAATTATAAGCGAAACTCGCAAGACACACGCATTGTTTATATCTTCTATCGATCGGCGGTGAATTTTGCACCCGAGGCTGTTTTTCCTCGAACTTCACGAAATAAAAATTCATAAAAGGCAAACCACCGAAAGAAGTGAAATTAATTGAGATTCCTACCACGCTTATATTTCTTTCTTCGCTGTTCAGTGTTCACTTTTTATAAAACAAGCGCTATTTATTCGTCTAAATCTGAGGTGTATGATTCCAGAATCGGGAAAATAACCGACACGAAATCAAGACAAATAAATTATTTACATGTGGGAAAAATCTGAGACCTTTCGGAGTGCACAGCACGGCAGAACTGAAGGATTTTGCCCAATTCCATTTTAAAATGAACATTATATCAATCCAAACAGACGTTTGAATTTGAGGTTGAAGTCGGAATAAAAAAGTGCCGGAAGTCGAAATAAAAAAAGTGAAGTCGGAAATCGAAAAAAAAAGTGAAGTCGGAAATGGCAAAAAAAAGTGAAGTCGGAAATGGCCAAAAAAAATTGAAGTCGGAAATGGCAAAAAAAAAAAAGTGAAGTCGGAAATGGTAAAAAAAAAGTGAAGTCGGAAATGGCCAAAAAAAAGTGAAGTCGGAAATGGCAAAAAAAAAAAGTGAAGTCGGAAATGGAAAAAAAAGGTGAAGTCGGAAATGGAAAAAAAAGGTGAAGTCGGAAATGGAAAAAAAAAAGTGAAGTCAGAAATGGAAAAAAAGTGAAGTCGGAAATGAAAAAAAAGTGAAGTCGGAAATGGGATAGTGTCCATTCTCGGCTTTCGTAGAAAACGGACCCTAAAACTCTAACAACAACAACAACAACAACAACAACAAAAATCTTTATTAGTAGTTATTATAGAGTTTATAATACTGGCCTGCAGGTAGCAAAAGCTAATCTAGTAATCTAGATAATTTAATTTTGTCGCTGAAAATACTGATTTCAATTGTTTACAATGGAAAATTGATTCTTCTGGAAGAATTGTTAGTGTTAGAACTCGACGACACGGAAATTAATTTGGTTAATATTTATGCACCCACGAATCCAAGTGAACGTAAATGCTTTTATGTTATGATACAATTTATGAATATTTTGTTAAAAAACACGGCCGAAAAATACAATGCACATGGTTTAATGCAGATAAAACTATCGGTACACGTTTGAATAATTTTTTTACTGCTCAGGACTTATATGATTCCTTTCTAAAATGTGAAATTTTGCCTTGTGTTTTTTCCGACCATGATTCTGTTGATTTAAGCTTCAATTTGCATAAGGCATTTTCCCGTGGAAAAGGACTTTGGAGGCTAAATTTAGAATTTAATACTCGAAGACGAAAAATTTGCGATATGATCTCAGAAATTATTAAGAAACATGTATTGTACCGGAAAGCATTTACTTCCATTCATGCTTGGTGGGATTTTCTTAAAGAATCTATAAAATTAGCTGCTATAGATTTTGGTCGAAGTAAACAATGCAGATTATTACTCATGCGCAAAGCGCAATGAGTTATAGAATGCCCTCCGTTTTTCCATTTTGTTCTTTTTATTATTATTATTTTTTGTGTCACGATTTTGCAAGCAAATTTATGCCCGCAGATTTTGAGACAAAGGGTAATGCAGTTAAGATTTTCTCTATTGTGACTGCCTTTGACGAACCAGATACCATAGGCTTCTTTTAAGCTAAGCATTTCATGGGCTCCCAGTTTGCTCGCCTGCAGCCGGAATGGTCCCACCTGCTGGACAATTCTGCACCCAGTGCTTTGAGACCAACAGCCTTTTATGACAATAGTCTTAAGGTATTAACTACTCTTTTGAACAGACTTAAGGATAAATCCACTTTTGAATATAGCTCCAAAGCTTGTTATACTGAACTGCTTAAGGAAACAGTATCTGCACCTATATTACCTCATGGGTGGACATGCAACAGTGATCGCTCTAGGATGACATTGCATGGTTAATTACCCTAAGGAGAATCAAAGTTCGGGATTCCTTACACTCATGGGGCTACATTGACCCAGACTCGTGTGCTTCTTGCAATTGCAAAGAAACAATCGATCACTGTTTTCTTAACTGTAAACGGGCTAAGAGGGTGTGGGGTGTTTTCACTCCCACCCTATTGGCCATACTCAATACTAGCTTTTTAGTTAAAGGGATGGTTTCACAGTTCGGCGCATGTGCATAGATTAAAATGCTTTATTCGCTTTCTTACCAATTTTATCGGTTAAAAAACCACTCACATCTACTACAGTAATCACTTTATTTAGTCCAAACAAAGCGAAGGATGACCAAAATTCACAGAAAATTTCAACGGATACGCCGACAAAGTCAACACTGAATAAAACCTTTGACCCGAATGATTTATTCTTCTCTCTGGTGGCTTTCATGGCGCACATGGGTACGTATAATCATCCATTCAATCAGCTGACTGACCGCGACATTTTCACAGGCAAATTTCCAGCCAGAGTTATCCACTCGCTTCCGAATGGTCTAAACAATGAAATTAAATTGGTTACATCATTCTTCACATGCGCGAAACCATGAAGACTGTTTTCTTTTGCCTATGGACTTCTGCTGGCGATAAGAATGTCATGCGAGCGCACTTTTTCATTAAGACCATACTTTATGGTATATGGATTTTTCGAAATAAAGCAACTTTTCATAATGCACCAAGAACTCTCGGGCCATTGTAGGTACATAAGGAATGATATCACAACGCGGCTGCGAATTGATTTCTCCCGAATGACCGAACAGAAATATTCCGACTATGTGTGAAATACAACAGTCAAAGGTTGCGACTTTCATAATTTAGCTACTGGCAACTCATCATTCAATACCGGAAATGACTAAAGTAATCATGTACAAACCGGAAAGGATTTTCAAGTGGACCAAATGACCGTAAATGAACTTTATCAACAGGCTTCTTTTTGGGGAATTGGGTTAGGTTAAAATTCAGCGAGAGAATCCCTTCCTCCCCAGTCTGCGCTTGGCTCGCTTCGCTCGCCGAATTTTTCACCTAACTCAATTTCCCCAAAAGAAGCCTGTTCACAGGCTATAATCCCTTATGGACTGGACTTTCAAGTGACTATAGCCTGTTCACAGGCTATAATCCCTTATGGACTGGACTTTCAAGTGACTGTAAACCGGAAGTGACCTTGTATTATTGTAACCGGAAATGACTAGCTTTAACTCAGGATGCCTTGTAAACGGAAATGACTAGCCTCTCAGGATAATATTGTAAACTTAACGCACCGAGTGCATTAATGAGTTATATAAGCACGCGGGAATTTTTAAGAACGCGAGAGAAGTGCAGAAAAGCACGAGCCAAAGGCGAATGCTTCTCTCACTTCTCGAGTGTTCTTAAAAATTCCCAAGTGCTTATATTAAAGAAATAAAAAACGCGCCGAGTGCATTATTGAGTTATATAAGTACGCGGGAATTTTTAAGAACAGGAGAAAAGTGCAGAGAAGCACGAGCCAAAGGCGAGTGCTTCTCGTACTTCTCGAGTGCAACAATGCACGAGGAACAAGTTTTTTATTTCTTTTATAAAATATAAACGGTTTTATAAAATGCTCAAGGAAATGCGCGCGCTATGATTGGTTAAACCGAGTTCATTATAACTCGATAAAGCACGCGCGTGACGTAAGGTTCATTAAAACCGTTATTATTTTATAAAAGAAATAAAAAACTTGTTCCTCGTGCATTGTTGAGTTATATAAGCACCTGGGGATTTTTAAGAACACTCGAGAAGTGCGAGAAGCACTCGCCTTTGGCTCGTGCTTCTCTGCACTTCTCTCGTGTTCTTAAAAATTCCCGCGTGCTTATATAACTCAATAATGCACTCGGCGCGTTTTTTATTTCTTTAATAATGAACTCGGTTTGACCAATCATAGCGCGCGCATTTCCTTGAGCATTTTATAACAAGTTATAATGAACTCGATTTAACCAATCATAGCGCGCGCATTTCCTTGGGCATTTTATAAAACTCGACAATGTACGAGGAACGTTTTTTATTTCTTTTATAAAATAAAAACGGTTATAGCGCGCGCATTTCCTTGATTTCTTTTAAACTGCGTTTTCTTATTTGAACTTTTACACGTGTTTGAGGTACCTCACACTTTCCAAGACAACGGTTGCTCTGAACTAAGAAAAGAGGGTCACATAATGTTTTTTTATTATCAGAGAAAATCTAAACGTGTCTGAGGCTTTGACGACCCCTCTTCAACTCCGCGAAAAGAAAAGAGAAAGAAAAACTGTCCGAGCTATTGACGATATGTTCATCATCGTTTTTATTAAGAATTGCAATCGTTTACGGTGAAGTAGAATTTCCTATTAAATAAAAGCAAAATGCTTACAGTCATGAGCTTACAGTCCGAAATTTTCAAACAGCAACACAGAAATGAAATGAAATGTGTGAAGAGTGACATAATAAGCAAAACAACAACACAGGTAATAAGTTCGATTCTTTTCTTCAGAGAACTTTTTTTAACCTTAGATCCCCTTATCTCATTCAACTTGTCAAGCACGTGGCTTATTTAACGGAGTCGCCAAACTTTCATAAAAACGCTCGGTAAAGTTTTCTCGGGCGGAGGGTTGTCTCGGGAACCGGGACAACTGTTTTCCATATAAGCGGGGCCTTACTACATGCTCCCTAAACATAACAAATAGATAACATTTCATCTTTGATATCAAATACTTATAAACTTAGAAATTCTGTAAATGTTTCCTTTATCATTTTTAAAACTCATTGTTTTCACATTTCTCAGATACTTTCATAACAAAATTTAAATATCCTAGACAGGTATCCTAGACCGCAACCCTCCCCCTGAGTTACCTGGGCGAGCTAACTTTCAACACATTTCTTTAAGGATTTTTTTAAAATATTTTTATCAAATAAACACTTTGGCCTCCTACCCGGGACCAGATGACTAATTTACTGGAGTTGCCAAACGTAGAACGTGACTTATTTAATGGAGTCGCCAAACTTTTGTATAAACGCTCGGTAAAGTTGTCTCAGGCGAAGGGTTATCTCGGGTACGTGGACAACTGTTTTCCATGTTAATGGGGCCTTGCTACACGCTCCATGAACATAATAAAAAGATAAAATTTCATCTTTGATATCAAATACTTATATACTTGGAATTTCGGTAAATATTTTCTTTATCGACCTGTCACCTTAGTTAAGCTTATCATCGGCTTTCTTTTCAGAGAGCTACGCTGTTAGGCTCAGCCTATCTATATATATTATTATAAAAGACGACAGAGCATTAAGAAAGACGTAAACAATAACTGGCCGGTGTCATCCGCGATGAGATGGCAACGAAATAAAAGGAAAAGAAGAAGGATGGTACAGTACAAAGTAATTTAATTGGTTGGCACGTTTTTGGTTTTTTTAACTATCTTTATCCTTTTGCTTATTATTTGACTTCTTGGAGAGCAGGTCACAAACCTCAGCTAGTACACCTTTTGCCATTCATTACCGCAAAATATACAATCATTTTAGCCAAACTTATGAACATATGCGCCAATATACGTTCATTCAAGTGAATGTTCAGTCATTTGAACTAAAACAACATTCATTAATGAGTTTTACATAATCAAGTGCATTCAATTGCATTTTTCGGACAATCATTAACGCAAAAAGACATTCACGGATGTGAAATAGATTTTCCTTTGCGCGTTGATGCTGGACGGGATATTGTACCGAGTGAAGCTTGTCAGACCACTCCCCGCCGAACGAAACAGACCAGACGTACTGCAGAAACGGGTAGATTACGCTACCTGGTTTATGGCGCATGGTGTAGTGTAAACCATTGCATTTTTATAGACGACACGGAAGAGCGAGGCTGGGAGAAAGGGCTTACAGGCAAGTGTGCGGGCAGCGTTGTCGAAATCTTACCGTCACAATGACGATTTCGCCCATAAATGGGCTCATCTTTCACTCAGCAGTTGTCCTGTCAAGAATTTGTACAACGAAACTATATGAAAATTCCGATGAAAAAGCTTTTTTTGTGATTGAAAATAGATTTTTGGCAATTGAATGTCATGAACGTGCAAATGTTTGTACGTACGCGGTAACGTTTGTAAGGAGCACTCAAATGATTGTCTATAAATGCTATTGTTTGCACTAGTTGTAATAAAAATGTTAATGAATATCACATCCACGTTATTGATTGACCAATCGTGCAATTGATTTCGCGTTGATGTTATTGAAATGCATCAACACGCAAATGAAAATCTATTTCACATCCGTGAATGTCTTTTCGCGCTAATGATTGTCCGAAAAATGCAATTGAATGCACTTGATTATGTAAAAATCGTTAATGAATGTTGTTTTAGTTCAAATGACTGAACATTCACTTGAATGAACGTATATTGGCGCATATGTTCATAAGTTTGGCTAAAATGATTGTATATTTTGCGGTAATGAATGGCAAAAGGTGTATTAAATTATCTAAATTTTATAATGAAAGAATTTGAGGAATGTGAAAACAATGAGTTTTAAAATTGAAAGCACAAGAATTAAGATTTCAATTTTAGCAATTCTCGAAAACAGCATTACGTACAAAAGTTCACAAAAACAACTTTTTCTCGGTCTAGAATAACTAGTTTGACTAATTTCCGAATAAAATACACCTGTTGCGTATCACAAATTGCCCGAAAACTGATTTAGACATCTTCGCATAAGGCGACGCGAGTGAAGATAGAACTATAAAATCCAAGTCTTGTTTTGTTTACATAAAATCGCTTTTCAACCTATGTAATGAATGAACAAACACATAAAAATGGGAAACACAATCTTCTTTCGTTAAAATTTATTCAAATCTCGATAAGTTTATGTTTAAAAGCAAAACGCGTACCGTTTATAGCGCATCGAGGCCGAGCTGTCTTCGATGAAATTCAAGAAATCAATACAACTGAATTGAAGCACGGTTTATAAACAATTCTCCAAAACTAACGAGAACACATAGAAAAAGTCAATCACAGATTGATATCAACATAAATTCCCATCGAAAAATGTAATTTGTTTTACCTTTAAGTCCCTCGATTGTTTGGAAATTCTTTAAATCTCCACTTCTGTGGTTCTGAAATCCGTAAAACAAACATCTCCTCGCATTGCTCCCGCATTGATAAAAACGTATGAAGTTCCTCGAAGCAAGATTTTATCCCTAAAAGTTTTTTTTTTCCACTAAAGCGGCTTCTGATGATCCCTTAAATAATTAGTATCCCTGTCTTGAGAGGCAAACAGCGAAAAAATGCAGGGAAATGACGACTTTAATTCTAACAGTTTCCTCCACTAAACACAGCAAAAGATCCAACCAAAGTGTTTACTTTCCGCAATTCTGGAGCTAAATTATAATGAAATAAACCTATTAACTTGTTCTCTTGAGCCAAATAACAGAAAGTGGATATAGCAGCAAAAATCAACTCATTCAGCTGAATCGTCCATCAAACGGATTAGTATACTAGCTGATAGTTGACAGCCATCCCCATGCTCCATAAAGCACGGGCAAGTCGTACATATACATTTGGCTGAAATATTATGAAAAATAAATATTCATAAATTATTCATGAGATTCGTGAAAAAACGCTGTCGACAAGAAAGTATGCGTGTCACAGTTTTTGTGCCCAACGCAGATGTATCCATAGTGGTTTGCATTCTTGGCGAAAAAATGAAAAAATTGGACAAGGTAAGGTGGCCGCCAAAAGTTCGAATTTTACCGAGTATTTCCAGTTACTTGGACGATCATAGTTAATAGAACAAACTGGTTATGAAGCTCAACAAATTTCAAAAAGAGTGTACAAAGCTGCTTTGTTTTATGTTGAACGAACCGTGACCCTGCACATTGTTTTGTTTAACGTGTGAGCCCAAATGTGTCTACTGGTCAGTTGCTCATATGCATTTTAATACCTTTTGTGTTTTGTGCAGGGTCAAGGCAAACGAACAAAAGAAATGGAGAACAAAAACATCTAACAAAGGACTGACTGAGTTTCATAACCAGTTTGTTCTATTAACTATGGGGCGATGTAGCAGCTCACACCATCGGTTCGGTTCGATAGCTTTCGAGAGAGCAATAGAACAAACAACACAACAATGGACCCCAGCCCTAAAAACAATATCAGCTATGTTTTACAAGGCCAATGAAAATAGAGGTTTCTGAGAGCTGCTTCACTACCGGGGGTTATAATACTCAGATTATTGTCTTAAAGGTTTACCCTGTTTCGCCGAGCACTGGACGCGCAATTGAAAGATGACACACGAGAGGGCTTACATCTGAAGACCAAGAAACGAATGTAAGGTTCCGAATGAAATTATATAATTGAGTGGAATAAAATGCATTGTTGCAAAACTCATTAAAGTGCAAGTGTTTGATCTCAGATAAAAACCTTTGGATCTCAGATGAAAACCCCAAAGACCTTGATCTGGTAATTCATTGGGTATCAAGATCCATCCAACTGACCCAAATGAACGTCATTTATTGGCTGGTCACTTCATGAATGATTAATGATTTCGAAAAGTTTATTTAATCCTTGAGACACCCATTGGTTTTCTTTGATTATTCTTTGTCAATTTAATTTAAGGAATAAAAGATCAGTTACTATGACGTTGTACTCTGATACAGTTCATTAGATATATTTCCAGTCCGTCACCTGACTGAGAGAACTCGGGTTACATTTCAGATCTGGCAGCAACTGACTAATAACAGTCACAAAAAGTATTTAAAAGCCTTAATAATATCACCACTAGGAATATGCGACATGTCACAATTATTTAATTACTTTACTCAATGATATTGGCCCTTTTATCTTTGGGAAAATTTCAGCAGGGTTTCATGCTGACAATAGCAATTATAATTAGTTTATTTCATTATGCCTTCATTGCACTAGCTCTGATCTCCTGGCGTAGTATACTAGGGTTTCTTTGGCTCAGGCTCGTGTTGCAAGATAAGAAGAAATCTGCTGAAGTTTTGGATAACGTTTTGGAATGTTACTAAGGATTAGTAATTTTCTTAGGCCTTGATTTGGTGCCTATTTTTAATATACTTTAATTAGTCTACCACAGAGCACACTCGCTCAGCACAGATCAGAGCAAATCGGCTCAATTCGTGATTCGGTTTGTAGGTCGTTTTATGTCGCTCCTTTCGCATGATTTGCAATCAACGGATGCTTTAAAATCAACGATGCTTTGAAAGAAAAGACCGAACAACTCCTTAGGTGACACGGTAGCAAAGCAGTACAAATTATTCTCACCAAATACAGAAAGTTAAAAACAAGCCCTACATGAACACGCCAGGCATATGGAAGAGCTCGCGAAGGGAAAGCACATGTTTGAGCCAGCGTTGCAATGGTCAGCTGTGCTGTTGAACTGCACGAAAGCGAGGCAAAATGACCAACTAACAGACTTTGAGAATGAAACCGGTATCTGAGTTAAATAGGACTGCTGCTCGCTACGCTCGTAGTAAAAAGAAGGTAAAAAGAGATAAAAAAAAGCATACAAACTGAGCAATGAAGTGAAAGTAAGAATAACCATTTGCATGATGACGTCACGCGCGCTGTGCATTATGGTTGTAGTAGTAAAGAGAGTTTTAAAAATGGCGTCTGGAAGTAGCGAAGCTGGAGGATTTACTTGCTGTGTTCCGGGCTGCTACAACAATTCGAAGAAACATAAAGGGAAGTTTTCATTTTATAATTTCCCAGGTGACCAAAATTTAAGAAGGCAATGGCTTCATAACATTTCCAGGAAAGATTTTCGTCCAACTACGGGTCATCGTGTGTGCAGTGCTCACTTCGAAGGGGGCTTCAAAACCTACCAAAACAACGTGCCAACTGTATTTCCTCTACAAAAGTCTCACCCTAAAGTGAGAAAAACACCAAGAAGACTACTTGTTCGCCACAAAGAAGAGGAGATACAAGAAGAGACTGAGGAAAATGAGCCGATGTGTCCGGAGGAGAATCAAATCGATAGTGCCAATCACTGTAACAATGAACCCTCTCTTGAAGACAAGATTATTGAACTCAGACAACAAATTGCAAAACTTGAATCGCGGAATTCTAAATTAGAATGCGAATTAAGATTTGGATTGGAAAAATTCAAGTCTTCGGATGACGATATGCAGTATTATAGTATACTGGAATGGAAAACTATGCACAGTTTAAGGCTCTCTATGATTTTTTTATGATTTTAAATCTGATCGCGAAGTGACGTATAAAATTGACAACAAACCATAGGCTTACCGTTCTCTGTTTGTGTGGTGTGCTATGCATTTGTAATGACCGTATCGGTGTAAAAAACACTAGTCTGACTAAAGGCGAAATTTAGTGCTCTTTAAACTGAGGAAATAAAATAAAAACTCAAAATTACTGTCATGTTGTTTAACTTTATTTTTGTATGTTTATTTTGGTGATTTGTGGCTCGCGAAAGCGATGTTTTCAAAATAACGGTTCGACTCGCTAGTGAAACTAGAATGACAAAATTTAAGTGAGATTTTTTAACGAAAATTCATTGAATCTTGATTAGAAGAAAAAGAAAAAAAACTGGAAAATAATAATAATGCATTTTTTTTATAAAGGTGTCACAAACTTTGATTTCCCAACGTTAAATGCGAGCTTGTTGTCGCGAAGCCAGGACGCAATAGTTTTTAGGTTTGAGTTCAGTTTCAGATCAGTAGAAGAACCTTCGGGACAGTAGAAGGCCATAGTCATCTTAGAATGTTGCAGGACAGACTGAATTCCGTTCATATACACAAGGAATAGCAATGGCCCGAGGATACTTCCTTGTGGCACTCCCACAGTGACGTAAGCGGGAGGTGAGATTGCATTATCACACATCGTTTGTTGATATCGGTGGGTGAGATAAGAACACTTAAACCAAATGAAGTCAAATCCTTTGTAAAAAAGCGCTAGAGTCGTCAATTACAGTAATATATCGGTTTGTAAAAAACAACAACAAACTATAAATTAAAATCAACAAATCATGAAAATCTGAACTTGTATTCGCCTTTTCGAGGAATGATATTGGCCTTTAATTTTACGGCTGATTCCTAACGATCTCCTTCCACTTAGTTTAATTTCTTTCTTCATTGCGTCTTTCTGAAATCTCGTTAAGATCTTTAGCGTGTTTTCGGATCTTTGTATGTCAGCCGATGTCATCCATTGTGAAACTTTGCTGGTTTTCTACATTGGTTTTCTACTGCATTCTTTGTCGATCCATGGCTGCATATTTTGTCGCAATTTTGTTACATACTATTAAAAGATTTTATTGGACATCAGTAGCCTATTTTGACCTTATTGTTAATTCTCACCCTCGATGGTCAATTGGTGTAGTATACGGTTTCTCTGTCGAACGATCGAAATTCGATTTCTTTTAAACTGCGTTTTGTTATTTTCTTTTCATTCTCGTTTTATATTTCTGTAAATTATTTCTACAAGGTCGAGACGTCATTTTGAGTTGCGATAATATGTTTCTTTATGTAAAATTTTATGTAGCGGGCACTGCCATGAACTACATTAAACGCCGACTACAATCTGTCGCATGTTGGAGTTTAACTATTACACGCGTATGAGGTACCTCACACTTACCAAGACAACAGTTGCTCTGAACTCAGAAAAGAGGGTCAGATAATTTTTTTTTATTATCAGAGAAAATCTAAACGTGTCTGAGGCTTTGACGACCCCTCTTCAACTCCGCGAAAATAAAATAAAAAGAAAAACTGTCCGAGCTATTAAGGATATGTTTATCATCATTTTTATTAAGAATTGCAATCGTGTACGGTGAAGTAGAATTCCCTTTTTAAATAAAAGCAAAATGCTTACAGTCATGAGCTTACAGTCCGAAATTTTCAAACAACACAGAAATGAAATGAAATGAAATGAAGTGTGTGAAAAGTGAAATAATAAGCAAAACAATAACAACACAGCTAATAAGTTTGATTCTTTTCTTCAGAAATTTTTTTAACCTTAAATCCCCTTATCTCATTCAACTTATCAAGCACGTGGCTAATTTAATGGAGTCGCCAAACTTTCATAAAAACGCTCGGTAAAGTTGTCTCGGGCGGAGGATTGCCTCGGGAACTGGGACAACTGTTTTCCATATAAGCGGGGCCTTACCACATGCTCCCTGAACATAACAAATAGATAACATTTCATCTTTGATATCAAATACTTATATACTTAGGAATTCTGTAAATGTTTCCTTTATCATTTTTAAAACTCATTCTTTTCACATTCCTCAGATGCTTTCATAACAAAATTTAGATAATTTACTACTACAGTCGAACCCCTATTAAGCGGCCACCCTCGGGGAACTGGCAAGTGGCCGCTTAATAGCGAAGCGCACAATTACTATTTATAGAACTAAAACTCAGACAAACAAACCAAAAGTGACTCTCAAGGGATTCCTTATAACGAATTTCTATTGTCAGAAATGCAAGAATAAACAAGAATAAATTATAAACTCAGACAAACATGAGTACTGACGTCATCTGTGCGCTTTGCTATAGGGGTTGGCCGCTTAATAGGGGATCGTCAGAAATTAGCATAATGCGTGGTATAAACGTCATACAGTCTGTGTTCGGACTTTAAATCTAAGTTCATAATTTCGAAGTTCGTGTGCTAAAAAGAACAACAAAAGAGTCCAACACAAAACCACAACTCGCAGTTTTAACTCAAACGTGATCCAATTTATTTTCCGCTTGCGTGAGAGCAACAAATAATGGCACAGCGATTGTTAAGGGCAAACGTATTAACAGAGGCGGCGGCTATAGCTTGGAAGTTCCATGTCAATACCACTTCACGGGAGACAAATTTTCCATTGAATGGTTGGAATCAAAGCTTGGAAAGGAAGGATTTGAACTCACACCAGTCTAATGGACAGTTATCGACGTTTAAATTTGACACGCTCTAAACTTTATTTATATGCTGATTACATATGTTGTTTATACAAATCAAAATATAGTACATTACTTGACAACAAAATCACGCCAAGATTCGTCACCCTCTATTTCTGACTCTCATCTGTCATCAGGTTATTCAAAACGATGCCAGCTACGTGTATTAAATTTTTGGTGGCCGCTTAATAGGGGTAAAAACAATAGAAAAACCCTCATCGAGACCGCCAAAAGGTGGCCGCGGTCGCTTAATAGGGGTTTTATTTACAGTATTATACTGACAATAAATTCGGGACTTTGATAACTGGCCGCTTAACTGGGGGTGGCCGTTTAATAGGTGGCCGCCTAATAGAGGTTTGACTGTAGCTGAGTTTTTAGACCTGTTCTCTAAGAATTGAAATAATAAGCAAAACAACAACAACACAGCTAATAAGTTCGATTTTTTTCTGCAGAAATTATTTTAACCTTAAATCCACTTATCTCATTCAACTTGTCAATCACTTAAGCCCCATTTGTATAGTGTCGGGTATCCTAGACAACCTTCCCCCTGAGTTACCTGGGCGAGCTAACTTTCCACACATTTCTTTTAGGGTTTTTAATATATTTTTTATCAAATAAACACTTTGGCCTCCTACCCGGGACCAGATGACTAATTTACTGGAGTCGCCAAACTTAGAACGTGACTTATTTAATGGAGTCGCCAAACTTTCATATAAACGCTCGGTAAAGTTGTCTCAGGCGAAGGGTTATCTTGGGTACGGGGACAACAGTTTTCTATGTTCCCGGGGCCTTACTACATGCTCCATGAACATAATAAAAAGATAACATTTCATCTTTGATGTCAAATACTTATATACTTGGAAATTCTGTAAATATTTCCTTTATCAATTTTAAAACTCATTATTTTCACATTCCTCAAATCCTTTTATTATAAAATTTAGATAATGTACTACTAGCTGAGTTTTTTGACGTGCTCTCCAAGAAGTGAAATAATAAGCAAAATGATAAAGATAGTGAAAAAAGCCAAAAACGTGCCAACCAATCAAATTACTTTGTTCTGTACCATCGTTATTCTTTTCCTTTTGTTTTGTTGCCATCTTATGGCGGATGACACCGGCCAGTTTTTGTTTGCGCGTGTCGTCTTTTATAATAATAAAACTGAACTGTGAATCCAACGTTGCTGTCATACGTAAAACGTAACATGACGTTTTCTGATAACAAACCTGCATTTTTCGTGAAAAATAACGTGTTAAAGTAGGGAAAATATTATAAGGATGACAGTTCGTAGTCTTTTAATCAGATACTATCCTTTGCAATGAATTGTTGTACACAAGAAACCACGAAACTAGAGTAGTCGCGAATCATGTACATGATCCCCTGACTTTCTTTCTTAAATAATAGGCATATAAAATGGAATTCACCTTTGTACCTTTAGGAAGCAGAAATGAAACAGATAACGCGGTGTTTAAATTGAAAATCGTGCATTGTTGTGTCAGTTTTTATTTGAATCACAAAATATTCTCATTCATGATCACTCGCGGATATATACAAAACTTCTGAAAACAAGCCAATCAATGATTCAAAGCTACAATAAAAATTCGCAAGAGAGAGTAAATGCCCGACAGTCAGAAATTCTCACAGAATTTTCACGGAAAGCCAGAGTCACTTAAACCTCCCAAGAGTATTCGATTTCTGTTTGGAAATGCCAAGCGATTCAAAGAAATTATTTCGGTTTTGTAGTTGACGAATTTCCGAGCTTGTGCATACTATAAAATCGCTAGACTCACGGGAACGGTTTTAAATGGAATATTAAAATGCCCGGCAGTCAGAAATGCTCACAGAGTTTTCACCTTATTTAAACCTCCAAAGAGTATTCGATCTTTGTTAGGAAATGCCAAACCAAAGATAGTTGCGTGTGGTTTCGCGCTCGAACGGTCCTGGTACGAATCCGCGTAAATTGCGTTTTGTTATGTTCTGTTGCCTTCTTTGTTTTTTTTTTTTTTCTGTAGTTTTTTTTTACGTTATTCTAATACAGTGATTCATTTGTCAAAAGTGGTGACGATAACTTGTTTCTATATTTAAAATTTTGAGTAGCGGGCTCTGCTACATAGCTATATTATTAGCGTTGCGCTCGTTACATGATACATCTTTCTTACTTAAACGCTGACTACAATCTGTCTCGTGTTGGGGTTTTACTATTAAACGTGTTTGTAGTAGCGCCCACTTGCAAAGACAACGGTTGCTCTGAACTCAGAAAAAAGGACCAGAGATATTATTATCATCAGAGAAAATGTGCATAGTTCGCAACGATGGAGAAACTGTCCGGGCTATACATGTAGGATAAGTGCATTTTAAATTAACCCTTTAAGCCCTGGTAGTGATGGTATCAAAATTATCATTTTAGTATAAATGTAATATAAAGTACAAAGGGGATAAGAATTAAGATAATAATCACCCAAGCTGAGTTCTCTTGATCCTTTAACAATTTCTCCCAATTTGTGTTATACGAAATGTACGGGGACCAGTAAGGAGAATTTGTATTTTGAGTTGAATCAAATATTGAAAGCAAAATGCACACATTGCAAAATCATATGGCTTGAATGAACGGAAAGTCTCGCGCTGAGCTGACCGCTGTTCTCTCACCTCGAAATTTAATTTTAATTTTTTTAGATTTGTTGTAACAACGCGCTCATAGCGAGCGTGCGTTTCTGGTCTGACATAGCCATATATTCATAGCCTGATGTATTGAACTAAGACCTCAGACAAACCTAACAACACAAAATTATGATAGCAGTTTATTTGGCCATATTTTATCAAAAGTTCAAGCACTCACTATTTGAACTATTTCAATCAGGCAGTGCTATTTTGAACTTCATCAGGCTGAAGAATTATGCGGGTCAAAGTTCATATCATATTTGGCACGCTGTTTTGAAAAATGCCTCGCCAACTATTTTTTTTAGTTAGATAACCGCCCCACTTTTGAAAGTCTCTCCTGCATAGTAAAGATTTCTATGGCCTGCAAATATGATTTGTAATGTTTTTTGCGAACATCCATGTACGTGAAGCCAGTGCTCGTGATCTGAATGCGTTGACTGTTAGTCCCTTGGGAATAGATTGAAACTGGCTGTCATGTGCACTAGCCTTGTAATTTAACAAAATTGAACTTTGTAATTTTGAAACGTCTATTAACTGTATTGGGAAGCTTTCTGACTTTATTGAGATGGATAATTTGGAAAAAAGGATATTTTATAAAACCATTATCGAACTGAAAATACGCCTCTTCAGAATTCGAAATAGAATGAAAATTTCTTGAAGAATACTCGATTGCCTTTAAATTGGACAGTAGAGAGCCTAAAGCGACGAAATTGTACCTCATGGATCAGACCATATTAAACTTACAAGACTCAATCAAGCTTTCCTGGTAACACCACGGTAAAAAAGTAACATATTTTATTGTGGAGTTATTATGTAAGACTTGATTCCTTGGTTAATTAATCGTCTTATTAATCTTCTCCACTTGATCTGTATTTTACATTTCTTTACCTTCCTTCATTCATCATGTTCGCTTGAGTGCGATCTGATGTAGTTTTCTTTATAATTTTAATTTTCCTTAAAGCGCGGCTGATTGTGAATGCCTTAAACACGAAGCGAGCCTATACACTGAGGAAGAAGTGTTCAGCCTGTCAATCCCAATTTCCAAAGTGACTTGTTTTCTCTAAACAATTTTTTTTTCTGAATGTTTTCTTGTGAATCGAACAGTTTAATAAAAACGGATAATCCTGAATGTATCGACAAACTAAGCTTATCAGACTCGTTTGCTTATATGAAGAGACTCAGGCGTTTTTTTATCGCAGGTTTGAGCATAGTTAATTGAGGGACTGGTTATGAAACCTTGCAGACTTCAATGGCGATAACAAAGGAGCTACTGACAATTTATGTTGAACCGTACTTGACCGTGCACATATTTTTTTAACACACGCTATGACTGAATAACTTGATAGCACCATTACTATTGGTCAGTTGCTCGAACAAAAGATCAACATCTATTGTGTTGTGCACGGTCAAGGCCGAAAAATGATGACATAAATTCGATCGTATCGTTCGTGGTTTAAATTTTGTATACGACAACGTTTTTTTCATTCAGGTGTATTCATATTCAAACTGCTTTTGAATATGAATTTTGAAGATGCTTTGTTGTAATAATGGAAAATTTATCTGAGAACATAAGACGCCTTTTTTTCGTTTTCCATGCATGATGAAAACCATTCTGTCGTATAGGTGGTTTGCAACCAATCTCAAGAGACATAGATAACAATAGTGAAACGAACAAATGCTGGTGGACGAACAAAAGGAGCTAATGAGAGAACTATTGTTTATGTCCACCAGCATGGCGGCGATGACGTAACATGAAAACCACCTATCGTTCGTGTTGTATACGACAATTTTTTTTTATTCAGGTGTATTTATATTCAAACTGCTTTTTGCTGATTTCGTAGCATATAAAATAAAATTTTCCTTCAGTCGACAAAAAAGCAAGACCTATTTCACATAAGACCGAAAAAGTCCATGATTCAGTCTTGCACAACTTAGATCAGTTTTGTGTGTTTTAGTTTTCTGATAACTATGGTGGCCTAGCGTTCTCATAGCAAAATAACAGGTACATGTGAAATCTAACGCGGAAAACTGAATAAAACTGAAAAATAATACAAAACAATACAAAAAATAATACAAAAATAAATAAAAAATAAAATAGAAAAAAGTGAAATAAAAAATTAAGAAATAAAATAAATTTAAAAAAATAAATGAAAAATTTAGTAAAAAAATTCAATATAAAATTCAATATAAAAAATGTGTAAAAGAAAATGAAAATAATAAACGAAAAAATCCCAACATATGGTTTTCAATTCTTTCTTGAATTTGTTACGAGAACGATCGGCCACGAAACGGCCAAGCGTTCTCATAGCAAAATGATTTTCAAAATGAAATGTTGTGTATCGGCCTAGTGTTCTCATAGTCCGCTGTATCCGCGATCAGCGGTCTTCTAACCAAGATGGCGGAGAGCTCGATCAGGAACAGTGACTGGGAGGACGACGAACAACTGAAGTCAGATCTGCAACGTTATGTTATGCAACAGTCGAAACGTCGCGTTTTAATCCCACTAGTTTTTACTACAAAACTTTTTAAAAAACCTTTACTTATAAGGATTTTTTATTTTACTTTTTAATTTCTATTTATTTATGTTTTATTATTTTTTGTATTGTTTTATTTATTTTTTTGCTTCTTTTATTCACTATTTTATTTATTTTTATTTCAGTTTTATTCCGCGTTAGATTTTACATGTACCTGTTATTTTGCTATGAGAACGGTAGGCCACCATAGATAACAGACATACCAAGATCACAGAACCAAACCAAGTTTTCCATATAAAATATAAAAGCAAATAATCTATGTTGTATGGATGTATTTCATGTCGCAGTTATAAACATTTGATAGCCGGTCGTATCTTAAATTGGTAGAGATAAAGCCTACAAGGACTAAAGGACTGACACATTTAACACGACGCCTCTTGCCAGTTGTAAAGTAAACATTGAAAAGTCCGGGACTTTGCATGCATTCCAAGAAGTCAAAGCCCTTTGTCGGTCATAAAGGGCTTGCAGAAAGGTCGTTAATATACTCCGGATATTTGTAAGTCACTTCATGCGTACAATACTTTTTCCTCAATCAAATTGCAATTAAAATACAACAAAACTAAATAGTACGAGCAGCTGACTGTAGATATCAAGAATTCCTGGTCGAAACCGAAATTTGGGATTTCTGCATATTTGGTCAGGAGAAACCATTTGGTGAAATATTTACGGAAATCACATTTATATTTTCCAACGAGTTTTCGTTTTCGAGAAATGTGGCAAAAAGTGAAATGCCTTGTTTACTTTGCAGCTTCGCAGCTGTGTAAATTTGTTGAATACAGTATTCCAATCGCCCGGGAAAAAGTACGTCTTTACATATGGAAATCCGATTCCTACTTTCAGCACGTTGATAAACACGGTAACAGGTAGTAAATGATCTGTCATTGTACTATAACGGATATTCAACAATATGGCTGAACTGTCCACCATTTAAAAGAGAATTCAGACTGTTGTCTTGAGTGGTCAGAATTTTGCTGTCATACTATTCGGACCTTTGGAAGCTTTTTCCTTGTTGCGCCCGCTTGCCAATAGATAGGCAATTTGCTGTAGGCAAATTTGTGAAAAATAAACACATAATAATCAATCCTTTATTGAACTAGCTTGTTCCGTATGTATTGAGAAAACATTGGTCTTCGCCTTTTTGCAAACGTTTAGTCAGAAAACATGAACAAATGCCACAAACCTTTCTTCACGAGTTAACTGGCATTTTGAAATCGCAAAGACGATTAATGAAGATTGCTCCCGATTTATTCAACTCAAATGATTTCCTTTTACTTGATGTCTCTTTAATATATTGATTCCGCTGATCAGTTAACGCAACATTGCAGAAATGACGTCACATTATACACTTTCGAACCGGAAGTAAAGTTTCATATAAAACTATTTTTGGAGTGGAGAAAGAAAACGTTTGTTTATCATAGAAATTAGAAATAGTTGAAACAAAATTTGATGTCGCGAATAAACAAAGCACATTTTACTTTTCCTCCACAGTTTTCAGAGGCACCCACTTATCATTTCGCCAAACAGCTGTCCGAGATGCTCATACCGCGCTCAGATTTTCGGATTAGAAGATGAAAACTTAAGATTCTCATTCTAGAATTGTAAAGTGACGTTTTGGGATCAAATGGAAACTGCGCTTGACGTTTTCGAGAGTTAGAAAGATGTTAGTTTCAAGAAGAAAATAGCGCCCTTAAAACATCGTAGAAATCATACATGAGCTAACTTTTTCGGAGAAAAGGATTTTGTTCCTAATACTTTCGGTCTGTTGATCTTTCAGCTGCGCTAAGGCATCCGAACCGATCGAAAATTGGTAGCCGATAAAAGTATGCCTTTAAACGGCATTAAATCGTCAAAAGAAACATTAACAGACTTTTTAATGCCTTCGGTGAACTTGGCTTGTTGGGTGACCCTGAATCAGAACAAACTCATCTACAAACTCACATGCAGGACTGACCACCGTGTACAACAGCATCATGGGACGGTATCAAAGTGCTGTTCGGTATCTTTCATTTGAATCAGCTCAAACTCATCTACAGACTCAAATGCTAGACTGACCACCTTGTACAACTGCATCACGAGACGGTATCAAAGTACTGTTCAGTATCTTTCGTTTGAATCAGCTCGAACTCATCTACAGACTCAAATGTTGGACTGACCACCTTGTACAACAGCATCATGGGACGGTATCAAAGTGCTGTTCAGTATCTTTCATTTGAATCAGCTCGAACTCATCTACAGACTCAAATGCTAGACTGACCACCTTGTACAACAGCATCACGAGACGGTATCAAAGTACTGTTCAGTATCTTTCGTTTGAATCAGCTCGAACTCATCTACAGACTCACATGCTGGACTGACCACCTTGTACAACTGCATCATGATACGGTATCAAAGTAGTTCAGTATCTTTTTTATTTGAATCAGAACAAACTCATCTACAGACTCAAATGCTGGACTGACCACCTTGTACAACTGCATCATGAGGCGGTATCAAAGTACTGTTCAGTATCTTCATTTGAATCAGCTCGAATTCATCTACAGACTCACACGCTGGACTGACCACCTTGTACAACTGCATCATGAGGCGGTATCAAAGTGCTGTTCAGTATCTTTCATTTGAATCATCTCAAACTCATCTAGACTCAAATGTTGGACTGACCACCTTGTGCAACCGCATCATGAGACGGTGTCAAAGTACTGTTCAGTATCTTTTATTTGAATCAGCTCGAACTCATCCACATACTCAAATGTTGGACTGACCACCTTGTGCAACGCATCATGAGACGGTATCAAAGTACTGTTCAGTATCTTTTATTTGAATCAGCTCGAACTCATCTACAGACTCAAATGTTGGACTGATCACCTTGTGCAACCGCATCATGAGACGGTATCAAAGTACTGTTCAGCATCTTTCATTTGAATCAGCTCGAACTCATCTACAGACTCAAATGCTAGACAGACTACTTTTTACAACTGCATCATGAGACGGTATCATGCAGAAAGGTCGTTAATATATTTCGGATATTTGTAAGTCACGTTATATGTACAATAATTTTTCCTCAATCATATTGCAATTAAAATACAACAAAACTAGATAGTATGAGTGGCTGCCTGTTTATATCAAGAACTCCCTGTCAAAACCGATATTTTGGATTACTGCATATTTGGTCAGGGAGAAACCATTTGATGAACTACTTACGGAAATTACATTCAAATTTTCCAACGAGATTTCGTTTTCGAGAAATATGGCAAAAAGTGAAATGCCATGTTTATCTCGCAGCTTTCATTTTCATGATTTTGTCAAATTTGTTGCATACAGTATTTCAATCGCCTGGGAAGAAATACACCTTAACATATGGAAACCCGATTCGTACTTTCAGCAAGTTGATAAACACTTAAAAAAGAGGAACTTTTTCAAATTTTCCAACGAGATTTCGTTTTCGAGAAATATGGCAAAAAGTGAAATGCCATGTTTATCTCGCAGCTTTCATTTTCATGATTTTGTCAAATTTGTTGCATACAGTATTTCAATCACCTGGGAAGAAATACACCTTAACATATGGAAACCCGATTCGTACTTTCAGCAAGTTGATAAACACTTAAAAAAGAGGAACTTTTGCCGTTAAAAAGTCTGTCATTGTACTATAACGGATATTTATTAATATGGCTGAACTGTCCACCATTTAAAAGAGCATTCAGACTGTTGCCCTGGGTGGTCCGAATTTTGCTATCCTATTCGGGCCTCTGAGGTGGACTGCTCAAGAATTAATTTCCCTAAATTGTGTTTTCGAAAAATGTTAAATAGATACAATACATACATGCTTTGTTGTTGGCAAATTTATGAAAAAAAGGATGATAATCATTCCTTTATTGAACTAGCTTGTTCCGTATGTATTGGGAAAACATTGGTGTTCGCCTTTTTGCAAACATTTAGTCAGAAAATATGAACAAATGCTGCAAACCTTTCAATGATGTCTCCTTAGTATCCAATTTCGGCGAATTAGCGTTCTTTACGAGTTTGCTTGCATTTTTAAATCGTAAAGACGATTAATAAAGATTGCTCCTGATTTATTCAACTCAAATGATTTCTTTTTACTTGATGTCTCTTTAATATATTGATTCCGCTGACCAGTTAGCGCAGCATTGCAGAAATGACGTCACATCATACGCTTTTAAAGCGGAAGTGAAATTTCGTATAAAACTATTTTTGGAGCGGAGAAAGAAAAAGTTAGTATATCATAGAAAAAAGAAATAGTTGAAACAAAATTTGAAATTGCGAAAAAACAAAGCACATTTTACCTATCCTCCACATTTTTCAGGGGCATCCACTAATTATTTCGCCAAATATGTTGATCCAATGTTGATCACTCCCAGAAAATTCTTGTGAAGTGCTTATGACACTCATAATTACATGTAATTGTGACACATTGCACAAGTTTTTGCACGAGTTGGCTGAGAGCCATTCCCGTCATACCGGATTCTTTTATTTTGGTTTCGGTCGGGCTAAATTAATGCTTCGGTTTCATCTTGTCATCTGTCATGCATAAAACAAGAGCACCAAATGAATCGTGTAGGTGGAAAGCTGTTCAATTCGGAAGGCCTCAGTCAACTTAAAACTTCATAATTAATTAAACTACAAACGAGAGTTTTCTCTAGAAAAATGTCACCTCAATCTTTCGTCACCTTCACCTGTCTCTTGCGTGCCTTGTGGCGCATCAGGCCTCTGTTTGCTCCATTTCTGGTTTCTGTAATGACAGGGTTTTAATGGAAAGGCTAGGGTTATCAGCCCTTAGCCCAACCTTCAACTTAATTAGAGGGTCAAGATTTTCCTTCCTTTAGACGACAGCGGTTTCAGTCCTAACAAGCTTTATTATCCCCGGTTTGAAATCATGGTTTTCCTCTCCTAGGCGATTTAGTGTCCCACATACTAAATTGGCAAGGCTTTCAAGACGGCCTTGGCCCGCCTGAAGATGGACACGTCTTCGGGTACATGAGTATTTCTTGGAGGTAACGACGCCACCCGACTTCTCACTCCGCCCTGTTGCTGCCACCCCCCGTTGGTCCATGACTGCTTATTTGGCATACGCCTTATTCGCAGCTTACCTCCATATCTGGAGGCCGTTCCCCTATCCGCCACCTGGGGACGCGCCCGATGGAAGATAGTTGCCCCTCTAACACACATTGTTTTCTGATGGATAACAAAATGCGGTTTGGGTACAAAATGCGGCCAGCTGGGATTTTCGGAAAGGAGAAAAAAGCTAGTAGATATGGAAGATGAGATTCCTATCCCTAAAATATTCAGCTAAAGGAACCGATAAGGTCTAATTGTATTACTTCCATATAGTTTCCTTAAAAAGCCACTAAAATGATAGTAAAAAAAAACAGTACAGCACTATACCAAACGTTGAACTAAACATTCCTCGTTGGGTGCCCCAGATAAAAGGACAACAAAAGGAACATTTTGATTATGAGAATCGGTTTTCCACTTCCTCTAAGACGTCAGCGAGACGGTCTGTCAACTTTGTTTCAGTAGAAACGATATCATGTTCTATGAACCAGGGGAGGAAATATTGAACCAAACAGACCAATTCAACGGAACAAGAAAATACAGAATACAGTACCTAGTTATCTTCAACGGAGGGAATTTGGACACGCTATAAAATACTTATTCGAGGGGAATAACAGTTACATTCTGTGTAATTTAACAATACACAAGTGAAGTCTGGGGTATATCTTGAGACAATTCGTAGATTGAAAAATTCCATTTACAATTCTTCAAACGTTATCTAGAAGTAAACCATAAGTGTGGCATGTAGAGCCGAACTTGCAAGATTTCCTTTTATTATAGTCATTGATTGGAAAATTATTTGTTAGACCTTACATGTATATTTTCAAAATAGGGACACTGACTCTCTTTTTAATGCCGGTAAATGTTCATTCTTCTGGTAAAAGTACTTTCTTAGGAGAATTTGCAATTTGCGCGTGCGTCCTCGAAATTTCGACGTGTAAATAAACCGGCGCTTGCTATGCAGGCTAGCTCTAAACATCTTTTTAGTTTTCAAAGTTCAAAGTTGTACTCGACTTGCTGCAAATCCCAAAAAAATAAATTCCCTTCACAAATCTCCAAAATGCAAAAAAATAAATAAATAATTATAATATGACCGTACGGCCCCGCTAACGCAATCCTACAGAAAATAGAATCGCAAGGTGACGTGAGCGGGGCCGGACGGGTTGACGTGAGACGGTCCGGAAAAAGCCGTCCGGCCCCGCTCGAATTCAAGTGACCTCGCACTGCACGACTATTCTTGTACTTTCTAGTCATATTATAAAATACTTATTGACTGAGTTAGGTCGATCCGGACGGGAAAATATTTGGCTCTCGGTCATGGCGCACGGACCTCGCTGCGCTCGGTCCGTACGCCATGACCTCGAGCCAAATATTTTCCCGTCCGGCCCTCCCACTCAGTCAATAAGTGCATATAATAAAATAAAATAAAATAGTTCTCGCGAAATACAAAAAATTGCCAACTCCCACAAAATTTCATAACATAACATAATTATGTTTGCAAAAATATCATAAAACGACCGTATAACTAATCAGATAATTTTTGATCATTTTAATGATCAAAAAATATGATATTCGTTTGCACAGAGCAAGTTTGAAAGTCGGTGGCTGGCGAGGCAGTACGCGCGAAGACTATTCAAATTCCTGCAACAAGAAAACAAAATACACAGTCAACTAAAATAAGGCATCTAGAAAGCAAGTTGCGAGAAATGAAAATAACGCGACGAACCAATCACAACTTCACTTGATTACCACACACTTTAGTGCAATCTGTAGATACACAGGAGTTTCAAACACAATTCGCCGAGGTCGACTTCCCTTTTGTAAACAGTTCATGCCATCATTAACATTCATCAGTATAACCCAGCCTATTGTAATGGTCGATGCCATTTCTGCCCTAGTTTATGCCTGGATTAGAACGAAAGAAGACTATTGTTATAATATAACAATGAGCCTGGATAAAGCAATTATGACTTAAGCTAGATTTACGCTTAGGTTAGATACAGGTATAGGGTCACCCATAATGGGTTTGCCGGATCAATGCAGTGGTGTAGTGTTGAAGGAGGGATGTTAGCATGCAAGTGGTTACGGGTTTAATTCTAGGTATAGTTAATTGCTTTTTTTCCTTTTCTGATAGAAAAACATTTTAGTGTCGCTAAAATGGCATCGACCGTTTACGAAAGAGAAATGTGCTTCGCCGAGATGCCTTTTCCGACGTTTTTGAACCAACATTTCAGTAACAGAGGTTACCGGCTTAAAAATTTCGATCATCTGAATGCAGAACAACAGCTTTTATACCTTGGAGTAATACTTGCAAAAGGTTGCAGTTAAGATTCATTCTCCTTTTTCTCAGTGTTCTCTGTGAATCGTTAGAGCTGCTAGTCTTCGGTCTCTTAAATTCCTCCTTTTATTTATTTAATCTAAAGGCATAGTTTCATTTATCTCAAGCTTGTCAAGTGTCTCGCCGCTAAGTGAGCACGGTCCGCCATGCTCTTGACAAACATCCTTAATGATTGTTCCATATCGTTCACATTAATCTCTGATTCCTAAAATGAAACAACAACAACAACAAAAGAAAACAAATAACACAAGTTTGTAGCTGTGAGTGCCTAATAGACAACTCAAGGCGCTTTCACATGACAAACTTAAGTTGGGGTGTGTGAACGTCCCATCTAAGATTAAACAACTATTTACAAGATACTCAGATACTCTAAGAGCCATATCGTGAATACGAAACAACGTACGGTTAACTGTAGTTGTTCTTGATGTTTTGTAATTACGTTTCAAGCTTTTGATAATCTTTAACTTCGAAACTGTTACATTATCCGTTGTTTCAGCCAGCACAATACAAACATCCTTGTAATCCGCAGTTAACACTTACAAGCGGGGGCGAGGAGGGGGAAGGGGTTATTTTACGGTGTTAAATTCAAAGGCAGACATGCATGCGCGAGAATCCACGCTTTCGGCTTCATGCCTTTGCAAGCAGCTGGCAGCGATTTAAGCGAAAATGCCTAAAACAAAGAGCGAAAAACAACAATAACAACAACAGTAAAATCATGAATGTTAACTTTCCATTTTAACCCATTTGCAATTTACAAGTAAGTGTATTCAGTTTAAAAGTAAGAAAACATCTTAGCGTGACATAAATATGCATTGTCTGAATCGAGACATTTGGATGACGTGGCACACTGAGGAATTATGCATTGTCTGAAACGAGACAACTGGATGGCGTAATACACTGGGGATTACCGAGACATTTGGATGACGTAATACACTGGGGAATTATGTATTGTCTTAAACGAGACAACTGAATGACTTAAATAGACTGGGGTATTACAAAAAGAGATTACATTCGAGAGATTGCAGGAGTGAAAATTTGCATGATTGTCCCCGTATACTATATCTCGTTCATCTCGTCTCATGTAAAAGGAAAAAACAATTGTATCAAAGCCTCGGCTAAGAACATAACTGCAAAACTGGCTACAGTTAGCTATCTCAAAATTGCTTTAGAGAGATATCCCCCTTATAGAGAGTTTAGGGACAATAAACCAAGTGAAATCGCGCCTGGATGATCCAACTAGTCCGCCTTGACCTGACTTGACTGTATTACCATGTTGTCTGAACTAGCTGGCTTGCAAATGGCGTGCACCATTATGAAAAATTTATAGAACCAACAATATTTAAAAAGGCGAATAACAGTTGACATGAATTCTGACAAAGGTTAGAGCTCTAACTTAAAGTACAAACTACTTCATAAGTAAACATTCAAGAAATAATAAATTGGCATGACGATACTCACGGGGTGGGCCACGATATACTGACTTCGATGCTTAAAAGATTCAATAAATTTTGATGGTACATGTACAATACAGGATGTTGAGCTTGCCAATATGGTCTCATTAGATGTGACAGACTTGTCTAGATTATCAAATACCTTCTTCTTCTTCAACTGAAGGTTTTCTGGAGTGCATTCCTGAAGTTCAGTAGAAACATATAAAAAACATTATCACCAGCATCGTAACAAGACGTACGGCCTAGACAGGGTTTACTATTAAGTGTTATGGCTACTAAAGTTTTACCCTCAAGTATGTACGAAGCCTGAAATTTTAATGTTAACTGTTATATAAAAAATTTCAGTTAAGTGTTACAATGCATCCTAGATGCTAAATAGAACAAGAAAAAAAAAAATAAAACTACAGAAGTAAAGTTTTTGGTGAAATGTTTCCGTTATCATGCAAAGAATCAAAGGCTCCTATGAGCTAACTCGTGAATTCAAAACGCTCTAAATAAAAGATTCTGCGCACCTGCCCCGTCCCCTCTCCTAGGCGTTCGGCTCCACCAACCCCACACACCTTAAGTCTAACTCCCCACCCTCCCCTCCCTCCTATGCTGTCCCCATGGGTAAGACAGGTGACCTTTACATATCGCAGGCTCAATGTTAACAGCCGATCGAACGAATGATCGAACGAATGAACGAATGAAATTTTTTATTCAAATGCTACAACTTATTCAACGCTTGGCGTATTCAAGAGTTAAAAACGCTATTTTTTAATTCCAGAGAGAAAGTTTAACAACAATTGCTAATAAATATTGTTTTTGGACATTTTGGAGGGGTTTATTTATGTTTTCGTTGTTACAGACGAGTAAATTTTTTAATGTTGCCAGTTACATGGTCTAAATTTTAATGTCAACTGTTACGCACACTCCCATCTAGGCCCACCTATAAAAAACATCACAACATTTATTTCAGAAAGATTAAAGACTGAAAAAATATTTTGGGCTATATTATTTTTACTTCGCATTAGTCCTTTAGACTCCATGTCGCACAGCTGGGATTCAATACTAGTCAGGGCAGTAGTCAACTGACTGGCAACAGAATCATACAGTGCAACATGGTAACCAGCACTGGAAAATATCTGAAAAAAGAAGATTGTAAATCTTGAAGTAAAATACAGTGCCATTAAACTGATGTTCAAACCACAAAGTGCACTTTTGGCAAAACATTTCTATAAAATGTCCTTAAGAAATTAAATTAAAGTAAATAAAGGCTTCTTTATTCCATGCCACATACACTTTTGATTATGTTTACAGTAAACAAATTTTTATAGCCATTTCATCCCCAGGTCTCAAAATTAACACTCTGAAACTCGCGAGGGTATGGTTTTTGTGTTCTGCCGACGTAGTCAGCGAACACTATTGTCATCGGGCGAGGTATTTTGTCAATGTACGGAAATATTTCCGCTGTAACAATAGAATTGTCAATATGGCCTATTAAGTACAATTTTGCCTATTTACATTTATCTTTTTCCGTGCAATAGTTTAAATTATTTTATTAATTCGGTAGAATTCTGAAAGAAACGGCTACCTGCTGACCCGATTACTGGGACGAGCTATTTTGAGTGTTCATATGGAAATTTTAGTCCGGTTATCGGGATGAAATTGTTTACGTGATAGCGTGCACAAAAATATAAACTCGTGATTTTCGTTCTCTTAATTCTAAAAATTCTTATATCTTTACTCTTTCAGGTTCAAGAAATCATTTTTGATCAATAAAGTCTACAAAAATAGATTAGATAGAATGATGCTAATCTCGTCTTCCTTCGACAGAAACGCATCCTGGTAACTGGGCTGGCCTGCTCATATGGAAAAAATTTCCAGCCCGGTGACAGAGATCCTGGTTGGGTAAACCAAGATCTTGGTAACCGGGCCAGCCCGCCTTCTCATATAAACACATCGAAAATCTAACAAAGGAACTAGGAGTGAGGTGAGATCTCGGTAACCGAGCCAGCCTGATCAATCGGACCCACATATGAAGAGACCCTAAAGTCAGATTGAACTGAATACTTACCACTGACCAACATCTTCTTATTAATCCACTGAGTAGTAAGAACATAAGGGGGAATATTAGACAGCATAAGCTGTGCACTATAAGTATTACTTAAATGTAGCTACTAATACCATATAATTCCGAAAGTAGCAGCCTTGTTACTCGTGGCGCAGCACAGCAGTTGTAAATCGGGCTCTGAGTTTTCTTTTTTTTTTCGTGTCACATTTATGCACGCATATTTAAGTTTGTGTCCACGACTATATGGCTTTCAGCCATGAAATACATACTGCAAAATCTCTCCGTGTGTTGACTTGAGAAACAAAATAAAGAACTACAGCAAACAATTGCACGTTTTCAAGACAATGCAAGGCGTTCATGGATGGATAGGACCGTTTGATATTGTGTTTGCCGCTTATTCCTGTGAGATTTTTGCTCCGGCAAATGAGTTTTTTGTTTTATATAACTTGCTATTTGCGATCGAGCCTAAGTGTCGGCTACTGAATGTAGTGAATGTAGTGTAGTCTTACTTTTAAACCCGTGTACCTCGTAAACTGATTCGCTTAAATATACATAACGGCTTCAGGACATATTTGCCGAACTAAAATTATGTTATGATTTAAGCAATGACAAATAAGTTCAGACAAAAAATATTTCCTTTGAATACTGGCAGGAAATACGGTAGAAGGCACCGACGCAAGAACTTGACACAGAAGATTATTTCCTCTAGTTTCCTCCGTAACTTCTAGTTTACAAAAATGAAGTTCAGTAGCGAATTACAAATCCTTGCGATTGGTTGATCAAAATTTTTGTTGCTACTTGCGAATCAATTTGGCAACGAATAGCGGCAGAGCGGAAATCTTTGATAGATACAATGTACACCGGCTTTGCGCGAGTAATTTATGCCATACTGAACGGCTCAGTGATTCTCGAGAGAAACGAGACGCGTCTCGCGAGAAACGAGAAGCATCTCATGAGAAACGAGACGCGTCTCGCGAGAAACGAGACGAGAGGTGGTAACTTACCTTTGGGCGGCACTGTACTTGAAAGCGTGATGAACGGGTTATCGGTAACGGTGGCTAAATAAAATTCACTCACCCACTCACTCACTCACTCGCTTCTTCCATCAGCTGTAAACTTATTGAGTAAATGCTTTGTTACGAATACGTTTCGTAACAAGAACAACGTGAATCCAGCGATAGCAATAATTAATTTGATGTAAACAAATATAGACAACAATAAGCTTACAGTTGTTTCGCATTTGGAGTTTTTAGTGCAACATTAAAATCGATCTAAAAGGATTTTGCAACCGAAACACGCGTGTTGATGCGTATCAACCTTAAAATAATAAAATTTAGACTCTATTGGGAATGTATTCCGCGATAGCGGAAGGCCCGAGTTCGAGTCTCGCTCAAGTCTTTTTTTTCCCTTTTTTTTCTTTCTTCGGACTGGACATTACGAAAGTGATGTACTGTTTTTTTTTTCGTTTTTTTCGTTTTTTCCGATTATTTAATGCCGTTTAATGACTCTGAGATATTTTTTCAGGTAACAAATTTAGTGCTGTTTGTATGCCTAAGCTGAAACTTCAACAGCTAACAAATTTATATCAGTCTGAATGCCTAAGTTAAAATTCCACAGGCTGAAAGTATGCCAAGTTCACCAAAGACTTTAGAAAGTCTGTTAATGTTTCTTTTGACGATTTAATGCCGTTTTTAGGCATTCTTGTATCAGCTACCAATTTTCGATGGGTTCGGATGCCTTAGCGCAGCTGAAAGTTCAACAGACCGAAAGTATTAGGAACAAAATCCTTTTCTCTGAAAAAGTTATCTCAAGTATGATTTCCAAGAATATTTTTAAGGTCTGAGCTACTTGCTGAGTACTTTCTGAGAACCAAAAATAGGAGTTTTCATCCTTTCAGTTTACATTCCCAATTTGAGAACTTCTAGTCCAGTAGTAATCTGAAAATCTGAGGATGGTATGAGCATCCCGAATGTTTAGCTATTTAGCAAAACAATTCATGGGTGCCCCTTATTATTTACACAGTTAACTTGATCATTCATGATGAGAACAGAATTTTAGAAATACTTCTTGTGCATTTTCCTGTCATTGCAGGTATGCAAATCAGCCGTCCTTACACAGTCGTCCTACCATCCTTGCAAGTTGGTCCAACTGAAAGAGAATATGATGGCCGGCGTTTGTATTTAATGATTAAAATCTACCCAGATGGAACCCTAATACCAACATTGTCTTCTTTAGTAGCAGGTCAGTTGAGTACAATTGTTAGTAAATCATTTGCACCCAGATGTATCGGTAGCCTGTCGAGTGTAATATCAGGTCATTTTTCAGATTTCCTACTACTTGCAAGATATAAATTATTTT